>CM066986.1:40551199-41151199 GCA_033977485.1 Hydrangea macrophylla
GAAGGTCATTTGGGTCATCATTTACAAAGTTTATTAGCACTGTAACAGAGTTTCAGAATTTACAAAGAGCAGACCAGACTTTCAAAAATGAAAAAAATCATACTTCCAACGGTTTGATCTTAATGGTTTTTGGATATACTATGCCTCTGTGAGTCTAATTTCTAATCCAAACAGAAAACCAAAGATCAAACGGTTCAATCTCTGGGAATTAGGCAAAAGCCAAACATCACTCAGAAATTTACAACTCTCTGTCCAGAGTTTTTGTATGATTTTCGAAAAATCACAAACGAATCAGAATCACTTTGATTTTTTTAGGGAATCTTATTAACACATTTAACTTCATATAAAATTATTTGAGGTAAAAAAAATGTTTGGTTAAGGCTCTGATCTACTTAGAACAATACTGATTTGCTGTTCTAAAATTTTGAACAGAGAGTTGTTAGTTTACAAATCCTAAGATCAAACCATCCTAACCACGAAATCTCAACAAAACATAAATTACAGTGGTTCATGTATGAGTTAGGGACAAATTCCAATTGGTCTCATTCAATTCCAATGGATCACGATTTAATTAAAAATCCTTGATCACAGATTGTCATTGAAATCACTGCACCATAGATGAATTAACATCCATAACTTAAACCAAACTTGATCTATAATTCTATGGAGAATATAGATCATGTATGATTGCAACCAACACAATAATACTCACTTATTATGAGGATCCATGGATTTAGCATTAAGGGAACCTCATCATAAATCTCATGAGAGAAATGGGTCCTAAGGTCTTACTCAACCTCATGAATGAACCTAGGACACTTGAATTCACTCGAATCCAATATTGTGAAATCCACTAGATCTACATCAATTCCCTCTACCAAATACATGGTCCTTGAGGATTCATAACTTATTTTCTTTGAACCCTCTCACAAATTAATGATCCTTGAGGATTATGAACCAAATTGCATAGAACTCAATGAAACATGAACTAGTTCCAAGGTTTCCAAACGGATGAACCAAAACCATAAACAAGGTTTAGATCCACTCATTTATTCATAGATAAGACTTAGATCAACTTAATTCCTCATACAAATAAAAAAAATTATAGAAAATTAGGGGATCTAACTCAAAGAATTCACATGGGATATTGAGGATTCCATGAATTCCAAGAGAAGAGTATGAGAGAGAAGAGGTGAAATCAAAGCTAATTGAATGATCCAAAGTTAAATTCCTCTTTGAAAACATATTTTATATAGACCACGAAACCAACTAGATTCAAATCAACTACTATACATGAGAATTGAATCACAATTCAAAGTGGTGTGTGCAGAAGGGGATATAGAAAAGACTTTTTGAAAATGTATAAAAGTGTCCTAGAATCTTGGAATTGTGATTGAATTATTAAAGATAATGGTATAGATTTGAAGCTTTACCTCTAGGATTTCTCAGAAATTGATTGCTTTGGAGAGATCCAAGCCTTACAAGCAATACTCTTCTTCTTCTTCCTTGAAGCTTCAAGGTTCTTCAATGGAGATTTGAGGAATTGGGTGAATTGGGTAAGATTTTTATGGGGTTTTCGAGTTTCTCTCTCTATATTTCTCTAAGAACAAACTTAATTTCCAAAATATAGCTTCTCTCTCTAAGATTCAAGTCTTATCTTCAAGGTTCAAGTCTCCCACCCCCACAAAATGAGAGAAAATAGGTTTTTTTTTTATATAGACTTTCATTTTCTTAGGGGCTAAGATAAGGGTAGATGGGTCATTTAGGGATGGTGGGAGCATGGTTTGCATGACCCAAGACTAGTAAACACATACACAAAAAAGGGCATCATTTGGTGCATTCATTTTATCAAAGATTGAAAATAATTTTTGGCTTAAAAATGCAAACTAGCCCAGGCCGACACTTAATAAAGATGAGGTGGCATTCAGTGAGTGCCGCGCAGCCCTCGGACTGCCGCCGTGGCATTCGTTGACTGTTGTTCGGGCACTCTGAGTGCCGCTGCATAGCAATTCAGCACTATTAATAGCAATTCAGCACCTTAATTTCATTTCATGTCATTTAAGTAAATGTCGTTTAATTTATGTATTTACTTAGTACATTAAATGTAATTACGAAAATACCCCCCATTTGGTTTCAATAAAAATATCTAAAAAATCAAAATCCTTAAGGGAAAAAAAAAGTCAACTCTCCCTCCTATTTCTCAATGTTCCCTTTCATTTAAAATTTCTTTAAAATCATATCTAGCATAAGGAAAACCCAATGAACATTACCGAGACTTTTCATCTTGAAATTCAAAAATTTTACGATTGACCCCCTATTGACCCGTTGACTTTCATTGGGTCAACTGTTGACTTTTGATGACTTTTTTGGGGTTCGTGCTGAATTTTTTCCTTTTGAAAATGGTTTTAAGATGCTCTGAGAACAATTCCGTGTTTCTATACGTGTTCAAAACTCATGGTCTACAGAGTGACGAGTAAATGAGAATTTTGGTCTTTTTGGCTGAAAAGGGCAATTTTGGATCGAGATTCTTCTTGGAAGAGAATCAGGTTGCTTATAAGAGTATTGATTCCGAATAGACATATTCATCATTGATCTCTAGAGGTAATCCCCTAAGTTTAATAGTTTGGTCAAAAATCGGGTGTCTACAAATGTCCATTTGCCAGATCTCATAATCTAGGCATGCAACAATGGATAAGAGTATTCTGATGGACTTGAGCATGGCTACCGGCGAGAAGGTTTCCTCATAGTCAATGCCCTCCCTCTGAGTATAACCTTTCACTACAAGTCTTGCCGTAAAAGTCTCAATCTTTCCATCAGATCCTCTTTTCCTCTTATAGACCCACTTACATCCAATGAGTTTAATATTGGCTAGAAGTTCTACAAGATCCCATACTTGATTGGAATTCATAGATTCCAATTCAGCCTTCATATCTTTAATCCAATGAGCTGAATCAATATCAGCCATTGCCTCTTTGTACGTGGCAGGATCAGATTCAAATTCTATAAAGACCACTTCAAAAACTTCTCCTAAGAACATGTATCTGTCAGGTTGGCTGGCCATCCTCCTACTTCGATGAGGTACTGGTGCGAAAATGGGTGAAGAAGTGGTATTTTCTTGTCTTACATCGTTATCAACTACAGGTAGGACTGTGGGCTCTCCTTCTATCTCTTTCAGATCTATCCTTCACTTAGGTTTATAGTTCATGATATAATCATCCTCCAAGAAAATAACATTTGTACTAACAAGCACTTTCTGTTCTCTTGGATCATAAAAAATACCATCCATAAGTACCCTTTGGATACCCTACAAAGTAACATATTTTCGATCTAGATTCCAATTTGCTCATCTTTTCTTTCAGCACATGTGCGGACACCCCCATATCCGGAGATATTGCAAAGAGGGCTTGCATCCAATCCACATCTCCCGTGGTGTCTTAGGAACGGATTTGCTTGGAACAAGATTTTTATGTACGCAGCGGTTTCCCAAGCATAACCCCAAAGAAATAATGGCAACTCGGAATAACTCATCAATGATCTAGTCATGTCTAAAAGAGTCTGTTTCCTTCTCTCTGCTTCACCGTTCTGCTGAGGCAAACCGGGCGCAGTCAACTATGATAGAATTCCATTATGTACAAGGTGATCAATAAACTCATTAGAGAAGAACTCGCCTCTTCGATCAGATCGAATGGCTTTGATATTTGTTCCTAATTGCTTCTCCACTTCAGCCCTAAACTTTTTGAACTTTTTAAAGGCTTCAGACTTGTGCTGCATTAGGTACACATATCCATACATGGAGTGGTCATCAGTAAATGTAATAAAATACTCATAACCACCCCGTGCTATATTATTTATTAGTCCACACACATCAGTATGAACTAATTCCAACAAAGCATTGGTCATATTGCCCTTTACAGAAAAGGGTATTTTGGTCATCTTATCCTCTAAACAAGACTTATAGACTTCCATTGGTTTGAGAACCAAATCGCCTAAGATCCCTTCTTTACCTAGTCTACCAATCCTATTTAGATTGATATGGCCAAGCCTCATATGCCGAAGCCTTATTGTATTAGTGGAAGGTTCCTTTCTTTTAGATGGTACAGTAACCGCTGAGTTATTAAGTTCCATATTAGAATCTTTAGAAATAATTGGAGTTATCACATACGCACCATTTGATTTAATACCAGAACACACAAAAGAACCATTTCTTTTGATCACAACTTCAGTTCCAAAAGAGAGAATAATTTTTATTAGAAAATTCTGAACTAAAATTAAATTACGTCTCATTAAAGGAACGTAAAGTACATCTGATATAATCATGTAATACCCTGTAATTTGGTATATTAATAAGACCTGGTATTTCATTTCTATACTTGTATAACCTTAAACTTTCATTTGGTGTAATTTGGATACCAATCGATTGCCTTTAGTTCCCAATCGATTGACACTTTTCAGATACCAATCGATTGACATGTTCCCAATCGATTGACATTCAACCGACTAAAAGTGATTACGTGTCATTATCCCAATCGATTGCCATTCATCCCAATCGATTGACATTATTCCAATCGATTGACTACAAATATATGTTCCCAATCGATTGACTTGTGTCCCAATCGATTGACATAAGCTGAGACATATTTCTTCTTTTCTTGAGCTTTAAACGTGTGGCACTCTTAACCCCTATATATACTCGTTCATTTATGGCCTTGGGTCATTTTGGCAGCCTTGAGAGAGAGAGAGAGACATACCTCTTGAGATATATACATACATATATCTATCTATATTTCTATAGTTATACA
Source organism: Hydrangea macrophylla (assembly GCA_033977485.1). Lineage (NCBI taxonomy): Eukaryota > Viridiplantae > Streptophyta > Magnoliopsida > Cornales > Hydrangeaceae > Hydrangea > Hydrangea macrophylla. The sequence goes on from CM066986.1 coordinate 40,555,999, forward strand.
CATACACACAGACCTTGGCAACTGGAAGAAGAGGAGAAGAAGAAGGAGAATCAGAAAGAAGAAGAAAGGAAGAGACAGAGAGAGAGAAGGCTGGACAGAGAAAGAAAAGGAAGAGAGAGAGGAAAAGCTTGAGTATTCAAGACTTACACACCCAAACGCACCGTAAGTGAGTCCTAACTCACTTGGTCACTTTATTTGATGTATGTACAAGTTGTTATGACCTTTAGATGTGATAAAAGTATGACTTCTACGTTTAATTATGCTATTTTTACAATCTGCTGGAGAAGACGTAGTACCAATCGATTGGCATAATCTCAATTGATTGACATCCCAATCGATTGAATAGGATTCTAATTGATTGACATTCCAATCGATTGCCATGTTTCTCAATCGATTGGTATAACTTTTTGTCCCAATCGATTGAACCTCTGTACCAATCGATTGGCATGATCAGAACATGGTTTCCTTTGCCTATTTATTATATAAGAGGTTTAGTTATTCGATTTCTGATTCGGAATTCCATTATGCGACTATGGGTTAGACAGGAGTAATGTGACACCAAAGATTTATGGATAATGAATAAATAAAAAGGAATATAAAGACGTGGGTGACGTGTTGATTTTGATATGAGTTTGATATCCAATTTCTTTTAATCCGAGTAGTCAGGCCACATTGGGAGTTGTCATGTGTCGATGTAGAATGGAACGTAAGTAGGTTTGGTAAGTTCTGGGAATGGTACGTGGATGGACGATTGGTCATGATATGCTCTTAAAAGCGGTGAACCAGATACATGGTTCTTAAAAGCAGTGAGCTGGATCAAGAAGTCTCAAGATAGACTGGATGATCTATGAGATGCTCTTAAAAGCAGTGAACAGGATCATTGTTCTTAAAAGCGGTGAGCTGGGATCACTAGTAGATGACGTTGAGTCATGGCAATAGATTGATATGCCTTGTTCGAAACGTTATATCCCTGAAATGCGGTGAACAGGACCATTGTTCTTAAAAGCTGGGGACAGACTGACGTGGAGTCCATGACATGCGGTGAGCAGGATATATTGCTCTTAAAAGCGATGGACAGAATAAGGGTGTATCCCTAGAGTTAAACGATTGAGTCTGTTCATGAAAATCAGAATATGTTGAGTTCGGTATTCGATTAACAAGACGTTAAGGGTCGGTTTACAAGGATGACTAAAGAAACAAGATAGGGATATAATAAGATGTTAACTCGTATTTTCATAAGCTTGTGTTTATTTCAGATAACTGGTACCTCGTTAGTTTATGCTCACTCAGATCTCAGTAAGCTGACGGCCTTTTATTGCCTGGACTTTCCCCGTCCAGAATATCCTGCCCCTTATTCTGCAGGTAATGACCAGTACACTGATGACTATTATCCAGAGGAAGGCCCCACCGATGATGGTTATGCCAGGGAGGATTATCCTTATGCCAGTTGAAGACTGAAGATGTTATAGTTAGATTACATTTTGGTTGTTCTGTTGAATCTTTAGTTAACGGGTACTTGGGCATTTGTTGTCTCCAGACCTGTTGTGATCCTGTGGACCACACTCTGATATTTTTGTAATAGTTAGCACTGTGTGTTATTCTCAGTTGTTTACAGTTGCTGTTCTTTTGGACTAGTACTGTGTGGTGTGGATTATTAGTGACTTTCACCTGTCATTCCTTATGGACCCAAAAAGGAAATTTATTTTTCTCTATTTTTGCCGTTCCAGGGCGTGACAGGATTTTTGGTATCAGAGCCTGAGTTTGGTACTCTAGGTTATGATACTTTTGTTCACTAAGCATTTCCACACCATCTGGTCCTAGTATGATAGGATTTCTTTGAGATGAGATATGAGTATAAGATAAGTTCGTCTTCCTGACGATAGATAGTTTCCTTTGCAGGATAGCATGGATCCGGAGTTTCACCAGTTTGTGACTGATGCTTATGGATGACATATTATTCATGGAGATACCGTGGAGCCAGCTGACCTGGAGTTTTATCGTGAGCGTGTGTGCCAGATAGCTAGTCGACATTTGGAGGAGGACATGTGGAGAGCGCTTTATGTGACCGGGAGTAATCACCCGACACAGATGCGTATGGATGCTTACCATACTGCGAGGGTCGGTAGAGACATTTGCCAGGAGATGTTAAGATTAGTTCGGAGTAAGCCTGAGATGGATGAGATTGAGTTGAGAGCCATTGTAGCCAGTCCACCAGAGCCTATAACTGTACCAGCAACAGCAGCAGCCCCACAATCACTAGTACCCGTCCCAGAGCCAGAGCCTGAGCCGATTGAGGATGAGGAGGATCTAGAGCCTGAGGATGAGCATCCCGATGAGGACATGGACGGAGATGGAGAGGAGGAGCCGATAGATGACGAGGACCCAGTGGAGGATGAGCATGCAGACGATGCAGATGATGATGAACCTGAGGATGACCCCGAGGAGCCAGAGTTTGAGCCGGAGGATCCAGTACCAGACCCAGAGGCTATTGAGGCAGACGTAGTAGTAGATGAGGAGGTGCCCGACGAGGAGATAGTTGTGCCAGAGGTACCCGTTGTGCTTCAGATACCAGCTGGACCCATTATGCATATGGCAGCCATGGCCGATATGGTAGTAGGATGGATAGCTCAGATGGTAGCACAGCCAGCAGAGTTTGTTATGGGAGAGGTAGCTATAGCAGGAGCTCTTGACATAGCTGACGGTTTTGCCACAGTAGCTGTTGATGTCGCTAACCAGGTAATAGCAGATGTGATGGAGGACGATGATGTAGAGATGATAGAGGATTGGGATATAGGGGTAGTAGTCGGAGATCTTGTCGCACCAGCTGAGGAAGATCCACTCGAGGAGATGGATATTGACCCAGAGGACGAGGCACCACCAGCAGGATCAGATGCTGACGACTTTTGAGTCAGGATCGGCAGGGTGTAGATTTTGTTAGTTTATATTAGGACATGTTGTCCACCAGATTTTTGGGAGCTTGAGAGATAGCTATTGACCATAGCTTTGTATAGTATTAGCCGACTTTAGTTGTAACTTTTGTCCCATATGGTACACAGCTTGACTAGTGTGTACTATGCGGTACATCTTTTGCTATATATATGACCAGTACTTTTGATATGGATGGTATGTTTGTAGTGCTATATTGTTAGTAGAATTGTTAGTTTTGCTGCTTCTCGTTCTATGTTGATTTCATTTCTCCGAGAAGATTTTCAGCTAATCATGAGTCTTTTGTAGGCGACATTCCTTATCATTATGGTAGGACCCTTGAGAAATCACTAAGCGCGTAATGGAGCACCTATTCCAGAGGGAATGGACCCAACCGGAATTTTTAAAGCATTTATGCAGAGAATGGAGCATGTAGGAGATACCTACAATCATGCTACGAATCAACGACCTGTCCAAACCCCAGTTGCACCATTTCAGCAGAGACAAGCTGGAGACAAATTATTAGCAAATTTTCATGGATTACGTCCCGAGAAGTTTGACGGATTTGCAGAACCATGGAGAGCTGAACAATGGGTCAGAGAGATGGAATTAATCTTCGAAGTGTTGGAATGCAGTGAACAAGAGAAACGTCGTCTTGCTACATTTCAGCTCACTTATGCCGCCGCAGATTGGTGGGAAGCTGAGCGAGCCACTATAGGAATCAACGCTGCTAGAGCTATGTCATGGGAGACATTCAAAGGCAGATTTTTGGAGAAGTATTTTCCAGAAGATGAGAGAGATCAACAGGAAAGGAACTTTCTCAATTTGATCCAAGGAGGATGGAATGTACGGGAATACACAACACAGTTCGAGCGTCTATCCAGATTTGCTCAGCATATGATAGACACTTCGCAGAAGAAGGTGAAGAGATTTCACCAAGGACTGAACCCCCACCTCAGACATATGATGGTTGGTCATCTGAACCAGTCGTATGAGGAAATTGTTAGATTTGCTACATGATTAGAAAAGGATGCTAATCCAGTACAGCAACTACAGATAAATCGACCTCAGTCGTCACGAGGGTTTCAACAGAGGAATTTCCATAATCGACCACTGAGGAATACCCAAGGATGGAGACCTCAGGAAAACTTTCAAGGAAACAAGAGAATCTGGGAAGGAGCCAGGAAACCTCAGCAGGTTATAATCGACCCCAGCAAAATCAACAGCGAGAACTACAGCCACAGGCATTACTGACAGCCCCGCCAAGCAACACTGGAGGTTGTTTTAACTGTGGAAAGCCCGGACATATTGCAAGGAACTGCACTGTCCATAGACCTAATCGCAGGCCGGATATTGTCTGCCGCAACTGCAATAAGCCAGGGCACGTGAGCAGGGATTGTCGTGCACCACGAGGAGGACACTACGGAGTCCCAGTGCAAGGAATCCAAGGACCTCCTGAGCAGACCAGAATGAATGCTATCATTCCAGGAGAAGTATGCTTTAATGCTGATGAGCAGCAACATTTGGAAGGTACGCTTGTACTCTTTCATAGTCCAGTTAAAGCTTTATTTGATACTGGAGCCACACGTTCTTTTATTGCTGTTAAGATTGTGCGTCAATTGGGTTTAGAACCCCAGACACTTGAGTCAACACTGAATGCTGTGTCACCATTGGGAGTGACAGTTAAGTTGAGTAAAGTGTGTAAAGATTGCCCATTGACTTTGGGAGATAGGAATCTTCCAGCAGACTTAGTCGTTCTGTCAATGTCCGAGTTCGACATTATCCTAGGGATGGATTGGTTAACTAAGTACAGTGCCAATCTGGATTGCCCTACTAGAACGATTGTATTTCCAATACAAGGAAAGCCGACGATCAGATTTCAGTGTCAACCGACAAGCGATATGTTTCTTACCAATTGTTTGGCTACAATTAGGAATACGAGTACGGAACTTACGATGGATCAAATTTCTACCGTACAGGATTTTCAGGATGTATTCCAGGATATTAAAGGACTTCCACCGAAAAGAGAAATAGACTTTTGTGTGGAATTAGTACCTGGTACATTGCCGATATCTAAGACTCCATATAGGATGGCACCAACCGAGATGTTGGAACTGAAGAGGCAAGTTCAAGAACTCGAGGATCTAGGATTTGTTCATCCGAGTACGTCACCTTGGGGAGCACCAGTTCTGTTTGTAAAGAAGAAGGACGGAACACTTCGACTCTGTATGGACTACAGGGAGTTGAATAAGGTAACAATCAAGAATAGATATCCATTACCTCGGATAGATGATCTATTCGACCAGTTACAAGGATCAAGGATCTTTTCCAAAATCAATCTGCGTTCTGGATATCACCAGCTGTTAGTTCGATCAGAGGATGTATCAAAGACTGCATTCAGGACAAGATATGGGCATTACGAGTTTCTAGTTATGCCTTTTGGATTGACGAATGCGCCAGCAGTATTTATGGACTTGATGAATAAAGTATTCAGACTATATCTGGATAAATTCATTATAGTGTTCATTGATGATATACTGATCTACTCAAAGACAGAAGAGGATCACAAGGAGCATTTACAGGTTGCCTTGCAAACACTTCGAGATAGCAAGTTGTATGCAAAGTTCAATAAGTGTGAGTTTTGGCTACAGGAAGTCAAATTCTTGGGACACGTTATATCTCGAGATGGTATCTCTGTGGACTCATCCAAGATTGATGCAGTCTTAAGATGGAACAGACCGACGAATGCGACGGAAGTCAGAAGTTTTCTGGGTTTAGCAGGGTATTACCGGAGATTCGTAGAAGGATTTTCCAAACTAGCAGGACCTTTGACAAACTTAACCAGGACGGAGACGAAGTACGAATGGACAGACAAGCATGAGGGTGCATTTCAGGAGTTGAAAGAGAGATTGACTTCTGCACCGATACTTGCGATACCTAAGAGTGGAGAAAGATATGTAATCTACAGTGATGCATCGCACCAAGGACTTGGATGTGTACTTATGCAAGACGGGAAGGTTATCGCATATGGATCAAGACAATTAAAGGTACATGAGAAAAATTATCCTACGCATGATCTGGAATTAGCAGCAATAGTGTTTGCATTGAAAATTTGGAGACACTATCTCTACGGAGAAAAGTTTGATCTGTTTTCCGATCATAAGAGTCTGAAGTATTTGTTCTCTCAAAAGGAGTTGAACATGCGACAACGAAGATGGATGGAGTTACTAAAAGACTATGACTTTTCCTTGCAATACCATCCAGGTAAAGCAAATGTCGTAGCCGATGCTTTGAGCCGTAAACCTCGACTAGTGATCGCTGCATTACTAATTAGAGAATGGAGAGCATTAGAAGAAATTGCTGAATTTGATCTTCAGCCAGTGGAACCAATGAAAGGACAACATTTTGGATGTCTTATGGTACAATCGACTTTGATCAGTCGTATCATAGAGGATCAACAGACAACAGAGGATTTAAAGTTATGGTTCGCCAAGATGTCAGCCAAGGAACCAGAAGTTTGGAGTATTAGTACAGACGGAGCTTTACGATGTAAAGGTAGACTCTGTGTACCTGATGAAGAAAATTTCTGGAAAGAAATATTGGATGAAGCACATAAGTCACGAATGACTATTCATCCCGGAAGTACGAAGATGTACAAGGATATGAAGAAAAATTTTTGGTGGAAAGGAATGAAGAGAGATGTGGCAGAGTATGTAGCTCAGTGTCTTACTTGTAAACAAGTGAAGGCAGAACATCAGAGACCACCTGGACTGCTACAGCCGTTACCTATTCCTCAATGGAAATGGGAACACATAACCATGGATTTCATGGTAGGATTGCCGAAGTCACAGCAAAATCACGATGCTATATGGGTAATCGTGGATCGACTTACTAAGACGGCACATTTTATCGCCTATAGCATGACGTATCCCGTGGAACGTTTAAGCCGGATGTATCTGCAACACGTAGTACGGTTACATGGAGTGCCTGTATCTATTGTGTCAGACCGAGATTCGCGCTTTACAGCAGAATTCTGGAAGAGTCTCCAGACAGCAATGGGAACGATATTGAACTTGAGTTCAGCTTTTCATCCGCAGACCGATGGACAGACTGAAAGGATTAACCAAGTGATAGAAGATATGTTACGCGCTTGTGTCATTGATTTCGAGAATTCTTGGGAGGTACACTTACCGTTGATAGAGTTTGCCTATAACAATAGTTATCATTCGAGTATCGGGATGGCACCGTTTGAAGCTTTGTACGGAAGACCTTGCCGATCGCCGCTGTGTTGGACTGAAGTCGGAGATACCCAACTTCTTGGGCCAGAGATGGTACGCGAGACAAGCGATAAGATTCAAGTTGTACGTGAGAAGATGAAGACAGCTCAGACCCGACACAAGAGTTATGCTGACAAGCGACGCAAAGACTTAGAATTTGCAGTTGGAGACCACGTGCTACTCAAGGTTTCACCTATTTGAGGCATCGTCAGATTTGGTCAGAAGAGAGGCAAGTTATCACTAAGATTCATTGGACCATTCGAGATTCTGGAGCGTATTGGGAAAGTTGCTTATCGCCTTGCGTTGCCACCAAAGATGTCAGGAGTGCACAACGTCACATCAGTATGCTGAGGAAGTGTGTTCACAACCCAGCGCACGAGATCAACTTTGAGGATATCGAAGTCAACAGCGACGTTACGTTCAACGAAGGACCTGTTCGCATTCTAGATCGAGGAATCAAGAAGCTCAGGAACAAGGAGATTCCGTTAGTAAAGATTCAGTGGAAGCATCATGATGAAAGAGAAGCTTCGTGGGAGCTAGAGTCAGAGATGCGCAAGAAGTTTTCGTTTTTGTTTTAGATCTTGTTGCCTTTGATTTCGAGGACGAAATCTTTTGTTGAGTGGTGGATGATGTAATACCCTATATTTTGGTATATTAATAAGACCTGGTATTTCATTTCTATACTTGTATAACCTTAAACTTTCATTTGGTGTAATTTGGATACCAATCGATTGCCTTTAGTTCCCAATCGATTGACACTTTTCAGATACCAATCGATTGACATGTTCCCAATCGATTGACATTCAACCGACTAAAAGTGATTACGTGTCAATATCCCAATCGATTGCCATTCATCCCAATCGATTGACATTATTCCAATCGATTGACTACAAATATCTGTTCCCAATCGATTGACTTGTGTCCCAATCGATTGACATAAGCTGAGACATATTTCTTCTTTTCTTGAGCTTTAAACGTGTGGCACTCTTAACCCCTATATATACTCGTTCATTTATGGCCTTGGGTCATTTTGGCAGCCTTGAGAGAGAGAGAGACATACCTCTTGAGATATATACATACATATATCTATCTATATTTCTATATCTATACACATACACACTGACCTTGGCAACTGGAAGAAGAGGAGAAGAAGAAGGAGAATCAGAAAGAAGAAGAAAGGAAGAGACAGAGAGAGAGAAGGCTGGACAGAGAAAGAGAAGGAAGAGAGAGAGGAAAAGCTTGAGTATTCAAGACTTACACACCCAAACGCACCCTAAGTGAGTCCTAACTCACTTGGTCACTTTATTTGGTGTATGTACAAGTTGTTATGACCTTTAGATGTGATAAAAGTATGACTTCTACGTTTAATTATGCTGTTTTTACAATCTGCTGGAGAAGACGTAGTACCAATCGATTGGCATAATCTCAATTGATTGACATCCCAATCGATTGAATAGGATTCTAATTGATTGACATTCCAATCGATTGCCATGTTTCTCAATCGATTGGTATAACTTTTTGTCCCAATCGATTGAACCTCTGTACCAATCGATTGGCATGATCAGAACATGGTTTCCTTTGCCTATTTATTATATAAGAGGTTTAGTTGTTCGATTTCTGATTCGGAATTCCATTATGCGACTATGAGTTAGACAGGAGTAATGTGACACCAAAGATTTATGGATAATGAATAAATAAAAAGGAATATAAAGACGTGGGTGACGTGTTGATTTTGATATGAGTTTGATATCCGATTTCTTTTAATCCGAGTAGTCAGGCCACATTGGGAGTTGTCATGTGTCGATGTAGAATGGAACGTAAGTAGGTTTGGTAAGTTCTGGGAATGGTACGTGGATGGACGATTGGTCATGATATGCTCTTAAAAGCGGTGAACCATATACATGGTTCTTAAAAGCAGTGAGCTGGACCAAGAAGTCTCAAGATAGACTGGATGATCTATGAGATGCTCTTAAAAGCGGTGAACAGGATCATTGTTCTTAAAAGCGGTGAGCTGGGATCACTAGTAGATGACGTTGAGTCGTGGCAATAGATTGATATGCCTTGTTCGAAACGTTATATCCCTGAAATGCGGTGAACAGGACCATTGTTCTTAAAAGCTGGGGACAGACTGATGTGGAGTCCATGACATGCGGTGAGTAGGATATATTGCTCTTAAAAGCGATGGACAGAATAAGGGTGTATCCCTAGAGTTAAACGATTGAGTCTGTTCATGAAAATCAGAATATGTTGAGTTCGGTATTCGATTAACAAGACATTAAGGGTCGGTTTACAAGGATGACTAAAGAAACAAGATAGGGATATAATAAGATGTTAACTCGTATTTTCATAAGCTTGTGTTTATTTCAGATAACTGGTACCTCGTTAGTTTATGCTCACTCAGCTCTCAGTAAGCTGACGGCCTTTTATTGCCTGGACTTTCCCCGTCCAGAATATCCTACCCCTTATTCTGCAGGTAATGACCAGTACACTGATGACTATTATCCAGAGGAAGGCCCCACCGATGATGGTTACGCCAGGGAGGATTATCCTTATGCCAGTTGAAGACTGAAGATGTTATAGTTAGATTACATTTCGGTTGTTCTGTTGAATCTTTAGTTAACGGGTACTTGGGCATTTGTTGTCTCCAGACCTGTTGTGATCCTGTGGACCACACTCTGATATTTTTGTAATAGTTAGCGCTGTGTGTTATTCTCAGTTGTTTCCAGTTGCTGTTCTTTTGGACTAGTACTGCGTGGTGTGGATTATTAGTGACTTTCACCTGTCATTCCTTATGGACCCAAAAAGGAAATTTATTTTTCTCTATTTTTACCGTTCCGGGGCGTGACAAATCAAAACTTTATTGTCTAGAAATTCTAAAACTACCACCCCTATACCAACCGCGGAAACAGTTACGTTAGATCCCATAGTTAATCATCACTGCATTTCCTGGTTGATTTGAACCCCTGCAACAAATTACAGATATGGTTACTCGTACCAGAATCAATGCACCAAGTGTTTGAAGTATCCGTTATAAAACTTACTTCAATCACATGTGATTTGATCATACCTTGAACTCTTGTAGCTAAGAATTCTGGACAGTTTCTTTTCTAGTGGCCTTTCTCACCACATTGGAAACACTTTCCTTTGCCTTGGCCACACACCTTTTCCTTGCCCTTACCTTTTCTCTTAGATTTTGCAATCTTAGGGACCGGTCCAACACTGGGACCACTAGTGTCAGCCTTCTTCTTCTTCCCTTTCTTACCTTTTGGCGTAGATCAGGAGAAGGAAGAGCTTTTCTCAATGTTCAAAATATTGCCCCCATGCTTGATCACCCTTCCGCTACCAGTAAAGAACTCATTAATTCACTCATTGATAAATTCATTTGATTCATGTTATAGTTAAGTTTAACTTGAGCGTATAACAACGATAACGAATTGAGGATCATATCAACGTAGGTCTGTGTGTCAATGTTGGCACCCAGGGTCTTCAATTCATTTAAATAACCAATCATTTTTAAAACATGTTCTTTGACTGGAGTCCCTTCCGACATCTTCGTACTCGTTATCTTTTGCATAGCAACCTGTCTAGCAGGTCTGACATGTTTCCCAAACATTTCTTTGAGGCCCTTGATAATGACACTGGCAGAATCATTCGATTGGAATTGGTGTTGCAACACACCAGTCATAGAGGCCAGAATATAGCAACGGGCCATTCTATTCGGTTTTCTTCTATTTATCGAACTCGCGTCTAGCATTTGCAGAAGCATTTGTAGTGGATTCGGCAGGGCATGGGGTAGTCAAGACATATATGTGATACTCCGCAGTTAAAACGATGTCTGGGTTACGTTTCCATTCTGTATAGTTATTTCCAGTTAACATGTTCTGAGTGAGTATAGTGGAAAGTGGACTAAATGCAGATCCAGACATTATGATTACTGAAAAATCAAACAGACAAAATAAATATAGATATCAGAATTTGACAATTTGGAATAAAAGAATCCTTAAAACTCTTATTTAAAAAAAAGTCGCCAGAATATCAAAACGAAATAGCAAAGCCTCTGCATGGCAGTCAATACTCGATCTTTCGATAAATTATGACTTATCTAGTATGCAACTCTTACAAAATAAGTTATGACTCCCGAACCTATTTGATCTCTAAGTTTCTGAATAATGCCCCGTGTGGGATCCCTTATCCATAGCTTAGCTAATGTGCACCATTAACTAGGATCCAATCACAACTGCCTCAAGTGGTGCCTCCGTGTTGTGGTCACCCTCTAATACGTCTGATTGATCCTATCCGTAGGAAGTTCACATCTAGTAACAAATGAGTATTGTATCCTCCGTATGGAATGATCACCTATGGCTGGGTGACACAGAACACTAAATCCATCTTACAGTGAATCGTTAACGGAAGATCGTGGGTGTTATTAATAAGACCCTCTCCCACTAGTTTTAATAAATAAGGATTTTTCTTTTGAAAAATTTGTTTCTACACATTACCCATAAACATCCAATGTTTACTAATGCGTTGAAACGGTTTTCATTTTTATTTTAGAAAACTTGTTTTACGTGCATGCAAGTAGTAACAATATATAATATGCCAACCACAACAAAGCACATAAACACTAAACTAAAATTGAAATTAAAAAGCATTCAAACGATGCCTTTATCTCCCATGACTCTATCTTCATAGAAACTCCATCTTGGTTTGATCGCTTTCGGCTCCATCTTCATGGACAACGGCTTGCTCTTCCATCTTTGTAGACTTTCTAATTCTATTACATTGGTCCTATGCTTCTTTCGAAGCTTGCAATTTATCTAGAAATAGAAAACAACAACAAAATAAAATGCTAGGGAAGCCGGTGCGACTTTCCTATTCGCAGGAATGAAGTCGCAGCGCCCTTTACACATGCCTTAAAACCAAAACAATAATTAAAAACAATTACCAATCACAAATAATAAATACAAACTTAATATTTGATCTTGGTGTTATGGGAGACAGCGGACTAATCTTGCTGTAAAAAGTTGGTTGCACACAAAGCCACGTATATATATATATATGTACAACAATATCAACTGGAAGTCCTAGATGACATGCATATATCATAAACCGAATTTATGAACATTTTAGTCTCGTAAAACAATAAACCATATTCTCTGTTGGACCCAATCGATTGCCTGCCATCCCATTTGACTGGTTATGACAACAATCGATTGGAAGAAAACAGAAAGAAATTTTTTTTTTAAAATTTTTGAAAAACAGTTTACAATTTCATTTAATAGATCTTTAAAATTTTCAAAGAATAATTTCTGGAAAAACTGATGGCAATCGATTGGATTTATACACCAATCGATTGCATCCCCTGATCAATGCCAATCGATTGCATCAAATAGAAATCGATTGCCATATCTAGATCAGTGGCAATCAATTGGTCAAAGGACCAATCAATTGCCCGGAACACCAATCGATTGGTCACAGATGTCAATCAATTGCAACCTTTTTAATCCAAAATCTTACAGATTTATTTTTATAATAAAAACGATCATAAAAACACGTTTCTGTAATTACAGTTTTATAAAAACAACTAAAACTACACATGCAATCACATCTAGACTTCTAAAACATGTTACTAGATTTGTTTTAGCGAGGTTCTGATACCAATTGAAGGATTTAGATTATGAAAATCAAATTTGCACAGCAGAAAAGTAAGTTTCAAAACTTTGATAATTAGAATCTACTACTCATGTGAATCAAGTATCATGTAGAGAAGAAGGATACCTATCGGTCTTGAATCCAATTTAGAAATCAACAAAACTTGGATTGGTTCTTCCTCTCTGTGAAAACAGCAACTTCCTCTAGATGATCTTCACTCCTATGTCTCCATTGGATGCACGCGCGAAGACTAGAACTTGTGGGAGTTCAACTAGAATTGTATGGTGTACTAATGTTACTCTACCGTCAGCATTCATAATCATATTCAGGTAGGTGGATCAACTGTTATTGTCAACCTGAATGATGATTACTTCTTGTATTCCTTGAGTCTCATTCATCTCTCATGATTACCAAATATGTTGATATCTAATTATCAACAACACTGCAGTTCTCAGTAATCAACTTGGTGACATTCTCAATGGAATGCTTACTCTTAATCAGAGGTAGATTCTATATTGGCAATATATGTTCACAACCCTATGAACATAACATACCCAAGATATCCAAGTGTTGATCTTTTATTGACCTCACTGACTAGTAAGTCAAAGCAGTCATATCCACAGTCTGTGTTCATAATTGTCTCAAGATTGAGAACACCGTGACAAATTCTAAGTATCAAAGAATAGTAATTCGTATCTCACTTGTAGTATCTTATACACACACGAATTACTTACTATGATACTTAAGGATTAACAATCATCTCATGAAAGAAACATACACAGTGAAATGTACAGCTAATATCCATATATTAAAATACCAATGTCCATACATAAAGTAATGGTTTGAGGGCACAATCTCAACATCAACTAGAGGGACTTTTTTAACTAACTAAGAAATCTTTTGGATCCTAAACTCTTAAGAGTCACTTTGAGTGATTTTCCCTAATTTTCCCAATATTTAATATGTTTTTTCCTTAATTGGAAACCAAACACAAATTTTACAAATAGTTTTACGATATAACTTTAAGAATATGAATTTGTACGCGGTAATTGAACTCCATTAAATTGTCGCAAGCCACTGATTTCTGAAGCAACCAATCAACCATTGTCTTCATATTCAGCATTTTGGATGCAATCCATAGATCCTCAACCATTGTAATATAATTTTATTTCTAATAATATCTCAATAAATTGCTAGTTAGTGTACTAAAGTTGATAATAAGAGTATACTACTATTACACTTACCTAACTTGAAGTAAGGTCAAAGATATTTTATTTTATTTGATCATAAGGTCAAGAGACAATGACCATCTTGTAGTATGAAAAAATTAAGCAAACCTCCACCGACTTTTAGGGTGCGTTTGATTACACTTATTTTCCATGGAAAACGTTTTACTAATCAATTTTCCACCAAAATGTGGTGTTTGATTGGTTAACATTTCCATGGAAAAATTTTCCCCCAAATCTCACTTTCCCTCATTTTCACTCATTTTTGTGGAAATCAAATTCCTTCCCCCACTAAAGAAATGAATTCCATGGAAAGTTATATGCGGGTTCTAACCTCATTCTCTCTCGACTGTGCGATCTGAGGCGACAGATCTGAGCTCCCTCTCTCAAACTTCTGGCGACGGATCTGGGCTCTCTCTCTCTCTCTCTCACTTTCCTCTTTCTCTCAATAGATTCCTATTGTTATTGTAGTTCTTCTGCGACTTTAATTCGTTGGGATTCAACAATTATCGAGCTCAATTTCTTCTAAATTTCACAAAGTAGATTGGATCTGTTGATTCGTTTCGAGTCTGCTTCAGATTAATTTCATCAACCTGAGGTAATTTCACATCAATATATATATATATATATTGGTTTGATTTGTTTATATCAATACCATACATCTATCGATACATATATCCAAATCTCAGAATACATCACATAGTTCATCGTATATACAGAGCTGTGCATACACACACACATACATATATATATATATATCGATACATATAGACATATCCAGATCTGTATAAAGTTGCGATTCTGTGTGTTTTTCTAGGGATTTTTAGGGTTTTTCTATTTTTGATTGGTTTAGTAATTTGGGGGTACAGGCCTGCAATTGAACTGATAATGAATCTAGTTTAGTACATTGAATCCTTCTTTGGGTGCCTTTCTAATTAACATCATATTATTATTGCATTTTGGTTGAGTTTGGTCGTATCATCATATTGCCACATATGCGTATCATGTGCTTAAGCCCTTTATTAAACCTGCAAAAGCTTTTGAACAGTCCACCCAACTTCCCAAAATTCTACCAAATTGAGTGAACGAATGTGAGATTGAAGAATCAATGTTGGTGTGCAATTGGGAGTTTTCGGGTTGAATCGATACCTAGCTACTAACACCTAAAAGGGTCCTATTTACCCCAAAATTCAAGAGATTGGAAAAAAAAAAGGGTTCTATTTACCAATGTGGTCAGGATGGTAAATTCCAAATCTCATGCTCAATGGGAGACCAAATATGTGTGGCTATTTTGAGAGAAATATTAGTAATTTCACTTTAGTTCGAAACCACAAGGGATTGAGTGTCCACTTTTAAAGCATGTGGAGTAAAGTGAAACTGAGCCTAACCACATGGGGTAAAATGTAATTAACCCTTTTTATGTTGGACAATACATGTTTGGGTCACAATTTTAATTTAACAATATTTTCTTTGTTTTGAAAATGAATCTGATAGTTCTGTGTACTTGCCTTTTTCCCACTTATACAAAGAGAGTCATAATTAAATACTATTTTGCAAGAATAATAATTGCATAGGCATTTTCTGTTTTGTTGGACAATTGAATACGATTTATCATACTTAGGTTAACAAATAGGAGTATTCAATGTTTAGTTAGGACTCAATTATTTTCGTTATAGGGTATTGAAGATTGAAGAGTCATAACCAAATACAATTTGTGAATATTACCTAAATCCCTGTTAATTTATTATCTGTTTTTTTTTTTTTGGCCCTAGTTCACCATTGTTATTGAGCTCTACTAATTTAGAGCATTTCTTCACAGCTGAAATTGAGTCCTACAACAATTGAGTCAACTAATCTTGAGCAATTTTATTTGGGTAAAAATGTAATTTACCCAAATGAGTCCCTCTTTTTTTTTTTCTCAAAGCTTTGCTTGGCTCACGTAAACCAACTTGATTGGTGTCTTCATTTTCTTTGTTTTTTCCTAAGTTGCATACTATAGGACTCCAACAAACTAACTTGATTGATTTCTACTCTTTTTCACGGTTAACATTTGTTATTCAATTGTTCATTGATTTTGTTTTAAGAATTACACGGCGCCAACTAAACTAAAACCAAAACACTAACGTCCTCCTCCCACTACTACTATTACTACTACTACTACTACTATTCCCAAAATCGTGAAAATCAGTGACATAATTTTGCTATCCTGAAAAACTGCACTACTAATTTCCCTCATTGCCCTTTCCTTGTTTAGTGTATCTGTCCAGATTTTCCTTACTCCAGCTTGGGTAATCTTGTCATTTTATTGCACATGGGTGCATATTTTTTTTTATTATTCATCTGTAGAGCTTTGAGATATGTGGAAAAAGAACTGTTAAGAGCTAATGCATTGTAGTGGAGCTAAAGGAAAAAAGCAAAAGCATTTCAGAAAGCTTAAGTGTATTAGTACATGCCTGTAAAGATGCCTTTTATCTTTATTCTCTTATCTTTATTTAACTTAATCTAATTTCCTTCTGTCATCACTATTTTCTTCATTGAAAACTGAAGCTTCAAAGTTACTTCTTTGAAAACTTAGGGTACTCTTTGAAGTATGAAACTGAATATCTGTAATACTCCTCAGGTTTTTGTATTGGTATCTATGTCCAGTCTTATCTCTCTCTCTCTCTCAAAACAACTCTAAATAGAAAAAATTATGGTGATTTTGTACACTAGTAATCTGTGTTCCAATTTCCACCATAGTTGACACAAAAGTTGACATATGAATTTAAGAATTACAGTGTTACTGATAATATTGTGTACTAATTTAGGTTAAGAATGCCGAGAGCACCGACCCAAAATCAACTGGTGGCTGTCTTTTGGACGATGGTCATGCAGGCCGTAGTGATCTACACTACTATAAGAGTTACCATCGTAACTGACTTCTCCTTAGGGCTCCTCACAGGAATTGGAATGCTGACAGAGAGTTAGTACTAAATCGAATGTTCCACTCCAGCGATAGGATTTGTCACGAGCAACTTAGGATGAAAATGGGTGCATTCCACAGGTTGTGCAATCGCTTACGTGCTTACGGGTTAGCTGGTAGCCGATTTGTGAGTGTTGAAGAGCAAGTGGCTATCTTTCTAACCACGGTTGGCCACGACCATCGCAATAGAGTTGGAGGTTTTACATTTTTTAGGTCTGGCCAAACTGTGAGTTATTATTTCTATAGAGTGTTAAATGCATGTCTTACTCTCTATAGAGATGTTGTCACCAATGCTAACGCTCAGAATTCCCCCAACGGTAAGAATAACGTCCAAAATTGGTTCCATTAATTTCAGGTTAGATGTTTATTACTAATAAGGTTATACTAACAACCTTAGATGTTTAGTACTAAAACAAATTGTGTTTCTTATAGGATGCTGTGGGTGCCATAGACGGTACTCACATTGCTGTGAACGTCCCTGTGGAGGAACAACCTAGGTATCGAAATAGAAAACAAGTCATATCTCAAAACGTTTTGGTGCCATGTACATTTGATATGAAGTTTACTTATGTGGTTGCCGGATGGGAGGGATCAGCACATGATGGTCGATTGTTGAGAAGTGCAGTCTTACGGCAAGTATCTAGGTTAACAGTTCCTCTAGGTATGTTATACATCCCCTAGCCTCTCATAGTAACCTTATGTAACTATGCTAATAACAGTTCCTTCTAATGATAGGTAAATACTATCTTGCCGACGCGGGGTTCCCCTTGGTCCCAGGTTTCCTTACACCGTATCGCAGTACACGTTATCATCGTAGAGACATTGCGGTACTACTTCCAGAAAATAGTAAAGAGTTGTTTAACTTTCGACACTCATCTCTTCGTAACGTTGTTGAAAGGACTATCGGGTTATTGAAAAAGAGGTTTGCCTATCTTCGGCATCAACCCTTCATGATATAGAAACTCAAGCGAAGATAGTCCTTGCATGTTGTGCCTTACACAACTTCTTGCGAATTGATGATACGAATGATCTTTGTAGTGATGATGAAGTTAGCGACACCGATGAAGTTAACCCCCCACATGTCGATGTACCTGGAGCTGCACCCACTAATGCCAACATCACTATCACATCTCAAGCAGCATGGACAAATCAGAGAAATGTAATGGCTAATGTTATGTGGGCTCAATTCGATGCCAATAATTATGCGGGGGTCAAATTCGATTGAAGACTTAACATTTACAATTATAGTCTGTTGTTTTAATTAGTTATGAATTTTCATCCTAAGTTTTCAATTAGTTTGTGTCCCTTCTAGTTTACATTCATAAACTGTTCTTGTAGTTGAAGCACTTGTTCTTTTTTTTATATAACTTTGTTCTTGTTAATTTTTTCTTATACTAATTTTTGCTAGTTCCATGTTATATGTACATATTGTTAAGTGAAACAGTTAATATGGCAAGTCGACGAGCAGTAAGTCAAGGGTCATTTCGTGCTCCTAGGCCTACTACTGTCTCAAGCTCTTCTCAACCTGAGATTGAGGAAATCACTCCAGCCTCCTCTCAAGTAAGATTGCAAGCAAAAAAAGGACAGCTTCGGTGGACCGACGATATGGATCAAGTACTAGTTGACTCTCTTCTAGAGATAGTGATTGCAGGGCCAAGACGAGGGGAGAATGGATTCAAGGCTGAAGAACTATCAAAGGTTGCACATAAAGTACAAGAATGTTGCCATGTTGATCAAGTACTCATTCCGAATGTGAGGGCTAGATTTTAGACTCTCAAGAAAGATTGCACAGATATCACGGAGTTATTGAAGAATGGTAACGGGTTTGGATTGGACGGGACCGGTCGAGTCTTTGCGGATTCTCTTGTTTGGGAGACGTACCTTAAGGTAAATAAACAGTACCATTGAAAGGAGTTTATCAAACTATATTTGAATGCAAGATAGGTCACGAAAAGTATATAAACAAAAATTGTGAATTGTTTGACATGAATGTTACTATGCTTCTCCACTTAAAACGTACAAATTTTGTCTACTTAAATAAACTGAAATGATGCCAGATCACCAATGATATTGAATTCATTGTTAGAACTTGGAAGTCTCTATATGTGGTAAACTTTCTAGATTGAACTTGTTTTGTGTGGTTAGCATATATTTTTTTTCACAATATATGTTGAGATTATGGGCCCTAAATGTTAAAAACATAAATAACAACTTAATTTGTTTGTTCTCTGCACTTGTTTTTCTATAGCTATTTTCTTTTCTCACATGTAGATTGATAGGTTCAGATTAGATGCCTCTTAAAGACAGATCCCAAAAATATTGTAAGATATGTAGAGTAAGTATAAGATTACCCCTCTAATGTATCATAAACTTTGAGTGAAATCAGATATTTGAAGTTTTGAGGATTTGTTTTCACTTTGTTGGTCCTTTTGTGTAGCCTTAACCTTTGTCTTCTGTATGCAAGAAGTAAATCTGTGCATTTTATTAGCTATACAATCAACTTAATTTTATGAAGCTTCCATGTATTTTGTGGATTAAAGATGGAGGGTAGAAGTAAAACCCAATTTCAAAAGGTAGAGATCTGGAAGGGATTGAATTGGATTTTAGGACCCATGTTCCAACAAAATTGAATTGATTCATCTATCCTTGATTGAGTTTGTCATAATGTGAGATTTATTTGTTTGTGTGTCAAATTGGATGAAATGGTTAACTTCTATACAGAGGAGTCCGAAAAATAAAGTGTTTTTGTCGATCAAATTTTGTGATAGAGAGCTAAGCATAGCAGAAGTAATCAAGCTTAGACAGTCAGCCAATAATGATTAGTTATATGACTTAACTTAATTTTAATTCCTTTTTATTTTTTTAATGTTGTTTTAGGACAAGCCTGAGGCAAGAAATATGAAAGGAAAGTTATGTCCTCGTTACTATGATTTGCTTACCATTTTCGGCAATGATTATGCAACGGGAGACCGGGTAGTCACGGGGAATGACTTTCCCCAAGTGAGTGAAGCCGATGTTAATAATTCGGTGAATGCCGCCTTAGGGGATGAAAATGACATGGAGGAAGCACAACCAAGTCATTCAAGCACATCCAAGCGAGCCGCGCAAGGGGGAGGCCCGAAAGCTCGACGTAGACGTGGGCATGCCATAGATGATGCTGCTTTAGCCCTTGCCCGTATTGCCCAATCCTCCGAGAAGATTGCTATTGCTTTCAAAAAGCAAGCAACTCAAAGTCATATCAATGGGCAAGAGAACTTAGAGAAGCTTCGAGCAATGGGCATAGAGGAGGGGGATACAATGGAGCTTATGGATTTGTTTGAGCAAGATGAAAAATCTGGAGGGTTCTTCCTTGGTATTACTGATGATACTTTTATGCGTGCTTGGGTGTATCGTAAGCTTGGAAAAGATCCGGCAAATTAATTTGGGCTTTTAGCTGATTAAAACAATCATGGAGACTTTTCAGTTTGATCAGTATTTTTTTTATGGCACTTTGATGAGTACTTCTAATTTTACTTTGATGAGTATTTTTTTTTATTTTTATTTTTTATGGAACTTTGATGAGTACTTCTAATTTTACTTTGATGAGACTTTGATTTTAGTACATTAAAAAAATCGTTTATGAAATTGACTATTGATATAAGTAATTGTCTCTCAATTGCTTGAATTTGCATCATTTTGAAACTGTTTATTTGTGATTCATAGGTTAATTACTTGCAAAAATGCAAGTTTTCAATGGAAAATGTTAATTTTTTTATGAAAAATTATGGCAATCAAACAACAAAAAAGGTATTTTCCATGAAAAATGACCATTTTTCACTAAAAAATAGTGACAATCAAACAACAAAACTACATTTTCCATGGAAAATGTTAGATTTTCCAGCCAGAAAATAATTGCAATCAAACAGCCCAAATTTTATTTTCATGGAAAAAATTTCCAAGGAAAATAATTCCATGGAAAAATTTTCTTTTCAACCCATTTTCTACCGTGCAATCAAACGCACCCTTATAGTTTAGTAACAATTTTCCCCATCCATTCGTCAATTATAAGCTGATATTTATTTAGTTTAGTTTTTTTATTTTTTTATTTTTTTATTTTTTATTTGCTAAAATCTTTTTTACCGACCAATTTACCCTTGCCAAATCAACAATAATTTCAAATTACATACATATTTTTTTAATTTGAATACAAGAGTACATTTACTATTTTCGAAATGTCATCTTCTCCTTTTAATAATGTGTTAATTCTTCAAATTGAAAAAATATATTACTTATAGGATATATCCAATACTTTTGCATGCACCATTAACATTGTCAGGTGGAAAGGTTAGTGTAGTTTTGCTTACCACAAAAAAAAATTCATGTATTTTGACCTTACCTTTAAAGAAGGTTGGTGTATTTATCTTACTATGTTTTAATTTTACAGAGTTGAGTATTCACATCAGCTAGTGGTTAATTTATTTTTAGCAAAAAAAAGAAAGTTAAAGTACATTTTACTCGTGTGGTTTGCTCCATTTTCACTTTACCCCCATGTAATTCAAAAGTGGACACTTTACCCCCTTGTGCTTTCGGACTAAAGTAAAATTGTTAAAACTTCCTTCAAAACTGGTGAAAATTCTAAAATTGACCAACAATAGTAATACTTAACCCCCTTTGTGGGGTTAATTGTGGGGTTAATCCGCTATGTGAGAATAATGTTACTATATTACCTACATATGTAAGGCTAATTTTTAACACTTAACCTCGTCGGAGAGCTAATTTTGGGTTTAACTGCCTATGTGAGATTAATTTTAACACTTGAACTCTTCTATGTAGGACTAATTTTAACACTTAATCCACACGTGGAGCTATTTTGAGAGAAATCATAGTAACTTCACTTTAGTCCCAAACCACAAAGGGGTTAAGTATCCACTTTTGAACCCAGGCGGTAAAGTGAAAACAAGCCTAACCACAGGGGGCTAAAACATATTTAAAAAAAGTGATTATTTTATTCAATAGCACTTCTCAAATCTCAAATCTGCAAAGAGAACCCATTGGAAAAGTACCATGAAATTGAATGAATTACTCAGAAATATAGTAAATACTCCTATTAAATCTTGAACGTATGGCCAAGAAACGTATCATATAAGTGAAGCTCTATAAACATGTCTCAGCCAACACTTTTCCCTTTGTGATTTCTCAGCTGACCTTAAATGTAGGCCATGCCAAAGTACATTCAAAACTCAGTCAATCAATGATATGCCAGTTTTTCCTAGCTATGATGCAACATATGTGCTGCCGGCACTACAAAATCGTCGAGTTGTACATGAGAGAGAGAGAGAGAGAGAGAGAGAGAGAGAGAGCTCACTTCACACCGTCATCTAATCTCGTGTGCAGAGATAATATGCTCCACATATCGTCTTCAAGAGCACTGTTCGGCCAATTGCTGCTCATGGGTTTCTTCTCTCTCGGGTGTTTATGGGATTTCATAAAGGTCCTCCGACTCGAGATTTTGCTCGAACATAACTTGGTGATATACTCCCCTTGATGATTTGTTTTCCCCACTGTCCTGAGTGCCAAACTTTGCCTAATTGTGCGTGTAAAAGTAACAGACGAAGAAGTCTCTGGATGCAATTTCCTTTCCTCCCTTGTCGGAAATGATCGTTGTAGCCGAGAGGGAACCTGTGAAGCCAACAAACACTACCATAATTATTTGAAATTTTTCCATCAAAATACTACAATCCCAAAAACCTTTTCCCAAAATAACGATTCAAAACCATAAGAAAAGGATTACGAAACTTTCTCGAATCCTTTGCTTCAACTGTCAGATCAATTGAAGAGATTTCAGTAAATTTCTTTAGGAACATTTTGTACCGTTCCGTTTTGTGATTGGTCCGCTTATCCACATAGATACCATTGCACAATGGGGGACCAATCACAAAGCGAAACAATAAGAAATGGTCATAATGAAATTTACTGAAGTAGTGACCGTTAGAAGGGTGGCCCTACTGCAGAGCAGCATTGAATGCTGCCAAAGTGTACAACTGCCGCAGAAGCTAGACAACTGTCCACAGAAATACTTGCTTTGACAACAATTAATTCTACTTTAGGACTGTACTATTATCATTTTCATCGTATAGCACACCACTTTTCTCAACATCAAATTCAATCTTGGGTTTTCCTCCTAAAACTCTCTCTCTCTCTCTCTCTCTCTCCTAGTAATTTGTGAGCCCTGTGTTAGAATCAGTCTAGGAACCACAATGAACCATTCAAGGTAAGCTTCAAGTAACAAAGAAAAGGGTCTTTTCTAGTGAGCATCTCTAAATTTGGGCATAGGCCACCTTTCGCATCAGAATCGCAGCGTCCTAAACAGGTTGCAATTGACGATTGTTTCCCACCAAACTGTGTTTGGGGTGTCCAAGCGCTGAGCCAAAGGGGGCAATAATTTCTTTTGCATACTCTTGAATATTTTTAATCCAGAGACCTGTCAGTCTCGACTCTGTTAGTGCAGAAAATAAAAAATCAATCAAAAGAATGCATGGGAAAATAAGAACTCACCATTGAAGCAAGGTTAAATACTGACACAACGCTACAAGAAGCAAACGATAATGAAGATGTAGAAAATGGAGATTTTCCATTTCTTTTTCCCTTTTGGTCATCTATAGTTGAATCCTGGTCTTCTATCACAGACCCGAAGCTTGATGGTTCAACATCATCACCTTCCTCCTCTTCCTCTTGCTCTTCCTCTTCATCTCCCTCCTCTTCAGCTGAAGCTTTCTTATCTTGAATGGTCATTTCCGCCGAAGGTGATGTGTCTTCTTCCTCTTGTAAACCAGTTTCCGCTTTCTTTTCCTCCTCTTTCTCTATCCTCTTCAATTCGTCGTCCATGTCTTCAAGGGCCTCCTCCAAACACAGTTCGGCCTCCACCAATTCAAGCTCTTTTTCTATCAGCTTCATCTTTGTCTCACCTTCTTTTTTCTTCTCTTCCGCCCATTTTTCTAGCTTGTCAAACACCGGCTTGCAAGCATTTTCCACGCCCGTAATAATCCGCTTCCATATATTTTGCTTCTCAACAACCACCTCTCGTCCGTAGAACTCATCAAATCCAAGGGGTAGGAATTGGGCCTTATCCGGATCAACATCTTCCCCTTCTTTTAGAGGTGGTTGCCAAAACAACCGGACCCCATGTTCCTCATCTTCAATATAATTTATAATACGCCCAGTTGGTGTATGTAATATGAGGGGATCTTCGGTATATATGAGCTTAGATGGATCTTCGGGATCAGGCTCTGGTTCCTTGTTTATGAGGACAAATTCCGGACTCTCATCTGATAAAGCAAGGGGAAAAAAAAAGGGAATTCAATGTGAATTTCTGACAGTACTAATTCTTATCCAACGAAAATGAACTGGAAGAGTAATGTAACAGAGACAATACTATTTATGGAACAGAAGTAACTTCTCTTTGGAAGTACATGTAACAATATGGACATACTTTAGGTAGAGAGCAAAAAAAAACAGAGGGCGGTAGACATGGAGATAGATGCATGACAGAGTGAGAATTATTTACCATACAAAATTGAGGAGAATAGGGTTCCGTCAACCCCCAACTCATGTCCTCATATGCAAAACACAAGATCTAGTGTAAAAGCAAAAACAAATAAGACTTTCTTTTTTTTAAATAACTACAAATTGTATTAAAATGCATCTTCAAATTACGTTTAAAATGAAGAGGAGAATGCACAAATTGAATTAAAATGCATTGTCACCTTGAGTTTAAAATGAAGAGGATAATGCAATTACAGTTACTGAGAATGCATTCCAAGTACACCCCAAGTAAGAAACACATAGGAGATAAATATGAAATGCAAACCACTTTATGTTTTGTTCAAATAAATATCCATGTATCAATTAGAGTCAGTACGGATGAATTACAATCGTGGACGTGAAGAAGAAATATAATAATCAATGTACAAACTACAAAGTAGAGGAATTAACCTGTAGTCTTGCCATGTGGCATATTCTCAACAAAAGCTCAAAAGTTCCTTTAGACACATCTTCTAATGTGATAAATGAATTTCCCTCCCTCCAATACCTTGAGTGTTTCATTTCTTGCATTGGAATTTAGTAATTTCTGCTTATCCTTCTTGATTTAGAAGGTTGGAAAGTGAAAAGTTTCTTAGTATCTTTTTATTATAAGTATGAGGATGGTGAATCATTTTGTACTCACCAAGAGTCTTCTCAAGAAAGAAGTTTCTTTGGAGTAGCATGTTTCTTTCTGCTCCTTATACAGGTGATTCCTTGGTTTTATTCCTTGGGTACTTTTTTGGTTGCTAAAAAATTCTTACACTTGATCTTTGTATTTGAAATCATGCATTTCTCCCTTCATTTACATAAAATTTTCACAATTTGGAGGTTTTTGCAGTTCTAGGCAATAAGTTCAATATTTAGGTTTTGAGCCTATGCTTTTCTCTATTTTTAGTTTTGGTTCTCTATGATATTCTAGAATTACTTGTACATGATTTTGCAAATGTTCTTGACATTTTCTTCCCATGGGCGTAAACAAACAAACAAACACACACACACACACACACACACATATATATATATATATATCTACACAATTGTGAAGCCCATTTTTTGTTTTCTTTCATTCTAAACTTTGTTTCACATAGTGTTGACAGATTTGGAATTGTTTTTCTTTCACCTTGGAAGAACAGAATGAAATGAAAAATAAGATTAGTGGAGTTCTTAAGCTGTAACAATAGAGCCCTTTATGCCTCTCTACAATGTCATGCCATTACTTTTCACTATCCTATTGTTATATTTCCCGAAATTGCTTTAATAAAGCATTTTTATTAGTCCTCTAATTAGTCTTCCAAAATATAAAACATGGCAGTAAGAAAATAGATGAGTTAGAGAAGTAATAGACACCTTTGCATACAAAGCTCCACAACTTAAATAAACTATTTATCCAGCCAATAAATAAATAACCAAGCTTTTCGTATGTGATTTAGTTGGACATGCTGTTGCTGATATCAGTTCTAATTATTGTTTTTTTATTTACTTTTTAATTTTATTAACAAATTCATGCATGGATGTTTATGGAATAAGACGTTTAACGAAAATGGTTGTGCATAGCACAGATTTGTAACTAGTAAAATATAATTTCAAGTGAAAAAATGCAAGTCCGACATTTCTCAGGAATATATACTACTCCATATCACCCATTATAGTAACGGAGAATGTGTGGGGAGCCGGAAACCTTTATCATCTGACAACTCCACTACATTAAGGCTCTGTGTAGTTCACGAATTTAGTGAGGGGAAAGAAAAGAGAACACGGAAAATGCTTTTCCCAAGTTTGTGTGATAACAATAGCATTGAGAAAAAGGAAGGGAAAAAATATAATGCAAAAATAAAAAATAAAAAATTAGAATTTGTGAGGTGCGCCACGTCTTCTTTTCATGAGTTTCTCCAAAAGTGCGAATTTTTTAAATTTCTGATGTTATCTAATGGAAGAAGAAGAAAAAACTCGGGAGATAGTTTTCCTTCTCATGTACATACCAAACGAAGCCTACAGCTAACACCCCTTTGAAGAACCAATCTCCAGGTTACATAACCACCCTAGTCAAATCCCTAAAACACATACTTGCCAAATATTTACACACACACACACACACAGATACACATATATATACATATAGTCACCCAACTGTCTTAGCTGCGCAATCCAAACAAGGGATCAACAAGTAGTAACATAACAATGGGTCAGAAAGTGATAATTATTACCTTTTGACCACCAGTATTCAAGCTCAGCTGGCATAGGTAACCTCAATGGAGCTTTATAGAAAGAATTCAACCACATCTCTCTTTCCTCATCCACCTCATGGACATATGTTTTCCAATATTCAGGAACCTGCAATAAAAATTAGACACTTGTCATCACCTTACATGCCCTAATAATAGATTGAACATTAATAATCTTAAAGTTGAGTTTAACTAACTTCATAAAACTGGTTGATGAAACCCGGTGCCATCCACACATCTTCTTCCTCATAGAGATACGGATGCTGAGGATCACTATATGGGCCCCTCTCTTCTCTAACCACTACGAAGACAGATAAACTAAGGTTAATAAAAGGGAGGCCACAAAACCAACAAATAAAGACAAGTAAGTTGTTTACTCATGGGTATATTTGTATTTTAAAAGAACGTTTTATTTCTATTCTCTTCTTTTCTCTCCGGAATCGCTCCGATTTGGAGAGAAACAAAATTGGGCTCTTTTCTCCTCACTTTCTCTCCTTCAACCTTCTCTTCTCTCCCCACTTAACTTACCAAACAAGAGAAATGGAGAGAGAGTGGTCTCCTTTCTCTTTTCTTCTCTTCTCTCCATTTCTCTCAATGCAAAAGGAGTTTTAGACTCTCTTTGGTTCATGGATTTAGTAAGGCAGGGGAAAGGAGAACACTAAGAACCTGTTTGGTTCACGCAGAATGGCAACAAGGAAAGGAATCTCGTTCCCTAAAATTTCAATTACATGGTTGGTACGTTAAGTAGTTCTGAAATGTAAGTTGGAATTGTTTTCAACTTAGAATGGATTCCTTAGACGATCAGGAAACTCAATCTTCCCACAGGATTTCAGAGGAAAAAAAAAAAAAAAAAGGGGGGGGGGGGGGGGGGGGGGGGAGAAAATAGCGGAAAAAGAACAGTAAAAGTAGATTGGCAGACCAAATTTGCCCTTTCAATCTCACATTGGCTTTTCTCTCCATATCAATCAAATCCTTCAAGATCTGTGTAACCACTCTAAAATTTCTAAGTGCGTAAATAATTATTTTAATTATTATTTTCAGTTAGTAATATTATATGGGTGTGCCTAAGTAAGGCACGCGTTTAAAAATTTTAAGTTTGGAGGACCCATAAATTAAATCATTAGTGAGCCCGTTTAGTTTGAGTGTTACATTCATTAACTTACATTTGTTAACGAAATCGAAGAGCTGATGTGTAATTTTTTTTGAATAGTGTTTATAGGCCCGCGAATGTGTCAAATAGTGTATCTGGTATGAAAATTAAATATCCGGGGCATGAGTACCATTTGGGTTAGCTAGTTTAATGGTTTGGGTTATATTCTGGGCTCATATGAGTCTCTTTTGTGAGCCCACAAGTAGAAAAACGGAATTTATATGTGTGAGTGTTATAATATATGTGTTGTGTGTGTATTATATATATACATAGATAATATATCCTAGGGTTAGTTTAAAAAAAAAAAAAAAGGGAGCAACGAGAGAGAGAGAGAGAGAGAGAGAGAGAGAGAGAGAGAAGGAAGAAAGAAGAAGAAGAGAGAAACAGAGAGGAATGTCGCCGTTCGTTTCGTTTGTTGAGATCGTTTGGATCGGTGAGTAAACGTGTATTGATGTTTAATTATGTGCGATTTTGATTCGTAATTATGATTATATGTGTTAAGGTTCATGATTATCGTATTTTTGTAATCATTCGGGTATAGGATTTTAACCTTAAACGTTCATGTGAAGGATGTGAGGAAATCACGTGTCATTAGATAAGTATAACCATGGTTGATTGTTCTTCACGAATAGAAAGCCGAATGCTTGATTGATGAACTAATTGGTAAATTTGAATTTTCTTGAAAACAGAAAAATAATACACCTGGTTCAAAGAAAAATCGTTAATAAATCAAAACTAGTGATTTTTTATATTCCGTCCGCATAGGTCCATGTAAAACGTGATTCCAGACAACTTTTGTGTAATTGAGTTTTTTCCCAATTCTGCATTGTTTGGGCAGAAATTGACAATTACAATAGGAGTGAACAAATGTCTCATTGAATATTTTACAATATAGATAATATGATTTCTTATTATGTGCTTCATGTATGCTAATGTTGAATGTTTGGTTGAGGTAACTGTACCTGAAATAATTGGCTGTATATTGTGAAAATTTTGATAAAAGGTAAACTAAATACGTTGAATAATATATTGGTGATCTTGTAATTCGATCGGAAAATATTATGGAGCGATTGTTATGGGTAAATTGATAAAACCCTATATTGTGAGAAATTGAAACGCATCTAAAAGATAGAGATGTGATTAGACTATGATGAGACGGAACTATGTGATAAACGTGAATTTCACAAAAATGGGAATAATACGAACGATAAACGATAATGACAACATAATTCCTTTAGTGTTCACCGCACCTCGTCGTGTGATATATTTTGGTAGCTCGACTTGTTGAGCGTACCTTCGCCAGTAGCTGTGTGATCAAGCTGGACTAAGCCTTATACTCGACTTATTTCTTAGACATTTTGACATAGTGGCCAACCTTCCATGTGTACATCTGGTTTGGTTGATACTCCACCCAAATTGGTATCGGAGTGGGCGTTAGTATTATGTTTGGGGACACATGGAATATATGTGCGGGTCGTACCTTGGAGGGTGGCCAAGGTGGTGAACCTAGGGAATACAAAGGTAAGGCTATTAAATAATGAAAATGGATTATTTCATAAGGCTGATAAGCGTGGAATAATGAACGCGACGTTTAAGTTAGAATGTGGATGGTTTGTATACGGTTTCATTCGCTTGGTATGTGATCATTCGATTTGCAAGATGGTGGACCCATTAACTTTTATGCAAGGCTGACTCACCATAGATATCCGATGGGTAAGTATTCAATTATTATTATTCGGGTTTGGGACCACTGCCACCACAATGAAGGAAACTACTCTTCAGTCCTGAAATGTGTGTTGAACTACTGTTCTAACCTGACATAGATTCTGTGTGATGGTGCTGCTTATTTTCTGTGTGACGATAATGTATAATGTGCTGTAGTTATATTTTCTTTGTGAGTATATTTAGAAGTTTATGGGACACTGTTCCCTAAGACTTGTTTTATATTTTTGGTTGACTCATACCAGTATTTTATATACTGACCCTAGTGTGTTATGCATTCAGGAGTGTTTCTAGGTGAAACATAGTCGAATGTATCTGTGCAGATTTTGTTGATTGGATTGTCTGGTGGAGCTGGTATCTATTTTGAAGATAAAGAGTGCATTTAAATTATTTTATAATTAGTTATAATTTTGGCAATGTGGGCCATTGTTGTATTTTGGGTTAAGGGACGTTTGTAGTGGCTGTGATCAAAGATTTTTTTATTGCAATTAGTTCTGCTTATTGTAATCAAGAATTCTCTACTTCAGAGAATTAATGGATGAGTATTTTCTTATTCAAATGTAAATGAGAACTATTGGTTTTCTTTTGTCACGTAAAGGAAATGGAATACATTTTGGATATAAATGAATATTTATTTCTCTTATAATTTTAATAGTTGTTTTGGAAAACAGTTTGAATAATAAATGATTTTACACAAAAAAAAAAAAAAGGATGCGTCAGTTTTCATTTAATAGTAAATTCTATTATGTTTTTAAATAAACTAATCTTTTGAGAAGTCTGTGTGGCGTCACCTTGGATTTTTGGGCTGTTGAATATTGGTCAATATATGCTATTAATTGAATATTTAGGTTGTCCAAAAATCGGGGTGTGACAATCAGGTCTTGCATCTTCCTTAAAATTATACATAAACGTTTGCATATTGCATATACACACTGTAAACATTATGCATAATGTATATATACACAGTCTTTCGGTATAGGATGAAGCTGATATATACATCTATCCATCGTCATATGCTGTGTGTTTATCCATGACATTTTTTAAATAACCGTCAATGAAACCCTTTTTCCTATCAATTGTGATGGAGGTGTACATATATACAGGATACATACACTGCGACATATATTGAAGCAAACCACATTTAAGTGAGGTACTAAGAGGCTCCAGATGGAGTGGGGTTAGGAGAATGAACCTTATTTGTGTTTATTTAGTGTGATAATATGGAGTAAAGGTTAACTTCCTTGTTTGTTTTTGTTTTTTGAGTAAACGCTAACTGAATCTTTCCTAATACGCACAAGATGGAGAGCATAAACAATTTGTCATGATTACACAAGCACAATTATGACTAATTTCTTAAAAATTAATTGTGTTCCGAGTTATTTCAAAATCAACCAAACAATTCACTAGAAAACCACATTGTTTCAAACATTAAATACTTGGTTTATCAAAACAGTATAAAGGCAAGCGGTTGCTTCTTTTCCGCGGATTCTAATCACTTGGAATCGACTTTCTTTCCTATATTCCTTTCCGCACGAACCAAACAAGCCTAAGGTTCGGCTTGTTCATGTATTTAGTGAGGGAAATGAAAAGAAAATACTTTTCGTTGTTTGGTTATTAGGGAAAATAGTAATGAAGATTGGATTCACAAGAAAATAAGGCGAGAAATAAACTAAAAATTTTGAATTTTGTGAGTCACTTCACTCCTTTTTCTTTACTAAAAATTATATTTTGAAAACTTCTAATTTCAAGGGAAAACACTTAGTTTTCCTCATTCCTTTCCTTTCTTTTATTTTCCTTTTCCTTATCTAAACCACAAACCGAACAGAGCCGAAGCAAAAAACTTCTCTTGGTTTGATTAATAGGAAAAGAGTGAGAAAAATTGGTAAGAAAAGAATATATAGTGAGAAATAAATCAAAGGTTTTCTATTTTGTGAGTCACTGGCCTTCCCTGTTTTTTCACAAGTTACAATTATCTTAAAAAAAAATTTAATTTTTAACGTTATTAAGCATGGAGGAGAAAACACAACAGAAAACACGAGAACTAGTTTTCCTTCTTGCCTCCTTCCATTTTCTTTTCCTTCTCTAATTTCACAAACTAACCAAAGCCTTAGTCACATGTTAGTTAAATAAAGCGGAAACGAATAGAGGAAATCAAAGGAGGAAATTGATAAATAGCTTGAAAATGTTAGAAATTATTTAATTTTTCTTTATTTTTCTCTTCCTTAGGCTTTTGTCTCTCATATATTACCCAAGGGTATTATTGTAATTGTTGAGTGTTATGTTAACTTTAGTTCTATTGTATTTTATTTTTATTATTTATCTTTAGTCAGGGGTCTTTGTGTAATTATTGTTTTCTTCTATATGAATATAAGAGAGGGTCTCACTAATGTGAACCCTAAGCTTTCTGAAAAACTCAACATGGTATCAGAGCTACCCTAATAGGGGACTTGATCCTCCCACCACCATAGCCACAACCCACAAACATACCTCAGCACTATTCATCGACTGTTCACGTCACTGTTCATCGGAACTGTTCACGTTACTGTTCATCGCTACTGTTCACGTTACTGTTCATCGCTACTATTCACAGCACTGTTCATCGGCACTGTTCATCGCTAGTATTCACAGCACTGTTCATGTACTGTTCGTCGCTACTATTCACAGCACTGTTCACGTTACTGTTCATCGCTACTCTTCATCGTTACTGTTCAAGTTTTCTAAACTCTAGGGTGGACTCACCATAATTGGGCTATTCTGATCGCAATCCGTTTTTCTTCTTCTTCTTCGGTCCGTCTTCGGACCCTATGACTTGTCCATAGATTGGGCAATCGCACCCGATTGGTGCTTATAATTTCTAGGCTGCCTTGATTCCATTCATTGTTTCTTATTGTTTGAGTGTCCCTCTTTAGCATGTCGAAAGACAGTGTGACACAAAAAGATGCCATTGGTACAAGTTCTCCTGCAGGTAATGAGAGACTCATTACCGAGAACCCTAGGTCCAAGATCACCACAGTGTTACTTAATGGTGAGAATTATTTGTCATGGTCTCAGTCGGCTACATTTTGGCTTAAAAGTAGGTCAAAGTTTGGTTATGTGAATGGAACAATCAAGGTGCCTAGTCCTGAAGATCCTACTTATGCAAAGTGGGAGGTTGACAATTTTTTGGTAATGAGCTGGTTGACTCACTCTATGGAGCCAGAGATTGCAGATGGATTTTTTGGGATGGAGACTGCCCAAGACATCTGGGATACTCTTGCTGAGACTTATTCTCGCAAGGGAAATGTTGCCCAGATTTATGAGTTGAGACGAACTGTTGAAGCCGAAGTCCAAGGAGATCGTTCCACTTTGCAATATTTTACTGCTTTAGGTTCCCTTTGGAAGAGGATTGATCATCTGATAACTCATCATCCAGTTTGTCCAGTTGATGCGGCTAGCTTCAAAACATATATTGAAAGTGAGAGGATTTTCAAGTTTCTTGCTGGTCTTAATCCAGAGTTCGATCCAGTGAGGAGCCGGGTACTTGGTATGGAACCGTTGCCATCACTTCGGGAAGCATTTGCCTATGTTCAGAATGAAGAAAGCCGTCGCTCCGCTATGCTTCCACAGTCATCTACCGACAGATCTGCTTTGGTTTCTGCTAGTCATCGAGGGGGTAAGCCTTCAAATCAGCGTAAGGATTCTGGCTATGAGGTGAGTGATGAAAAGGATAAACTTTGGTGTGACCATTGCAACCGTCCTCGACATACCCGCGAGACTTGTTGGAGCCTTCACGGACGCCCTCCTATGTCAAAAGGGCGGGGTGGTGGCCGTAGTGGTGGTCGTGGTAGTGGTGGTCGTGGTGGACGAGGTAGTGGTGGACCACGAGCTCACTTGACCACACGATCAGAGTCTGCTTATCAGGAAGACTTCTCAGCTCCTACTCCCTCGTCTGTGCCAGGCAGCATCAGTAGTACAGATATTGAGACATTGCGGCGCATAATGACACAGTTAGACACCTCCACTAGTGCCTCCACTTCTTTTGCCCAGAAAGGTAATTATGCTAATTTTTCAAGTGCTTTGCATGCTAATTCTCCGCAACCATGGATCATTGACTCTGGAGCTTCCGATCATATGACCGGTCTTCCAAGTATTTTTTTCACTTATAATCCATGTTCAGGGAAAGATAAGGTTAAAACTGCAGATGGAAACTTGTCTTCTATTTCTGGTAAAGGTGTCATTAATGTTTCTAATTCACTTGCTTTAACTTCGGTTCTTCATGTTCCTAATTTTTCGACTAATCTTCTTTCAATTAGTCGTTTAACTCATGATTTGAACTGTTGTGTAACTTTCTTTCCATCTTACTGTGTCTTTCAGGACCTCTCCACGAAGAAGGTGATTGGCAGTGGTAGAAAGAAGGATGGTCTCTATCTGTTGTTGCCTGATGGAGTTGAAAATGAGAGATTGACGAGTACTGCTCATACTTCACAGAGAGAAAATATTCCTCAAGATTTGTGGCTGTGGCATAAAAGATTAGGACATCCTTCCTTCTATTTGCTTCGTTATTTATTTCCTTCCTTAGTTTCCAATAATTGTGTTTCTGAGATTTCTTGTGAGGCTTGTCAACTCGGAAAACACCACCGTGCAACTTTTAATTCAAGTATCAATAAAAGTACTATTCCTTTTGCACTTATTCATACTGATGTTTGGGGCCCATCTCATATTACTACTTTGAATGGCTATAGATGGTTTGTAACTTTTATTGATGACTACACTCGCACAACTTGGGTATATTTGATGAAAGAAAAGAGTGATGTTTTTTCTATTTTTAAATCTTTTCATAAGATGATATGTACCCAATTCAGTACGGTTATTAAAATTGTTCGGTCTGACAAGGGGGGTGAATATATCTACAGTGGTCTCACTCGCTATTTTTCTGAACACGGCATGATACATCAAACGTCATGCACCAATACTCCACAACAAAACGGAGTTGCTGAAAGAAAGAACCGTCACTTGTTAGAGTCTGCTAGGTCTATGTTGTTCTCTATGGAGATCCCTAAGTCCTATTGGGGGGAGGCAGTCTTGACTGCTACCTACCTCATCAATCGTTTACCTACTCGTGTGCTTGGTAAGAAAGCTCCTGTAGAACTTCTTACCAATCCTTCTTCACTCTTTCCTATTCCTCCTAAAGTATTTGGTTGTGTCTGCTTCGTTCACAATCACTCTCCTTCCAGACGGAAATTGGACCCTCGTTCTCTTAAATGTGTCTTTGTCGGATATTCTCCTACACAAAAAGGGTACAAGTGTTATCATCCCCCTTCTCGTAAGTGGTTCGTGTCTATGGATGTTACTTTTGATGAAAATTTGTCTTACTTCCAGCCCTCTCTTCAGGGGGAGAAACAGTTAGGTGAAGAGAAGTCTGTAGAAACGGTGCCATTTATTGTAGGAGGAGAGGAGGAAGGCAGAAAAGGAGAGGAAAATAGGAGTGAAGAAAAAATAGAAGAAAAAGAAAGAAAAAAAATAGATGAAGAAATAGAAGTTGAGAGTGAAAAAAGGAGAGGAGATGAAAGTGCAGAGGATAAAAGGAAGGAGTTGTTGACCTATTCAAAAAATAAAGGCAGAAGGATTTTTGGGGCAACAGATGAGAGGATCGTTTCTCCAATACCACTGCAATTGACTTCTTCGAGTGATGAAGGTCCAGGTATTTCTACTCCTCCTAACTCCTCTAGTCCTATTTCTGTTTCTTCCTCTAAAAATGAGTTGGATATTCCTATTGCTCTTCGCAAGGGCACTAGAGAATGCACCAAACATCCTCTTTCTAAGTTTGTTTCGTACTCTCGATTGTCTCCGTCTTATAAAGCTTTTGTGTCCAAACTCGACTCTGTTTCTATCCCTAATCATGTACAGGAAGCTCTCACTAATCCTAAGTGGAAATCAGCCATGGTTGAAGAGATGAAAGCGCTTCGCAAAAATGGCACTTGGGAGTTAACTGAGTTACCCCGTGGGAAAAAGACAGTTGGGTGCAAGTGGGTATTCACTGTGAAACACAACGCAGATGGGACTATAGAAAGATACAAAGCCAGGTTGGTAGCCAAGGGCTTTACTCAGACCTATGGGGTGGACTACCAGGAGACATTTGCTCCGGTTGCAAAGATGAACTCCATCAGAATCTTGTTGTCTCTAGCAGCAAATTGGGAATGGCCCTTGCATCAGTTTGATGTGAAGAATGCATTCCTGCATGGGGATTTAGAAGAAGAGGTCTATATGGACATACCCCCTGGATTCGAGGATAATAAGACTAGAGGAAGAGTGTGTCGCCTCAGGAAGTCTTTATATGGCCTCAAACAATCTCCCAGAGCTTGGTTTGATAGGTTCTCGCAAGCTATGATCAGATATGGTTTCAGACAGAGCCAAGGTGATCATACCCTCTTTGTTAAGCACTCGTCACAGGGTAAGGTAACAGCATTGATTGTCTATGTAGATGATATTGTCCTTACAGGTGATGATTTTGAGGAGATGAAGCTACTAAAATCATATCTGGCTACGGAATTTGAGATCAAAGATTTGGGAAGTTTGAAGTACTTCTTGGGAATCGAGGTAGCTCGATCCAAGGGTGGAATTTTCATATCTCAACAGAAGTATGTTTTGGACCTACTCAAGGAGACGGGCATGCTAGGGAGTAAGGCCGTGGATACTCCAATGGATCCCAACGTAAAACTTGGGGATGATTCTGGTGGAGAACCTGTTGATAAGGGGAGGTACCAGAGATTGGTAGGTAAATTAATTTATTTGGCTCATACGAGACCTGACATTGCTTTTGCAGTCAGCGTAGTGAGTCAGTTCATGCATGATCCCAAACAACCCCATCTAGATGCTGTGTTTAGGGTCTTGAGGTACCTGAAGTCAGCACCAGGGAAAGGTTTATGCTTTGCTAAACATGGTCATATGTTAGTAGAGGCCTATACCGATGCAGATTGGGCCGGATCTATTACTGATAGGAGATCGACCACAGGTTATTGCTCGTTTGTTGGAGACAATCTGGTGACTTGGAGGAGCAAGAAGCAGTCAGTAGTAGCCAGATCTAGCGCCGAGGCAGAATTTAGGGCCATGGCTCTAGGGGTATGTGAGCTGTTGTGGATTCAAATTGTGTTATCAGATCTTGGTTTCAGACAGAAAGACTCAATGAAGTTGTATTGTGATAATAAGTCGGCCATTAGTATTGCACACAATCCGGTTCAGCATGACCGGACAAAGCATGTGGAGATTGATAGGCATTTTATCAAGGAGAAGCTAACTAATGGGAGCATATGTACACCTTTTGTGAAATCAGGGGAGCAGCTAGCTGATATTCTTACAAAAGGCCTTGCAAGTCGACCGTTTCAGTTCATTCTAAGCAAGCTAGGCATGAGAGATATCTTCGCACCAGCTTGAGGGGGAGTGTTGAGTGTTATGTTAACTTTAGTTCTATTGTATTTTATTTTTATTATTTATCTTTAGTCAGGGGTCTTTGTGTAATTATTGTTTTCTTCTATATGAATATAAGAGAGGGTCTCACTAATGTGAACCCTAAGCTTTCTGAAAAACTCAACAGTAATTCCACTTGCGTTACATATAATAAAACAAAGGAGACACAGTTGTGCTCCTTACTTTTGCCCTAGTCCAATTCCACATGGTATCAGAGTGTTTGTACCCAAAAACGGCCAAAGGTTTTTGAGGCCGAATAAGAGGAACGAAATGGGCTTAGGTCTGTTCGGCCCGTGACACATTTAATTTGCAGGCCAGAGATTGTGAAGATGGGTCGGGCTCGAATAGTAAGCCATCATATGGCTCGGAGTGGTTAAAGCATGAAGTCCAACCCTGAGAGTAAGAGATTGCCTGATACATGAAGAAGAAGGTATATGAAAGCATTGGGCACTATATTTGGAATGGAATATTAAACAGCTTATCAGAGGTAAGAGGTAAAGCCCGATTAGTCAGAGGCACGCACAGGGGCGACATCAGGCTCAAACATTTAAAACATGAAGGGAAGGATTGGCAGATTATTGATGAGGATGCAACCCAATGACAGTGGAGGTGCAAAGCAGAACCTAAACCAATAAGGTTGCGGATTATTCTTTATTAGTTCAGGAAATAGATATCCTAAATTTGAGGGGAGGAATCCGTTTGGGAATCAACTTGGTCTGATCCAGCTGGATATGCAAGCTAAATCCCAAAGAATTCGGGATTGATTCAATCTTGAAGGAAAGGAGTTGGGTTTAGGAAGGATTCTGGGCATCCTTTTCCTATTGGAGGCGTAATTAAAGGAATCCTTACCATATCCTAATTCTACGGCCGCTATAAATAGAGAGGCTGGCCAAGCATCCAGGACACTCAGCGTCTCTCTCGAAAACAGCATACACACAGCACTCAAAGTATTCAACCTAGCGTTCTTGTTTTTCTGCACCCATAGCATTAGGTTTGCCCTTTTGTTATTTCTTGTTTTCAATGTCTTTTGAACAATCAGAGCCTGTTCTTATCTTGTTCTTTAATGTGTTTTAGTTTCCAAACATATTCAATAAAGTATCTTTCATACGTGTTTTATTAATCGTGTTTGTGATTATTTACCAAGTAAATTATGCACAAATTGGCTTGTGTGCTTCTAACACTGCCGTAGAATCTTAGGGCAAGGGTACTTTCCTACTTGCTCATCACAGTCGTTTTATTAGAAGTTAGTGGTAGAAGTTATTATTTATTTTTTCTTTTCTTTTCTTTTCTTAGTCTCTTTGTCTCTCTTTATTACCCAAGGGTATGGTTGTAATTCTATTACTGTTTGACATATAATAAAACAAAGGAGACACAATTGTGCTCCTAACTTTGCCCTAATCAAATTCTACATGGTATCAGAGGTTAAGAGGGATTTCACATCACCACCACCTTGGCTGTCGCCCACCCATCCTAGCCCAAACCCACTTTCGCCGCAGGCCACCAAGGCCTTCCAGCCCATGCGCCGCAGGCTACCCAGGCCTCACAGCCCCTGCGCCGACCTCCCATGTCTGCTTAGACATCACCACCAACCATCCTAACCCCAGCTGACACCTACACACCACTACCCAACACCAACCGACACCCACATATGCCCTCCTAGACCCAGCCGAACCCCACCCTGCCATCTTTGATTTGAAATTATCCCATATACCAAGCCGACACCCATATATGCTCTGGTAGACCTTCACCGCAACCCATACACATCATCGTTTAGTCGTCGTTGCTTCTTCTTCTATAATTTGCATCTCTGTTTTGATCGAAGTTTTAGCACCGATTTTTTATTTTTTTTTTAGGGTTCTAATATAGACCCATGTTCAGTAGTGACTGATCATTTGGCATCCTTTATGGTGTGTTGATTTGCAAGTGTGTGCTGCATCACTGTCGGTACCAGTTCCTATTCCCTTTGTGATTGTTGCGGGTTCTTGTTACGTGTCGATTCTTGATGGCGGATCCAGAAAATCCACCGCAAATACACCACAGCTACAGAGTGACAACATTATCGTTACCCCGTATGACAACCCGAATGTGAAAATCACCACTTCTCTTTTTAATGGGCAGAACTACTTAGCTTGGTCTCAGTCTGTGATCATGGCGCTTAAGGGCAGAGGAAAGATGGGATACATTAACGGAAGGATTAAAGCACCTAGCACCGAGGATGCCACCTATGACAAGTGGGAGAGGGAGATGGAAAACTCCACTGTCATGAACTGGCTTTGTCATTCTATGGTCCCAGAGATAGGTGAGGGATTCTTGGACATGGCGATTGCCCAAGATATTTGGGAGACCATGGCCAATACTTATTCTCGGAAGGGTAATTTTGCGCAGGCGATCTATTGGGCGTGCTGAACAGGGAGAGATGAGTGTCCTTCAGTACTTCACATCTCTTTCCACTAATTGGAAAAGACTTGACCACCTCTTAGACTACAAGCCTGTGTGTCCAACCGATTCCGTTGCCTAGAATAAACTTGTAGCTGAAGAAAGGATTTTTAAGATTTTGGAGGGTCTTAATTTTGAGTATGATCCAGTTCGCAGCAGTGGGCTTGGAATGGATCCGTTGCCCTCTCTCCAAGTGACCTTTGCGTATGTACAGAACGAGGAGAGTCGTCGTTCTGCTATGCTTCCACCCACTTCTACCGAGAGATCTGCCCTAGTTTTTGTTCCCTAGAAAGATGGGAACAAATAGTCTCGTGGCCGTAATTCTGCTACTGAGTCCGGGGCATCAGATAAAGCTAAGCAGTTTTGTGATTATTGTAATCGGCCTTATCATACCAGGGAGACATGTTGGAGCGTACATGGTCGCCCACCTGGAGGACGTGGTGGTCGTTCTGGACAGTCTGGGGGACGTGATGGTCATTCACGTGGAGGTAATCCTCGTGCTCATCATACTACAGCATCAAACACTACCGCTTCAGCTCCTATAGAGCAGGGTCTCTCCACATCCAATTCAACCCTCTTCACTGCATCCGAGGTGGAAGAGGCTCTCCGTACTTTGATGGCTCGCCGGACGTCCGCTTCCTTTGCATCTACAGGTGCCTCCTCTTCATTTGCCCAGTCA
This sequence comes from Hydrangea macrophylla, assembly GCA_033977485.1. Classification (NCBI taxonomy): domain Eukaryota; kingdom Viridiplantae; phylum Streptophyta; class Magnoliopsida; order Cornales; family Hydrangeaceae; genus Hydrangea; species Hydrangea macrophylla. The sequence continues at coordinate 40,596,253 of CM066986.1, forward strand.
GGTAACTTTGTCACCTCAGCAAGAGCACATCTTTCTCACTCTTCTTCTCTCTGAATAATTGATTCTGGTGCTTTTGACCACATGTCGAAGTGTTCTGATATTTTTTTCTGCTTATAAGCCTTGTTCAGGTAAAGACAAGGTTCGTGTTGCTGATGGTACTTTTTCCTCCATCTCCGGGAAGGGTACTATTCATGCTACTCCATCCTTGTCTTTGTCATCTGTGTTACATGTCCCAAATTTTTCTCACAACCTGTTATCCATTAGTCGTATTACTCAGGACTTAAACTGCAGTGTAACCTTTTTCCCTTCACACCGTGTTTTTCAGGAGCTTAGCATGAGGAGGACGATTGGCAGTGGTAGAGAGGAGAGCGGACTTTATCTCTTGGATGCTGGGGGACCGTTGGCACATCATATAGTTGTCTCTGAGATTAAAGCTGAAGACATCCACCTGTGGCATAGACGTTTCGGACACCCTTCCTTTTATTTATTACAGCATTTGTTTCCATCAGTAGTAGTGAATAAAAGTGTTTCAGACTTTCTTTGTGAATCTTGTGAACTAGGAAAACGTCATAGAGCAACTTTTGCTCCTCTTTTTAATAAAAGTTCAGTTCATTTGGCTTTAATTCATTCTGATGTATGGGGTCCTTCCCGTGTTTTGTCCTTGAAAGGTCACAGATGGTTAGACACATTCATTGATGACTATTCTCGCACCACATAGTTATATATGATGAAAGAAAAAAGGGAAGTTTTTTTTATATTTTTAAAGCTTTCCACAAATTGGTGTTAACCCGATTTGGGCATAGTCGAAAAATTTTGCGCTCTGACCAAGGAAGTGAGTACATTGATTCCGGCCTTGCTAATTATTTTTGTTCTCATGGAATCATTCACCAAACCTCTTGCACCAATACCCCTCAACAAAATGGGGTAGCGGAGCACAAGAATCGTCATTTACTTGAGATTGCTCGTTCGTTAATTTTTTCAGTCAATGCACCTAGGTCTTACTGGGGTAAAGCAGTGTTGGCATTTGCTTACCTTATTAACCACCTTCCGACTAATAAGGTAAGCAGATGTCAACACTGACTGAAAAAACGAGCTCCTGTGGAGGTCCTCTCCGACACTTCTCCACCCTTCTCTATTACTCCTCGAGTTTTTGATTGTGTTTGTTTTGTTCACAACCATTCTCCTACTCGTGGGAAACTAGATCCCCGAGCTATTAAATGTGTCTTTGTAGGTTACTCTCCTACTCAGAAAGGTTACAAGTGTTATCATCCTCCTTCTAGGAAGTAGTTTGTCTCCATGGATGCCATATTCCATGAGTCTCAGTCTTACTTCGAGTCTTCTTCCAACACCGAGTCACCTCGTCAGGGGGAGCCGTGGTACAAGAGTCTGAAATGAGATCAAATGACGGAGAAAATGAAGTTGAAAAGGAGAAGGGAAAATAACAAAATGAGGAAGAAAATGAAGGTGAAAAGGAGAAGGGAATACCGTTGGAAGATATTTGTACTACACCAAGAGAGAAGAAATTGTTGGTTTATTCAAAAGGTACGTGGAGTAAATCCAAGAATAAAGAAATTGCTCCCTCTACTCTTCCACTGTCATCTCCTTCAAGTACTGAGGACCAAGGTAATGTTGACTCTGATCTTGATATTTTGAACAGGTTTTATACACCTTTACATATGGAGTCTGATTCTGATCTTGATGTCCCTATTGTTGTCCGCAAAGGTGTAAGAACTTGTACCCAACATCCTATCTCTAATTTTGTGTCTTTCTCTCATTTATCTCCTTCCTATAAAGCTTTTCTTTCCAAAATTGCTTCTGTTCCTGTTCCTAACAGTGTTTAGGATGCTCTTGCTGACCCTAAGTGGAAGCTTGCTATGATCGAAGAGATGAAAGCTCTTCGTAAGAATAACACTTGGCAATTGACGAAGTTACCTGAGAGCAAAAGAACAGTGGGGTGCAAGTGGGTGTACACCGTGAAGCGTAGGGTAAATGGCTCCATTGAGAGGTACAAAGTCCGTCTTGTTGCTAAGGGGTTCACACAGACCTATGGGATTGATTATCAGGAGACATTTGCACCTGTTGCAAAGATGAATTCAGTCCAGGTTCTTCTGTCACTAGCCGCCAACTTTGGGTGGTCTCTTCACCAGTTTGATGTGAAGAATGCTTTTCTTCACGGTGATATTGATAAGGAAGTATACATGGATGTTCCTCTGTTTCGAGGATGTTAAGACAGAAGGGAAGGTGTGCAGACTCAGAAAATCACTACATGGCTTGAAACAGTCTCCTACAGCGCGGTTCGAGAGGTTCACCCAAGCTATGCTCAGATATGGTTTTAAACAAAGTCAGGCAGACCATACTCTGTTTATTAAGAATTCATCACAGGGCAAGACTACAACCCTGATTGTATATGTGGATGATATTGTTCTGACCGGGGATGACCTAGAAGAAATGCAAAAGTTAAAGGAATAGCAATCTAGAGAGTTTTGAGATCAAAGAGCTGGGAGCTCTTAAATATTTTTTGGGCATTGAAGTTGCTCGACCTAAGCGTGGGATCATTATTTCCCAACGAAAGCACGTTCTTGATCTTTTAAAGGAAACTGGGATGGATGCTTGGAAGCCGCACTTGTGATACACCGATTGAGTCAAATCAGAAACTTGGTGATGACACGAGTGGAGCAGAAGTGAATAAAGGGAGATATCAAAGGTTAGTGGGAAGACTCAATTACCTTTCTCATACTCGTCCGGACATTGCCTTTGCTGTAAGTGTTGCATGCTCCTTGTGTAACTCATATGGAGGCAGTTTTCAGAATCCTGAGATACTTGAAATCAGCTCTAGGGAAGGGTTTATTTTTTGCTAGACATGACCACCTTCGAATAGAAGCTGCACAGACGCTTATTGGGCTGGTTCTATGACAGACAGAAGGTCCACCTCTGGGGATTGTACGTTTGAGGATGGAAACCTTGTTACATGGAGGAGTAAGAAACAGAATGTTGTTGCTAGTTCTAGTGCAGAGGCTGAGTTTAGAGCCATGGCACAAGGTGTTTGTGAGCTACTATGGATCAAGTTATTTTTGAAAAATTTTAAGACTTGATCAGAGTGATTCTATGAGACTTTATTGTTACAATAAGTCTGCGATAATTATTACCCACAATCCAGTGGAACATGATCGAACCAAACATGTGGAGATTGACAGACACTTTATCAAGGAGAATATTAATAGTGGTGTAATATGTACTCTATTTGTGAAGACTGGCAATCAACTTGCAGACATTCTCACAAAGGGGGTTGCGAGTAGACCTTTTCATTTTGCTCTTAGCAAGCTGAGAATGAGAGATATTTTTATACCAGCTTGAGAGGGAGTGTTATAAATTAATTATTTTTTCTTTTCTTTTCTTTTCTTTGCTTAGTCTCTCTGTCTCTCTTTTTAACCCAAGGTATGGTTGTAATTCTATTACTGTTTGACATATAATAAAACAAAGGAGAAACAATTGTGCTCCTAACTTTGCCCTAATCAAATTCTACAGTTAGATCTTAAAGCCTCTTGCATCACTCGCTTGAACAACTTAGGAAATTTAGTTTGCACAACTGAGCCCGTTTGGCTCTGGCACGCCCAAACCACAAACTACAGCAAACACAGAACCACTATAAGAGGGTCACTACCTCCATCCACCATATCCACCACCACTGGACCACCCTAACCCACCACCTACCCTGCGCCGCAGCCCCAACCCACTTCCTACCCTGTGCCGCAGCCCACAAGGGCTATCCCAGCGTCACCAAATTCCTACCCAGCATTCGGCGCAGCCTCTAATGGCTATCTATCTAGGCTCACACCAATCCGACACACATTCAGGGCCCCACTACCCAGCCACAGCTTCTATGCCCTGGTAACTCCCAGCTGACACATAAATCTTTCCAGCCTTTATTCCTTGCTCCTCTACAATCTAAATCTCTATTTTGATTGAAGTTTAAGCACCGAATTTTTTTTCTGGGTTCTTAAATGAACCCTTAATCGGCAGTGACTGATTTCGTAGCATCCTTTATGGTGCTCTGACCTACAATTGTGTACTACATCACCGTTGGTACCAGTTCCTAGTCCCTTTTTTCTTGTGATTGTTGCGGGTAATTGTAACGTGTCGACGCACGATGATGGATTTGGAAAAATCCACTATGAATACACAACAGCCTCGGAATGACAACATTGTTGTTACTCCATTTGACAACCCGAACGTAAAATCACTTCTCTTTTCAATGGTCAAAAACTACCTGGCCTAGTCTCAGTCTGTGATCATGGCACTTAAAGGCAGAGGCAAGTTGGGGTACATTAATGGAAGGATTAAAGCACCTAGTCAGTTCATGCATGCTCCTTGTGTAACTCATATGGAGGAGGTGTTCAGAATCCTAAGGTACTTGAAATTATCTCCAAGAAAGGGTCTATATTTTGCTAGACATGACCACCTTCGAGTAGAAGCATACACGGATGTTGATTGGGCTAGTTCTGTGACAAACGATCCACCTCTGGATATTGTAAGTTTGTGCGTGGGAACCTGATCTAGTGCAGAGGCTGAGTTCAGAGCCATGGCACGGGGTGTATGTGAGTTACTATGGATCAGGTTGCTGTTGAAAGATTTGAGACTTGATCATAGTGATTCAATGAGGCTTTATTGTGACAATAAGTCTGCTATAAACATCGCTCACAATCCAGTGCAACATGATCGAACCAAACATGTGGAGATAGACAGACACTTTATCAAGGACAATATTAGTAGTGGTGTGATTCGTACTCCATTTGTGAAGACTAGTGATCAACTCGCAGACATTCTCACCAAGGGGTTGGTAGTAGACCTTTTCGTTTTGCTCTTAGCAAGCTGGGAATGAGGGATAGTTTTATACTAGCTTAAGGGGGAGTGTTGGAAGTTAGTATTTTATTTTCTTTATTTTTCTCTTCATTAGTCTTTTGTCTCTCGTTTATTACCCAAGGGTATTATTGTAATTCTACTTGTGTTACATATAATAAAACCAAAGGACACACAGTTGTGCTCCTTACTTTTGCCCTAATCCAATTCCACATAAACCACTTGAAAATGATAAAAATGAGCAGGGTGAAGTTTCTTGCTCCCGTGGAGAATAAAATCAAGAAGAAACATATCCAGAATTTTGAACATGGGGATTTCAAAGCTGGTAGGTACTTCACAAACTGTTTGGCTTTTCTTATGAAACAAAAAAGTTCTTGTTAAAAAGGAGTGAACTTCTAGGGTATAAAAAAAAATAAAAAAAATAAAAAACATTAAAATTCAAAAAGACATACTTCCATCAGGCTTGTTAATGAACATCCGAGCCTTGGCAGCAGCCACTTCTGCTATTCCTGCATGCATCTGACATAATATATCATCAGGCTAACTACTTCTTAAACAAAGAGACATAGATTGAGATATATGCATACACATATATATATATATATACACATAGATAGAGATGTGAATTTCCAAAGATACCACTGAAATGTCATCATCACAACCAGTTGAATCATCTAATAGCTCTCCAAAGTAGAATCGGCCCTGCAACCAAGACATCAAATTAACTTTATACGATGACTGATGAGTATTGAATATAGTGGGCCATATGGAAACAAGTAATTATTATAAAAGTAGATGCTGATCTTCATAAGACACTCAGTACAAAATTTTCCATCTCTACTATCACCAAAAACTGCCTGATGGTGGTCCCACTTATGGAGATGGGTGGTGCTACGGGTAGAGTGGACAATATCTTACCATTGAAATTATGTTTACATTCTTAAACTTGAACTTGCATTCACGGTTGGCCATGACATTGAATCAATGGTCCATATAGAAGAATATGGAAAAATACTGTGTTATATTATTTCTCCACTATGTATCTGTTTATATACAGGCTACGAGGAAGGATAAGAAAGGAAAACTAGAAAAAGACATTAAAAATGAAATAAAAATAGATATCAGTCGATCACTAAAATAACGTAATCCAAACTCTACGAGCTAACTATCCGGGATACGAATAATCATATCCAACACTCTCCCGCAAGCTGGTGTGAAGATATCCACAAGCCCCTTGCTCAACAAAGACTTCAATAAGGACGATCCAACAGATCTAGTAAGTATATCAGCAGCTTGATCAGATGAGGGAACAAAGTTTGGAACAATAGTACCAGAACGAACTTTCTCCCGAATGAAGTGAATATTCACCTCAATATTCTTGGTTCATTCATGAAGTAGCAAGCATATATAATTGCAGACTTGTTATCACAAGAGAGTGGAGAAGGCTCACTCATGGGAAAACCCAATTCAGTTAAAAGAGAACGAAGCCAAAGTAATTCACAAGTGCCCTCAGCCATAGCACGATATTCAGCTTCGGCAGAAGACCTAGAGACCACTACCTGCTTCTTATTCTTCCATGATAGAAGGTGACTACCATAGAATGTACAGAAACCGGATTTAGAGCATCTATCATTCTTAGATCCTGCATAATTTGCATCAGTAAAACTAGAGGCAACAGTCTGTTTTCCTGCGGTATAAAATAGACCAAGAGCAGGGCAAGTTTTGAGATATCGCAAGATATGGTGAACAGCATCCAAGTGTGTGGTACGAGGAGAACGCATATATTGGCTCACGACACTTATTGCAAAAGTAATATCTGGTCTAGTGTTGGTTAGATAGATTAATTTACCAACAAGGCGCTGATAAGCAGAGGGATCAGGTAACAAATCTCCAAACTCAACAGTTAACTAAAGATTAGGATTCATAGGTGTAGATGCAGGACGGCACCCCATCATACCAGTATCATCTAAAGGTCTAAACATACTTCCTCATAATCATTAATATTCCACTACGAGACCGGGCAATTTCAATACCAAGAAAATATTTGAGGGGCCCTAAATCCTTAACTTAAAAGGCACGACTAAGATCCTTCTCAACTTCAGTAATCCCCACAGTATCATCCCCAGTAATGATTATGTCATCCTTATAAACAAAAATAACAATACAATGACCATCCATAGTACGACGAACAAAGTATGTATGATCTGAATGACATCTAGCAAAACCAAGAGATATTACCACGTCACTGAAGGGACTAAACCAGGCTTGAGGTCACTGTTTCAGCTCATTAAGATATTTACAAAGGCGATATACTTTACCATAATACTCCCCCTCAGTGCGAAAACCAGGTGGTGGATCCATATATATAGTCTCCACGAGATCACCATAAAGAAAAGTATTCTTGACATCCAATTGATGAAGAGGCCAAGAATGAGAAGCAGCGGGGGAAATAAGCAAGCGGACTGTGGTAAGCTTGGTTACCGGTGCAAATGTAGCACTGAAATCTTGCCCTGGAATCTGAGTAAAGCCTTTAGCAACAAGGCGGGCCTTGTATCTATCAATAGAGCCATCCGCTTGATATTTAACCGTAAAGACCCATTTGCAGTCAACCGTCTTCTCGGCGAGAGGACGAGAAATAAGCTCCCATGTCTTATTTTGCTGAAGGGCATCCATTTCTGCTTTCATAGCCTGGGTCCAATTTGGGTTCTGGAGAGCCTCTGAAACTGACCGAGGAATGCAGATAGATTCATTGTGACTAAGGAAAGCCTGGTAAGAACCTAAAAGATTAGAATAAGAGAGATACTGGGAAATAGGATGGTTAGTGGAACTTCAAAAGCCATATCGATTCACAGGGCAAGAACACGAGTGGAACACCGAAGAGGAGGAACAAGAGATGCATTACCCAACACTGGGGAAGATTCGGGCAGTGATGGTGGAGCACGGGGACGACGAGAATAGTGGTGAGTAAGAGAAGACGTAACAATCAGAGGAAGTGAGTCATCAGAAGGAAGAGAGCTCTAAAAAATAGGAACAGGACGTGTGAGAGCCACGGTAGTGATTGGAGTGGGAGTTTCCAAAGATTGAGGTGGCCTGCAAAGAAATAAATATACTCCAAGAAGGAAACATCCATAGAATGATAAAAGCGTTGGGTGGTAGGATCGTAACACCTATACCCTTTTGACATGGGAGAATAACCAAGAAACACACACAGGATAGCTTTATCATCAAGTTTCGTATGTAGAGGACTCCTGCTTGCAACCAAAAACTCTAGGAATAACAGTAGGATACAATCGGGCTGTAAGACTTGACGGGGAGCCTTCCTATCCAAGACACAACTGAGTGTGCGATTAATAAGATAAATGGTTGTAAGCACTGCAAATGCCAAAATATTTAGTGACCTCCATACCACGTAAAAGACATCGAACAACAGACATAATGTGGCGGTATTTTCGTTCCGCAACACCATTCTTCTGTTCTAGTGTATAAGTACAAGTAAGTTGCTAGAGGATGTTGGAAGATATGGAAGAATGAAAGATTTGGGAAGATATGATATGATTTGGAGATATTGTGATATGATTTGATTGGAACAGATTTGGGGGATATTCTGAATATTAGGAAGGATTTAAATTTAAAGTTGATGTACAAGCTATATAAAGGCTTTTGATTGTGATAAAGATAAGTTAGATGAATACAATTTCTTTTTAATTATAAAACTCTACAGAGGATACCTTGTTTCTTAAGTTCAGACTGAAAATCTTTAGAGATATACTAGCGACCGTTATCTGATCTAAGAATGCGCACAACAGTGTGAAATTGAATTTTAATCATTTGTAAGAACTCAACAAATAAATCAAATACCTCAGATTTTTTCTTAAGAATGTAAACCCACATGCATTGTGCATAATCATCAATAAAAGTCATATAATACCGGTGGCCAGATAAAGCAGTAACCTGTAATATCTCAACATTTTGTCATGTAATACTATTATCTTAATGTGCATTATACGGTAATGACATGAATATATATAAGATTTGCATACCTAATCTTATTATACATGGCAATCTATTTGGCATTTGCATATTTTGAAAAACATGGAATTATTTAATGCCTTGTATTGGATATATATTTGATGTAAAATGTTGAATTGCTAGACAAGGGTATAAATGATAGGAGTAAAAAGAATACATTTTCCTAACTAGTAGGTGAATTAGCAATTCACGAGAACTAGAGGAGCTATTGTGTAATTAGTAAGAAATATGGTAGGTGAAAGTGTAATTTCGGAAATTTGGTAGAATTTTCCTAATCAAGATTAATTAGTCTAATTGAGATTAATTAGCTTAATGATGATTAGTTAGCCTAATCAAGGTGCTAGCTTACATTACCTAAGCTAGTAGGTGGCCTAGTAGGTGGGCAAGTAGGAGGTGTTGGGCTATATTTGGCCAAGTCCATGTGTATTCAAGTGGGCAAGAGAGAGAAATGGAAGATTAACTAGTTAAATAAGATGTACATCTTTTTGAGGTGCTTGTCTCTATACAAGCAAGTAGGTGCATAGAAGAAAGGGAAAAACAAGAGAGAAAAGAAGGAAAAACAAAGGGAAAAGGGTGTTAGGGAGATTTCTATCTCAAATTGAAGCTAGACTTGAGAAGCTAAGGGTAAGAGTATATTTAATTTCATTTCCATAGAGTTTTGATGGATGAATTAGAGGAATTCATATTGATTTGCTATGAAATCTTATATGACTTGTAGGAGTTTGAAAGTGAGCATTATATCTTGTCAATACTATATCCAGAGCAAGGTGAGTAACCTCTATCTTTGAGGAAACTTTTCAAGTAATGAAATTGTGGCATATAAATGATTTACTTTCAATTCATGAATTATGAGCACGTGTGTATATCATGATTGACTATATGTGCAAGAGATAGAAAGGATTATGTGTTGGAAACATGTTTATGTGATTATGTGGTTGAAGAAGCACTTGTTCTATCACTACAAAGAGAAAGCTCCAAAAGGGAGTGTAGAAAAACCTTCTAAGGCTTGAGTGTTCAATACGCCTTGTGTAGGGTATTGGATAGCTCGGAACAAGGATAAATGGTGCCATTACGGGCACGGGGTAGTGAGAAGAACAAGAAGCTTTGGAGATAAATACTTACTTGGTTGTGATTCATTATGTTACATTGAATTGCATATCACGTGTTTAAATGATATACACAAATTTATGTCAAAGAGCATGTTATTCATTGAGCTTCAGCTCATGTGGTTATTGAATAACCATTTCAGGTGAAAGGAAAGAGAAGGAGAAAGAGAAATAGAGGACGAAAGAGGAGAGCAAGTGTTTAATGTGCATATTGTATATGGCGTAGTAGTTGTTGTTTGGGACTAAGGACTTGTAAATTATGTTGTTAGGTGAGCATGTGTAGAACTTGATGTATAAGACTCCTATGTTCATGTATGAAAGGTTTTGACAAGTGCTTTTGCTATTCAAGCATGTTTGATTGCTTAGATACTCATGGCTAGAATTGTGGATAGAAGCTGCTTCGATCGATCGAAATACACACTGTTTTAATTGTTTCAAAACGACGACTTCTACGGAAACAGACATAACTTACCGTTTTCAACGTTGGAACCTAGACTCAAACGGCTATCTTTTGGTATAAATCTAACTCAAATTCCTATCATACCCTTGGGGCTAATCACTTGCAAATGTGGTTTAAATGAGTTTAAAAACCCATTTTGTACGTTATTAACATAGAGTCAGGCCTCGGTGGCATGTCACGTACCCTCGTGCCATACTTAGTGGATTTGGGTCGTGACATAACCGGGGAAGGACCCCATATATCAGAATGAATAACATCAAAGGCACACAAGGAGCACGATGCATACAAGGAACATAACTAGAACGAGTATGCTTAGAGAGTTCACAAACCACACAATGAAATTTAATCGTGTTACAGGCTTTTATTAAACAAGGAATAGCAAACAAAGATATTGAAAATTAACATGCCTTAAACGACCATGCCACAATTCTAGAGTTTGTAAAGAAAAAACATAAGATCCGGAATCCGATAAAATAGACGCCTGAAGACTCGATGACTATACGATAAGTGGTGGAGGTTCCCCGAAGTAATAGAGTCCCTCGCGCTCATATCCCGTGCCAAAATCCTCTTCATAGTCGCGTCCCGCAAGACACACCGATCAGGTAAGAAAATGACAGCACAATTAAATTGCTTGGCAAGATAACTACTAGTAGACATAAGGTTGAAAGCAAATTTAGGAACATGAAGAACAGTGTTAAGAGTAATGGAAGATGATAAGCACAAATCACCTTTATTAAAACGTGAGTGGTGGATCCATCAGCAATACAAACATTTTGGTTTAATAGGTGTAATGGGGGAAGAAAAAAATGATAACTCACCAGTCATATGATCAGTGGCTCCAGAATCCAGAACCCAAGTCGGAGAACCCGACAAAACATGAATAGTAGAAGAAGTACCTGAAGCAAGAGTGGCAGTGGCAGTGGCAGCGGCAGCAGAGGAGAACACGTCTTGGTGAGAAGGCAGCTACAGAATAGAGCCAAGCTGAGATTGAATCAAACTAATCTGAGTCTACAACTGTCTAAGCTCAGCAATGGCAGGGCTAGAAACAGTATTTGCAATGGCAGCCGTATGAGGACCAGTATTACGATTACGAGTAAATTGTTGCTTTAGCTCGGGATGGAGCTTAAAGCAACGATCTTTAGTATGGCATGGGACCCCACAGTAACGGCAAATAGGACGCTTAGTACCTGGACGAGCGCTAAAAGCAGATGCAAAGGCCATCTGATCAACAGCAGTAGGATGTGACTCAGTAGCAGGAATAGAAACAATAGGGCGAATCAAGCGACACCGTCGCTCATCACCATCTGTAGTAGCAAAGGCCTCATATAGTGAAGGTATGGGTGAGGTGTTAACAATCTGAGCCCGAAGTGTCTCGAACTCAGACTTAAGTCCCATGAGAAATTGGTAAGTATGCAGCCAGTTAAGACGTTGGAGAGCAATAGAAGCGGCTTCAACCGAATAGTCACTAAGAGGTTCATATTGAGCCAACTCTTCCCAACGAGACTGTAAGTAACCAAAATAATCGACTACACTAAGTCCTCAAGATTCTTGGGAAGCCTGGGAGATATCCTGATACAACTCAAAAATCCAAGAATCATTGCGTGCATGCGCATACATATGGGTCAAAGCAAGCCATAAATCATGAACAATATCATGGAACATAAACATGTGACAAATACGGTCTTCCATCGAATTAAAAAATCATCCCAGAATGGTGCAATTGTCAATGTTCCATTAGGCTAACTTAGGATTGGTGGGGGCTGATTTCTTTTCTTCACCTTGAATCCACCTAATTTTTCCTTTCCCATCTAGGTAGAGGTGGAGAGAACGAGACCACGCTGCGAAATTCTACCCATTAGAAGCACGCTAGTAACCCGATGAGCGAGAATGTGCTGAGAGAGAGAGAGAGAGAGAGAGAGAGAGAAATCTGGTTGAGTTTCAGAAGAGGTAGGTTGAACACCATCTTTGTCTTTCCCGGAATTGGCCGTCGAAACGGAGGGATAGGAGTAGAACTTTCACCCATAGCAAAGAAGAATACCAATCAAAGGCTGTCGGAAAAAATAAGCGGCAGAAAAAGAGCCCAAGAGAAGCAAAAAGAGGAGGGCACAGAACAACAAGGGTGGTGGGGGCTGCGGCTGAGCAAGGGTTAGGGTTTGGTAGGTTGTTGGCTCTAATACCAAGAAGAATATGGAAAAATAATGTGTTTAATTATTTCTCCACTATGTATATGTTTATATGCAGGTTACAAGAAAGGATAAGAAGGGAAAACTAGAAAAAGCATTAAAAATGAAATAAAAATAGATATCAGTCAATCACTAAAATAACGTGATCCACACTCTACGAGCTAACTATCCGAGATACAAATAATCATATCCAACACATATAGATATTACACAGGTGTACTTTTCTTTTGTGAACTCAATCCTTTTTTTCTAGGGAAGCCTTGGAGGTCAAGAGTAGCATAAGTTTTCCTAGAAGGATATCTGCAAGATCAGAGCTCCAATGGCAGTAGTCTTTTTTAGTTGTACGACATTTTTGGGAACGATTTTCACCATCAACAATCACAAGAAGCAAGGACAAATTATGGAGCATACATGTTGCATGTGGTTTCAAAAGATAAATTTCAAATTCCAAGCTGGTCCCCAAACTCCGTGAATATTGTTCCCACTAGGCCTGTAAACGGATCAAATTTTATCTGGATTATCCGGATCCAATCCGAATCCGATAGAAATATCCTACTCTGAATCCAAATATAAAAATCCGACTCCGACTCCGAATATATGTGCACTTAACAGATCCGACTCCGATAAAGGTCCGAAGTGTTTTTTTTTTTTCAAATGAAATGTGGTTTTGGGTATAAACCATTTTGGGTACTTTGTGCGATTTAGGATTTAGCTCTTTGTCCGATTTATTATGTGAATCAATTTTCGGATTCGGATTCGGACATCCAAATCCTAACAAATTCAGATTTGGATTTTTTTTTTCCCGGATTTTTATCGGATTCGGATTGTAGAAATCCGATCCGTTTACAGGCCTAGCACTTCCCAAACAAAATTTCACAGCTGGTAGCAGAAGCACCGAACTAGTGATTGGATTCAAAGGATTCAATAACTTTCTTCATGATTCAACCGGAGTAGCAACCTTCAGTAAAAAGAGAACCAACAGAAAAAATATAATTTTAATTGCACTTACAAATATTGTACGTTCATTGACTTCATATACACCACAGCCATGCATTCTGCCATGCTTCCATTGACCAGCATAGCGGTACCGACCTTTCTCCCTGGGACCAAAACAGTATCATGAATAACCCCATAAAACTTCTACGCAATTCTAGAATGAAAAAATTCATGGGTCTAGAACTCTCGGATAATGACAGAATGCAAGAGTTTCCCAACTAGAAATGAAGAAATTAAACAAAAGTCCCAATCTCAAGGCTACATCTGTTGAGCTGAAATTAATGACTGCACACAAACTTCGAGTAATGACATAGCTCTCCCCTTAATAATGGTTTTTTTTTTTATAGTTTTTTTCGCTTAATAATTCAAGGTTGTTAAGTTGAATCTGGACCCACACCTCGATACGATTAACCAATTGACTACATGCTTGTTCCCAAACAGAGCTAATGCATTAGAAATATATCTCTAGAAGTTACAACTATCCCAATAATTTTGGTAAGAAACTTCTATATCTTGGATAGTTGGTATATTATTGGGACAGTTATAACTTCTAGAGATATATTTCTAACCAAACTATTCCTTTTTAAGCAAATTTACCAGTCAAGCTTCTAAATATTTTACATGAACTACTCCAATGACGAAGACTCCCTAAAAGTTTTACAGGCCGTATTGAAAATCGAGATACAATAAACAGAACAAGGACTTAATTCGAAATTTTTGCTGCATATATTTTGGTCACTTCAATTCCAAGTTATAAAACCTAACTTTATTCTTTACATAAATATCGTAAGAATTACTAAACATTTTTAAGATAACGATCTTAATACATAGTTCAGTAAGAAAGGTTTGTGCTCAATATGAAAGAGAGATGCATCACCTCATTAGAAGGTCATGCAAGATCACATCTCACCTAGAAAGATAGGACAGAAAAGATAGGAAAAGAGAGACGTGAGGGAGGGGAGGGCAAAGAAGTTGGCTTCGATTTCTTTTTATCCTTCTTGATGAAGTAAAGAAGCGGTTTTGAAACAAATGCATTTATCCAATTTCTCATGTCAAAGAAAGACCATACCCATTGCTTGGGAGCGGGAGCTATTCTATACATTCCTTATAAGTATTTTGTGAATGTTAAGTTACCAACTACTCCAAAAGCTTAAGCTATTCGAGAATGGGCTCAACAATGTATTTCAAGCTTTAACACCCTCCCTCACGTACAACCCCGACTTGCACGTGGAGAGCACACAAACCAAACTCCATCATAGTGGAGACAAATAACAAAGTGCAATATGCAACAAGGCGGGGATAGAGCGTCGAACCCAAGACCTCCCACAAACCTGGCTTTGATACCATGTTAAGTTATCAACTACTCCAAAAGCTTAAGCTGTTAGAGAATGGGCCCAACAATGTATTTCAAGCTTCAACACTGAATAATTTGGAAATTGTGAATTAGTGACTATAAGTACACCGACTGAAACAGGTCCTAGCTTATTTATAGTACACTTGTGCTCAACTACAGAGCCTTGCAAAGCAGCCCAGCTCCGAAGTGCCTACATAAGAAGCACATCGACGGCTCTGGGGACAAAGACACGACAAAATGGTAACATATATATAAACACTAATGACCAAGTGTGTTTAGAAAACCATGTTATCTATTTTAAAAGTAAGATGTCTACTTATCTTTAAACTCTGAACGGTCTTTAATTATTTCTTATTTCGGAATTCATATTTTGATTTTGAAACTCCAAGTATTCTCATTTTGTAAAAGCCCTATTACGCTTGCACAAAACCTATCTATTCATATTTTGAAACACCCAAAATTATGAGTCCAAGGAATCCTTTTTGTTCTTGTCAGTAAGAAGCCTAATCACTTTCAACATCTAAATTGATTTTCAAATCTCAACTATCCTATACTCTGTGTTAAGTGTCCAAGTGTGTCTATCATGTGTCTGAATAAACCAGATAAAAACAATTAAACAGAGTAAGACACAGTGTGTCTATCATGTGTTAAGTGTCCAAGTGTGTCTATCATGTGTCTGAATAAACCAGATAAAAACAATTAAACAGAGTAAGACACAGGTTTTTTTATGTGTCCAACACGTGTCAAGGAGTGTCTGGCGTGTGCATGTCCGACACATGACGGACATGGACACGTGACAGTCTCAGCTAGAGTATGGATTCATTGTACCATATGCAACCCATGTAAGTATTTGGAATAAAATAATAATGTAGACGACAACAAACTGAAATACAAAGTAAAAAATGAAGTTAGGAGCCGCTGATAGTACAGAAAAAAGAAATAAAGAATAGACAGCTTCGAAACTATAACTTACGGTTTACTTCCAAATTGTCTAACCCATTCATTGTTCTCGTAAAAAGGAATCTCGTATCTTCCTCCAGCTAAACGAATACTATCTTCGATATCCATCTCCAGCCATTCTCTGTCTTCTGGGGACATAAAGTCTCTCGATATTATTTTGCCTTCGGCACGCATTTTTGCTTCAAGCCTGGAAAAATGATAGGGAGTAGTAGATAGAATCATTTTGTTAAGAAAACAGCTGCTTGGACTCTCATTTTCTCAGGCTCTGTTTGGTTCGTGGATTTAGCTAGGGAAAAGAAAACAAAACAAAACAGCAAGGAAAATTTTTAAAAAAAAAATTAAAAATTGACTTGGTTAATAAAGGAAAAAAGCGATGAAAATATGAAGGAAAAGAAATTAAAGTCACTTCTCTCCCTCGTATTACATTTTCAAAAAGTTTCATTTTTAATGTTATTTTAGCATGGAGCAAAGAATAGTTTTCCTTCTCATTTTCCTTTTCCTTGTCTAAACCTAAGACCGAACAGAGCATAAGGAATCGGTATGGTTATAGACTTATAGTAGTACATAAATAAGACTGTAGTCATACTTGGAACCTGGGACGGGTTCTATATCGGGTATCTCAACTTCAACCACTCCATGACCTTCCATGTTGTTTTGAAGCCATTCACCTTCATACCTATATATATACATACATGTTCTGTAAGCAGGCTTTTTAAGGAAGACTTGGATATCTTACTCAGAAGATAAGCTCATTCATAGCTAGCCAAGCAAAAATTTAGTACGTTATAAAATATTACAGACCATCACAGAACATAAAAGGGGTAATTATACTATTATAATAAAAATGTGAAATTCGTAAATCTTAACCACTATAAATAATAGCCAAACCTGACCAGCCCTTGTTCAGCAACATAAACCCCTTTTCCGTGAGCCAAGTCATCCCAAACAGTGCCTTCATATCTACCAAAAAGGACGAGTATTTGTCAGAAAAATGAAAGATCTTATGGGGAAAACGTGTCTTATACACCTGTTTCAAATCAGAAATGGTATGTGCTTCGAATCACAAACCGGGTCTGCAAATTGGCAGTACCTCAGTTTGCTATTCATGATTAAACACTGCGCTCCATGTGTTTGGTTGTCCGTAAACAGTCCTACGGAGATTCTCAAGAATATAAAAGTAACTAGAATGCTGAAACTGACTTGCTGGCAAAATTTTCGCCAGTCAACAAAACAATATTTAAAAGTGAAATGCCCATCTAATAGGATCTCTGTTTATAAACATTGTGTATATATGCATAAAAATAAACATTTGTGGATATATATATATATATATATGTGCATATACATGTATTATGTATATAAAAACCTATGCACATGCACATTAACATTGAAAGAATATTTTGGCAAAACTTAAGGTTGACAATATGTCATACCCTTTTATATTAACATTAATAAGACGAAAAGAATATTACAATGAGACCCTATTATAAAAAACATTATAATAAACTATCATAACAACTCAACATTCCCCCTCAAGTTGGTACAAAAATATCTCACATGCTCAGCTTGCCTAGAATAGAGTGGAACGGTCGACCTCCAATCCCCTTAGTGAGAGCATCTAAAACTTGATCACTTGTCTTCACAAAGGGAATGCAAATGGTACCATTACTAGGATTCTCTTTAATGAAGTATCGATCAATCTCAACGTGCTTATTTCCATCATGTTGAACTGGATTATGAGCTATACTAATTGCAGACTTATTATTACAGTATAGCTTCATAGAATCCAAATGTTCAACCTTCAAATATCTCAACAATGACTTAATCCACAGGAGCTCACAAATACCTTGGGCCATAGCCCTGAACTCGGCTTCAACACTAGACTGGCAACAACATTTTGCTTCTTACTTCTCCAAGTAACCAGATTTCTCCCTACGAATGTGCAATACCCTGAAGTAGACCTCCTATCAATAACTGAACTAGCCCAATCGGCATCGGTATAAGCTTCCACCCTAAGATGGTTATGCTTAGCAAAATATAATCCTTTCCCGCAGGTATCGAAGAATCCAAAAAACAGCTTCCTAATGTGATTCTCTTGGAGAATGCATAAATTGGCTAACAACGCCAACTGCAAACGTAATACCTGGGCGAGTATGATATAAGTAAATGAGTCTACCAACGAGTCTCTGATATCTCCCCTTGTCCACCATAGCTCCACTATTATCATCACTAAGCTTCTGATTCGGTTCCATGGGTGTATCACATCCATGTCTCTTTCAGTAAATCAAGAGCATACTTCCGCTGAGAGATAAAGATCCCATCTTCAGACTGAACAAGTTCAATGCCAAGAAAATATCTCAATGTACCCAAGTCCTTGATTTCAAATTCAGTGGCCAAATAACTTTTCAACTTTCTCATTTCCTCCAAGTCAACCCCTGTAAGTACAATATCATCAACATACATATAAGAGTTGTAGTCTTACCTTGCAACAAATGTTTGATGAACGACGTGTGATCCGCGTGACTCTTGTCTAAAACCATAACGAAGCATAGCCTGTGAAAACCTCTCAAACCACGCTCTTGGGGATTGCTTTAAACCATTTAAAGACTTCTTGAGTCTACACACTTTTCCTTCAGTTTTTGAGTCCTCAAAACCTGGAGCCACATCTATGTACACTTCTTCTTCCAAATCACCATGTAAAAACGCATTTTCCACATCAAATTGGTGAAGTGGCCAGTCTATATTTGCAGCAAAAGACAGAAGACTTCTGAATGAGTTCATCCTTGCGACTGGTGCAAAGGTCTCCTCATAGTTTACACCGTAGGTCTGAGTAAACCTCGTAGCCACCAACCGAGCTTTATAACACTCAATAGAACCATCAGCCCTTTGTTTCACTATGTACACCCACTAGCACCCCACAGTCCTTTTTCCCTTGGGCAATGTTGTCAATTCCCAAGTACCACTCTTATGAAGAGTTTCATCTCTTCAATCATGGCACGTTTCCACTTGGGATCAGCAAGAGCTTTCTGAAAATGGTTAGGAACACTCACAGAGGAAACTTTGGAAAGAAAGACTCTATAGGAAGGAGACAATCAAGAATAAGACACAATGTTCGAAATAAAATGTTGTGTACAAGACCTAACACCTTTACGAACTACAATAGGGACATCCAAATCATCAGATACAGAAACAAAAGTAATAGAATTACCTGAGTCAGAGTCAGAGTCATTAGGATCATCATCACTTAGAGAGAATGGCAGTGGATGTGGAGGAGAAGTAGCCTCTTTGGTCCCCCTCTTAGTCTTACTCCATGTCCCTCTGGAATAAACTAACTCCTCTTTCTCCTTTTCATTCTTCTCTGGTTCCCCATCATCATTTTTTTCCATCACCGTCTCCCTCTCATCACCTTTTTCCATCACCGTCCCCCTCTCGTCACCTTTTTTCATCACTGTCCCCCTCTCATCAATTTTTTTATTCCCCACTTCAAGCATCATAGGCAACATAAAAGGACCCTCAGATACCTCTTCAGCATACGGCTGCTCCCTTGAAGAGGTAACTTGGAGTCAAGGAAATATGACTGAAACTCGAGAAATGTGATATCCATAGACATAAACCACTTTCGAGACGGAGGATGATAGCATTTACACCCCTTCTGAGTAGGAGAGTAACCGACGAAAATACATTTGATGGCACGAGGATCCAACTTCCCGTGCGTTGGAGAATGATTATGAACATAGCATAGACAACCGAACACCCGAGGAGGAATGGATAAGGAAGAAGATGACGGAGAAAGGACTTCTAGAGGCGATTTTTTATCCAAAACACGAGTGGGGAGACGATTAATGAGATAAGCAGCTGTTAAGATAGCTTCACCCCTATAGGACCGAGGAGCGTTGATAGAAAAGTAATGATGTAGCAACATCTAAGAGATGACGGTTTTTATGTTCTACTAGCCCATTCTATTGAGGGGTGACAGTACAAGACGTCTGATTGACAATGCCCTGGACAGAAAAATAATCAGCTAGACCGGAATCAATATATTCACCCCCATTATCAGAACATAAGACATTAACAACAGCTCCGAACAGTGTGTCTACCATTTTGTGAAAGTGTTTGAATCTTGAAAAACTTTCTGATTTTCTTTCATCATATATAACCAGGTTGTACGGGAAAAATCATCAATAAATGACACAAACCAACGATGACCTTTAAAGATACAATACAGGATGATGGACCCCAAACAACAGTATGTATTAAATCAAATGGAAGAGAACTTTTATTATTGCTAGGGGCAAAAGAAGCCCTATGATGTTTTCCAAGTTGACAAGCATCACAAGAAAAACTAGAAACATCATTATTGGAAACAAAAGAAGGAAACATACGTTTAAGTAAATAGACAGATGGATGGCCTAATCTCCTATGCCAAAGTCCCAAGTCTTCAGTTTTATTCCTAGAAACAGCAATGTAATGAGCTAGCTTCTCCCCTTTATTCAATATGTAAAGCCCGTTCTCCTCGCTATCACTGCCAATCGTCCTCTTGTGGTAAGATCCTGAAAGACATTGAGACGGGAAAAAGGTTACACAACAGTTTAAATTGCGTGTGATACGACTCAAGGATAAGAGATTATGGGAAAAACTAGGAACATGCAACACAGATGTTAGTGATAAAGAAGGCGTCGCATGAATTAAACCTTTCCCGGAAACTGAAGAAAAGGTACCATCGGCAATTTTAACTTTCTCTTAACCTGGCTTATAATCAGAGAACAAGTTAGAAGAACGACACATATGATCTAAAGCACTGGAATCTACTATCTAAGGAAACGAAGAATGAGAGAGGCAAGCTCTTGTTGGAGTGACAGAGTTACCTAATTGGGCAAAGGAGGATGAGGCACCAGTAGATGTAGAAGGAGCACAACGAGCCATCAGATTTTTAAGCGTCTCAAACTCAGTAGCGGATAACGATCCAACAGTAGAAGGCTGAGTAGAAGTAGCATCTGGGGCATCTATGACTGCAGTATGATGAGCCCGGGCATGACCACCACGACCTCCAGAGAAACCAGAATGACCGCCACGACCATAGCCACGACCACCCAGAGGACGACCACAGAGTTACCAACAGGTCTCCCTAGTATGATGTGGTCGAGAACAACAGTCACAAAACTGTGTGCCCCTGTCCGTAGTACCAGACACAATCAATGTCTCTTTACTACGGACCTGCTTGGTGCCCTCAGATGGCGAAATAGACACAAAAGCAGACCTCTCAGTGGTGACAGGAGCAAGCATAGCAGCACCACAACTTTCCTCATTTTACACATAAGCGAAAGCCTCCTGAAGAGAGGGAAGGTTATCCATCCCCAGAACCCGACTACGGACTGAGTCATAATCTCTTAAACACTCTTTACTTCTCTAGAAGCCTACGATAACCTGCAGAATCAACAGGGCAAACGGATCGGTAGTCCTGTAAGTGATCCACCCGGTTCCAACTGGTGGTCAGAAAAGTGAAGTATTGAGTCACAGTCATAGACCCTTGCTCTGAACGATCAATTGAGCGTGTCAGCTCAAACTCCTGAGCATAATTCCCTTTCCATGAATAGGTAGAAGCAACTGACACCCAAATATCTGTAGCAGCCTTCATACCATAGTAGCCTTCACCAATTTTTGGAATCATTGAATTGATCAACCAAGATATAATAAGGGAATTCTCAATTTCCCATTTATCATAGGTTGAAGTTGTCATGATCAGCGACTGAATACGGCCATCAACATAGCCCATCTTCCCTCAACCCCGCAAGTAAAGAGCCACAGATTGCGACCAGGTAAGATAATTCTGGCCATTGAACAAAGTGGTGGTAATTTTCAGGTTGGGATTGTCCACTGTAGTAATAATAGGGCTATCACTGGTAGATGTTTTCGAACATTCAGGAGACGGGGTCTTAGTCTCATTGGTCATTGTTTCGATACACAAAGGAAATACCCACACCAAATACGAGGAAACGGAGAAGATGGAGAAAAATAGGCACGATAAAAAATCATTCATCAATGGTCCATAAGGAGACCAAAACAATCGGAAAACACTAGTTCGAAATCAAACCTGCACACTGATATTGGGCAAGGATTCAAATCTGCCCCAGAGTTGGAAAAGAAAAGGGTTGATTGCACTTTGCACCCCTGAAGTTTTGGTGGTTTTGCATTTTGCACCCTAAAGTTTTAAAGTTGGCACTTTGGTCCCTAAAGTTTGGGATGAGTTGCACTTTAGTCCCTCCAAAACTTTTTGCAACGAAATTCTCACTTTTAGTGATGAAATCATTCGTCACTAAAGGGCTATTTGGACTTATTGGTGAGAGGTGAAAGTCAAGCGAGGGCTGAGAGGGGCTTGCAGCTTGCGGCTGGGGTAAAGTTGGATCAGCCGCAAGCCAGGGAGGTGTAGGGAGACTCGGCACAAGCTAGGGTGGTGGAGGGAGGCTCGGCGCAAGCTAGGGTGGTAGAGGAAGGCTCAGCGCAGGATGGGAAAGGGCCAAGGTTGGCAGCGCAGGCTGGGTGGCTGGTGGTGGTCTCGGCGCAGGCTGGGTGGCTGGTGGTGGTCACGGCGCAGTGAGAGGTGTGGTGGGGCTATTGTGAATTGGCTCTGATACCATGTTGAAAGAATATTTTGGCAAAACTTTGGGTTTACAATATGTCATACCCTTTTAAATTAACATTAATAAGAAGAAAAGAATATTACAATGAGACCCCAATCAAGGATCAAAAATTCGTTTCGTTTCGGTCGAAACAGCCGAAACTTTTCGGTTTCGTGGGCCACCGACACGAAACAATGGATGAATCCCGAAATTCCAAGGTCTCGACAAGATTCGACTGTTTCGGTGTGTTTCGAACGAAACACACATGTTTCGCACGAAACATGTGTGTGTGTCGAATCTTGTACAGGGATCCATGTGGAAACTGAAAAGGGGTTTGAAATTTGGGGAAAAGGGGACATCACGAGAGTACAGTAAAAAAGAAGAAGAGAGAAATGACCTGTTATTCTTCAAATTTTTCTTCTTCTACTTAATCTTCTTCTTCTTCGTCTTCTAGGGTTCATCTTCGACTCTCTCTCTCCTTCTTCTTCTTCTTTCTTCTTCTTCTTCTTCTTCTTCTTCTTCTTCAGATCTTCTTCTTCTTCTTCTTCTTCAGATCTTCTTCTTCTTCTTCTTCGGCGCCGACACCGAGAGCTGTGTCGCCTCTTCTCTCTCTCTCTGCTACTCAGTAAGTGTATTCTTTTCTTTTCTTCTTTTTTGATCGTCTCTTCTTTCCACTTTCTATCTTATATCATAAGATATATATATATATATATATAACACTACTAGCATATTACTTGTATTATATTAGTAATATACCTTATATAAGTTCTATTATTATTCTCTTAGCAAAAAAAAAAAAGTTCTATTATTATTAGTAATATATAACTATTATATTACTAATAAGTATTATATTACTTGTATTATAGTAATTATATTACTACATTATATTAGAGAGCACTTTTACTCACCCAAATTTGGTTCACCATTGCTCACTCTTGCCATTACTTATTTATTACTTATATTATTAGTCATACTCAACGATTAAAATTCATTTAAAACAAATACATTTTTGCTTACCCTAAAATTGCTCACCCTATTATTATTCTCTTAGCAAAAAAAAAAAAAAAACAAGTTCTATTATTATTAGTAATATATAACTATTATATTACTAATAAGTATTATATTACTTGTATTACAGTAATACTATTACTACATTATATTAGAGAGCACTTTTACTCACCCAAATTTGGTTCACCATTGCTCACTCTTGCCATTACTTATTACTTATATTATTAGTCATACTCAACGATTAAAATTAATTTAAAACAAATACATTTTTGCTTACCCTAAAATTGCTCACCCCAAATTGAGCAAAATTAATTTTAAAATAAATACATTTTTAATAATGTGCCCCCCACTGCATTAACCAATAGGAAAGGAGGGTGAGCAATTTTGGGGGGAGCAAAATTATATTCATATAAAAATTAATAATTAGTGTATGCTAAAATAAGTTATATAAGTTATATACCTTCAAAAAAAAAGTTATATAAGTTATATTCTTAGAAATATAAAATTAGTTGTAAAATTAATAATTAGTGTATACTAATATAAGTTATATTCTTAGAAATATAAAATTAGTTGTAAAATTAAAAATTAGTCATAAAATTAATAATTAGTGTATACTAAAATAAGTTATATAAGTTATATACCCTAAAAAAAAATTAAGTTATATAAGTTATATTCTTAGAAATATAAAATTAGTTGTAAAATTAATACTTAGTTATAAAATTAATAATAAGTGTATACTAATTGCAGCCAATACTAGTTAGTAATTAGTCATATAATTGTGGTATACTAATTCCAATTTATAAATATTCTTATAAGTATTTAAAAAATTAAATTAAAAATTATGTATTATGTGTAGGAATGTCGGGAAAAAATAACGATGACATTTCACAACCAACTGAAAAAAAAAGACGGCAACGAGATATTGGTTGGAAGCACGGGACACAGATCGGAGATAATCGGCAACATGTGCAATGCAACTATTGTCACAAAATAATGAAGGGTAGTGGTGTGTCACGTTTGAAGCAACACTTGGCTGGAGGTAATTCAAATGTTGAAAGATGTGATAAGTGCCCTTCAGCAGTTTCTAAAGCAATGAGGGACTACTTGAATAGAAATAAGAAAGAGCATGAGAAAGTGGAAGAACAAAGAGCTCAAATGAGGAGGAATCTGATCGGAACTGCTAGAAAGAGAAGTGGGATTGAAATCAATGATTCGGATGATTCGGATGATGATGATGATGATATGACAACGGAGGAGAGAGATGATTTAGAATACGCTAAACAACAATCTATTCACGATATTCATATGGCTGGTGAAATATATAGAAGAGCAAGGGGGGAATCATCCACTCAAAAGGGAGGTGCAAATGCAATGCAAAAACTAATGCGATCTCGTAGTGTGAAAGAAGCTTGGAATAAGATGTCTACCAAATCACAAAAAGATAAGAAAAAAGGACTTGACATTCACGAAATGACTCCTTCATTGCATCGAAATAAGGAAGTCCAACAAGCAAAGTTAACTCATTTGTGGAATCCAAAAAAGTGGGTAATGTCGGCAAAACATGCAATAGCAAAGTTCTTCATATACGAAAATATCCCACCATCCAAGGCTCAAGGCCATTTTTATCAATTGATGATAGATGAAATTGCATTAGCTGGTGCAGGTGTCGTGGGGCCAACACCCTACGAGATTGGAGGGCCGTTATTAGATGATGAAATAGAAGAGCTAAGGGAATATATTGAGCTTTTCAAGAAGAAGTTTGACACTTATGGAGTCACTATCATGTGTGATGGGTGGTCTTCAACTACCAGATTAGCAATTATCAACTTCTTGGTTTATTGTGATGGAAATGTTATTTTTCACCGATCTTTTAATGCATCAAATAATGATAAGGATGCAACATTCATTTATGATCTGATGGATCAGACCATTCAACAAATTGGCGATAAACATGTGGTTCAGATCATCACAGACAATGGGAGTGCATACAAAAAGGCCGGTGAAATGTTGATGGAAGTGAATCCACACTTATATTGGACTCCTTGTGCAGCTCATTCCCTTGACTTAATCTTACATGATTTTGCTGGTATTGAGGTTGTGCGGAATGTCTTAGATAAGGCAAAGAGGGTCACAAACTTTATTTACAACCACAACAGAATATTGGCAATATATCGAACATACTGCAAGGGAGAATTGATTCGTCCAGGGCAAACACGATTTGGAACTAATTACATTGCTCTTCAAAGTATTTTAGAGCATAAAAGTGGTTTGCAAAGGATGTTCACATCAGATGACTGGGGTATGAGTGCTGGTAGCAAAGACGCAATAGGGAAGCGAGTACAAGCTACTATACTCGATGCTAAATTCTGGGAAAAAGCCAAGATTGTTGTCGACATTCATGCACCTATTGCAAAGGTTCTAAAGATGGTGGATGGGGAGAGAAGAGCTACAATGCCATATGTATATGATGCAATGATACGAGCAAGACATGCCATTACAGAGATTGCCCCTAAATCTTGCAAGAAGTATCTTGACATTGTTGATGCTCGATGGAAGAAGCAAATCATTCAGCCAATTCACATGGCAGGTATGGTAGTGAATATTTACTATGCTATATTTAGTCATTGCATATGTAGTGACTAATTCACGATATTCATGTGCTTCATTGTAGCTTACTATTTGAATCCCGCATACCAATACGAAGAAGGTGTAGGTGTGAAAGAAAGTTTGCTGAAAGCGCTTAGAGCCGTAGTATCTCGATTGGAGCCTGATGGTAATCGTGCTTCTCAAGCACTTGCAGAGGTTAAAATGTTTCGTGAGGCAATGTATGGGTTTTCAGACCAAGCGGCAATCAGGGGGAGAACTAGGACAGATCCAGGTGAATTTTGTGCCATATTTACCAGTTTGAAACTGTTTTCATTTTTAATTAACAATTATCTATTAATTACAGCTGAATGGTGGCTTTTGTATGGCACGGACGCTCCTAACTTAAGGAGGATTGCTATAAGAATTTTATCACAAACAGCGTCATCTAGTGGTTGTGAAAGAAATTGGAGCACGTTTGCTCTTATTCATACAAAAGTGCGCAATCGACTCCATTATGACAAGTTAGAAAAGTTGGTTTTCGCACAGTACAACATGCGGTTGAAGGTTAAACACATGTTTAAAGAACAAAGAAATCAAGAATTCCAACCAATTGACTTAAGTACTATATTTGACGAAGATGAAGAAAATATGGGACTTTCAGAATGGCTAGATGACCCCGGGGATGCTCTCCTAGATGAGGTTGATGGAAACGGTAATCCGAATAGGCCAAATACATACGTAGCTACATGGGTAAATCACCCGAGAGATGGTGGTATGGCTCAGGATAACAGTGAAAGGGGGTCAAAAGCACGTGGTAAGCAACCTATGGTTAGTAGCGATCATGACGATGATAGTGATAATGGAGATGGAAACAATGATGACGAAGACGATGATACTAGTCCTCCACAAGGTGGGAGTCCGGGTGGCAATGTTGGTTTTTCATCACCAATAGGGAGGGGTAGCCAAAGTCCTCCAGGGCCTATATTCACGGAAGAGCAAGGATTCACTCATGCTACACAAGATGAAGATCATGGCTCCTGTCGTGTGCTTCAGTATGAACGTGGTCAAGGTCGACATTGTAATCCACGTAATCAGAGAAATAATCCCGCACCAATTGATGCTATGGATATTGATATGATCGACACTGGCATGTCTAGTATGAGTATGAGTGGGGGTGATTTCTATGGGCAAGGATCATCATCTTCAAATGCTTATGGCTCAGGATACGATTCACATACAGCTGGTCAAGTTTATACATCTGGATACGACTCCCAAGTATCATCCTCACAAGGCTATGGACATGGCCATGGGTTTCAATTTGGATGTAGTCAAGTTGATTATGAGAGGTTTAGGGCTCAATATGAGGCATGGTTTCGTGCTTACATGGGTTGGACTGAGTATTGCCGATATATCCAGAACACGTATAATGTTCCTCTTGGTGAATACCCGGAGCCTGGACCAGTTTATGCGCCTGCTCGACACTCTACAGCCGGTTGGATGTGAATTTGTTGGATGAACAACTATATATATATTGTAGATGTCTCCAAGTTGGTCCTTATGTGCTTATATGTCACTTTTCTTTTCTATGAATGGTGTTTTATGTATTCTATGAACTGCTTGACAGTAGATTGACGCCTACATTATTAGGTATTTTCAATTTAAACTATATGCTATTGATATAACTACATATATAGACCTCTCAAAGGTTTAATTAATCAATTATTAGCTTTATATGTGCATACAGTTTAGTTTGAAGTTATGTTTCCACAAGTTTCTTTGTGTTTCCAGTTTTTTCCGGTGTTTCCACATGTTTCCGAAACGTTTCCGTTTCCGGGAACACCGAAACACTACACCGAAACGAAATTTTGATCCTTGACCCCAATATAAAAACATTATAATAAAACTATCGTAACTCATCAATTAATTCATATGCATATGTTATATGTACACATATTCTCGATAATATGTCCCTACATATAAACACTAACACAAATTAATATTAAAATACTAGATTCGTCCTATCAAAGCGCATATTTTTGGTAAAGTGTCAACCAAACATTGGGGAAAAAAAGAAAAGTAAAACATTTTACATGAAAAAAAATTCAGGCATACGAATTTTACTTTTTAAAAAAATGGAGCTCACCCCCGTCGTAAAATGGTTTTATCATATATTATCTTCATAGCCAAAACTGACGCAAGAAATGCAACATGTCAGAATGTGAAAATAATCAATTGTAAAGGGTGGTTTTACTGATGACCATGTAAATCAATGCAATCTAGAATGAAAACTAAATACTCCCACGAATTTAAAAAGAGAACTTGTGAAGTAATTGCTTCCAATTAACTCACACAATCAAAAGTAATTCGACCGAGGCATGTAAAGTAATAGACCAAAATCAGCTTTATACAGTTATCCAATTCATTCCAAACTAAAATTAACCAAATCATTTACAGATTTTCTGCAGCCACATTTACCTCAAGGGTCCAACAAAAGTGGTAGATACAGAATTAATGACAAGGAATCAGCACAATGATTAGATAGCTAGCCTGAAGGTACAGTTGTAGTCTGTAGAGGTACACCTTGACAGTACTTTACATAGTTGGAGGTTGGATTTGAGACAAAGAGTGTCCCAAAGTAGTGATTCCCTTCATTCTTCTTCAATGTAGTTCACGAATCTGGTTATTTAGGGGTTATGGTTGATGGTTCTTTCTCAATTCCATCTGTACTACAGAACCAGACCGCAGGAAAAACTTTCCACTGGCAGGCGATCGCCATTTCAATACCCAGATGATGAAACTACTGCGACTGGCGCAACTACCGCTACGTATATCTCTACCTCACTCAGATCCCATGTTGCATGCTGGCTATGCTCCACCAAAAACTGTGACTGAGAATTTTTGCTATTGAAAGGGGAATTCAGAATTATGAATCCGAAACATCAGACTCTTATCTTGAGATAGGAGTGTTACATTTTGGAAATAATTTGATTTAGGACCCGTTTAGATTGGTTGTACCTTTTGCCTTTAGGCAAAACCAGAAGCCCTGTGATAGGGATCAAAAAGAATAATTGTAGCATTTGTCTTTGATCCTGGAGGATATGTAATTTATTTATTTAATTTGTTTTAGGAAATTTCATTTAAAGAATAAACATTTATTAGGAAAGAAGAAAACGAAGATGAGAGGGAAAAATGTTTTCTTAGTATTCATTGATACAAACATCTGTTTACATACAACCTAGAGATCAAAGGAAAAAGGAAATAACTAGAAAGGAAATAACAAGAAAGGAAAGCATTTAAAAGATTATAGAATAAAAAACAAATCCTTCCTAAACTTGAGAGATAATATTAAATACGGGATAAGACAATATCAATATTATCTCCAACACTCCCCCTCAAGCTGGGGCGAAGATGTCAACAAGACCAAGCTTGCTAAGAGACGTCTTCAACTGAGGACCAATAGACTTGGTGAACATGTCAGCAGCTTGATCAGAAGAAGGAACAAAACTTGGAACTATAATTCTGGAGCGAACCTTTTCCCTGATAAAGTGAACATCCACTTTGATATGCTTAGTACGCTCATGAAGAACTGAGTCGGAGGCGAGCATGATGGCAGACTTCTTGTCACAGAATAATGTGGAAGGTTCTATCATAGGATATCTCAACTCTGTTACAATGATCGAAGCCAAAGAAGTTCACATGTGCCTTGGGCTATAGCCCTATATTCAGCTTCAGCTGAGGATCGAGAAACAACTTGTTGTTTCTTACTCTTCCATGATAAGAGATGAGCACCATAGAAGGTACAGAAACCGGAAGTGGAGCGCCTATCACTTTTTGACCCAGCATAGTCTGCATCAGTAAAGCAAGAAATCCCACCCTGTAATCCAGTAGTATAAAATAGCCCAAGACCAAGACATGTCTTGAGATATCGGAGAATGTGATGAACAGCATCAAGGTGGGAAGATCGTGGAAAATGCATGAATTGACTCACAACGCTGACAGCAAAGGAAATGTCAGGTCGTGTGTGAGTCAGGTAAATGAGGCGACCAACAAGGCGCTGATAAATTGATGCACCAGGAAGAGGGTCTCCAGAGTCGACAGATAACTTCAAGTTTGGATCCATAGGAGTGGATGCTGGCCAACACCCTAACATGCCAGTATCCTGAAGCAAATTAAGAGTATACTTCCTTTGGGACAAGGAAATACCATCACGAGAACGTGCAACTTCAATGCTCAGAAAATATCAAAGAGGACCCAAGTCCTTAACATCAAAGAATTTTCCAAGAGCCTGTTTGACCTTCGTAATACCAGAAGCGTCATCCCCAGTGATAATAATATAGTCAATATAAACGGAAAGAATCACACAACGGCCATCTGACCGGCGATGAATAAAACAGGTATGATCAGAGAGGCACCGAACAAAGTCCATGTATAGGACAACCTCACTAAATCGGCTGAACCAGGGACGTGGAGATTGCTTTAGACCGTACAAAGATTTCCGGAGTAGACACACTTTCCCCGAATACTCCCCCTCAGTCCGAAAACCCGATGGAGGGTCCATGTAAATAGTTTCCTCCAAGTCCCCATTCAAAAAAGCGTTCTTGGCATCCATTTGATGAAGAGGCCAAGAATGCGAGGCAGCTAGGGGCACAAGGAGACGGACCGTTGTTAACTTTGCCACTGGAGCAAACGTAGCAGAAAAATCTTTGCCAGGTATTTGCGTAAAACCTTTCGCAACAAGACGGGCTTTATAGCGCTCAATAGACCCATTGGCTTGGTACTTGATAGTGAAGACCCATTTGCACTCAACTGTCTTTATACCGCGGGGTAAAGACACAAGTTCCCAAGTCTGATTCCGCACAAGAGCATCCATTTCAACACGCATGGCAGCCACCCATTGGGGATTCTGGAGTACCTCAGATACTGACCGAGGAATAGGAACAGAAGCAACCTAACTGAGGAAAGACCGATAGGAAATGGAAATACCCTGATATGAAACATACTAAGCAATAGGGTGAGAAATACAATCATAAAAACCATATCTGTCAGGGGGCCGGCGATTCCGAGAAGGATATCTGGGTGAAACAGAGAGTACAGGGCTAAGAAGAGAGGTATTACCTGATTCCGGAGAAGATGCAGGCATGGAAGCTTGAGCAGGAGGACGACGGGAATATACCTGGGAAGGGTTACTGGTGATGACTGGAGGAAGAGAAGGGGAGGTTTCCAGAGGAGACTCGAATACAGGAACTGGACGTGGGAGAGAATTAGTGGCCTCTGAAACTCCCTCAACTGTAGATACTGGTGAAGAATGTGTACCTGCATAAAAAGGAGTATCTTCCAAAAAAGTGACATCAACAGAGTGATATGTGTGACAAGTGACAGGATCATAGCACCTATATCCTTTAGACATACGGGAGTAACCCAAGAAGACACATTTTACTGCCTTATTATCCAACTTAGTGCGAGTGGGACTACGATTCTGGACAAAACAAGTATACCCAAAAACACGGGGTGTGATGGGAAAGAGAGTACAATCAGGCTGAAGAACATGTAGCAGAGCTTTACCCTGGAGACTCGACTAGGGGTCCGATTAAGCAAATAAGTGGCTGTAAGAACGGCCAAGTGCCAAAAAAATTTTGGTACATGCATCCCACATAGAAGGCAACGGAC
The DNA here is from genome assembly GCA_033977485.1 of Hydrangea macrophylla. NCBI lineage: Eukaryota > Viridiplantae > Streptophyta > Magnoliopsida > Cornales > Hydrangeaceae > Hydrangea > Hydrangea macrophylla. The sequence continues at coordinate 40,628,076 of CM066986.1, forward strand.
AACAAACATGATGGAGCGATTTTTGCGTCCAGCAACACCATTCTATTCAGGGGTATAAGGGCATGTGAGTTGCTGTAGGATTCCTTGTTTATTAAGTTCCGCCCTAAATTCATTAGTGATGTACTCCCGACCATTATCAGACCGAAGATTACGAACAACAGTGTTATACTGGGTTTTAAACATTTGTAAAAATTGTGTAAAGAGAGTAAAGACTTCTGATTTTCTTTTTAGAAGATAAACCCAAGTGCAACGAGTGTGATCCTCAATGAAAGTAACATAATAACGATGTCCAGAAAAAAGCAGTAACGGGAGAAGACCACCACACATCAGTACGAATGAGATCAAAAACACAAGGTGCACGTGTCATACGAGGAATATAGCTAGAGCGAGTATGTTTAGATAATTCACACACCACACAACTAAATTTACATTTATGGCAGGCTTTATTCAATAAAGGAAAGAGTTGACATAGATACTTAAAGTTTGAATGGCCTAAGCGGGCGTGCCACAAATGTAAAGACTCTAAAGAAAAATTAAATGACTCTGAAACTGGTAGAACCGACGCCTAAAAGCCAAAAGACAGCGAACTTTCCCCAGGAGGATCCCCAGAGTAATAAAATCCATCCCGCTCATACCCCGTGCCAAAAATCTTCTTCAAAATCGATCTTGCAAGATACAAGTATGGGTTGAAAAAATGGCAACACAGTTCATATCTTTAGCAAGACAACTGACGGAAAGAAGATTATATGAGAAACCAGGCACAAAAAGAACGGAGGACAAGGTAATATGAGGAGATAAATACACTTCACCCTTACTTTTAATATGGAGAGCATATCCATCGGCAATACGAACAGTATTAGAGACGGGAATCAAAGTAGAAGAAAATACGGATAACTCACCAGTCATATGATCGCTAGCACCAGAATCAAGAACCCAAGGTGGATTACCAGACTTAATATGAAGAGCAATACTCGTACATGTGGCAAGAGTAGCTATGGGTGTAGAAGAGCTGGATCGATTATGCTGCTACAAGAGAGTTCCCAATTGTGTCTGAAACTGATCCATCTGAGCATGAAACTGAGTCTGAAGCTGAAGGATATCAGAAGTGGGAGCTGTTTCTGCCACAACTCTAGTACGGGTTGGTACCTTTCCCTTATTTCTCTTATAAGATTCCCTTAGCTCGGGATGAAGTTTAAAGCAACGGTCCTTACTGTGACCAGGTACCCCACAATGAGCACACGGAGGACACCGACCCGGAGGACGAGATCCGGAGCCTGAGGAAGCAGCAAAAGCCATTTGATCTGACACAGGAGATAGCTCTGGTAATAGTGGAGCCGGAAGCTGAAGAAGACGACGGCAACGCTCATCACCATCAAGGGTAGCAAATGCCTCAAAGAGAGGTGGCATAGGAGAGGTGTTCAAAAGCTGAGTTCGAACAGACTCAAACTCAGGTTTTAAACCCATGAGAAACTGATACGTATGCTGGCGGTTGAGACGTTTGGGTGCAATGGCTCCTTCAGATGAGAACTCGCTTAGTGGTTCATAGTGAGCTAGTTCTTCCCAACGAGACTGGAGATAGGTAAAATAACCAGCAACTGAAAGGCCCAGAGATGCCTGAGTAGCCTGGTGAATCTCCCGATAAAGCTCGAAAATACGAGCGTCATTACGCTCATGTGCATATAGCTAGGTCAAAGAAGACCATAAACTCTTAACTGTGTCATGGTACATGAACACATGATAAATACGTTCCTCAATAGAATTATAAAGCCACCCAAGAATAGTACAGTTATCGATATCCCACTGTGCCAGCTTGGGATCACCGATAGTTGGTTTTAGTTCAGTACCCAAAAGCCACCCAGATTTTCCCTTTCCTCCTAGATAAAGGCGAAAGGAACGAGACCAAGCAGCAAAGTTCCTCCCATTCAACAACACACTCGTAACACGGTGAGCTGGTGTGTGTTGAGAGAGAGAAACATCCGGACGAAGTGGGGCTGCAGGTGAAGTGGCAGAGGCTTTGTGGGTCTGTGATGATGGGATGGATTATGTCAGGCATTTTGAGGAATTGAGTATGGTCAGGAAAAAATTAAGACTGGCTGTCCGGAAAAATCGACAGGCACAAGCAGGAGCTACCGGAGAAAATCAGTAGCCCAAGAAATATGGAAAGGGAGCACTAAGGCTCTAGTGCATCACTAGGATGCAAAAAGGGCCCACGAGAGGCAAAGAGGAAGCAACTAGGGCTACCTAAAGGGCTGCGGTAAGCAGCCGAAGGTGGTGGGAGGCTCAGCGACGCTGGCCGAGAGTGGTGATGGTGTCGGAGAGGCTAACCGAGGGTGGTGGGCTGCGGCTAGGGTTGCCGAGGGTGAGGTGGGTGGCGGCGAGGGTAAGGGTGAGGGTGAGGGTGAGGGTGAGGGTGAGGGTGGTGGTGGGCTAGGGTTTGGGTCTGATACAAAGAAGAAAACGAAGATGAGAGGGAAAAATGTTTTCTTATTATTCATTGATACAAACATCTGTTTATATACAACCTAGAGATCAAAGGAAAAAGGAAATAACTAGAAAGGAAATAACAAGAAAGGAAAGCATTTAAAAGATTACAGAATAAAAATCAAATCCTTCCTAAACTTGAGAGATAATATTAAATACGGGATAAGACCGTATCAATATTATCTCCAACAAGAAATAAGTATCTTTTAGGATGTTATCTATTTGGAATGTCATCTTTTAGATAGTTTTAAATTATGGAATAATTGTCTTTAGGAGATTTTATCGTTTGGATAGGGTTTAGGAAATTGCCTAGTTTAGGAGTCTTTATATCACTATAAATAAGGTGATACACTATTGTATTCAACAGTTTCATGATAAAATAATAATAAAAAAAAAAATAGTTTTCTCTTTGAGAACCTAAGGACTTGGTAGATTCCAAGAGATCTTGGTGGATTCCAAGAGTTCTTATCTTGGTGGACTCCAAGCCTATTTCTTATCTCTTCTTATTTATCCTTATTCTTCATCTTTTCCATCAAATTTTGTATCAGAACAAACTCCGATTGGCAAAGAGCCAAACAGATCCATGGCATGCTTGTTTCAATTTTGTTACCTCCGACTGAACTCTTCGTCACCTTGAACCGTTCACCTAACCCAAGCCTCAAGACCCAGCCCACCACCACCACCACCACCACCAGCATCCGCCGTGAAAACCTAGCGCTAACCATCACTTCATCTTCATCTCCTTAGCCAAACCCCAATCTCCATCTCACCAAACCAAATCATCTCATCATTTCCCAAACAGACGAACCAAGTTTGTCAGATTTCTTCATGAAACCAGTCACCCACAGCCCTATTTTGAACCAGAAAACCCTAACCTAGCCAAATCTATACATTCAAAACAGACCCAAACAGGCTCCAGCCACCTCAACACACCAACCAGAGCTGACTAAATCAGGTTGCGATTCCCAATAATAGCCATCACCACCATTGACGGAGCAAACCCTTCACAGAATCAGCTACGCACCACCCGCTCCCCACCAGATTGCGACCACCCACAGCCACAATTTCTGCACTGCTGTAATTTCACACTGGGTTTCAGAAAACCTAACGTGAAAGTGATAAGTGAGTTTCTAAACCTAAACTAGCACTTTGGGTTGATAAATAAAAGCCCAGCAGGAAAAAAAAAAGTATATATAGACCCACACACACACACACAAAAAGGGCAGGGCCCAACATTATCAGTATTTCCAGCCCACCCCCAACCCAAAATCATGGGTCCGCCCTTGAATGGTTTCCCAGTGACTATAAACCACCCCAAGCTAACAACTCTGGTACATGTGCACCAATATATACACAGAATTTTAGCTCTCATTTCCATGTTCAACATAGTTCAAAAGCAACAAAAACACAAAAGTTCAAAATGGAATGGACCAACCCATCAATTTTTAAGAAGAAAAAAAATTATAGCCTTGAAAATTACTAATTATTCAGTCTAAACTAAAACCACCATAATTTACATAAAGCTCAATTCAACTCAAAACACATATAGAAAATGAACTAAATGAGAATTGAGAAATAAAACCAACACTTACGAGCTCCCATCAGGGAAAATGTAGCTGACCCACTTCATGAACTCCTCAATCCTATCAAGCTCTTCAATCACTGATTTCGGGTTTGAAATGTCATAATGATTATCCGGTATAACCGGGTAGGGTTTCCGGTACGGTACATAAAACGGAGCAATGGGTGGGTCTCTACCGGCCTTAATCTCTTCTCTCACCACATCCAATTCATCCTCATCAACCCAATTCGGATCCCAACCGGGTTTGGTCATATCAATCGGAGCATCCGCCCAAAGCTCCTTCAAATCCTGCTCTCTCCAATTCTCTGGGTCTCTGGGAAAGTCAAACAAGTCTTCGTGGTACACATAGTCTCTCTCTTCTTCTTCTTGGGCTCTCCTCATTCGCTTGGTGTTGAGAATTCTCATGAACCGCTTCACGTTCGACTCAGCCGAGTCGTCTTCGTCGTCGATGTCATCGTCGTCGTCTTGAGTTTCGCCGGGTTGATTCGGCTCCGGCTCGAAGGAATCGTCCGAGTCTGAGTCCGAGTCATCTGACGATGAGGCATAAGGGGCGTTGTCTGCAAATGGGTCTTCCGGGTTTGGGTCATTCTGAAGTTCTTCTTCTGGGTTTGTGGTTTTGGGTACAGTGTCTACGTCCGCCATTAGAGCAGGTGAGTGAGTTTGAGACAGAGAGTAGAAGAAGATAAGGTATTGACGTCCAGAGTGGAGAGGCAGACTGACAGAGTAAGTACATACAGGCGATAGTAACAAGGAACAAGAGGTAGTAGTACCAAGCTAACCGAGACTTGTACCAAGGGTTTTATACAAGAGTAATGGTACTCTTATCAAATTTTGAATCGCTTATCAAATTTTGAATCGCGTCCAAAATACACTTGGCAGTTGACCCACTAAATTTAATTGGAGAATTTTAAAATAACTTCATAATTATTAAAGGTGGTCACATTACCACTTTGTATTTGTAGACACCCAAAAAATGCATAAAGTCCAAAATAGCACAATGAAAGACTAACCATCGTGCTGCCTTGCTCCATCGTCTTGCCTTACTCCATCTTGCTATCTTGCTCCATCGTGCTGCCTTGCCCATCGCGCTGCTTATCATGCGCTTCTTTTATCGGTTTAATGAAGACTTCCTCTAGAAGCTTGGCATAAGTTTCAAGGAACAGATATCTCCAGAGGATGAGAGAGATTCCCAAAAAGTTGCCAGAACTCATGATGTACGTAAGTGGCGAGGGCGATTGAAGTGAAGTGCTAACCAATGAGAGAATGTAGAAGTTCCAAGAACCATCAACGTGGCCCAGGCTCATTGGGCGTGGTTCCTCAAGATTGCTCGATCTCAAACTGCCAGAAACGTGGACTTTCCCTATAAATATAGGACATATTCCAAAGCGAAAAGGACCCTGCATCTCAAACTAAATCTAAAAGCATACCAAAACACTTTACACCTTTCACAAAAGCATTCCTTTCTCTTTTTCATCTTTATATAACTTTAGTTCAACTAATAAACTACTCTTAAACCCTTACATTAATATTAGTCCAAGTTTTTGATCAACAGAATGTCTTTTCTCTTCAAGGTAGTTTGATCGTCCATTAAAGCATGTTGATTTATTTGGTTGCTTTCCACATCTTTATGACATAATTTAACTTGTGTGCTTCAATACTGTTAAAGAACCTTAACTAGGGTACTTTCCTACTAGTTTAAACAATCACCAAAATGATAGAAGTCAGATCGTGCATCACTCGCACAAAAATGTTAGGAAAAATTATGTTTGTCTTCACATTCACACACACATACATAATCGAGCTTTAAGTAGCTCTGGCATGCACGAAGCAAAATAATAAGAGCGAACAATTTTGGCACACTCAGTGGAACCACTTGTGTCTAAAGCTGTGGTTTGAAACCATACCCCCTCAGAAGACTGGCAAAGGACAAGAATTAATAGGGGAAACAACTAGACAAGAAACTGAATATTCTGGAAAAGGTGATGAAGAGATGTTTGGCCGTCATCACCTTCAATGAAGGAATACTTTCTCAGTGCTTAGAACGTTCTCTCACCCCTTTGATTGACTATCTGGCTCCCCTTGTATTACAAGGGAGAGAAGCCATTGATGTTTCTAGGGAAACACGAGAAAACATGTAATACCCTGAATTTCTAAAGAGTATTAATAAATAAGACTTTGTATTTGTACTTATATAACCCTTACCTTTCATTTGGTAATTTTGGTTACCGATCGATTGCCTTTTTGTCTCAATCGATTGCTACTTTTTATATTCCAATCATTGTCATCTCCCCAATCGATTGCTATTCTGCCGACCTGAATTCATTACATGGCAATACCAATCAATTGCCATCTTTTCTAATCGATTGCCATAAGTCCCAATCGATTGCCATCTGCTGAGACAAAGTTTTCTTCTTTGCTTAGGCTTTGGACGTGTGGCACTTTCATACTCTATACATATACTTTCATTTATAGCCTTGGGGCCAAATTACACAGTCTTGAGAGAGAGACACACACCTTATGAGATATATACATATATCCATACATATATACATATATATATATATATATATCCACACAAACACATGCACGCACTGCCTTGGGCGGAGGAAGAAGAAGAGAAGGAAGGAGAATAAAAGAAAGAAGGAGAGACAGAAGAGAGACAGAGAGCAGACAGAGAAGAGGAGAAGAGAGGAAGTTTGGAAGCTCCATAGCTCAACACACACCCAAACAACCCTTAAGTGAGTCCTAACTCACTTGGCCCCTCTATTTAATGTTCATACTAGTTATTATGAAGTTTAGACGTATTAAATACATCCTTACGACATTTATATATATATGATGTTTGATAAATCTGCTAGAAAAGATGAAGTACCAACTAATTGGCATATTTTTCAATCGATTGACATCAGTCTGGACCCAGTCGATTGGATAAAATTCCAATCGATTGTCATTATTGTAACTCCATGGATTGCCAAAATTAGCAATCGATTGACATTATTTTGGATCCAATCGATTCCCAATCGATTGTTACATATTTTATCTCAATCGATTGACCCTTGTCCCAATCTATTGGCATTGGCAGAACATGGATTACTTTGCCTATATATTATATAAGAAGTTCATGTTGGAAAATTTATTGATATAAACAAAAACAGATTCTGGATTACAACTATTGAAAACAGGAAAAATTACAATTGGATAGAAATCAGAATTACAATATGTAAACAGAAATCAAAACTGAAAAAACTGAATTAAGATCAAACCGAGGCCTGTGAAGTTTCACAGTTTCCTTAAAACAGATTCGCCGCCTCACCAGAAGTGCTTGAGGATATCTCCGGCGTCTGTCTCCCAGGATACAGCGGCAATAACCAGCAGTAGACAAGCACGGTGTTCGACTGCTCCGGCGAACCAACTATGTTCTGTGTCTCTTTCAGGAAGGAATATTGGAAGGGAGGAAATAGCTCTTGTTTTTCTGACTCTGAAAATTTCTGAGGAGAAAGCTCAGATTATATAGGACTAAGGGGAGAGAGGATTCATTGGATGTACATAATGAATTTGTGGATTCATCCATGTATGTACATTATGAATCTATAGATTCATCCATGTATATACATGAGTACATTATGTATTTGTGGATTCATCCATGTATGTTCATTATGAATCTATAGATTCATCCATGCATATACATGATTCATCTATGAATGTGCATTATCCATGAATGAGAATAAATACATTCATGTATATACATTTCCCATGCATTTCCCATGCATTCATGTATGTACATTATATAAATGTATTTAATGGATTAATTTCTCATTCACTCAATAATAATTTTGGACATGTAAATATCCAAAGTTCATCTCCTCATGGAGGAGAACACAAATCCACAAGGACCCCATTCAAACTCTAAATGGTTCCCACATTCATTTGACCTCAAACATGGCCAAAAACACATATTAATCCAACAGTTCAATTATTCTACTGTCGATTCGGACTTCCGTTATACGACTATGGGTTAGGCTGGGATAATGTGACACCATAGATGTTGGGTTTGTGCCCTCAAACCATTACTATATGTATGAGACATTGACATTTTAATATAGGGATATCAGCTTTACATTTCATTATGTATGTTTCTTTCATGAGATAATTGCTAATCCTTAAGTATCATAGTAAGTAATTTGTGTGTGTATGAGATGAATACATGAGATACGAATTACGATTCTTTGATACTTAAAATCTGTCGCAGTGGATGATGAGACTGGATATCTCATCGGGTTTACACTGTAGCATGATTAACTACCATTGGATGGAGTGATGAATCTCAATCACTAGAGTATAGCTCTTAGTTGATATGCTAGTGCTTATAGTGCATTGACGGACCTTAGTTTTCCTATTGACATTTAAGGTTGTCAACAATCGATAAGAACTTATAACTTGTGTAAGGTACATGTTCTCAATCTTGAGACAATTATGAACACAGACTGCGGATACGGCCACTTTGACTTACCAATCAGTGAGGTCTTAAAGATCAACACCTGGATATCTTGGGTATGTCATGTTCACAGGGTTGTAAACACATATTATCAAGATAGAATCTACCCTCTATTAAAAAGAGTAAGCATTCCTTTGAGAATGTCGCCAAGTTGATTACTGAGAACTGCAGTCTTGTTGATAAGTAATTATCAACATGTTTGGTAATCATGAGAGGTGAATGGGACTCAAGGAATAGAAGATGTAATCATCATTCAGGTTGACAGTAACAGTTATCCGACTACCTGAATATGATTATGAATGCTGACGGTAGAGGGACATTAGTACACCACACAAGTCTAAACATCGCTTCGGATATGTTCTTTTGCGTTGAAGTTCAGTTATCGTTTTATAGTGGAGTAAACGTTAACTAACTAGCTGGTTAGTTTGTTGATCAAAGAGTTTGGTCATGGGAATTAACAACTGGTCTGAGCCAACAATTGAGAACCTAGGAGGTCCCACTCTTATCTCCGCTAGGATGCTTGGAATGGCACAAGAGGATTTTGTCATGAATAGTTCGATTGATCGAAGAGTCTCGATCGATTGAAGTCTTGGCAGGTTCGATCGATCGAACATTATCCAATCGATCGAAGCCACTTCGATTGATTGAACGTAAGGTCGGTTCTGGGAATCTATAAATAGGGCAGTTGTGTCCATAAAATAGAGTTCGTCATTTTTTATAAACCAGAAGCTGCAGAAACTGTTTAAAGCTTCCCAAACTTTCTCTATCCTCACTATTAGAGATCCCACCATCTTTAGCCTCTCTGGAAAGCATTTGCAGGAGTCATAAGGGTGAAGACAACCTTGTGGAGGCTGATGTACCATCTAGGAAGAAGAAAATCAGAATTGGGTTCAAGACCTAGGTATAATCTCTTCTCCCTCTTATGCATACGCATCTATATAGTTAATAAGTAGTAGATCCAGGCATACCAATAAGTTTTTGTAACTTAATCTTTTCTCTGCGCATTTAAAACATTTTTAAACCTATTTTTCCTACAATTGGTATCAGAACCACGCTTATTTGGATCTATAGATGCGTTTTGGAACACTAATTTCGATTTGTATATTGATTTTAGAACTGTTTTCAAAACTTCATTCTCATAGATCTATTTCTGCAGCAGTCTCGCAACTGAATACAAACCTGTGATTGCATTGGATGCATGGTGGGTTCGACCAATCGAAATAAGTTCGATCGATTGAACTTTTTTTGTTCTCAAGCGATCGAAATGGTTTTCCTTGGGAGGTGGTGCTATTAGTTGGAGGATCATTAAGAAGAAATGCATTATAGATTCAACTACAGAAGCTGAGTATGTGGCTGCTTGTGAAGCCGTAAAGGAAGCTGTTTGGCTTAAGAAGTTCCTTATGGAGCTCGAGGTGGTACTAACATCATTGTCACCTACTACGCTATATTGCGATAATAGTGGGGCAGTGGCTCAGTCCAAAGAGCCAAGGAACCACGAAAAGGGAAAGCACGTAGAGCGGATATATCATCTAATCCGAGATATTGTTCAACGTGGAGATGTGACTGTCACCTAGATTGCCACCGCTGACAATCTTACGGATCCGTTTACAAAGGCCTTACCACAGAAGGTCTTTGATTGTCATCTAGATAGTTTAGGTCGTAGATGTAGTCCTGAATGGTTATGAGTGCAAGTGGGAGTTTGTTGTTTGGTTTGTGCCCTCAAACTATTACTATATGTATGAGACATTGACATTTTAATATGTGGATATCAGCTTTACATTTCATTATGTATGTTTCTTTCATGATATAATTGTTAATCCTTAAGTATCATAGTCAGTAATTCGTGTGTGTATGAGATGCATACAGATAAGATACGAATTACTATTCTTTGATACTTAGAATTTGTCACAGTGGATGATGAGACTGAATATCTCATCATGTTTACACTGTAGCATGATTAACTACCATTGGATGGAGTGATGAATCTCAATCACTAGAGTATAGCTCTTAGTTGATATGTTGGTGCTTATACTGCATTGACGGACCTGAGTTTTCCTATTGACACTTAAGACTATCAATAGTCGATAGGAACTCATAACTTGTATAAGGTACATGTTCTCAATCTTGAGACAATTATGAACACAGACTGCGGATATGGCCACTTTGACTTACCAATCAGTGAGGTCTTAAAGATCAACACCTGGGTATCTTGGGTATGTTATGTTCACAGGGTTGTGAACATATATTGTCAAGATAGAATCTACCCTCTGTTAAAGAGTAAGCATTCCCTTGAGAATGTCACCAAGTTGATTACTAAGAACTGTAGTCTTGTTGATAAGCAGTTATCAACATGTTTGGTAATCATGAAAAGTGAATGTGGCTCAAGGAATAGAAGATGTAATCATCATTCAGGTTGACAGTAACAGTTATCCGACTACCTGAATATGATTATGAATGCTGACGGTAGAGGGACATTAGTACACCATACAAGTTTAAACATCGCTTCAGATATGTTCTTTTGCGTTGGAGTTCAGCTATCGTTTTATAGTGGAGTAAACGTTAACTGACCAGCTGGTTAGTTTGCTGAATAAAGAGTTTGCCATGGGAATTATCAACTGGTCTGAGCCAACAATTGAGAACCTTAGAGGTCCCACTCTTAGCTCCGTTAGGATGCTTGGAATGGCACAAGAGGATTTTATCATGACGAGTTCGATCGATCGAAGAGCCTCGATCGATTAAAGTCTTGAAAGGTACGATTGATCAAACATAGTTCAATCGATCGAAGGTTCGGTCGATCGAAGCCACTTCGATTGATTGAACGTAAGGTCGTTTATGGGAATCTATAAATAGGGCAGCTACGTCCAGAAAATAGAGTTCGTCATTTTATAAACCAGAAGCTGCAGAAACTGTTTGAAGCTTCCCAAACTTTCTCTATCCTTACTGTTAGAGATCCCACCATCTTTAGCCTCTCCGAAAAGCATTTGTAGGAGTCATAAGGGTGAAGACAACCTTATGGAGGCTGATGTACCATCTAGGAAGAAGAAAATCAGAATTGGGTTCAAGACCTAGGTATAATCTCTTCTCCCTCTTATGCATACGCATCTATAGAGTTAATAAGTAGTAGATCTAGGCATACCAATAAGTTTTTGTAACTTAATCTTTCCGCTGCACATTTAAAACACTTTTAAAGCTATTTTTCCTACAAAGGAATAATGGGTATTTGATAAATGAAAGAATGTGACGACATGGGTGACATGTTGATTCTTGTATGAGTTAGATATCCGTTTGTCTTAATCAGAGTAGTTAGGCCACATTGGGATCTGTCATGTGGCGATGTTAGAATTTAACTTAGGTAGGTTCGGTAAGTTCTGGGAATGGTGCATGTACAGACGTTTGGTCATGATATGCTCTTAAAAGCGGTGAGCTGTGAATATGCTCTTAAAAGCGGTGAGCTGGGATCACTGGTAGATGATGTTGAGTCGTGGAAATAGATTGATATACCTTATTGGAAACATTGTGTCCCTGTAAAGCGGTGAGTTGTGTATATGCTCTTAAATGCTAGGAGACAGACTGACGTGGAGTCCATTACCTGCGATGAGCTGTGAATATACTCTTAAAAGCGCTAGATAGAATAAGGGTGTATCCATAGAGTTAAACGATTGAGTGTGTTCATTCAGTCAAAGTATGTTGAATATCGATCTTTGAGTAACAAGATGACAAGGGTTGGTTAACGACGTTGAGTAAAGGAAAAAGATATTATTATAGTAGAATTTAACTCTTGTCTTCATAAACTTGTTATTACTTCAGATAACTGGTACCTCGTTAGTTTATATTCACTCAACTCTCAATAATGGCAACCTTTATTGCTTGGACTTTCCCCATCCTGACTATCTTGTTCCTTATTTTGCAGGTGTCAGAGCCTACGACGACGGCTACTATCCAGAAGGGGGATACGCAGAGGGTGGCCCCATTGATGATGCCTATGCCATGGAGGATTACTACGCTAATGTTTATGCCAACTGAAGATCTGGAGATAGTTTAGTTTATTATTCCTGTTTAGACTGCATTGTTATATTCGGTACTTGGGCATATGTTGCTTCCAAACATTATATACTTCCACTGTAGCTCTATTGTTATAATAACTCTCATGTTGGTAATATACTAAGTTTTCTTTATATTACTGTGAGTTGTTATTTCTTTTAACTAGAACTGCGTGGTGTGGACAATTAGTGACTTTCACCAGTCATTCTCTATGGACCCAAAAAGAAAATTTATTTCTCTATTTTTGCTGCTGCTCCAGGGCCTGACAAAACAACTTGGCATTAGAAAGGTCTATAACAAGTTTAACCAAAATGATGAAGGCCGCCTTTTCGGTTAAGTCCTTCTCTCTTGGCTCTGAGGCTGAGGATGAGGTCATCATGGAATCAAACAAAGAGCCATCTCTCTCTCTCCGAAGTATGTGCCACCTGCCATTCGTAGGGAAGAGAGGATGGATTTTGGGAAGGAGACGGTTACTGATCTTGTCAAAATTAAGATATAAAAGTATGCTTCACTTTCTAAATTTTGCAGTGCGGAAGTAAAGGTCGAACCCACAGAGTTTTTGTCCTTCTATTAATAAAACCTAAATCTATTTAGTTATAGAAAATAGAAATTCGATTGATTGTTGACTTAACTACTATTATGAACTAAACTATGAAATTATGGAAATAATATACTAAAATTAAACTAAGTAAATGAATGCAAGATTTAAGATTGTTTTGATATGAGTGAATGGGATCTAGGATTACAAATCCACCACTAACCATGCATCGGGGGTCTATACTTCCTACTTTAAGTTCTACGATTGGATAGTCATGATCGACCGTAGCTTCAAGCCCGGTAATATCGACAAGAAGATATCACTAGTTTAATCTAAGCATAATTCATCTTTGGTTGGCATGAATTGTCTACTTATAACTAGGGTGTAGCACAACCCATCTTCCCTAGGCATGAATCATAAAAGATATAAACATTGCAATCAAATAAGCACTATTGTATGTAAATATTCTTATCAATCACAGAAATCAAGAAATATTGGGTTCAATAAATACAAGGGAGAATCTAAGACAAGAGTAAACCCAAAATATTATTGATTATTAACACTCAAAATCCGATTATATCTTTATAATTCTCAAACATACAATTACTATTCAAATACATAAAATCTTAAAGAAAGATAGCAAAGAATCCCTTTTACATAGCTAGGGTTTCATTGAAACCCTAGAATCGATGTTTAGTTGTTCATAGTCGATGACAACAGAAAGAGACCTTCAAGCTAGATCTTCTCTTCTCTTTCTTTTTTCTCCCAAGCTGCCTCCAAAAGTTGTATATTAGGATGTGTAATCCTACAATTGATTTAGAATGATGCATATATAGTTGTAGAGGGATTAGGAAGGCTTTTGCAAACCTAATCCGTCTAAAACAGCTATATTTCACTTTTTGGACATCATTAGGCAATTCCGTTCACGTAGGGGTCTTCAGCTATTTAAAATACGTGAATTCACTTTTTTCTACAGGTCGCGCGAGCGGGCTGCGCGTGTACGATTCTGGAGAGTTGCGCGAGTTGGCCGCACGTGTGAGGTGGCTTTTTATGCTTGTTTTCTTCTATTTTCACACCCTTTATAGCCTAGAATTCTCGCTTTCTTCTAAAACCTGACAGAAAATGGAAAACGAAGTAAAAGTACAAGAAAACAAGATAATAAATGCTAACAAATGTGAATTAATGCGTGTAATTAGGAACTATTCACTCCCGATCACACCCCCAAACCAACATTTTGCTAGTCCTCAAGCAAAAAGAATATAAAAATTACACTACGCTACTAAGAGAAATTCAACTCTATTGTCGCATGGATCACGATTGCACTTAGCATGTTCAACAAGCCTTTAAACTTCTAGGTGTCCCTAGTGAACAAGTCACCCACAAACCATTTTTATTACTTGTAAAAAGAAAATTCTATTTAAAATTTCAACATTTCAACATTCTTGCTAAAATTGAATCTCAAAGAAAACCTAAATTATTGAGAGTAACACAATCATGCATCCACACAAAACATGATAATATTTCGAACACATATCGAAAGAATCAATAGAGTATATCAAAAACTCGCATGTGTGTGAGTGGTAATCACGTGGATACGCATTGATCATGAACTTGAAATATATCTTGGATAATTATTTTAGCAATGCTTGGACTACAAATCTCACGTTGTTCATCACACTCTAAAATGAAATTTCTCAGAAACAAGTGTAATCACTCAAGTGCATGCAAGGGAGATAATCATTTTCAAAGTAAATAAATCTCGCATATGACACAAAACAACGTATGACACGAAAGATTAATATTCTCACAGAGAGGATATCGAACGTCAAGTAAATGTCATCACTACCATGTTGTATTCCCCTTTTCTATCGTTTCCATATTCAAACCAAATTTCCCTAGGATCAAATAGGACTTTAACAAGAGTTAAAATGTCGGTCAAGGGTTACGACTTAAAAAGAAAGGTAAAGGGATTCAAAAAGTCCTCAAGTAGATATGAATGGCTGTAACGTGTAATACAAGGACTTTTACTATAACGACTATTTATTTCTCATTTACTACTTATTTTTTTTTTCTTTCTTTTTCTTTTTTTCAAACTCAAAAGAATCAACTATTTTATTCTTTTCGATCTCTTTCCAATATATACTTATTTATATATATATATATATATCACTTTTTTAGCGTTTTTTTTTTCACGACACTACTCAATACTTTACTTTCTACTAGTTGCTATTAGCCCAATTTCTTTATGAACAACCATTTTCAACCACTTTTGGACATGGGTTAGGTAATTCTTTTTATACATTGGCGAACTCTAGATCAGAGTGGGTAGGATAATAGGTGAACAAAGAAAATGGCTTATTTAGAGGCTCAAGGGGCTAATGAAGGATAGAAAATTATTGTAGTGGATAGGTCAAAGTCCAAAAAGGGTTTAGAAGAAGGATGACCTAATATCATCTTCTAAGGTCACATGGTCCTTCAATGTTACGATATCAAGGGAAATACATTTAAATTTCATTAAACATGGTAATTATAATACTGCCTCGACTTTCAATCAAAGCAAAGAAATAATGAGACTAGTCAACAAGATAATGCACTTTGCCAATGAGATTCGATAAAGTAAATTTGTAACCCTTAAACAAGGATGAAAGACTCTAAAGCTCACCGATTTAGTCTCCACAATGTTACTATCTAGAAATCCAAAATATATTATAGTTCAATATAAACATGTACCACATGACTATGTGTCGTGCATAAGTAAGTATGCAAGTTCAAGATATAAAATGATAATTCTAATGATATATGACTTTCAAGACATACCTTCATAACTTTAGTAAATGTTCGATTATGTACTCCCTTCACTTCAAGTTTCAATGAAATCAAGTCAATCAAGAAAGAATTGAATGTTGAATTAAAATTCGTACGTTGTTATTAATTTTTTTTAATAACAAATAAAGGAATCCAAAACTTGAAATGAAATAAAAAAATAGAAAAAATTCTAACTAATAAAGCTATTAATTACTAAAGCTATTAATAACTGAAAGTAAACGAAACAAAATAAAAAGACTACTCCTAATAAACAAATAATCCATAATACTTCCCCCAAACCTAGTCACTGCATGTCCCTGTCTGTGGGAACATGACAATGACATGAATGTACTCCATGGTGAAGATAACCAGCATGTCCACACCTCAGAATGCATCTGATGAAGGTGGCGGAGCATCACGTCTATATATATATCAAACAGTGCCCAATTCGGATGCTCTGCGGGGTCAAATGGGGGTAATTCTATCTCATCCTCCTCCTCGATCATCTCTGGAGCTAAGTCTACCTCATCCTCCTTTAGCCTGTCATATAGTGAAAAAATGGAGGCTATATCCTTCGGGGACCAATCAGGATGTCCCGCACGCTGTCTAATAATGTCGGGCACATAATCGGGTAAATCCCTATACGGACACGTAACCTCCGATGGTGCGGTAACTATATTGGTAAGATCAACCTCCTCCTCTACGTCATCGTCATCGATCGATGAATCGTTCGAATCGGACGAAGATGAGGACTCAGAAGAATTCGAAGGTGCACCGTAAGGTTCATCAATAAATGTGGGATCGTTACCAAACAGACTGTCCTTCGTCGTCCAAAGAATCAGAACCCATAGGTATAGGGACGCGAGGACGACGATGACACCATAAACATGGGCCATAATCAGCATGGCTGACTGGACCATAGGGTTTATCCTCAGATAAACTAGGCTTAGATGAGATGTCGTCGATAGACGTATTATGATTAGAATGACGACTCGACTCACTAGAATTCCTATCAGGGGAAGATGGTGGAGATATAGGGTGGTCCATAATACTGGTTTGGAAAGAACGACTAGCGGGATTAGGCAAAGCTGTATGGATTATTTGACGTTATAAGCTGAAACACACATTAACCACAAACTATAGCTGAATTAGTGTTTGTTAACAAATCAGAAAGCAACATGTACATCAATAATGAGTATAATGTTTCAACTTATGCATCACAATTCTATTAACAATGAAATTTTGAGTAGCACCTTCCCCAAACCTGAACGTAGTAGATTCTTGTATAATGCATAGGGTACGAGATTTGCTCGTGATTAACAAGGATTAAGGACGTCGCAAAAGTTTGTAATTCAGAACATTACTGACGTATCAATGGATATGGATGCATAACCAACAAGCAATAAAGCTAATTGTGCAGTATGACTAATATAAGCATCAGGAATATAAACAAACCAAAAAGAAAAAGTGCAGGAATAAAATAAGTACAGACCCAAATGAGAAAAATGAAAAGAACTAAACCGGTCGAAGCTAGGTACATCAGAATCCTAATAAACAAAAAAAAATGCAAAAGGAATGGAAAAATAAAAGAATATACATGCCAAATGTCTGTAAATGTCTGATACCCCACCCAATCAAATATAGGAAAAGTGAAAAAAAGTTCCACATCTAACGCTAATCATCATCACCCTCTACTAACATGAACTTCAGTTCTGATCCCCCCTGATCATCACCATCACCATCACTCCCATCCTCACCATCACCTCCCTCATCTCTAGCCTTAGCAACCTCCTCCTCCTCACCAGCCACCTCAGTAGCCTACTGCATAGGTCATGGAAACACTGACTGGTAGGCGACCTCTCCCTATGCTAAGATATCCTCCAACTAGTCAGGATGTGCTAGCTGGAAGTATGAACGCATGTAAGACTGCAGTTGGAGGGTCTTGCCGCTGAAGGAATAGACATCGCCGTAAGTCCAAGCGTATGGCACATCCTCTGGTAGAGGTAGATGTTGTGCCTCTCTCTCATGACATGCCTGGGCCACATCCCTAGCCCTCCTAACCTCCATATCTAGTCGGTCAAGGCTCAACTTCCAATTAGTGGAAGAGAACTCTAGAATACATCTATCAATGGGCTTAACGGAAGGTATAGGAAAGGCTTTGGATCGGAGGATTGCCGTAATGGTTCAAGGGTACGACGAGAGTAGCTTGGAGTTGGCGGTATGGTTGATAATGTGGCCAACTATACGCGTGCTCTCCATGATGATCAAATCGAGGTGAAACCAGTCGCCGCGATAGATGGTGTAGAGGGCGTGGTGTATCTCTTTCATTCTCTCCTGCTCGTGGCCTAGAGGGTAGAGGTTTCTTTTGAACACGTGGTCGACGAACCACATCCGACAGGGCAGATGTAATCGTCGGATAGTCTGCCCAAAACTAGTGCGGCTGTCGCACATGTCCTGTGTAATATGTGTGAAATGGTGTTATTTAGACAGGACATTAAGTTTTAGGACTTTATAAGAGTAAGAGGGGAGCTAGAGTGCATCGACTATGTTATCGGGGCTAATGGTGACAGTGTGGCTATCTATAGTAGTGCTCAAGTATGCGTGTTGGCTTAAGGATTCCTTATGGTACCTGAGGTTTTGGTAGAATAGGTGGACGAGACGAGGGTATGTGATAAGGTATGGGTTGCGGAAGAAAAGTGGTGGGGCTAGTTTGTAGGCTGTCAAGGTATGGCCCCACCTAGAATCGACATCAGATGCAAAGTAATCAACGTCGATGGCGGTCTCATAATTGAGACCTTTATTGGCGTATTTGGGTGAGAGGTCATTTGGGTTGACTGTCGATTTAGTTTGTTTTTCTTTGCCTTTAGCTTTTTTCTGTGGAGGTTGTGAACTTGACGTAGATTTAACAGTTCTTTTGGTCTTATTTATAAGTGGGTGTGGGTGAAAAGGAATTTTTTTTTTGAAATCTCCCCTTTAGAATGGCCTAATAACCTAGAAAAAGAAAAGAGAAAAGGGATAGGGGACATGGCATCTTGAAACAAAGAAATCTCGGCAAGGGATACAATCAATATATACTTAACAGTGTAAATAAAATGGGATCCACGGGGGAAAACACCCAGCAATTATGAGAAAGGACTGCCCCTTTCCCACTCATCATCCCAATGAGGGCAAACACATTGCAGCAAGTCACGGGGTACTTACCGCATGTTCAATGAACAAATGTAAATGAATTCGAGAATCGTATGTGTTGTCGTTTGATTGAGATGTTAGGTTTGAATGCGACTTAATGTGGTTTTATTGTTCATTATTTCAAGATGTTAAAAACATGCCAAGATATAAGAATGGAACTAAATTTAAAACCAGGCTTGATAAATCAAGTAAGGGTTATTCCTTGATAAAACAAGGTTAAAATTGAACCAATAAGTTCATTAAAATCAAAATCAATGTGTCTGAAGGTCCCTTTTCCTTTTGAACTAACCTAAATCAATATTATTGAAAGCAACTAGTAAACTAAATTCATGTCTCAGAACAATTGATTACAAATATAATTGAGAGCATGCACTGTTTCAATCATAGGTGCTGGTTAGGGGTAGGTGAGCCTACGTATCAAACTATCCCATAAAGAATTGCACTCATTTCAATTCTGACAGACATTGGTCTGGACTAAATGAACTTCAAACTGAGGCAATGATATTGAATTCATGTCAATTTATGTTAATAATATAAATTGATCCTAAAGCATACAATACTAGTACAATCTTTAGGATAAATTGAACATGATTTAGGATAAAGTAAAATATTTAGGATACAAAATTTAGGATATTGGATGATCTCAAACCATAAATTGAAATTCATCTTAAAACATACTTTTAAATTGAAATCAATATGAGCTCAATATGACATCAATTTTGGACTAGATCAATTTCCAGGTTTAGGGTTGGGTTCAGAATATAGTTTCATTTGAACACATGCCGCAAACTTAGAGATATACATCCATGTCTATGTAGAAAAATCATAGTGGGAGTTGATTAGCCCTAACTAGGGTTAGGGTTTGTGACTCATATCTGAGAGGGACAAGAAAGTTGTGTGTGTGTATATATATGTATCTGTCTATGTATCTATATATATACCTACATATGTAGATATACAAAACCCCAAACCTTAACCCTAAAATTGATTAGTGTGTGTGGGGTGTGGATGTTCATATCAGGAGTTAGGGTTTGGTGTGTGTGTGTGGAGATATATATATATATATATCTCTATGAATCAGTGTGTATATATATAGATAGACTGTATATATATGTGTATACCTATAGAGGAGATAAAGGGGGGCAAGAGAGTAGAGAATGGCGGCGGCGGCATCTGGTGGTGCTCCGGCGATAGGTGGTGGTTGTTGTGGTGGTTAGTGGAGGGGAGAGGAAAGAAGACCTATGGAGAGAGAGAATGCAGAGAGGGGGAGACAGATCGCGAGAGAGAGAGAGAAGAGGAGAAAAAAAAGAATCTGAAAAAAATAGGGCTTGAAAACCTTATTTATAGGAGGATAGGGGATTCGCGCGAGCGGGCCGCACGAGTGACCTTCATGCGCGCGAGCACTCTATGAGGTAAGACTAAGGTCTGTCTCTAGGTTCATAAAAAAAAATTTCTAAGGCAAAAGATCGGTCCCAGCCTACCGCGGGGTCGTTCGCGCGCGCAATCTGAGGCGCGACCAGTGGCTGAGGGCAAGTATTATGAAGTTTAAAATTTTTTCCTAAGGCAAAAACTCGCTTGAGCGGGTCACGCGCGTGATATGTTCTTTTCCTCTTTTCTCACTTGCTTTCATGTATAGGGGTTTAAATGATCAAATTCTCTTCTTCAATCTCAAACATTGGCTGGAAAAACTCCTAAAAAAGTGTACAAAACTAAAGAAAAACTCTATCAAATGCTTAGGTTGCCTCCCAAGAAGCGCTAGGTTCACGTCTCCAGCTTGACCGATGCAAGTGCTTAGTCAAAATAGATTGGATCTGTCAAATCTATGGATTCGACCTCTTTTTCTTCAAATTCCTTAGTCCGATACGACTTAAGCCGTTGTCCATTCCCTTTAAATGATGTTCCATCATTTGTATCTTTTATTTTGATCGCTCTGTGCGGAAACACTTGCGTTACTATAGCAGGCGGTCTCATCGGGAGCATAGTTTGCCCGGGAATAACTTTAATTTTAAATTAAATAGCCACACATGTTGTCCGACCTCAAAGTTTTTACGATTAATCATTTTATCGTGAAATGCTTTCGATCGTTCTTTATAAATTCTCGCATTCTAATAGGCTTCATTTCTTAGTTCCTCAAGCTCTTGTAGTTGAAGCTTTCAGTGACATCCTGCCGATTTCATATCTTGATTAAAGGTTTTAACAGCACAATATGATTTGTGCTCCAATTCAACTGGTAAGTGGCACGCTTTTCTAAACACTAATCGATATGGGGACATCCCGATAGGAGTTATATACACAGTGAGGTAGGCCCAAAGCGCATCGCTCAGTCGTCATGACCAATCTTTGTGATTGGGACCAACCGTTTTTTTTAGTATACTTTTAACTTCTCTATTAGGGACTTCAACTTGACCTTGCGTTTGGGGATGATACACTGTCTTGACTTTGTGGGTGAAGGAATATTTGCGTATAAGGGCCTCAAAGTGACAATTTTAAAAATGTTTTCCTCCGTCGCTTATAATAGCTCCCGGTGAGCCGAAACGACAAACGATATTATCTTTAGTAAATTGGACCACTACTTTGTGGTCATTTGTTTTCGTCGCTACTGCCTCCACCCACTTGGAAACATAGTCGACCGCGACTAGAATGTCTTCGAAGCCAAAAGACGACAAAAATGGTCCCATAAAATCAATGCCCCATGCGTCAAATATTTCTATTATCCAGATAGGTGTGAGAGGCATCGCGTCATGATGCGACATATTGCCAGTTTGTTGGCAGCACACACACTTTTGACAAAATTCATGGGCATCTTTAAAAAGAGAAGGCCAGTATAACCCATTCTGAAGTACTTTAGCGACCGTACGACGGCTACCAAAGTGACATCCACATTCTAAAGAGTGACAAAAGTTTAAAATGGAGTTAAACTCACTCTCTGAAACATAGCGTCTTATGATCTGATCAGAACAATATTTGAACAGAAGTGGGTTGTTCCTGATAGTAATGTTTAACTTGTGAGAAAAATCGATCTTTATCTTTTTCAGACCATGAAGGAGGGACATATACGGTATCAAAGTAATTTACAATATCGCTAAACCATGGATGCTTCACATTAGATATCGCAAATAGTTGTTCGTCCGGGAACGAATCTTGAAGTGGAATAATGTCATTAGAATCAACTAGGATTCGCGACAAGTGGTTGGCGACTACATTTTCAGATCTCTCTTATTTTGTAGTCAAACTCCTGAAGGAGTAAGATCCAACGAATTAAGCGAGGTTTAGTTCCCTTTTTATTTAAGAGATGATGCAACGCGGCATGGTCAGTATAGACAATAACCTTAGACCCTAATAGATATGAACAAAACTTATCAAGGGCAAACATGACTGCTAGCAATTCTTTTTTAGTAGCAGTGTAATTTAATTGCGCGTTATTAAGAGTCTTACCAGTATAATAAATTACATTTGGGATTTCATTGACTTTCTGACCTAAAATGGCTCCAATGACGTAATCAGAGGCATCACACATTAGTTCAAATAGAAGAGTCGAATTAGGGGATTAGATTATTGGAGTCGTGGAAATTAAAGTTCTTAATGTTTCAAACGCTTTAAGACATTCGTTATCAAAGTCAAATGGGGCATCCTTGGCAAGCAAGTTGCACAAGGGTCTATAAATTTTGCTAAAGTCCTTGATAAACCGACGATAAAATCCGGCATGACCGAGAAACGAATGAATTTGACGGATGGAAGACGGTGGCAGAAGTTTATCTATCAATTCAATTTTTGCTTTATCGACTTCTATGCCACGTTTAGATATGACATAACCCAAGACTATTCCCGTTTGAACCATAAAATGACTCTTCTCCCAACTTAAAACCAAATTCGTTTCCTCACAACGGGCAAGGACTTTCGTAAGGTTTTGGAGACACTCTTCAAACGTAGGACCAAAAACTAAAAAATCATCCATGAATAGTTCCAAAAACTTTTCAACCATATCCGAAAAAATTGCCATTATACACCATTGAAAAGTGGCTGGTGCATTGCACAAGCCAAATGGCATACATCGATAAACAAAGGTGCCGAATGGACATGTGAATGTTGTTTTCTCTTGGTCATCAGGATAGACAGGTACTTGGTTATAACCAGAGTATCCATCTAGAAAATAATAAAAACTCTGTCTAGATAGACGTTCCAAGATTTGATCAATGAACAAAAGAGGGAAATGGTCTTTACGGGTCATGGTGTTAAGTTTACGATAGTCAATACATACTTGCCAACCAGTGGTTTGGCGGGTGGGTATGAGCACTCCTTTTTCATTTAGCACCACCGTGATGCCCGATTTCTTTGGAACAACCTGCATGGGGCTAACCCAATGACTGTCGGAGATCGGATAAATCTTGCACACATCCAAAAGTTTAATAACCTCTTTCATGACTACCTCTTTCATATTAGGGTTAAGTCATCGTTGCATTTCTTGAGATGGTTTAGTATTTTCCTCTAAGTTTATTTGATGCATTCAAATAGACGGGTTGATGCCTTTTAAGTCGGCTACCGTTCAACCAATCGCTTTCTTATGATCTCCTAGACTTTTAATACTTGTACTTCTTGATCCATAAATAAATTTAAAATGCAATCATGATAGAAAGGGTAGTATTAGGTCCTAGAAATGCATGTTTAAAAGAGTTTGGTAACAATTTTTATTCAAGCATCAGTGGACACTCGGTAGACGGCAGTGCAGGTTCATGTGCAAGAGGGAGGGCCTCTATCTTGGGCATCCATGGGAGTACGCTAGTCGTGTTCATTGATTCCACTTGGTTATTCAATTCTTCAATTGATTTATCAATGTCAAAATCATTAAAGTTGAAATGTGATAAACACATTTCTAAGGCTTGTTTGGTTAGTATAAAAGGGGCGGCCTCTTCTACTAATTCATCAATTAAGTCTATCGCGTAACAATCCGCCTCATCGTCATCCCTATGAGGTTGATTTGATGTGTTAAATACATCAAGATGAACGGTCATATTCCCGAACATGATATCCATCCCCAGTCCTACAATTTATAATTGAATTGGCTATAGCTAAGAAAGGACGTCCTAGGATAACCGGGACGTGTTTATTAGCATCAAGGACTGGTTCTGTATCGAGTACAATGAAATCGACCGGATAGTAGCACCTATCTACCTTTACCAAAATGTCTTCTATCACGCCACGTGGAACTTTAATGGAACGATCTGCTAGCTACAAGGTAGCGGCGGTTGGTTTTAGTTCACCTAGGCCAAGATGTTCATATGCTGAGTACGGGAGTAGGTTTATGCTCGCTCCAAGATCGAGAAGGGCCCGGTGGATATATTTGTCAACTATATGACACGCGATTGTCGGTGTAGCCGGGTCCTTGTATTTGAGAGTACTGTGTTAGAAGATAGAACTAACCTTCTCCGTTAAAAAGATTTTTTTAGACAGATGATTTTGAGATTTCCTCTTTTGAGTACACAAGTCTTTTAAAAATTTAGCATAAAGAGGTATCTATTTAATTGCATCCAAAAGTGGAATATTAATTTTTTTACTTCCTTAAAAGCTTCTAAGATATCTTCTGTACTTGTTTCTTTCTTTGTGAAGTGAGATGGGGCATCTACGTCTGGGGGAAACGGCATGCTAGGCACATAATTCGATGGGTTTGTTGCATTAGATGCATTAGGTATCAAAGGATTAGAGTCCTTCGTGACTTTATTTTTATTCCCATCTTGTTCTTTATTGATTTATTTTCCTTTATCTTTTCTAGGCTCGAGAGGAGGTGTGACCTCCTCAGAACGCTCAGTTGTTCTCGTGGATACTGCATTCACTTGGTCACTTGTTGTACCTACTTCATATAGCCCTTTTGGGTTCTGAACCGGTTGACCCGGTAACTTTCCTTCATTACGAAGACTTAACATATTCTCTAGTTGTCCCATTTGTGAATCTAACTTAGCAATAGATTGTGTATGAGAATTAATGAGTTGAGACTACGATTGAGATTGGGACTCTAAAATTTTCAAAGATGCCAACACACTCTCTTCAAAATATTTATCCATTGGAGGATTAGCACGGAAGGGAGGTTGTTGGTATTGATTAGGTTGAGGCTTATATACATTAGGAAAGTTCGTCGTCTCTGGTTTTTGGGACGAATATGGTCCTTCACTATTAGATCTCCATGAGAGGTTTAGAGGTTTGGGTGAGCCTTCCATGTCATGTCCAGTTTATAGCCAGCAGGGTTATAATTAGGTCTTTGTAATTGTTGAACAACATTGATATGTTGTTCCACAAATTACAGAAATTGTGAAGTAGACGGACATGCAAGTATATAATGAGAGGAATCGGAACATAATTGGCATATTTTGGCAGGAGGTGTGCCCTGCATATGGCCCATCATCAGTAGTTCATCAAGTGTCCTAGATAGTTCTTGAATTTTAATTGACCGACCTGACTCAACTTGTGCCTCTCATTTAGGTTGTGGTGGAAGGCATCCCTCCGGACGTACAGACATAGCTTGGTGCATTGAATTTTCACTTAATGTTTCAAATATATTCCAAGCTTCGTTGGCACTTTTGTGTGGAGGAACGTCCCCGCACAAACAACATCGATTGTGTTGCGAACAGAGGGAACAAGTCCCTCATAGAAACTTGTACCAATTGCCATTTAGGGATTTGATGATGAGGACAAGAGGTTAAAAGTTCTTGAAATTGTTCCCACATATCGTATAGTGTTTTACCATCTTGCATTGCAAAGTTCGTTATAGATTTTCGAATTTGATTAGTTCGAGTGATGGGGAAAGTATTTTGTTGGAACGCAGTATGCAAACCATCCCATGTTCTTATAGAGTTTGGCTCAAGAGATTGGAGCCAATACTTAGCTTTGTCCTTAAGAGAAAATGGAAAAAGGTGCAATTTCAGTTCATCATCAGTTCAATTTTGAATTTTCAATGTAGCACATATATCTTGAAATTCACCTAAATGATGGTAAGGATCTTCCTTAATGCGACCATGAAAAGATGAAAGGAGTGCAATAGTCGATGACTTGATCTCAAAGTGAGACGCAGTCACTTTCGGTAACTCTTTGCATGATGGTGGCGTATAAGCTGTAGGAGTAAAATAATCTTTTAGAGGCGGAGGTTAAGGTATGTTAGGGGTTGACTCCATTATTTTGGTTATTCCCATTATTTTCAAAATCGGCCATTGGAATAGGGTTGATCTTAATAGTTCTAGTTTTCCTTAAATGCTTAGGAGTGCTTTGGATTTTGGACTCAAACAAAGATGATAGTTTAGGCGTTGATTTGTCGTCTAACATCAACCGAGCTCTAGAAGCTTGGGTTGAAGACCTAAGGACTCTAAGGGTCCACTCGAGTTCAAGACTAAGCGGATGTAATTCAGGTTGCTTCGAATGGGTACCAAACATAAGCTGAAGAAAATAACACTACGATAAAGACTGACTCAACCAAATAAGAGAATAAACTACGTAAATAATCAAACAGGCACTCAATACTACTATGATGCATGCAATTTTCCTGTTATGTAGTGATTCGCGTCAAAGCCCAGCACCTCGGGTTTCCTAGCTAATGCACATGTTGACTCCACACCTAAGCTAATGCAAGTAATGCGTTTTAGCGCCCTGACTTACAGTGCCTTGATGTGAAATTTAAAACACAGCAAATTTACTTGGTATTTTTTATTTTATTGCAATTTTTATTTAGGATTCGTATAAGCTCTGCCAATGTGCACCGCTACTCCACTCCAACTCGCTATGATTCGATTACTTGAGAGCTGTAAAATACGGATAATTTTTTAGTGACTTAAAAATTCAACTGGAAAATAAAGGAAATAAAATCTAACCTAATATTTACTAACCAACTAAATTAAGATTTTAAAAATTAATGGCAAAAATATTGCAATTCCCGGCAATGGCGCCAAAAATTGATCTAGTTAGAATCAAGATATAAAAGTATGCTTCACTTTCTAAGATTTGCAGTGCGGAAGTAAAGGTCGAACTCACAAAGGTTGATTATTTTTGTCCTTTAATTAATAAAACCTAAATCTATTTTGTTATAGACATAGAAATTCGATTGATTATTGACTTAACTACTATTATGAACTAAACTATGAAATTGTGGAAATAGTATACTAAAATTAAACCAAGTAAACGAATGCAAGATTTAAGATTGTTTTGATATAAGTGAATAGGATCTAGGATTACAAATCCACCACTAACGATGCATCGGGGGTCTATACTTCCTACTTTAAGATCTACTATTGGATAGTTGTGATTGACTGTAGTCACAAGCCCAGTAGTATCGACAAGAAGATATCACTAGTTTAATCTAAGCATAATTCATCTTAGGTTGGCATGAATTGTCTACTTATAACTAGGGTGTACCACAACCCATCTTCCCTAGGCATGAATCATAAAAGATATAAACATTGCAATCAAATAAGCACTACTGTATGTAAATATTCCTATCAATAACAGAAATCAAGGAATATTGGGTTCAATAAATACAAGGGAGGGTCTAAGACAAGAGTAAACCCAAAATATTATTGACTATTAACATTCAAAATCCGATTATATATTCGTAATCCTCAAACATATAATTACTATTCAAATACATAAAATCCGAAAGAAAGATAGCAAAGAGTCCCCCTTTACATAGCTAGGGTTTCATTGAAACCCTAGAATAGATGTTTAGTTGTACAACAGGAAGATTGAGATGATTGTCGACATTAGAGACCTTCAAGCTAGATTTTATCTTCTCTTGCTTTTTTCTCCCAATCTACCTCCAAAAGTTGTATATTGGGATGTGTAACCCTACAATTGATTTAGATTGATGTATATGTAGTTGTAGAGGGATTAGGAAGGCTTTTGCAAACCTAATCCGTCTAAAATAGCTATATTTCACTTTTTGGACGTAATTAGGCAATTCCGTTTGGGTAAGGGTCTTTAGCTATTTAAAATACGCGAATTCACTTTTTTCTACAAGTTGCGCAAGCGGGCTGCATGCGCGATGTAGCTTTTTCTACTTGTTTTCTTCTGTTTTCACACACCCTTTATAGCCTGGGACTCTCATTTTCTTCTAAAACCTGACAGAAAATGGAAAACGAAGTAAAAGTACAAGAAAATAGGATAATAAGTGCTAACAAATATGAATTAAGGCATGCAATTAGGAACTGTTCACTCCCGATCAGTTACCTTGTCCAGAAACCTTGAATCTAGCAAGGAAGCATCTACTTCATCTTCCCTAAAAAGGTAGCCGAAGGACAGCTTGGGCCTTTGGCAGCTTTCAGGAACATTGGCCTAAATGGGCCAACAAGTAATGGTTCAGGTTATAACGACTGAATCTGAGCCCAGAATCAACACCCCCAAAACCAGAGTCGGCCTCTTCTATAGCATGCCTCTGAGCAACCAAGGAACACGTTGGGGGCAAGTAGGGCTGAACAAGAGTTTTGGCCACACAAGAACCAAGAGCAGTAGGTTGTGTTACCCCCAATGGTTAACTGGCCAGCCCCTAGGATAAACATCGATAGGAATTAACTGATGGAGGCCATTCACAAGGAATATGGCCCCTTCATGAGGAGAGTCGGTCGGCCGATGTATCATCGGTCATACCCAACCCACATCGACCAGGTTGAGTTCCCTATGAACTATAAGATATCAAGTTTTCCCCTCTTTTTTGGAGAAAGTGAGCAGTCTACCTTAGAACACATTGGCTAGTTTACGGTGTAATGTGGTCATGTAGGGGCAGTGAGCCTTTGAAGATGAGACCGTTCCCTAACTCTTTAATAGGAATAGCCTTCACTTGGTATGCCAATATGCCTAACTCGGTATTCAATTGACAATAGATGGAAGAGCTATTTCATGGCCAGTTCTACCAGGCATAGCCTGAAACATCCATGGCTATTTTATCCAAAATGCATCAATTATCAGGAGAATCAGTTGAAACATACATCGGCTGATTTAAAAGAGCTAAATATCAATGCATAATCACTCTCCTCGAGAGTGAGTTTGTAAAATTAGCCACTGGAGGCTTAAACTTTGAACTCTGCAAAAGGTTTAATGGAATGGAGTTCAGAGACTTGTTTGAATTAGCCTCCAGAACAGCTCGATCTAAGAACATCTTAATAGACGAACAAGAAATGAGGAATTCGTCAAAGGGGACCTATTACAAAGATCCAAATTATGAATTCAACATCGCTGAATATGACTTCGACTTGAGAGAAATAGATATGGCCGAGGTAATTGTCAACCGATTGGTAATTTGCTCGGCACTGAGCAAACCCATTAATAATAATGCGTCAGTAAGAAAGCAAACCTTTGAGCCTGGAAGAGTCTATTCTTTTGAGTTAACAAAAGCAAATTTGATATTTGTCGCCTGATTAACCGAAAAGGCTAAAAAATTAACTGATGGACATCGGATCCCCAAAGTCGATGACATAAAAGGAAAAGAATACTGCAAATGGCATAGTTCTTGGAAGCTTGCCACCAGTAACTATGTTGTTTTTCCGAATGTCATATAGGAAAACATAGAGAAAGGAATCTTTAAGTTCTCCTACAAGGCCATGGGAGTGGACGTTGACCCATTTCTGAAAGTAGCGACCACAAGCATTACCACACATGATATGTCAAAACTCTCCAGGCCACGAATAAAGGTGGATCTTACTGGGTCAGCTAATCAAAACCCTCCTCAAAGGGATGGCAAGAAATTGATGATAGAACCCATGAGTTGTAAGAAGGATTGGCCTAAAACCTCAATTCGGGATTTACAAGCGACCTATAAGCAATGAAAGAGCTTACAAAAGAGCAAGGAGGCCGAAGAGATCAATTCGGCCTCAAGGGGAATGGAACAGCTATTGTTAGAATTAAGGCATCAGTTAAGATTGGTGGAAGAAGGACTTTATCCAAAACACAGGTCTAAAATACACGTAAGATGTCTTAGCCCTATTAAAAGAGTGAGAGAGCCAGATAATGAAAAAATATGGAGGCCAGCTCAAAAACGAATCATGCCTCCAGAAAGAGAAAGAAGATGATTAGCCCATGAATGAATTATATTTCTAAAACTAGAAGGAGGCAGGATTTCAAGAAATAGGGCCCAACATCCACACGTCGATCGCCAAATCGGGCAACATATCCTTATCTTTACATGTAGGGAATGGCGCCCGCCCGACCTTTCCTTTTCCAGGGACTATTCTAGGATGGTCTTACCACCTAAAGTGGAGCCTGGAAAATGGCATCAGGCGGAACATCCTAAATTTCCCAAGCCTTACTCAGTCTCAAAAGAGGAGGCACTAGAGGTATAGGTGGACAGTAAGAAAGCAAGCGCTGAGGTATCTGGAAACCCAGAAGGATGCAGAGGACATCCAAATCCTAAACAAGGTTGATGCTCCTCAGGCATCCACTAGTCAGAAAAGCCCGAACACATGTAGAGCGAAAGTACCAGGACTTAAACAACCATGTCCAATGGCAGCAGGTGATGGTGACTCTAAAGACTGGTTAAATATGTTCAAATTTAACACATAAGTTATCTAGTTCGAGACCATCCCAACAACTTTTTCATTCAATAAGGTTTTTACCTTCCTAATGGAATTCATGGCCAAGTCAGATCAGCTAACAACCATGAATAGGGATGTGTATGAGCAAAATGGGGAAATACTGGTACTCAATCTTTCTAAGGAACTCAGAGAGGTTATTAGTGGAACACCAATGCCTCAAGACTAGGAATGGTCGGCCAACTATTAAATCGACCCAGAATCACCATATGGAAGCCTAAGTCTGAGCAGGATAATGATGTTGAAGGAAGGAAGCCGGTAAAAGTAGTATTACTATCCTTCAATGTTTGTTACCTTTGGTAGCAAAAAGAGAATGGCTCGCTGAGACTGCCTCTATTCTACTTGAGTAGAATGATTAGAGAACTCTAATCAAGGAATATCTTAATCACCCTAATGTGAGGGTAGACCGTTGGACTATGATGTTTGCAGTTTGATTCATCCTTTTAGATGGAGAGTTATTCAAGAAAGCCATCGGGGATGATATTATCCTAAATTATTTGGGCAAAAGTGAGGCCATGAAGATCATGTCTGAGGTCCTTGAAGGAATTTGTGGGGCTCATTAGGCCAGTACCAAAATGAAATGGTTGATAAGAAGATATAACTTTTATTGGCTAGCTATGCTAAAAGATTTTATCAACTATGCCAAAGGATGTCAGGTATGTCAAAAGCATGGCCCTATCCAAAGTGTGCCAGCCAAAATTTTACATCCAATCATTAAGCCATGGCCCTTTAGGGGATGGGCGATGGACTTAGTTGTGAAAATCCATCCAACTTCATCTAGGCAACATTGTTTTATCATAGTGGCCACTGATTACTTCACTAAGTGGGTAGAAGCTATACATACAAGATCGGTCACTTAGGCCACTATTATTAGGTTCATTAAGCAACACATCATACATTAGTTCAACTTATAATTACGATTGATCAAGGCTCAATGTTCACTAGAGATGATACCAAAAGTTTTGCAAAAAAGTATAGGTGTGAAAATTCTTACTTACACCCCATACTATGCCCAGGTAAATAGCCAGGCCGAGTCTTCTAATAAAGTTATCAAAGGGATTCTAGGAAAAATGATAAAGAAAAATCCTAGGTCATGAGACTCACTCCTTTTTGAGGCACTATGGGCTTATCAAAAATCCAAATGAACCAGTATAGGAGTAACACCATTTGCTTTAACTTACGGGCATGATGCGATTCTGCCCATGGAAGTTATAGTCCGAGCGGCAAGAAGGGCATTTCAAAATCAGTTAGAACCTATAGATTATATTGAAGCTATGATCACTGAGTTAGAAGGGTTGGACAAGGTTAGATTACATACTCTAGATTGCCTTAGAGTGCAGAAAAATTGTGCCACTAGAGCTTATATAGAAGAGCTCATATGGAAGGCTATTCTTCTTATTGGTGAAAAAGATAGGAGGTATAGCAAGTGGTCCGTTAATTGGGAAGGGCCATTTGTGATCTTCAAAATTTTAAGGGGTGGTGCTTACCAATTATGTGACATTGATGGTCAGTATTTAAAGTCCTATTATCCTACACTATGGGAAATTATAGATTTAGAGCTCAGACCAAACCCAGATATGGAATATGAGCCACTCATCAATTAGGAGTAAGGGACACGAGTAGAAGAGGGAAGATTATTTCATTCATTCAAGAAAATATTTACAAGAAAATCAAAAGAAGGAAAGACGCAAATAGAAAGGAACAAAAGCAAGTAGTATAAGATCGATAAGGCTAGTCCTCATCGGTCTAAGCTACATCGATCATCTTCTTTTATGCCCTGGCCTCTCAAGCTGCATGACAACCTCTTCAAGATAGCCCACTAAGAACTCTGCTTCATTCTTCTACTGCCGCTTTTCCCATTTAGCATAATCAAGGAAGCACTCTAGGTTGGTGATCCTTCTCCAAAGAGACCTCTCCCTAACTAGCAGAGAGGCTGGAAGGTTGTCATCCCAAGAGTCACCAAAATTTGGGACCCAAGCCTTCTCTGGCTCTAGAGCATCCTCAGGCTGAGAGACTCCTCCCTTAGAACTTTCTCCCACTTTAAAACCCTCGGTTAGACTAGGCTGTCATCATCATCGGCCTTAGAGGCCGGCCTTACTTTACCTTAAGAAGAGCCATCTGTCTCTAGGATGATGGTCTCCTTATTTTTGACACTAGTAGGAACACGAAGTCTCTGCTCTTAGAGACGAGCAAATCTTCATCGTTCAGACGCTGGAGGTACAGTTGAAGCCTCCTTGGCTACAGCCGCGCAGCAGTACAGACATCACGAACTTCCTAATGAAGGATATTCTGAGGTACTAAATTTGCCTGTAAATCTCCCTTGAGGACCCACATTGCCTGTTCAGTGGTAGGATTCCGTCCGTTTGGGTTCATCAGGAAATTTGAGCTCAAGCGGGCTTGGATTGCCATTTTGGCGGCCTCTTTTCGGTAATATTTTTTCTTTGATCGAAGGGTCTTCATCCGATCATGAAAGACATTAGCATTGAAAGTACGAGGAAAGATACCCTCATACTGAATAGGCACAACGTTGCCCGAAACCAAAATATAAGGGTATTTTTCCCAGTCCTTGTAGGGTGATTAAGCTTAGCCACCACATTACGCCCTCTTGAAGGCATACAATAGACCTTTTCCCTGGTGTAGAGAATCTGGTAGTAATCCAGAATGGTTTAAACCATCATCTTCAACCATATACATACATTGAGCACGTCAAAACCATAGAATAAACAAAGGATGGTTGGTGTACACACGTAAAGTGCCAACCTTAGCGTCGTCGGATAGTTTGCCACACTGGCAGGCAAGGGTAAGCGGACGCCAACTACCAGTAGCATGTAGGCACTAATAAGGAAGAAGACCTCAGGGATGGAAGAACCAGCAATGTACAACTAGATCTGTATGTCTTCTGGTATCTCATAGTCAACTCGAAAGTGAGCCTGGGTTTCCTCGATGACTAGAAAGTTGATGTCCATGGATGAAGGGGAAGAAAGGGTTGAGAAGGCTATGGGTTCTCTTGGAAGCAGAGGAGAGAGACTTGAAATTTTTGCAGATAAGGGGTTAGGGGATCACCAAGGCCATTAATAGGAATACCACACTTCGCAAAAAGAAACGGTTTAGTTAGGAAACATCCCCTTTTGCCGTCTTTCCCCATCTTCTGAAAGGATCTTAACCTACAAGTATCATTTTGTCTGAACAATCAAGTGGCCCTCTTTAAACTTCGCATGCTTTTTCCACGTGCGAAAGTGGCTAAAGAGATGTTCATTTATTGACAAAAATCATTAAGTTCATTCTTCAGGAGATGAACAGTCAGCCACAACCATCCATGTGTCATGATCAGAAACAACGATGTCTCAAAATCGTCAGCTGCATTAATTGATGTGACATTTTGGGTCAGAAACTTACAAACAAACCCTCTAGCCTATTAGACAGGCCAATAGGCCTAAGACCTATCGGCCTACAAATTTCCTAACTTATGGTGGAAATAAAATTAATCAATAGAACAAAAGGAAATTAAGACACAGATAAGTTACAAAAATTCTCCTTCATGTTTAAGGATCTTCATTACAAGGAATAACAGGAACAAAATACATGAATCAGTCATTAGGCCGATGAAAATCTTCCAAGCTTCTCCTTCAGAATAACCCAGACCCCCTCTGCCTTCTGTTCGTCTTCTTCAATAGAACATAGATTAGCACTCTAGTTTGTGGCACTAGGAAGAAGAGGTTACAGTCTCTCGGCCAAGGATTTTGCATCTTGACCTTTTTTGGCCACTACAACATCAACAATGGTTAAGTCCTTGAGACAAGCTCTCTCCCAAGTTTTACAATTAGCCAGTTTCTTGAGAAGGCCCACGATTCCCTGTTGAATCTTGTCAAGCTTTGTCACAAGTTGGCCTCGTGTGATGGATGTACCTTTAAACCATTTCTTAGCCTCACCCACCATATTCACATCTTTTTTGTAGGCCAATAGCTTGGGTTTAAAATGAGCTTAAGCTTTGGCAGCAGTGGTAAGGGTTACATGACAAGACATAAATTACTCCTTTAAATATGCTAGAACGGACTTCTGCTCAGCATTGATAGTAGGACCTTATTGCAGGAGAAACACTATAGAGCTGACAACAAAAGTGGAAGGGGCCTCCTTCAGGGTGCTTAGAGAAAGCATATTAATAAAATCCCTGGCACGTTGAAGGTCTTTAAGTTTGGCTGTTTGGACGATGGGCGTTTTTACCTTTAAAGTGTCCATATCTAGTTATTAAAAAATACAGTAGGGTCGAAGGTAGTTGAGCCAGCAGGTTCCTGAAAACAAAAGTGAGACCTATAGGATCAGTTGAAAGAACGGGAATGACCGGTATCAGGGGGCCTAAGGAAAAAATGGTACCTGGGAAGGAGGCCAATCGAAGCCCATCGTCGTCATGCCTGATTGGCTTACCACAATGGCAAAAGGGGATTCAATCGTTTCAATATGTGGAGATGATGTCCCCACATCATTAATGGGATCATCATCATGTTCGCCAGCCTCTGCAAAATCAGGAGCAGTGCTTGAGGGGGTGGAGGTGGAAATAGAATGGCCGGGGTTAGGATTGGTTAAAAGGTTCTTAGTTTCCTCACGAGCAGGAGGGGAATCCACGACATCGAACACAACCAGATTTACCACCCTTGTGGTTTCATCCATCATGTCCTCTTCCAAGTTTTCCTCCACGGCAATCTCCTACCCCACTAAGATTGTTTGTGGTTCAGTTTGCTCTCCTAGCACTTCTTCTTCCTCATCAGTTAAGGAGACCCCCCCTCCCCCCTTTTTCCTTTGGCCAAAGAGGATACCCAGGACTTTTGCCTCGGCCTCTTGGCTGATGAAAGAATCATGTCTAAGGAAGCAGAGGGTAGGGCAGTAGCTTTAATAGCCTTCTGTCCGGAAAATGAGGGAAGACCCGTTGGTATAGAAGGTTGGCTACTTGTCCGCCTCTTTGCCAATAAAGGTTGGGTAAGAACCACGGCCTGTCCAAGCAAAATTCTATTAGTATCAAAACAAGACCAAGGTAAGCACGAAGGATAAAAGAAATGCTTACCTAGATATTGGTGGCCGGGAGCCCTTTTCTTTTCTTCATCCTAGGGACCTTGGTTATTTTCTTCTTAGAGGGGATAATCATAGCGAAAATTGAGGCCATCTTTTTCTTTTATTTTTTCTTCTTTTCAATATTCAAGGTAGATGTTGGGGAAGCAGTAGGCTCAACGGCCATACCTCCTACATCTGGAGAGAGTTTATAAAACAATACAGAGACAAGTTCTCTAAAGATAAGTCTGGATCTCTTGGCCCACCAAGCATCAAAGGCAGGGGTTGTCCCTAAAAATTTCATAAAAGGGTGGAAGATAAAATTTTTCTTGGCTAAATCAGAATCTTCTTTCATGGGTTTCACATGGGCAATAGTGGTAAGTGATCAGGAATGAACAGTTCCTAACTATACACCTTAATTCATATTAGTTAGCACTTATTATCCCATTTTTGTATACTTTTACTTTGTTTTCCATTTTCTGTCAGGTCATAGAAGAAAGCAAGAGTTCCAACCTAAAAAGGGTATAAAAATAGAAGAAAACGAGCAGAAAATGCCACCTCGCGTGCACGGCCTTCTCGCGCAACTTAACAGAATCACGATCGTGCTGCCCGCTCGTACAACCTATAGAAAAAAGTGAATCTTTGTATTTTAAAGTGCTGAAGACCCCTACGTAAACGGAATTGCCTAATTACGTCCAAAAAGTGAAATGTAGCTAATTTAGACAGATTAGGTTTACAAAAGCCTTCCTAATCCCTCTATAACTATACATAGATCATTCTAAATCAATTATGGGGTTACACATCACAATATACAACCTTTGGAGGTAGCTTGGGAGAGGAAAGCAAGAGAAGAGAAGATCTAGCATGAAGGTCTCTAATGGCGACAATCATCTCCATCTACTTGTTTTCATCGACTATGCACAACTAAACACCTATTCTAGGGTCTCCTAGATATGTAAAGGGGGATTCTTTGCTTTCTTTCTTTAGGATTTTATGTATTTGAATAGTGATTGTATGTTTGAGGATTATGAATATATAATCGGATTTTGAATGTTAATAATCAATAGTATTTTGAGTTTATTCTTGACTTAGATTCTCCCTTATGCTTATTGAACCCAATATTCCTTGATTTCTGTGATTGATAGGAATATTACATACAATGGTGCTAATGTGATTGCGATGTTTATATCTTTTATGATTCATGCTTAGGAAAGATGGATTGTGCTACACCCTAGTTATAGGTAGACAATTCATGCCAACCGAAGATGAGTTATGCTTACATTAAACTAGTGACATCTTCTTGTCGATACTACTGGGCTTGTAGCTACAGTAGATCATAACTATCCAATCATAAATCTTAAAGTCGAAAGTATAGACCCCCGATGCATGGTTAGTGGTGGAAATCTTAAAGTCGAAAGTATAGACCCCTGATGCATGGTTAGTGGTGGATTTGTAATCCTAGATTCCATTCCCTCGCATCAAAACAATCTTAAATGTTGCACTTGTTTACTTAGTTTTAATTCTAGTATATTATTTCCACAATTTCATAGTTAAATTCAAAGTAATAGTTAAATCAACAATCAACCAAACTTCTATTCTCTATAACTAAATAGATTTTGGTTTTATTTATTAAAGGACAAAAATAATCAATCTCTGTGGGTTTGACCTTACTTCCACACTGCAAATCTTAGAAAGTAAAGCATGCTTTTATATCTTGATTTTGACGATATCAATTTTTGGCGCCGCCGTTGCCGGGGACTACAATATTTTTGTCATTAATTTTTAAAATCTTAATTTAATTAGTTAGTAAATATTAGGTTAGCTTTTATTTCCTTTATTTTTCAGTTGAATTTTCGAGTCGCTAAAAAATTATCCATATTTTACAGCTCTCAAGTTGTCAAATCATAGCAAGTTGGAGTGGAGTAGCGGTGCACATCAGCAGAGCTTACGCAAATCCTCAATAAAAAATTCCAATAAAAAAATAAAAAATACCAAGTAAATCCGCCGTGTTTTAAATTTCGCATCAATGCACTGTAAGTCAGGGCGCTGAAACGCATTACTTGTATTAGCTTAGGTGTGGAGTGAGCACGTGCATTAGCAAGGAAACTCGGGGCGCTGGGGTTTGACGCGAGTCACTGCATAACAGGATAATTGCATGTATCATAGTAGTGTTGTGTGCCTGTTTGATTATTTGGGTAGTTTATTCTCTTATTTGGTTAAGTTAGTCTTTATCGTAGTGTCATTTTCTTTAGTTTATGTTTGGTACCCGTTCGAAACAACCTAAATTACATCCACTTAATGTCAAACTCGAGCAAACCCTTAGAGTCCTTAGGTCTTTAACCCAAGCTTCCAGAGCTCGGTTGATGTTAGATGACGAATCAACGCCTAAACCGTCATCTTTGTTTGAGTCCAAAATCCAAAGCACTCTTAAGCATTTAAGGAAAACTAGAACTATTAAGATCGACCTTATTCCAATGGCCGATTTTGAAAATAACAGGAACAACCAAAATCATGGAGTCAACCCTAACATACCTCAACCTCTGCCTCTAAAAGATTATTTTACTCCTACAGCATACACGCCACCATCATGCATTGAGTTACCAGAGGTGACTGCGTCTCACTTTGAGATCAAGTCATCGACCATTGCACTTCTTCTGTCTTTTCATGGTCGCATTAAGGAAGATCCATGCCATCATTTAGGTGAATTTCAAGATATATGTGCTACATTGAAAATTCAAAATTTAACAGATGATGAACTGAAATTACATCTTTTTCCATTTTCTCTTAAGGATAAAGCTAAGTATTGGCTTCAATCTCTTGAGTCAAACTCTATAAGAACATGGGATGGGTTGCATACTGTGTTCCTACAAAAGTTTTTCCCCAGTACTCGAACTAATCAAATTTAAAAATCTATAATGAATTTCACAATGCAAAATGGTGAAACACTCTATGATACGTGGGAACAATTTAAAGAACTTTTATGCTCTTGTCCTAATCATCAAATCCCTAAATGGCAATTGGTACAAGTTTTCTATGAGGTGTTGGTTCTCTCTATTTACAACACAATCGATGCTGTTTGTGCGGGAAAGTTCCTCCACAAAAGTGCTGATGAAGCTTGGAAAATATTTGAAAGTAAAAACTCAATGCATCAAACTGTGTCTGTACATCCGGAGGGATGCCTTCCACCACAACCTAAAAGAGAGGAACAAGTTAAGTTAGGTCATTCAATTGAAATTCAAGACTGTCTAAGAAACTTGATCAACTAATGATGATGGGCCATATACAGTGCCCACCGCCTATCGATATATGTCAATTATGTTCCAATCCATGTTAGTCTACACTTGCATGTTCGTCTACTTCACAATTTTTGAAATTTGTGGAACAATAAATCAATGCTGTTCAACAATTCCAAAGGCCTAATTATAACCCTACGGGCTATAAACTAGACACGACATGGAAAGCTCACCCAAACCACTCATGGATGTCTAATAGTGAAGGACCATATTCGTTCCAAAAACCAGAGACGACAAACTTTCCTAATACATATAGGCCTCAACCTAATCATTACCAACAACCTCCTTTCCGAGCGAATCCTCCTAGGGATAAATCTTTTGAAGAGAG
The DNA here is from genome assembly GCA_033977485.1 of Hydrangea macrophylla. Taxonomy (NCBI): domain Eukaryota; kingdom Viridiplantae; phylum Streptophyta; class Magnoliopsida; order Cornales; family Hydrangeaceae; genus Hydrangea; species Hydrangea macrophylla. Next base: position 40,667,423 of record CM066986.1, read on the forward strand.
TGTGTTGGCATCCTTGAAAAATTTAGAGGCCCAATCTCAGTCGTAGTCTCAACTCGTTAACTCCCATACACAATCTATTGCTAAGTTATAATCCCAAAGAGGGCAACTGGCTAATACATTAAACCATCGTAACGAAGGAAAATTACTGAGTCAACTGGTTCAGAATCCAAAAGGGCAATACGAAGTAGGTACAATAAGTGACCAAGTGAATGCAGTATCCACGAGAATAATTGAATGTCCTGAGGAGGTCATACCTCCGCTTGAACCTAGAAAAGATAAAGGAAAAGAAATCAATAAAGAACAAGATGGGAATAATAATAAAGTCACAAAGGACCCTAATCCCTCATGTCTAATGCACATAACGCAACAAACCCATCGAACTACGTGCCTAGGATACTGTTTCCCCTAGGCGTAGATGTCCCGTCTCAATTCACAAAGAAAGGAACAAGACCGGAAGATATACTGGAAACCTTTAAGGAAGTGAAAATTAATATTCTGCTTTTGGATGCAATTAAATAGATACCTCCTTATGCTAAATTTTTAAAAGACTTGTGTTCTCAAAAGAAGAAATCTCAAAATCATCTATCTAAAAAAGTCTTTTTAACGAAGAAGGTTAGTTCTATCTTCGAACATAATATACTCAAATACAAGGACTCGGGTACACCAACAATCGCGTGTCATGTAGGTGACAAATATATCCATCGAGCCCTTCTCGATCTTGGAGCGAGTGTAAACCTCCTCCCATACTCAGTTTATGAACATCTTGGTCTAGATGAATTAAAACCAATCGCCGCTACCTTGTAGCTAGTGGATCGTTTCATTAAGGTTCCACGTGGCGTGATAGAAGAAGTTTTGGTAAAGGTAGATAGGTGCTATTACACGGTTAATTTCATTGTACTCGATACTGAACCAATCCTTGACGCTAATAAACACGTCCCGATTATCCTAGGATGTCCTTTCCTAGTTACCACCAATTCAATTATAAATTGTAGGACTGGGGTAATGGATATCATGTTCGGAAATATGACCGTTCTTCTTAATGTATTTAACACATCAAATCAACCTTATAGGGATGACGATGAGGTAGATTGTTACGTAATAGACCTAATTGATGAATTAGTAGAAGAGGCAACCCCTTTTATACTAACCAAAGAAGCCTTAGAAACGTGTTTATCACATTTTAACTTTAACGATTTTGACTTTGATAAATCAATTGAAGAATTGAATAACCAATTGGAATCAGTAAACACAACTAGTGTACAACCATGGATGCCCAAGATAGAGGCCCTCCCTCCTCTTGCACATGAACTTGCACTGCCATCCACCGAGTGTCCTCCGACGCTTGAACTAAAACCCTTACCAAACTCTCTTAAATATGCATTTCTAGGACTTAATAGTACAATCCTAGTCATAATTGCATCAGATTTATATATGGATCAAGAAGTACAACTATTACAAGTCCTAGGAGATCATAAGAAAGCTATTGGTTGGACGGTAGCTGACTTAAAAGGAATTAACTCGTCTGTTTGCATGAATCGAATAAACTTAGAGGAAAATGCTAAATTATCTCGAGAAATGCAAAGAAGTCTTAACCCTAATATGAAAGAGGTAGTCATGAAAGAGGTTATTAAAATATTAGATGTGGGCATTGTTTATCCAATCTCCGATAGTAATTGGGTCAGCCCCATGTAGGTTGTTCCCAAGAAATCGGGCATCACGGTCATGCCAAATGAAAAAAGGAGTGCTCATACCTACCCGCCAAACCACTGGTTGGCGGGTATGTATTGACTATCGTAAACTTAACACCATGACCCATAAAGACCATTTCCCTCTTCCGTCCATTGATCCAATCTTGGAACGTCTATCTGGTCAAAGTTTCTATTATTTTTTGGATGGATACTCTGGTCATAACCAAGTGCCTGTCTATCTTGATGACTAAGAGAAAATGACTTTCACCTGTCCCTTTGGCACCTTTGCTTATCGCCACATGCTGTTTGACTTGTGCAATTCACCAACCACTTTTTAACAGTGTATGATGGTAATCTTTTCAAATATGGTTGAAAAGTTGTTGGAAGTATTCATGGACAATTTTTCAGTTTTTGGCCCTATGTTTGAAGAATGTCTCCAAAACCTTATGAAAGTCCTTGCCCATTGTGAGGAAGTGAATTTGGTTTTAATTTAGCAGAAGAATCATTTTATGGTTCAAGAGGGGATAGTCTTGGGTCATGTCGTATCTAAATGTGGCATAGAAGTCGATAAAATTGAATTGATAGATAAACTTCCGCCATCGTCTTCCATCCGTCAAATTCGTTTACTTTTCAGTCATGTCGGATTTTACTGTCGGTTTATCAAGAACTTTAGCAAGATTTCTAGACCAATGTGCAATTTGCCTGCCAAGGACACCCCGTGATAATGAATGCCTTAAAGCGTTTGAAACATTAAGAACTTTACTTTCCACGACTTCGATAATCCAATCTTCTAATTGGATTCTTCCGTTTGAACTAATGTGCGATGCATCTAATTATGCTATTGGAGCCATTTTAGGTCAGAAAGTCAATAAGGTCCCTTATGTAATTTATTATGCTAGTAAAACGCTCAATGACGCACAATTAAATTACACTACCACTGAAAAAGAACTGTTCACGTTCGTGTTTGCCCTCCATAAGTTTCGTTCATATCTATTAGGGTCTAAAGTTATTGTCTATACTTACCACGTTGCATTGCGTCATCTCTTGAATAAAAAGGAAACTAAACCTTGCTTATTCCGTTGGATCTTACTCCTTCAGGAGTTCGACTATGAAATAAGAGATAACAAGGGATCCGAAAATGTCATCGCCGACAACTTGTCGCGAATTCTTGTTGATTCTAGTGACATTATTCCACTTTAGGATTCATTCCTGGACGAACAACTATTTTCGATATCTAATGTGAAGCGTCTGTGGTTAACATATTGTAAATTACTTAGCTACCGCATATGTCCCTCCTACATGGTCTCGACAAGATAAAGATCAATTTTTCTCGCAAGTTAAATCCTATTATTAGGACGACCCACTTCTGTTCAAGAATTGTTCTGATCAAATCATACGACGCTGTGTCCAGAGAGTGAGTTTAACTCCATTTTAATCTGTCACTCTGTAGAATATGGAGGTCACTTTGGTGGCCATTGTACGGCCGTTAAAGTATTTCAGAGTGGGTTATATTGGCCGTCTCTTTTTAAAGACGCGCATGAATTTTGTCAAAAGTGTGTGCGTTGCCAACAAACTGGCAATATGTCATGTTGTGATGCAATGCCTCTCACACCTATTATGATAATTGAAATATTCGATGTGTGGGGAATTGATTTTATGGCACCATTTCCATCGTGTTCAAGTTTGAGTGTATTTTAGTCACGGTCGACTATGTTTCCAAGTGGTTGGAGGTAGTAGCGACGAAAATGAATGACCGTAAAGTAGTAATACAATTTATAAAAGATGATATCTTTTGTCGTTTTGGTACACCGCGAGCTATTATAAACGATAGAGGCACACATTTCTGTAATCGTCACCTCGAATCCCTTATATGCAAATATTTTGTCACACACAAGGTTGGAACTGCATACCATCCTCAAACTCAAGGGCACGTTGAAGTCTCTAATAGAGAAGTTAAAACATATTAGAAAATACGGTATGCCCCGATCGCAAAGATTGGTCACAACGATTGAGTGATGTGCTTTGGGCCTACCAAACTGCGTATAAAACTCCTATCAGGATGTCCCCATATCGATTAGTGTTTGGAAAAGCATGCCATTTACCCATTAAATTAGAGCAAAATTTTTATTGGGCCGCTAAAACCTTTAATCAAGATATAAAATTGGTAGGATGTCACCGAAAGCTTCAACTACAAGAGCTTGAGGAATTTAGAAATGAAGCCTATGAGAATGCGAGAATCTATAAAGAACGATTGAAAGTATTTCACGATAAACTGATCAATTATAAAAATTTTGAGGTCGAACAACGTGTGTGGCTATTTAATTCAAAATTAAGGTTATTCCCAGGAAAATTACGTTCTTGATGGGACGTCCTGTTCATAGTAACGCAGGTGTTTTCGTACAGAGCGATCGAAATAAAAGATACAAATGACAGGACACCATTTAAAGTAAATGGTCAACGGCTTAAGTCATACAGTCCAATCTATTTTGATTGAGCACCTGCATCAGTCGAGCTGGTGACTTGAACCTAGCGCTTCTTGGGAGGCAACCCAAGCATTTGATAGAGCTTTTCTTTAGTTTTGACACTTTTTAGGAGTTTTTCAGCAAATGTTTGAGTTTTTGAATACCCAACAGAAAAGAATTTGATCATTTAAACCACTATACAAGAAAATAAGTGAGAAAAGAGAAAAAAAACATGTCGCGCGCGTGGCACGCTCGCGCGAGTTTGTGCCTTAGGAAAATTTTTAAAACTTTATTATGGAAGTCCTCAGCCTCTAGTCTCTCCTTGAATCGTGCGCGCGATGGCTTGTCGCCCAAGCAGCCCGCTCGCGCGATTATTTTCTTTAGAAATTTTTTTATCAACCTTGAAAACAAACCTCAGCCTTACGTCACGGAGGAACTCGCTCACGCAAAACTTGCTTGCGCGACTTTCCCATCCACCTATGAATAGGGCTTTCCAACCCTAGTTTCTCAATTTTTTAGATCTTTCTCTCCTCTCTCTCTCTCTCTCTCTCTCGGGTTTGTGATTTGGGGTTTTCTATATCTACATAGTTATATGTATGTAGGTATATATATATATTTATGTATACACACACTGATTTAAGATCATATGTGGGTTGATTTAAGATCAATTTTTATGCAGATATATATGTACTTTATATATATACACATATATATATATACCTACACTGATTTTTCCACATATAGCTAAGCGCGCGCACACACACACATTGTCACACCCCGAAGTACCAAAAATAGGGAAAAATAAATTTTCTTTATGGGTTCGTAGACACGTGACTGGTTGTGAATGTCACCTGATTGTCCAAAAAATAAAACAATAATATAATAAAGTGATTAAGTTCAGCGGAAGCAAGAATCTAAAAATTCAAGTCTTACATGATTAGTATATTACAGACTAAAAGATATCCAAAAGATAGATATTACAAGTTCAACTAAGCTATTACATCATTAAACACATTAATAACAGAACTATGATAAAAGAAAAACTCCAAGATCTTCAGCTGGCGAAACCATAGCCTTCCTCGTAGTAATCTTCACCAGCATAGTCTTTAATAGTAAAATCTGTATCTTGATCATAGCCAGCTTCTTCTGGACCTGCAAAGGCTGGACGTGGAAGGTTCAGCGGCATGAAAAGCCATTAGCAGTTAAGCTAAGTGAGGGTCCCCTTAAGGTTACCACCACCAAGGTAAGTTATTCATCATCTCTTCTTATTTCTCGAAACCATATCTCGTTCATCATTTCTTAATCTCGATACTATGTCTCGTTCATCTTTTCTTATTCTCAAAACCATGTCTTTTTTAAACCCAATCATTCCCTATGAAACTTAACCCAGAACTGAACTGACCAGACCAATGACATTGACTGAAAGAAGACTTAACTCCAAACGCATTTACTGGTCAAGAAAGAACAACACTCAACAATGAATAGCTAACTGTCGCCCAACTGGCACTCAAACTGTCGCCCAAATGGCATTCAAACTATCGCCCAACTGGCATTCAAACTGTCGCCCAAATGGCATAAGTGTGCGGGACATTAACAATCTCTTGGTCGAACACGTCATGCCGATCCTCAGGTCGCCCGCACATTACTGAACACGTCATGCCGATCCTCGGACCAAGGGTACGGGAAATTAATAATCACTTGGACGAACACGTCATACCGATCCTTAGGTCACCTATACATAACTGAACATGTCATGCCGATCCTCAGTCCAAGGGTACAAAACATTTTACAACTCCTACGGGATATTCACATTCACTTGGTCGAATACGTCATGCCGATCCTTAGGTCACCCGCACGACCGAACACGTCATGCCGATCCTCAGACCAAGGGTGTGGAAAACTAATCAACTACTTGATCAAACATGTCATGACGATCCTCAGGTCATCCGCACTTAACCGAACACGTTATGCCGATCCTCAGATCAAGGAACAAAACATAACTCACCAATCGACTCCATGGAATAATCGAGAGACCAACTTTGCAAGAATTATCCAAGTACGACACGAAAGTTCATGAATCAACTTTGACTGGTAGTCACACGACTAGAAACGAAACCCAACATCCCTTATTCGCATTAAATCTGTTATTGAAGGTTTTATCGTTATTTTTCACGTTCGTACATTTCGTAGTTTAGTTCATTAATATCATCCATTTATAACCGTTAATATTTCGCTATACGTCCGACATTCCGTTTTACCTCTCAATGTACTTACGATGGAAATTTTTCCGATCACTTATTAATGCAATAATCGTGCCATACAACATACTTATAGTTTGGGTATGAATTTTCAACGGTCATTAGACTATATTCATAACAATGGAAAACATAGCACGTAGCTCATGGATTTATAACATGAATTTAATACCAATAAACATATAGATGAAACCCTTAACATACTCATCTACGTGATAGCACTACCATAGCACAAGATTTTCATAACAACACAGGTACCAGAAAACTAGCATCAACAATCAACACCATGCATAAACAAAACATCATACAAAAGCTACACAATTTGCCAGGGTACATTTTCACTGTGTTGCCTGAAACCACATGATTTATTTGGGCATGATAATTTACTTTGTAGATAAAACTCAAAACTAAAACATTGTAGATAATAGGAATATCTTCATGTACAAAAACAATTTAGCTTCAATTACATTTTTGAGCTACTCAAAATATTTATTTTACAAGACATTTCTTATATCTCGGACTGTTCTGTCCAGATTTATAGTGCTGCATTGTACATGAATTTCACCTATAAAGAAGGGGTTTTTAGACTGAGATATAAAAGAGTTATTTGTAGATAAATGAGTTAGCTTTCACCACAAAAAAACCTAGCTTAATTACAATTTTTGAGCATCTCCAAACATTGATTGGACTAAACTACATTCTGCTGAATGTTTCTATTTCCCAGATTTATAATGCTGCGTTGTACATGCATTTCACCCATCAAGGATTGATTTTCAGACCAAGCTATAGAAGAGTTATTTGTATATAAATGAGTTAGATTTCACCAAAAAAAAACCTAGCTTAATTCTGATTTTTGAGCTGCTCCATACGTTGATTGTACTTAACTACATTCTGCTGAAAGTTTATGTTTCTCAAATTTAAAGCACTTGTCTTGCATGTCATGAAAACTTCAACACAACAACATCAAACTCCTAATAAACATTATTACATACTATATATGTTCTAAATTGAGTTAGATTACTCACCAAAGCTTAGAATTAAGCTTGGATGTTGATTTGAAACTTGATGAAGCTTTGAACTCAAACTCCAAGGATGAACTTCTTCTTCTTCTAACTTCTTGATTCTTCTTACTGTTGGGAATTTTCTTGAGCTTCTAGGACTTATAAACACAGCTCTTAGGTTCCCATGGTAGTGTATGTAGGTGTATGAGTGTGTATATGTGTTTGTATGCGAGGTGTATACAAGGGAAGGGGATGAATGCTTGGTTTCTCCTTGTTTTTCTTCTATATCTCCATGGGATTTATAACTCCCAGCTTTCTTTCTTAACTTAGGTGCAGATTATGAGAGTGGAAGAGAGTGTAATGCATGCATATATGTGTGGTTATATAGAAAATACAAGTGCTAGGTGTCCTATTGCATGCTTGCATGCTAGGACATGCGTCCTTGTAGTGGACATGTGTTAAAGGGGTATACATGTGGCTGCCATGTGGCCGGCCATGTGGGGCCCACCTCGGGTTGTGTGCTAGTTTCTCAGTTTATGTGCATAAGTTCCTCGGTATACGTGTCGGTCTCGATTTATGTACAACCGGGAATTATTTCTAATATCCGGGTCTGGGTACGGGACTAAGTTAAATCTTATTATGGTCGAGTTGGTATGGTTACTACAGTCTAATCAGTAATCCTATGATACGTCAAAATTGTCACCCAACTAAAATATTAATATAATAATATAGCTGGTCCAATACAGAAATTCAAAAAGCTAATATTATTAATGAAAGAAAATTACAGGTGTTACACACACACACATGCACAGAGATTCATACACATACTCATACATACAACAAACCCTTTTTAGAATTTGAACTAAAAGGAAAGTTTAGGATTCAATGTTAGTATGCTGACTGAACTCCTTCCAGTATCCGAAAAATAATTTTGATTTTCTGAGTTTAGTACACATTCACATAAATTGGATCAATCAATTGAGTCGTGGAGTGAACACATACCTAAATGATTCTTGGGAATTAATCACATCAATAGTTCAAACCATATTTTTCAATTTTCAAAAGGCTACTGATTAAATGTTGACTGAGTATTCTCAATGCATGTGCATTACTTGAGTCATAGAGCCTGCGTTTAAACCAATCTGGAAATTTTTACTCAGCATGCTTCTGAACTGAATCGACAATCAAGCCAAACAACCTCTCACCTAAATACGCCAATCGCGGTCTGAATTATGAGACCGCCATCGACACTGATTTCTTCGCATCTGATGTCGATGCTAGGTGGGGCCACAATACCTTGATAGCCCGTAAATTAGTCCCACTGCTCTTCTTCTGAATCCCAGACCTTATCAGCTACCCTCGCATAGTCCGCCTATTCTACCAAAACCTCATGTACCATGAAGAATCTTTGAGCCAGCACGCGTACCTGAGCATTACTATAGATAGCCACACCATCACCATTATTCTTAGTAACATCTTTGAGGCCCTCTAACTCCCCTCCCACTCTTACCAAGTCCATAGGACATGTATTGTGGCTACACTGGTTTAGAGCAGACTATCCGACGATCATATATGCCCTGCCAGATGTGGTTCGTCGACCACGTGTTCAAAAGAAACCTCTACCCTCTAGGCCACAATCAGGAGAGAACTAAAGAGATACACCATGCCCTACACGCTGTCTATCGTGGCAATTGGTTTCAGCCTGGTTTGATCATCATATAGGGGATGCATAAAGCTGGCTACATTATCGACCACGCCGCCGACTCTAAGCTCCTCCTGCCTTATCCCCGCACCATCACGACGATCCTTCGATCCAAAGCCTTTCTTATACCTTTCGATGAGCCTATCGATAGACGTATCCTAGAGTTCGCTTCCACTGATTGGAAGTTGAGCCTTGACTAACTAGATATAGAGGTTAGGAGGGCTAGGGATTAGGCCCAGACACGTTAAGAGAGAGAGAGGCACAACATCTACTGCCACTAGAGGATACGCCATACGCTTAGACTTACGACGATGTCCGTTCCTTCAGAGTGAGTCCGCAAACCACGATCTGAATTATGAAACCGTCAACCACCAACCAAAGTCTGAATACGCCAATCGCGGTCTAAATTATGACACCGCCATCGACGCTGATTTCTTCGCATCTGATGTCGATGCTAGGTGGGGCCACAATACCTTGATAGCCTATAAATTAGTCCCACTGCTCTTCTTCTGAATCACAGACCTTATCAGCTACCCTCGCCTAGTCTGCCTATTCTACCAAAACCTCAGGTACCATAAAGAATCTTTGAGCCAGCATGCATACCTGAGCACTACTATAGATAGCCACACCATCACCATTAACCCTGACAACATCTCTGAGGCCTTCCAACTCCCCTCCCACTCTTACCAAGTCTCGAAACTCAACACCCTATCCAAACAACACCATTTCACCCATATTACATAGGACATGTGCGACGGCTGCACTAGTTTAGGGCAGACTATCCGACAATCACATATGCCCCGCTAGATGTGGTTTGTCAACCACATATTTAAAAGAAACCTCTACTCACTAAGCCACGATCATGAGAGAATGAAAGAGATACACCATGCCCTTCATGCTGTCTATTACGATGATTGGTTTTACCCTGGTTTGATCATCATATAGGGTATGCATAAAGCCGGCCACATTATTGTCCACGCCACTGACTCCAAGCTCCTCCTACCTTATCCCCACACCATTACGATGATCCTTCGATCCAAAGCCTTTCCTATACCTTTCGATGAGCCTATCGATAGACGTATCCTAGAGTTTGCTTCCATCGATTAGAAGTTAAGTCTTGACTGACTAGACATAGAGGTTAGGAGGGCTAGGGATCAGTCCCAGATACGTCAAGAGAGAGAGAGAGAGAGAGAGAGAGAGAGAGAGAGAGAGAGAGAGAGAGAGAGAGAGAGAGAGAGAGAGAGAGAGAGAGAGAAAGGCACAACGTCCACTTCCACCAAAGGATACTCCATACGCTTAGACTTACAGCGACGTCTATTCCTTCAGAGGTGAGACCCTCTGGCTTCAGTTGTACATGCTCTCATACTTCCAGCTAGCTCATCCAGACCACCTAGAGGATATATTAGCACAGGGAGTGGTCGCCTATAAGTCTGCATTTCCATAACTTGTGCAGCAGCCTGTTGAGGTGGCTGGTGAGGAGGAAGAGGCTGCTGAGGCTGGTGACGAGAGAGGTGATGGCGAGGATGGGAGTAATGGTAATGGTGATGGCTAAGAGGGTTCTGGGTTGGAGTTGGTGTTGGTTGAGGGTGATGATGACTAGGGCTGGGTGATAGGACACATTTTCTCTTTTTATGTATTTGATTGGGTAGGGTATTAGACATTTATAGACATTTGGCATGCATATTCTTTTATTTTGTTTCTATTCCTTTTACTTTTTCTTTTTGGTTATTAGCCTTCTGATGTACCCGGCTTCGATCGGTTTACTTTATTTTTTTGTCTTTCTTTTCATTTTTCTTATTTGGGTCTGTACTTATATTTTTCTTTTATGCACTTGTTCCTTTTATTTTGATTACTCTCCTACTACTTAGTTTAATCCTATTCATTTTAGCATGATTGGTTGATGTTATGATTGTATCATTAATTAAGTGATTATAATTACTAATTACTGTCAAGTTTAGTGTCATGTTATTATAAGCATCCCCATGCCCCCATTGCTCTATAATAGGAAACCGATACCATTCAGGTTTGGGGGAGGTGCTGTTCAAATTTTCAACCAACTTGCATGCCAAATTTGAATCCTCACATCACTTCACATTATGTTGCATAGCTTATCATCACTTATCAAAAATGTTATGTTGTGATTTTTATTTCATAAACGATAACTATTAAAATTTTAGTTTGTGATTAATTTTTTATTTCAGGTTTATATCTTCAAAAATCCATATAGCTTTACCTCATCCCTCTCGTCGTTCTTCCCAAACTAGTATTATGGCACCCTATATCTCCACCTTCTTCACCTGATAGGAATTCTAGTGAGTCGAGTCGCCAATTTCGATTATAGTCCGTCTTCTGACGATATCTCACCTAATCCTAGTATAGCAAAACCCTATGGTCCAGTTGGCCGTGCCAGTTGTGACCGATGTTCATGGCGTTGTCATCGTCCTCGCGTCCCTTTACCTATGGGTTCTTATTCTTCAAACGACGAGGACAGTCTGTTTGATGACGATCCCACATTCATGGATGGACCTTACAGTACACCTTCAATTTCTTTCGAGTCATCATCTTCTTTCGAATTGAACGATTCATCGACCAATGATGATGACATAGAGGAAGAGGTTAATCTTATAGATATATTTGCTACACCGTCGGAGGTTACGTATCCGTATAGGGATTTACCCGATTATGTGCCCGACATTGTCAGATAATGAGTGGGGCATCCTGATAGGTCCTCGGAGGATATAGCCTACATTTTTGTACCATACAACGGCCCAGAGAAGGATGAGGTAGACTTAGCTCTAGAGATGATCGAGGAGGAGGATGAGATAGAGTTGTCCCCATTTGACGCCACAAAGCATCCAGATTGGGAGCTGTTTAGCACATATAGACGTGATGACATGCCACCTTTATCAGATGCTTTTTGAGGGGTGGACGTGTTGGTTATCTTCACCGTGGAGTACAATCATGTCATTGTCATGTTCCCACCGGCATAGGGACATGCGGTGACTAGGTTTGGGGGAAGTATTATGGATTCTTTTTTTTAGTAGGAATATTCATTTTATTTTGTTTGGTTTATTTTTATTTATTAGCAGCTTTAGTAGTTAGTAGCTTTATTAGTAGCATTTTGTAAAGAAATTCTCCTTTTCAAATTTTGATTTTATTAGTAGTTTTTAAATTTTTGATTCCTTTATTCATTGTAAAAAAAAACAAAACAAAAACAAAAAATAGTCATACTAATAATAAATAAAAAAGTACGAATTTTAATACTATTCAATGTTCAATTCTTTCTTGATTGACTAGATTTCATTGAAACGTGAAGTTAAGAGAGTACATAATCCAATGTTTACTAAAGATATAAAGGTATTTCTTGAAAATTATATATCGTTGGAATCATCGTTTTATATCTTGAACTTGCATACTTACTTATGCATGGCACATAGTCATGTGGTGCATGTTTATATTGAACTATAATATATTTTGGATTTCTAGATAACAACATTGTGGAGACGAAACCGGTGAGCTTTAGAGTCTTTCATCCTTGTTTAAGGGTTATAAATTTACTTTATCGAATCTCATTGGCAAAGCGCATTATCTTGTTGACTAGTCTCATAATTTCTTTGTTTTGACTGAAAGTCGAGGCAGTATTATAATTACCATGTTTAATGAAATATAAATGTATTTCCCTTGATATCGTAACATTGAAGGACCATGTGACCTTAGGAGATGATATTAGGACATCCTTTTATCTAAACCCTTTTTGGCCTTTTACCTACCCACTACAATAATTTTATATTCTTCGTTAGCCCCTTGAGCCTTTAAATAAGTCATTTTCTTTGTTCACCCATCATCCTACCTACTCTGATACGGAGTTCGCCAATATATACAATTACCTAACCCGTGTCCAAGAGTGGTTGAAATTGGTTGTCTGAAAAGAAATTGGGCTAATAGCGACTAGTAGAAAGTGGAGTATTGAGTAGTATAAAAAAGAAAAGAAGTGATATATATATATATATATAAGTATATATATTGAAAAAAGTTCGAAAAAAAGAGAAGAGTTTTATTCATGTCTTGAAAAAATAAAAGAAGAAAAAAAAATATGAAGTAGTAAATGAGAAATAAATAGCCGTTATAGTAAAAGTTCTTGTATTATACGTTACGGCCGTTCATATCTACTTGAGGACTTTTGACCCCCTTTACCTTGTTTTCTAGCTATAACCCTCGACTGACATTTTAACCCTTGTTAAAGTCCTATTTGATCCTAGGGAAACATGATTTGAATGTGGAACCGATAGAAAAGGGGAATAAGACATGGTTGTGATGATATTTACTTGACGTTCGATATCCTATCAGTGAGACTATTAATCTTTCGTGTCATACGTTGTTTTGTGTCATATGCGAGATTTACTTGTTTTATAAATGATTATCTCCCTCGCATATACCTGAGTGATTCCAACTGTTTCAGAATGTTTCATTTTAGAGTGTGATTAACAACATGAGATTTGTAGTCGAAGCATTGCTAAATGGTTATCTAAGTTAAATTTCAAGTTCATGATCAACTCGTATCCACTTGATTACCACTCATACACATGTGAGTTTTTGATATACTCTATTGATTCTTTCGATATATGTGTTCAAAATATTTTCATGATTTGTGTGGATGTACGATTGTGCTACTCTCGATGATTTAAGGTTTTATTTGAGATTCAGTTTTAACAAGAATGATGAAAATGTTGAAATTTTGAATAAAATTTTCTTTTTATAAGTTAATAAAGATGGTTGCGGGTAAATTATTGACGAGAACCCTCACAAGACTTCACTCGTCCGACTAGGGACACCTAGAGGTTTAAAAGGCTTGTTGCACATGCTAAGTGCATTCGCAACCCATGCGACAATGGTGTAGGATTTGTTAAAAGTACTGTTTTTATTTTTCTGTTCTTTTTGCTCGAGGACTAGCTAAATGTAGGATTGGGGGTGTGATCAGGAGTGAACAGTTCCTAATTACATGCTTTAATTCAATTTATTAGCACTTGTTATCTTATTTTTGTGTACTTTTACTTCGTTTTTCATTTTCTGTCAGGTTATAGAAGAAAGCGAGAGTTACAGGCTAAAAAGTGTGTGAAAACATAAGAAAACAAGCAAAAAAAGGCCACCTCGCACGTGCGGCTCTGTCCCGCGACTTACCGGAATCATGCTCGTGCGGCCCACTCGCGTGATCTATAGAAAAAAGTGAATCTTTGTATTTTGAAGTGCTGAAGACCCCTACGCAAATGGAATTGCCTTATTACATCCAGAAAGTGAAATATAGCTATTTTAGACAGATTAGGTTTACAAAAGTCTTCCTAATCCCTTTACAACTACATATAGATCATTTTAAATCAATTATGGGGTTATAGATCATAATATACAACTTTTGGAGGTAGCTTGGGAGAGGAAAGCAAGAGAAGAGAAGATCTAGCTTGAAGGTAGACAATTCATGCCAATTGAAGATGAGTTATGCTTAGATTAAACTACTGATATCTTTTTGTCAATAATACCGGGCTTGTAGCTACAGTAGATCATAACTATCCAATCATATATATTAAAGTCGGAAGTATAGACCCCCGATGCATGGTTAGTGGTGGATTTGTAATCCTAGATTCTATTCCCTCATATCAAAACAATCTTAAATATTGCACTTGTTTACTTAGTATTAATTCTAGTATATTATTTCCACAATTTCGTAGTTGAATTCATAGTAATAGTTAATTAACAATCAATCGAACTTCTGTTTTCTATAACTAAATAGATGTAGGTTTTATTAATTAAAGGACAAAAGTAATCAGTCTTTGTGCGTTCGACCTTTACTTTCGCACTGTAAATCTTAGAAAGGAAAGCATACTTTATATCTTGATTTTGACGAGATCAATTTTGGCGCCGTTGCCCGGGATTGCAATATTTTTGCCATTAATTTTTAGAATCTTAATTTAGCTAGTTAGTAAAAAATAGGTTAGATTTTATTTCCTTTATTTTCCAGTTGAATTTTCGAGTCGCTAAAAAATTATCCATATTTTGCAGCTCTCAAATCGTCAAATCATAGCATGTTGGAGTGGAGTAGCGGTGCACATCAGTGGAGCTTACACGAATCCTGAATAAAAAATTGCAATAAAAAAGTCAAAAATACAAAGTAAATCCTCTGTGTTTTAAATTTCTCATCAAGGCACTGTAAGTCAGGGTGCTGAAATGCATTACTTGTATTAGCTTAGGTGTGGAGTGAGCACGTGTATTAGCTAGGAAACCCGGGGCACTGGGATTTGACGCGAGTCACTGCATAACAGGATAATTGCATGCACCATAGTAGTGTTGTGTACCTATTCGAAGCAACCTGAATTACATCCGCTTAATATCAAACTCAAGCGAACCCTTAGAGTCCTTAGGTCTTCAACCCAAGCTTCCAGAGCTCGGTTGATGTTAGACGACGAATCAATGCCTAAACCGTCGTCTTTGTTTGAGTCCGAAATCCAAAGCACTATTCCAATGGCCAATTTTGGAAATAACAGGAACAACCAAATTAATGGAGTCAACTGTAACATACCTCAACCTCTGCCTCTAAAAGATTATTTTACTCCTACAGCATATACGCCACCATCATGCATAAAGTTATCGGAGGTGACTGCGTCTCACTTTGAGATCAAGTCATCGACCATTGCACTTCTTCCGTCTTTTCATGGCCGCGTTAAGGAAGATCCGTACCATCATTTAGGTGAATTTTAAGATATATGTGCTATGTTGAAAATTCAAAATTTAACTAATGATGAACCGAAATTACATCTTTTTCCATTTTCCCTTAAGGATAAAGCTAAGTATTGGCTT
This sequence comes from Hydrangea macrophylla, assembly GCA_033977485.1. Lineage (NCBI taxonomy): Eukaryota > Viridiplantae > Streptophyta > Magnoliopsida > Cornales > Hydrangeaceae > Hydrangea > Hydrangea macrophylla. The sequence continues at coordinate 40,683,377 of CM066986.1, forward strand.
CAATCTCTTGAGCCGAACTCTATAAGAACATGGGATGGGTTGCATACTGTGTTCCTACAAAAGTTTTTTCTCATCACTCGAACTAATCAAATTTTAAAATATATAATGAATTTCACAATGCAAAATGGTGAACACTATATGATTCGTGGGAACAATTTAAAGAACTTTTATGCTCTTGTCCTCATCATCAAATCCCTAAATGGCAATTGGTACAAGTTTTCTATGAGGCGTTGGTTCCCTCTGTTTGCAACACAGTCGATGCTGTTTGTACGGAAAAGTTCCTCCACAAAAGTGCCGACGAAGCTTGGAAAATATTTGAAACTTTAAGTAAAAACTCAATGCATCAAACTGTGTCTGTACATCCGGTTTCTCCCATCTCCCGAGTATCCCAAAAAATCCATGTTTCTTACAGAAAATTCTAATTCTCTCTTATCAGTGATCATACTAGAAAGAAAGGTTAGCACACTCTGTATGACTAGGACCTTACTTGTTTAACTGCTATATGTTAGAAGTAGGGGGGTCATATAGATTAGGGCTTGCATCCGCATGCTTGTCTCATATGCGTACACAATTTGTGTCAGTCTACATGCGCGCACATCTTGTCAGTCTCACATATGTCAGTCTCTGCACATCAAGCGCATATATGTCATCATCCTCACCCATCTCAATCATTGTATAGAAGTCGTATACATACTACAACCATCATCAGTTCACATCGATAAATTCTTTAAGACTCTGATCAGCTCTCCCCACTAGGAGTCCATAAGAAGTATTTCGTGCCTCTGTTAATTTGGGCTTTTACTTCTATTTGCAGAAAACATAGCCCTGGGTAAGGACACCTCTGTACCTTCCCAAATTCATTGTCTCAATCGTGGGCTAGCCCAGGCTATCATAAACCCGCCAATGGCCTACCAAGCTCTGGAGGAGAAAGTGAACAAACTACAAACCACCGTTGAACAACTAAGTTTAAGGATAAGCCGATTCGAGAAGATGGTGCAGAGCATCGATAAAGGGAAGTATGGGTTGCCCAACGCCATCTATCCAAGCCCATTTCCACATCCGAATCTCTACTTGTATCCAAACCCATACTTTAGCCTTGGTAATCCTAGTCCATATCCAAATCCAAGAGCCACTCCAAGGACCCACTTGAACTCAAAGTCTAACAAAACCCGTAACCCAAGAACCTTTACCAACTTGGGTATGCCATTGTCCGTTATCCTTGATAACCTCATCAAAAAGGGGCACCTCCGACTCCTTCAGCCTCGTGCTGACATCCCTTCGCCTAGTTGTGACCTGTCCAAAATTTGTGCCTACCACCAAGGCCCAGGCCATGACACCGACAGCTACATGTGCCTTCGCCATGATATCCAGGACCTCCTCGATCAGAAAATCATCGAGCCATCGCCCATCCAACCCTATGTCAACCAAAGTGTCAGCTTCATCGAACCTAAAGCCCCTGGCTTACCTGTTCAAATGATCGCCTTTGCTGAGGCCAATGATTGTTGAAGCTACACGGTGAACTAATAGTGTTTGGAACTTCTGCTGAAAAAAAATAATAATAATAATAAATGGGTCACAAAGACACTCCATTTGAGACCAAGATGAGTCTGTCCTATGTTTTGAATCTATTTCAAGTTTATTCTTGTGGTTAAGTCTGTCTACCATCGAGTAGTTATGGGTCTGTGTCGAGTAATGTAATCCCTCTCTCTTGCTAATGGAATGAAATCTCATTTTGCTTAATTTGATGTACCTAGTCATAAATGCATGAATCACTGAACTGAAGTGTCACTTTTCAAATTACCATGGATATTACTGTGCTAAAAAAAATTTAATTTTTTTTACTCAAACAAAAAAATCCTGAAAGGTCAAAGTCAATTTTGCGTTGACACTGATGAAGAGCCGAGATTTGAATAGTCTTACTTTAAGAATTTAAAGATTCTCTTGCCTCAATCTTGAAAAGACATGCTTGGAACTGACTTGGGGCTTGCCCAACACCCTTTTCCCACCATTTCAAAGCCTTGGGCCCAACCCAATTGAGAGCCATATGAACTTGTGTAGACTTAGTCCTTGATGGTAGCCAAACATTTAAGTGAGTTTCATCTCCACTTTCAAAAAAAAAAAAAAAACAGAAAAGAAAAGAAAAGCTCGCTAGATTGAAAACCCGAAAGGGCACCTAGGCAAAAGTTAGAGCTGAAAAGGTATTGATTTCCAAGATCTGACCTTAGCCAGTCAAAATGATGGAGAAAATGAAAGAAATTTTTGATGAAACAAATGAGAGAATCGTATGCTTCAAGGTACATTATAAGAACGTGCCTAGATCACATTTCCAAAGGCACGGAACAACCACAAATAAATTCCGAGAGCTGACATGCACATTTCAGAATTCGAAGATTGCGATTGAAAGATCTTGCAAGAATCAACTACATGAAAAAGCAAAATTGATTGGCTAGGCGAAAGTGAAAAGGATTCAATCCTCAAAATAAAAAGAAAAGAAAAGAGAAGAGAAGAAAAGAAAGGGAGATCGAAATTGAATCCTCTTATTCAAAGCTACCACAAGTGGCTCAAGTTTGAACTTATTTGGCGATTGGTTTGAAAAACCCTCATACCTCAACCTTTCCAAAAAGACCTTGCCTTGAACTACGCTCGACCTGATTCTTACTCGGGGATACGTAAGCAAGCGCATCGGTTCGGTCGACACCATCATAATCAACCCTCTTTTCTTTCAAAGACCTTGCCTTGAACTACGCTCGACCTGATTCTCACTCGGGGATACGTAGGCAACCACTTTGGTTCGTTCAACACCATCATAATCAACCCTCTTTTCTTTCAAAGACCTTGCCTTGAACTACGCTCGACCTGATTCCCACTTGGGGATTCGTAGGTAACCGCATCAGTTCGGTCGACACCATCATAATCACCCCCTTTTCTTTCAAAACTTTGGCCCGAACTACGTTGGACCTGATCCCTGCTCGGGGGTACGTAGGCAGACTTTCAAAAAGAAAAGAAGGATGGCTCGCTAGGTCGAAAATCCGAAAGGATGTCTAGGCAAAAATTAGAGCTAAATCTAAGGTGAGCAATAACAAAAGAGAGAAAAGAGCTCGCTAGGTCACCTCACTGGTGCCTAGGCAAAAGTTATGAGAATTTGAGAGATTAAAGTCACGGTCCTTGCCTCAAGCCAGAAAATCACCTTCCACACTAGGGGCAAACTTTGGCTACCCGCCTAGTTTGCCTGAATTTTACTATCTACCCTTCATACAAGGGGGAAACTTCGGTCACATACCTCGTTTGCCCAAAACCTCCAATAAACCAATTGTCCAAACTAGGGGCAAACTTCAGTCACCCACCTCGTTTGCCTATGAATTCTACTTTCTACAACTCAAACTAGGGGCAGACTCCGTTTGCCGAACACGATCCCTTCACACCAAGGGGGAGTTCTCAAGTCACCAAGTTATTTTAAAATTTTTTGAAATAGAGCAACTTTTATTCTAAAAGCTAAGGCACTAATTCAAAGCACTTCCTGAGAAAAGTAGAAAATTGATTAGATCAATAGGGAGGAATTTTCAAAAACCAGATTTATCAACAAAGTGCTATCATATTAAGATGAGGAGTGAACATAAAAGATGAGCAGTACACCATTCATGACAGAGACACATTTAATTATGCTAATTTGGGCATTTTGTGTCGTTACTTTTGTCGAGTCAATCCTTCTTTGGTTAAGTCAGTAATAATCTAATCAAAATTGTATCCGAGTTCAAGGTTCATACAAACCAATCCAATTTTCCTTGTCATCGTTGTTGCTGTCAAGTCCATTTGTCCTAATGGTCTCAAATGTGTGGGTTTAAAGTGATTACCAATTATGAAACCTGTGGATACAAGCAGATATTCCAAACACCATTACTACACTTGTGAAGTCTACAACATGATTTGAGTCCCAAGGACCTCCAGCATTGGTGACACCACTCCAGTCACATTCACTTGCCTTTACAAAATCAATTCACAAGATCCACTGACTATCTTCTACCAGCTCCTCAGCAACCAACCCGAAATCATGTCACAAATGTTCTTCATCCGCTATTGAATTACTCTATTCGCAGTGCAACCATTCTTTCCCCAGTCGAATCTTCTCATCCCCAACAAAGTCGATCCCAATAGAGCTAGTTCATCTCCAGAAAAGTGTCCTGAATGAATATGGTGTATCTCAGTCAAGACCACAGAAGAATCCACTTTCATCCCTAGCAGAGTCACTTCACCCCCCAAGCAGCAGATTCAATTTAATCCCAGCAGGCATATCAATTCATCAGTTCTTTTAATCAAGGTTAGTCCAACCATTGATTCAATCCACGACAGTCACAGTAGTTCACTGTCGACTCGTCATCTCGATTCGTACATCGTCAGATCAATCCATGACAGTCACAGTAGTTCACTATCGACTTGTCATCCCGATTAGTACATCGTCAGTTCTTCTAATCAAGGTTAGTTCAACCATTGATTCAATCCACAACAGCCACAGTAGTTCACTGTCGACTCATCATCTCGATTCGTACATCGTCAGATCAATCCATGACAGTAACAGTAGTTCACTGTCGACTAGTCATCCCGATTAGTACATCGTCAGTTCTTCTAATCAAGGTTAGTCCAACCATTGATTCAATCCATGACAGTCACCGTAGTTCACTGTCGACTCGTCATCTCGATTCGTACATCATCAAATTAATCCATGACAGTCACGGTAGTTCACTGTCGACTTGTCATCCCGATCAGTACATCATCAGTTCTTCTAATCAAGGTTAGTCCAACCATTGATTCAATTCACGACAGTCACAGTAGTTCACTGTCGACTCGTCATCTCGATTTGTACATCGTCAGTTCAATCCATGACAGTCACAGTATTTCACTATCGACTTGTCATCCCGATTAGTACATCGTCAGTTCTTCTAATCAAGGTTAGTATAACCATTGATTCAATCCATAACAGTTATAGTAGTTCACTGTCAACTCGTCATCACTTCAATCCATGATAGTCACGGTAGTTCACTGTCGACTAGTCATCTCAAAAGTCATTTGTCGCCAGCCCTCTAGATTGAGGCAAATCCTTCATTGTCAGCCCTTTAGATTGAGGCAAATCCTTCATCCCCAACCCTTTAGATTGAGGCAAATCCTTCATCGCCAGCCCTCTAGATTTAGGCAAATCCTTCATCTCCAGCCCTCTAGATTGAGGCAAATCCTTCATTGTTAGCCCTCTAGATTGAGGCAAGTCATTCATCATTAGCCCTCTAGATTGAGGAAAATCCTTCGTCATCAGCCCTCTAGATTGAGGCAAATCCTTCATCATCAGCCCTCTAGATTGAGGCAAATCCTTCATTATCAGCCCTCTAGATTGAGGCAAATCCTTCATCGCCAACCCTCTAGATTGAGGCAAATCCTTCATCGCCAACCCTCTAGATTGAGGCAAATCCTTCATTGTTAGCCCTCTAGATTGAGGCAAATCCTTCATCGCTAGCCCTCTAGATTGAGGCAAATCTTTCATCATTAGCCCTCTAGATTGAGGCAAATCTTTCATCATCAGCTCTCTAGATTGAGGCAAATCCTTCATCACCAGCCTTCTAGATTGAGGCAAATCCTTCATCATCAGCCCTCTAGATTGAGGCAAATCCTTCATTATTAGCCCTCTAGATTGAGGCAAATCCTTCATCGCTAGCCCTCTAGATTGAGGCAAATCCTTCATCGCTAGCCCTCTAGATTGAGGCGAATCCTTCATCATTAGCCCTCTAGATTGAGGCGAATCCTTCATCACCAGCCCTCTAGATTGAGGCAAATCCTTCATCATCAGCCTTCTAGATTGAGGCAAATCCTTCATCATCAGCCCTCTAGATTGAGGCAAATCCTTCATCGCCAGCCCTCTAGATTGAGGCAAATCCTTCATTATTAGCCCTCTAGATTGAGGCAAGTCCTTCATCATTAGCCCTCTAGATTGAGGCAAATCCTTCATCGCCAGCCCTCTAGATTGAGGCAAATCCTTCTTCGCTTGCCCTCTAGATTGAGGTAAATCCTTCATTGTTAGCCCTCTAGATTGAGGCAAGTCATTCATCATTAGCCCTCTAGATTGAGGCAAATCCTTCATCATCAGCCCTCTAGATTGAGGCAAATCCTTCATCATCAGTCCTCTAGATTGAGGCAAATCCTTCATTGTCAGCCCTCTAGATTGAGGCAAATCCTTCATCGCCAACCCTCTAGATTGAGGCAAATCCTTCATTGTTAGCCCTCTAGATGGAAGCAAATCCTTCATCGCTAGCCCTCTAGATTGAGGCAAATCTTTCATCATCAGCCCTCTAGATTGAGGCAAATCTTTCATCACCAGCCCTCTAGATTGAGGCAAATCTTTCATCACCAGCCCTCTAGATTGAGGCAAATCCTTCATCATCAGCCCTCTATATTGAGGCAAATCCTTCATTATTAGCCCTCTAGATCGAGGCAAATCCTTTATCGCTAGCCCTCTAGATTGAGGCGAATCCTTCATCACCAGCCCTCTAGATTGAGGCAAATCCTTCATCACCATTCCTCTAGATTGAGACAAATCCTTCATCATCAGCCCTCTAGATTGAGGCAAGTCATTCATTATCAGCCCTCTAGATTGAGGCAAATCCTTCATTATTAGCCCTCTAGATTGAGGCAAATCCTTCATCATCAGCCCTCTAGATTGAGGCAAATCCTTCATCATCAGCCCTCTAGATTGAGGTAAATCCTTCATTGTCAGCCCTCTAGATTGAGGCAAATCCTTCATCGCCAACCCTCTAGATTGAGGCAAATCCTTCATCACCAGCCCTCCAGATTGAGGCAAATCTTTCATTGTAAACCCTATAGGTTAGGGTAGAACTTCCACATCTATCAATCATTTTAAAGAGATACTCAGAGAGTCCATCAGCTCCTGAAGGCCCTAATCGGTTCTTTTGGATTAAGCATTACAAAATTTGATCAACCACGAGAGATTCAGAGATGGATCCTAATTCTCGGTCATTTTGATCAACCACGAGAGATTCAGAGATGGATCCTAGTTCTCAGTCATTTCGATCAACCGTGAGAGATTTGGAGACGAATCCTGGATCTAGTATAGAAGTTAAAAGAGATTCCTGAAGAATCCCCCACTATCCCTAGAAGATGATAATGATAATCAGAACCAACTCTCGGGATCAGCCAACAATTGATAGCACCGCCCGCCGTCAAAGCACCCCGATTCCCAGGGCAAGCACTGTTAATTCACAATTCAAGGCTCCGTGTCCATTGATTATCATGAACTTTCTCACCAAACAATTATCATGAGCTTCCTCACCAACTCAGCTATCGAACTTTCTCACCAACCAATTATCATGAGCTTCCTCACCAACTCAACTATCGTGAGCTTCCTCACTCCTCTGTCCAAAATCGTGAGCTTCCTCACTCCTCTATCCAAAATCATGAGCTTCCTCACCAAACAATTATCATGAGCTTCCTCACCAACTCAGCTATCGAACTTTCTCACCAAACAATTATCATGAGATTCCTCGCCAACTCAACTATCGTGAGCTTCCTCACTCCTCTGTCCAAAATCATGAGCTTCTTCACTGCTCGGTTATCGTGAGCTTCCTCACTCCTTCGTTCAAAATCGTGAGCTTTCTCACTTATTGTGAGCTTTCTCACTCCTTCGTCTAAAATTATAAGCTTCCTCACTAGTCGTGAGCTTCCTCACTCCTCTGTCCAAAATCATGAGCTTTCTCACCACTCGTTTATCGTGAGCTTCCTCACTCCTTCCTCCAAAATCGTGAGCTTTCTCACTTATCGTGAGCTTCATCACTCCTTTGTCCAAAATCATGAGCTTCTTCCCCGCTCAATTTTTGTGAGCTTCCTCACTCATCCTGAGCTTTGTCACATGTCAATTATCGTGAGCTCCTCACTTATTGTGAGATTCCTCACTCATTTGTCCAAAATTGCGAGTCCCCTTCACCTACCTATTGATTATTGTGAGCTTCCTTGCCTGTCGCTTATCGTGAGCTTCCTCACTCCTTTGTCCAAGATCATGAGCTTCTTCACTTATTATGAGCTTTCTCACTTGTCGCTCCTGATCTTCCTCACTCTGGTTTCCTCAAACTGTCAATTATCGTGAGCTCCCTCACTTGTCGGTTATCTTTAGTTATCATCCTCGAGGACCCCGCGTCCGATCCGTTTTGCTTACAAAGCACACTTCCCAAATTCCAAAAGTTTGCCCCTAGACCCAAAGTCTTCTAAACCTTGTTGTCCTCATCCGAGTCATCCACCACATCACAGTCGCAAACACTAGCACAACACCAGCCCACTCGGAGTGGCACACCCCACAGCACCTGTTCATACTAGGATCATAACACTAGACATGATAGGACTCATGACACATTTCATATCACATCCATGCATTGCATATCATCCTCATAGCATAGCATCCGCATGTCTTATTGTGCATGTGTGATTTGTTCCTTTATGTCCTGAACTACGTCCTGGTCTGATTCCCTTTGGGATACGTAGGCAGCTCACGCAGAGCGCAACAGCACTGACCTCAGCATCATTGCACTTTTGCAATGCTTTTTATCCTAAATCTATAGCCCCCAAAAAGACCTGTCTCTTCAAAGCTTTGGCACTCCCTTGCGACATGCGTTGCCTCGCAAGTTCATGCCAAAGAGGGGCAAACTGTAGACACCCCATTTTGTCGGCTATCAGATTTAGGAGACCCATAGCTTGGTGGTTCACAATGATCGAAAAAGACTCAAAAGGACTCCTGGAAGTTAGTTATATTTCTCAAAATGCTTAGAATGACCAAAATGCCCCTGAAAGCCTGAAAACTCCCAGATTTGGACTGAAAGTTCTAAAAATATGCTACTCGTAAGAAAAGTAATAAAATGAGTTTTGAAGCAAAGTCAGATGAAGTCGTCAGCTCCTAAAGACCCCCGGAAGTCCCGGAAGTTTCCAGAAGGTCCCTGATGACCAGTTTGACCAAGGTTTAACCAGGTTTGACCAAGGTTTGACCAAGTTTGACCGAAATCGTCCAAATTCACCGGAATCATTCTAGATCATATGGAAGTATTAAAATGAGTTTTAAAAGAAAATTGAGCGAAAACGTCAACTCCTGGGAGCTCCCAGAGGTTTCCAGAACTTCCCGGGAATCCTAGGTTTGACCAGTTTGACCAAAATTTGACTTTGAAACCGGAGCACCGTAACAATTTTCAAACATTTTTCATGAATACTAGAGGTCAATAGCTTTCCAACTATATATCGCACATAATTTTTGAATTTAAAACGAGTTTATTGTGAATTTTCGAAGGCAAAAAAGGCGATCAAATCGGCTTTTATCGCAAATACCGCAAAACTTTTCAAAGTGACCTATCCCTGAATTATTATTTTTTTTAATGTAAAATAGACTCCATTACCTTTCCAACGATATATCACAACCTCAATTTGGAGTTCGTATGCATTTTTTGTGAATTTCGGACGAAATAGGGCCTTTTCGCGAATACCGGAACCTCTGGGGGCCTAAACAGCATTATCTGGACGAAGGAGGAGCAGTGCCGCCGCGGAACTGGCCCACTGCTGCCATGGCATAGGGTCCAGTGCCGCCGCGACACTCTTCCCTAGAACAGTCCATTTTTGTAATTTTGATTGGGGGTCCAATTTGATTAATTAGAAATCAAAACGACGTAGTTTTGGTTCCCAGCTTATTTTGGACCAATGGGAGACCTTTTTATACTTTTTAAAACCCCATTTACCACCCCTCATTTGCCTATAAAAAAAGCCATTTACTTCCATTTAGAGGGGAGACATGGAAGGTTAGAGAGAGCTTAGGAAGAAACTCTAGAGAAATATAGAGAGAGAAAGAGAAGAAGTAGTCTTCTTCTTCTATTTTTTCCAATCAAAGTGAGTTTTAATCTTATTTTCTTCCATTACCTCTCATATACTCCACATTCAAATCATCTCCAACCACCATTCTTGAGTATCTATGAGATAGGAAGCTACTTCCATGTCCAAATGTAACCACATATGAGTGAAACACCAAGCTACAAGTCCAATATCTCAATGAATATCAATTATTGATTGCTATTTTAATGTTTGTTTACTTTGATGTTCATCTCTCTCTTAACCTCATTTCTTTTGACTTTTCTTTGATTATTTAGTTGTTCATCATCATCTAGATGACATGTTGTTTGAGGAGAGTGAATCCTTATGGATAGTAGCTCTTGACCTCAAAGACATGTTTGATGGATGATGATTCTACCTTCAATACATTCATATGTATTCTTGAAGTCATATTCTCAAACAAAACTATGTTTGTGCAAATAATATTGGGAGTTCTTTGATGATTCAAGGTTGGATGAGGTTCTAAGTGGTCACATGGTCATCTCAAGAGTTTAAGTTCATGCTTTGAACATCTATTTCAAAACCCCCAATCAAGAACTCAAACTCTATTTCAAAACCCAAATCCATTTTCTTCAAGAATGATCCAAAACAGTGAGCTGTTCAGATTCAAAGATTTGTTTTGAATTAAATACTTGAGTTATGATGATGAAACCACTTAGAAAATCTTCCTAAGACATCATAGTTTCTCTCCAATTGTTTCTATCAATTATAGAGATGTGAAAGTATTATTTTTGGATGTGAGAAGTTCATATTCATAATCTGCCTCTGTTTTCACAGAATGTTCACCCAACTTCTTGCACTTATTCTGGATGTTTTCGTCACTGTAGATATATCTTTTCTATTTTTTTTTATGAAACTTAGGTGTCTTAGGAAAATTTTGGTATATAATGGGTCATCATAAACCCTTTATTTGATTTATGAAAAATCATACAAAATCGGTCAACAGTTCAGCTTTTGTTTCTGAGTCATGTGTATATTCTGATTTATTTCTTTTAATTTGTGATAGCTATTGAGGTTTGGATTTTTGGGTTATTTTCTAGACACAATAAGGATGATCTCTGATTTTTCCCACATTTTCCTAGGCATGTTTGACCTCCCATTATAATGTTATAAAGTAATGCATACAGCCTGTCCACTAGTCACAGCATGTCACTTTTTGACTTTCACACTATAATGCAACACTCTCTTGTATCTAGATGAACCCATATCCCATGAATATGTTCTTTACCACTTTTAGCATGCTATATCATATCATGTATCATCCATCCTCTCATGTATCATACTCCCATAGATTCTTGAGTTTGGTTTCCAAATAAAACCATGTTTTGTAAATACTTGGGAAGTTCTTGAAGTGAGTTGGAAATTGATATTCCAAGTGGTTAGAATATTCATCCAAGTTCTGAAAATATACTTTCAAAACCTCTATTTCAAAACCCCTCTCAATCCCTTTCATTTTGATTTCAAGAAAGAAAACTCAAGTTTTTCCTAAAATCTTCAAAATAGTGAGTCAAAACAGTGAGTGATTTGAGTTCAAAGATTTCTCTAGAACTCAATACTCAATGTATGGATGCAAGACCACTTGGAAAGTCTTCCTAACTCATTATAGAACACCCATAAATTTTGGTTTGACTTGGAAATATTTGAAAATGGTCTATTTGAACTCAAACATTCCTTCCAGACATTCTGTCTCTGCTGTCACAGCAGCTTGGTTGACTTCTAACTTCTTTTTCAGAAAACGTTTCCAAAAGGGGTGGTCCTAACTTATTTTTCTCTTAAACTTCAATGTCTTAGGGAACTTTCTGTGTAAAATGGGCCTCAGGATCATTTGTTTTCAGTTTCTAAGATTTTCCAACATTTCAGTCGACAGTACGGACTCTGTTTCTGAGTGACCTCTATTGTTTATATGATTTCTCTCAATATATGATAGTTATTAAAGATTGGCCTTTTGGATTGTGTTCTAGACACAATAAGGAAGAGCGCCATAAAATATCATGCATTAAAAACATTCGTAACCCCTCTTTTCAATTTCTAAAAGATCATGTTACTGTTCTGTCCATTATTCACAGCTAGCACATTTTAACTTTCATTCTTTGATTTGATGCTTACATGCATTCCAAATTGGCTCATGTCTTAGGAAATAGTTCATACTACATTTGTACATATCCCATGATGATTTCATTCATACATTCATTCATTCTCTAGATTTTTAAGTCACTTTAGAAAGTCCATGTACACAAACACACTACAACCTTTGTACATTTTAGGATCATACATTGCATCCATGCAAAGATTTGGGGTTTTTGTAACTCCTAATCTAAGAAGATTATAAGGAATGATCATGATCACACGTTCATGCTTCCCCTCGATCTAATCCTCCTTTCTCATCCGTCCCGGGGATTAAGAGATCTTTTTTTCTCAAAGATTAACATGCATCATACTAGCTTGCTAAGCAATTTTTTTATTTCTATGATTATTTTGTTTCAAGAACGATTCATGTCCCCTTTAGATTAGGGAAACTTAATTACTTGATACATGATTAGACGATTTTTCCTAAGTCTATTTGTGTGTTCTTTCACTTTGCATTGTGTGATACTTGGCTTAGATCTTATGAATGATATTTTATCTTTAGATCTTCCATTTCAAGTTTCCTATGGGATGTAATATACCTATCATAAGTATTAATTGTCGAACCATGCATAGTATAAGATGATTATTTGGATGCTAAGTTGAGGGTGTTTTAGTCGCGACAAAGGCTCCTTTCTCTCTCGTACCAAAACCCCGAACCAAGTTCTTTGGTTATGAAGGGTCGGTGCCCTTTATCCATTTGGGTGAGTCAAAATTAGGTTTCTTGGTTCCTTAAAGACCAAGTGGCGACTCAGTATCTGTTTTCAACAGACCATTCTCTTTCTTTGATCAAAATCAAATTTCAAACAAAAACAAATAAAGTGGTGAAATTCCGTGTGTCCATAGTGGTCAATCAAGTAAATCAGGAGTATGAAGCTCAGGAAGACAACATGGTAGCCTACCTAGCCCTTGTCCGAACAGTTTCAAAGAAGCTTAAGGGGTTCTCCATCACACAGATCCCAAGGGAGGAAAACGTGAGGGCCGACCGGTTGGCTGCCTCGCCTCGTCTTCCGAGTCAGACTTGCCTGGGATAAGAATTAAATACTTATCTGAGCCCAGAACAGCTATTCCTAGTGGCGTGGAGGTCGACCTAGTCTCCCTAGGGCCCAGTTGGATGGATCCAATAAAAATGTTCCTCACCCCGGGTACATTATATGAAGGAAAGGAAGAAGCCCAGCGGGTAAAGTATCGAGTGGCCAGATATCACCTTGTCGATAGCATCCTCTATAAAAGAGGATAATCTATCCCAAACCTACGGTGCATCCACCCTACGTGGGTGCAAGGAATACTAAGTGAAATCCATGAAGGAGTGTGTGGAAGCCACGTGGGAGGTCGGGCACTCTCCTGGAAAGCCCCGTTGCAAGGCTATTATTGGCCAACAATGGCCCGAGATTCACAAGACTCTGTCAAGCTGTGTGACAAGTGCCAGAGATACTTACCCATGACCAACTGCCCGGGAGAGCTCTAGACACCAATCTTCAGCCCCTGGCCATTCGCTCAATGGGGTATTGATATAGTCAATCCCCTCCCTGTCGGAAAAGGATAGGTTAGGTTCGCGGTCATTGCCATGGACTATTTCACTAAGTGGGCGGAAGCCGAACCCTTGGCATCAATCTCCAAGAAGAAGATGGAAGGTTTCATAGAGAAAAACATTCTCAGCACGTTCAGCATCCCCTAAGTCCTGATCAGTGACAATGGCAGGCAGTTTGAAACCCCGGTATTTAGGCAATTTTGCTCGGGCTATGGCATATCCAATCATTACTCCTCGCCCGATCACCCCCAAGCCAACGGCCAAGCAGAGGTGACAAATTGAATAATTTTGCAATAAATTAAAACCAGATTGGAGATGCCAAGAGACTCTGGGCGGATGAGCTACAAGCCCTTTTGTGGGCCTACCATACCACCCCACGGGTGGCAATAGGGGAGACACTATTCTTCCTCACCTATTGCTTCGAAGAAGTGGTACCCGCAGAGATTGGATTGCCGACGTACCGAGTGGAAAACTTCAATGAGCAGGGCAACGAGGAAGCTCTCAGGGGAGAATCAGACTTGGTGGAGGAAAAAAGAGATCGAGCATATCTGAAGGTGACATCTTACAAGCAACGGGTCTCCCAGTACTACAATAGCAAGATCAAGCACCGCAGTTTCCAGGTGGGGGATCTGGTCCTTAACGTAGTGAACTAGTCAACGAGGGTCCCGGGTCATGAAAAATTGGGCCCGAACTGGGAAGGACCCTATTGGGTCAACATCGTTAATCGCTCGGGTACTTACTGGCTATAGACCATAGCCGGACAAGATCTCCTTCACCCCTGAAACGTGCAGCACCTCCGCAAGTATTTTCAGTGAAGTTTGGAAACAGTACTGGTTAGAAATCTTATAGCTCTCCATTAGCGATTTTTTTTATCCAATGAATAAAATTTCCTTTTCTACCAAGCAATTCTTCTCCGTGTTCAAATCACACAAAGACCTCGGGCTCATACCCGAGGCACACAGAAGACCTCGGGCTCACACCCGAGGCAAACACAAGACGTCGGGGTCAAACCCGAGGTAATAAGAAGACCATGGGGCCAAACCCTAGGCACGAAAGACCTCAGTCATTTTTTAGGCACCGGCTTTTCTTAGGTCCACAACTAACGATGGGAAAACCCTTCTAGGTGACTGATGATGGAAAGCCTCAAAAGACCCTACAACCACCCATGTTCCAAGTCCGTTCCCTATGGTCTCTCCCTCTACAAACGCCCACCTTAGCAAAAGCTTGGGGGCCAGGGGATACTAGTGTCTAACACTCCGGACCAAAATAGGTAATCACATCGGACATTCAATAGGACACGAGGCTAGGCACGTGATGCCACCGATAAATAGTCCCGAGTACCTACAATGCCTAGAGAAATCGAACGGATAGTAACAGGACCAATCCTACGCTATACTGGGAGGGATCTTCAAAACAGGTCCCTAAAAGACTGAGTGCTTTCTACCAGTTATAGTCCTAAACTTTTGCTAAGGCGCACACATTTAATACAAGACGTGACAGTTTGGTTACAATGCGATTATCCGATTATGCTCAAACTGGCCTCATTGGGTCCTAACCAGGCCAACCACCAACTGACACATGGTAGACATCGACCCAGGCCCACAGAGTCACCGCTAGGTCAAGACCCCGGATGAGCAACACGACCGGTCTTACCCGGGCAAAGTCCCGACCTTTTTCCCATATGGTTTTCAGAGCAAAACTAATTTTTAATCCTTATCCGATGAACCATTACATTAGCTTTGAAAATGGGGGGTAGCTGATATGTACAAAAATATCAGGTCAATGTGTGACTACCACCTCAACAAATAATACTAGGTCATATGGAGTGGGTGTCTGTCACTTAGCCATCCCGGGCTGTTCGACCTATGTCCGTCTAGTCTGGGTCATAGCTCGGGCTCATAAAGTAGGCTCACCTCCCAGTGGCCATGACACGGGCCTATTTTGTGGCTTGCCCCAGAAGCATCCAAGCAGTTCCCTAAATCAGCTAGAAGATTATCGAAAGAAGGAGGTAGTTTCCTAATCGAATTAGGAAACTCCCATGATTGATGTGAATCAGTTGTAATTAGATTGAGCTTCCTAATCTATTAACTTACATTATAAGGGTGGTCTTACACTTATAAAAGGGACCACTCACCCCCATGAAGGGGGACAACATTCTGACTCCATAAGAAGAGCATAACACATACATATTCATGTTGGGTTTGTGCCCTCAAACCATTACTTTATATATGAGACATTGACATTTTAATATATGGATATCAGCTTTACATTTAGTTATGTATGTTTTTTTCATGAGATGATTGTTATCCTTAAGTATCATAGTAAGTAATTTGTGTATGTATGAGATACATATAAGTGAGATACAAATTACTGTTCTTTGTTACTTAGAATGTGTCACAGTGGATGATGAGACTGGATATCTCATCAGGTTTACACTGTAGCATGATTAACTACCATTGGATGGAGTGATTAATCTCAATCACTAGAGTATAACTCTTAGTTAACATGCTAGTGCTTATAGTGCATTGATAGACCTGAGCTTTCCTATTGACACTCAAGACTGTCAATCAGTCGATAGGAACTCATAACTTGTATAAGGTACGTGTTCTTAATCTTGAGACGATTATGAACACAGACTGTGGATATGGCTGATTTGACTTACCAATCAGTGAGGTCTATAGAAGATCAACACCTGGGTATCTTGGGTATGTCATATTCATAGGGTTGTGAACATATATTGTCAAGACAGAATCTACCCTCTGTTTCAGAGTAAGCATTCCCTTGAGAATGTCACCAAGTCGATTACTGAGTACTGCAGTCTTGTTGATTAGAGTTATCAACATGTTTGGTAATCATGAGAGGTAAATGGGACTCAAGGAATACAAGAAGTAATCATGATTCAGGTTGACAGTAACAGTTATCCGACTACCTAAATATGATTACGAATGCTGAAGGTAGAGGGACATTAGTACAACATACAAGTCTAGTTATCGCTTCGGATATGTTCTTTTGCGTTGGAGTTCAGTTATCGTTTTATAGTGGAGTAAACGTTAACTGACCAGTTAGTTAGTTTGCTGATCAAAGAGTTTGGTCACGGTAATTAACAAACTGGTCTGAGCCAACAATAAAGAGCCTAGGAGGTCCCACTCTTAGCTCCGCCAGGATACTTGGAAAGACACGTGAGGAAGTTGTCAAGACAAGTTCGATCGATTGAAGTATGTTCGATCGATTGAAGTCTTGGCAATCTCGATCGATCGAGAATTGTTCGATCGCTCGAAGTCTAGGTCGGTTCTGGAAATCTATAAATAGGGCAGCTGCGTTCTGGAAAAGGAGTTCGTCGTTTTTATTAACCAGACGCTGCAGAAACTGTTTTAGTCTTCCTAAAACTTCCTATCCTCTATATTAGAGATCCCACCATCTCTAGTCTTTCCGGCAGGCATCCGCAGGAGACATAAGGGTGAAGACAACCTAGTAGAGGCTGCTGCATCACCAAGGTTGAAGATATCAGAATTGGGTTCAAGACATCAAGGTATAATCTTGTCCCCTCTTGTGCGCATCTATAGAATTAGTGAGTAGTAGATCCTGGGATACCAATCAGTTATTATAACTGAATCTTTTCCGCTGCGTGTTTAAAATAATTTTTAAACCAGTTTTTCCTACAATTCACATATACTCGGCCAGTTTACTGGTAGTGTCGCCCTCTCTGTTGGTTCACCAAACACCACCAGTGATCTGTTAGTGAACGTGCCTCGACACACACGTGGACTTAGGTCACCTCTTTAACAGGGCTGAACCACATACAATTCATTGTGTCACATTTTTTCTCTCTAAATTACTCACAAAACTCTCTTACCAATTTTCGGCATCATCAATAACTATCATAGATTTTCTGAAATTTAAGCACAAAGAGACTATGTTCAAATCTGTTAACCGATTTCTCAAAAATTTCTAAAAATAGCATATGGATCCTAAAGGTTCTCAAAACGGATCGAATGAAAGCTAATTCATCAAAGTTTACCCAAAAAATTTGAAATCCATCAAACTATGGGTTTTAGTGGACCAAATCTTATGGACAAAACCAATCAATTTTGCTGAATTTTATCTAGTGCATTTTAAAGTGTGAGAAAAACATCTTAGGTGATGGTTGAAGCGTATTAGAGAGATTAAACTCATAAAGCAACGTAGTTATCATGATTCCCAATCAATTTAGCCCTCAAGTTCTATGAATAACTTTAGATCATGGATCAAAGGGACTTACAAATATCCTATTAGAGATGAAATTCAATAGGAATTCAGGGTAACAGGAATAATCAAGAGATAGGTATGAACATAGGAATCATCCTTCTCATAGATCATACTTTCAAACCATCATAGAATTCAAAATAGATACATATATATATATAATCATGTATGCATGGATCTAACCTAGAATAGAAGAATAAAATTAAAATAAAAAATCAAAGTGAAATTGAAAATCAATCTCTAATTAAGAATTATCAATAAAATCAAAGAGACTTGGATCTAGCTATGTGAGTGTGTGGAGAATAGGAGAGGAAGAAGATGAGTGTTCTTAACAAAGAAAATAAAACTAAACTAGATCCAAATCCTATAGATCTATATACAAAAGTAGGAATTAGAGATGAATTATGATGTCTACCTCTTGGACGATTCTCAATTATGCAGTCAAAGTTGATTTGAAGAGTCTTCTTCCGCAAGAGTTCTTCAAGCACTCATCCATGGAAGTTAAGGGAGGTAATTGAAGTCCAATTCTCGATTTCTATAATCTAATTATCTTGAGATTAGTTAAGGAAATTTTAGTTAATAATTCTCTCTCTACAAATCTCTTAAATTGAAAGTATGTGTGAGTATATCTGCAAGTATATTCAAGATGTACTTAAAGCTTCTTCAAGATGATTCCACCATGATCTCATATGAGGTGCATGGGATCTATATATAGAGTTTTGAAAACATAACTCTTAAGTTTCGGGGTTAAAACAGATATTTTAGAGGTTAGAAAAGGGTTAAAATAGCCATTTTGGTACCTAAACGCAGTTTCTAGGCAATTTCCTCGCAGTGGGAAGCTTATGGAAGATTTTGGAACTCAAAAAGCTTGATGGAGGGGGCACATGTGAGATAGAGGCTTAGGTGGGACTCGCCACCCCCTTTGTGGGACCTGCCATTTACTATTTGTGCTCCCCTGGTTGCCCTTATGTCCTGTTTCAAAAATTACGTGCACTATTTTTCCAGATTTATGTAAAAATGCTTTTTGGTGTCCAAAATTGTCTGTTTACGTACCATTGAAAAGATGTCGAGTTGAATTTTAGTATAAAAATATTCCAGGAGGTTTTGAAATGAAAATTAAAGTCCAATTGAAGTCCAGAAGTCCTCTGGAACTTTCGTCATCTTTTTGAAATCAAACGACTTCTTTTTCAAAATTGCTTTTCAATGTGCATCGATTTTGAACTTTTCTTTAAAATTGAATCTTTAGATACTTAGAATACTGCGTTTAGAACACTTCGTGTTCATATAACCCTGAGTGAATGTGAATTATGAGTGATGATTTTGACAAAATTGGGATTTATGCATGGAAAAGGGATTTTCTGAACTTGAAGTCACTTTTTGAAGTTCAATCTTTCGATTGTGTGGAATCTAGTACCTTCCAAGGGGTACATTTCATCATCGAATCCTCCAAGACATTGTCCACCCTAAATCCTATCAGTGTGGTCAAAATTGGGTGTCTACAGTTTATCCCTCTCTGGCAGAGCTTGTTGTGAATAACGTGAACTAAAAATGAGTGCCAAAGCCATAAGGCACCCAATAACCATACTGAGAGATTTTAAGAAAAATAAAAAACCACAAAAGTCAATAAATTCAAAATCTGAGAAAATCAAGAAATCACGAAAGCAAGAATGCAATGCAATGCTGGGTAAAGGCTGCTAAATTGAAGCTGTTGTTGGTCGTGCTCACTGGAGCTGCCTACATATCCTTTCTAGAAATCAGACCAGAGCATAGTTCAGGTGTGTGAAAGGATAGAGAGTACACTCAAACAATAATACAGATTAAATGCTCCTATCCTAGGATGCTGATGTAGTATAAAAATGTGAATGTGAACGTGCTGGAGGAATCGTCCTCAAGGGTTCCCCAGATGCAAAATCTAATACAAGGGATGCAATGTCTCACTCTCACAGTCGAATATGTCTAAAAATAAGTATGCTATCTATATCTTAGATGATTTGTGGAGTCTTGTCAGAGTCTTTGTTCTGAATTTGAGGCTTGTAGGTGTCATCCATATCTTGGACGACTGCTGAGTTTCTTGAATGAATTTCGAATCATGTCAAACAACTTCTGATAAAAAGTGTCCTTAAGCATGGATGATCTCAGAAATAATTCCTCCTTAAACCTGGATGACTGATGAAGTGTCCCAACCCCTGGACAATCTCTGATGTAGAGTCCTAACCTTTGGACGGTTGTTGATGAAGTGTCCTTCTGCTAGGGACGATTTGATGATGAAATGTCCTTTTGCTGGGGGCGATTGCTGATGTAGAGTCCTTCTACTGGGGATGATTTGCTGATGTAGAGTCCTTCTTCTAGGGATGATTTGCTAATGTAGAGTCCTTTTGCTAGGGACGATTGTTGATGTAGAGTCCTAACCCCTGGATGATCGTTGATGTAGATTCCTTCTATTGGGGACGATTTGTTGATGTAGAGTCCTTCTACTGGGGACGATTGCTGAGGTAGAGTCCTAACCCTTAGATGATTACTGATGTAGAGTCCTAACCCCTGGACGATTACTGATGTAGAGTCCTTCTGCTGGGGACGATTCTGCTATACTCCTGAAACATGTCCTTCTATTGGGATAAATCTTCTGTACTCTTGAAATAGGTCCTTCTGCTGGGGACAAATCTTCTATAACAAGTCTAGAGACAAATTTCCTAAAAATAGGTCCTTCTTCTGGAGATAATTCTTCTGTTTTTCTAAAACAGGTCTTCATGAATTCTAAGATAAATCTTCGGCTCTGATGCACAAATTCTAAGAGATACATGGATTCTGAGAGATACCCTACTTCTAGAAGCAACCCCGATACATGATTCTCAGATATACACAGTTTCTGAGAGATGCCCTACTTCTGGAGGCACTTCTGATGCACGATTCATGAATTCTAAGATAAACCCTATATTTGGAGGCAATTCTGATACATAATGCTGAGATATACCCTACTTCTGGAGGTAATTCTGATACACGATGCTGAGATATACCCTACTTCTGGAGGTAATTTTGATACATGATACTGAGATATACCCTACTTTTGGAGGTATTTCTAATGCACGATTTACGGATTCTGATAGATACCCTTTCTTTAGAGGTAATTCTGATGCACGATGCTGAGACATACCCTACTTCTGAAGGCAATTCTGATACACGATGCTGAGATATACCTTACTTCTGGAGGCTATTCTGATGCACGATTCATGAATTCTGATGGATACCTTTCCTCTAGAGGTAATTCTGATACATATTCTGAGAGATACCCTTCATCTGGAGGCAACCCTGATACACGATGGTGAGATATATTTGGAGGCAACCCTGATACTCGATGCTGAGAGATACCCTATATCTGAGGGCGACCTTGATACACGATGCTAAGAGATACATATTTCTAAGAAAACCCTATATCTGGAGGCAATTTTGATACATGACGTTGAGATATACCCTACTTCTGGAGGTAATTCTGATGCATGATTTTTGAGATATACCCTTCCTCTGGGGGTAATTCTGATGCATGATTTCTGAGATATACCCTTCCTCTGGGGGCAACATAAATTTTGAAAGTTCTATGCTTGGAGAGACATCTGAGATTTCTAAAATGTGAGTAGAAGGCTCATATTCTGGAGGCCTTGCTAATTCAATCTGAGACTTATATCGGTGCTTCGACTAGTTTTAATATTCTTGCAACACGTCGGGCTTATTCTGACCCTTTCTCGAATATCTTGCTCAAGGCTTGAAGATTCTCCATCCTGATCCATCTTCTACAAATCCTTTCTGGATGTAATTCTCAAGCGACAGCAGACCCAAATGTCCATTTTCCAAGACAACTCATAATCAAACCAAAACAACTAGAGTTTGCTGCAAATCACCAATTCTCAGCTATTTTCAAATCGCAGTGCCCTCGATTCTTTGTGTCTAGGGACTTTTCTTCAACACTGAATGGTTTTCATCCAAGCTTCAAATCCCAAGGGTCTTTTAGATTAATTCCAACAAGCTTCAAGCACTCTTTAAGGCTTATACATCAAGATCGGACCAATCCGGGGTCAAAACAATTTGTGGAGTCAATTTACAGAGAACAGAGCTAATTTGCAAAGGCACAGATAGAATGCTGCTGAACTGTGAAGAGGATGTTATTTAAGCGTATGTTAAATGCAGAGCATGATTAGTAGTGCTTGATCTAAATTCAACTTTCTTGACGAGGCAAGCCTTCTTAGTAATTCATATATCTAGATCCCAATCTTAAAGCCAAACTCAAAATCCTTTGGAGTTCAGGCTTTTTGGCTGTTCAAGTCTCCTAATGGCTTAAGTCTTCTGGCGACCTTCTGAGTGATCTTCGATCCGCTTCTGCTTCTTACAAGTGCTTTGTCCATTTCAACTCTAATCATCTTGACCAATGAGTTCAAATCACCATGCATCTGGTTTAATCCAAGCTGCTAAAACTTCACTTTAAAATCTTCAAAACTGGTAGATTTCTACTATTTTTACCAATCAAATTCAATCATTCTAAATGAATTCCCTAAGTTTAAGTGTTTTCAAGGCTTATAAGTCAAGAGATGGCCATCCTAGAGTCATACTGAAAGTTCTGGGTACGCAATGATTTCACCAATTCTGATCAATGCTCTGACAGGCAAGTGCGTAATGATTTTGGTAAAGATTCTGGCAACTTTTTGGCTTTGTCAAGGCTGCATGCTGATCTTGTTTCAACAACGGCTTAACTCATCATCCAAGGCCGGTCTTTTGATTAACATTTTTCCATCAACCACTTAATGCTTCATCTTGACTAGGATTAATCAATGTAATAACAGTGTTCGGAACTTCTACTTGTATCCACCTTTGGATGCTTTTAAAGTTTTATAAATATAGATCACTTCGAACCCACATACTCGAGATCACGACAGACTAGACAATGACAGACTAGACCAAGACATAGATTGACAGACATTGACACAGGGAGTTGACATTTTTTTAGGAGAAAACCCAATTTTCTTTAACTTAATGCACGTTTGTCATGTTTGATGTATCTCTTTGCTTTTCATGTGCACTTCTCATCTTACTACGGTAATACTCAGCTGATAAAGTAATGCTTTGAAAATACTCCATATAGATCTCAATCAATCCTTTGCTTTCTCTTAAATGTGCTTCAAATTAGTGCCTTAGCTTATAGAATAAGAGACAATTCATTTCAAATGTTTTCAAAGATACACTTGTCGGCTCAGGATTTACTTATAATGTGAAAGGGGATACAGGAAAACGATGTTTGCCCCTAGTTGACGGGGATAAATGGTAGTTTGGGCAAACGCAGTTTGCCCTTAGTGTGGCAGTGGTATCTTGAGGCTCTAGGCAAACTTGAGAGTTTGCCCCTAGTTTGCAAGTTTCAGGAACCGAGAGCCAGGAAAGATCACTTACTTATCCCAAAGTGGGAATTAGATCCAAAGTAGTTCGGCCGAGGTTTGAAGGAAGGTATTTGAAGTATAGCTGAGTTTTTCAGGAGCAGTGACCGAACCGAGTAGGTTGCCTACATATCCCTAAGTGGGAATCAGGTCAAGCGTAGTTCCTCGAAGGTTGGAAGTTTTGAAAGAGCAAGGACTCAAGAATTGGGGGGCTTTTTAAGCCATTTCATCGAAAAAAAAAATTGAAGCAGGTCACTTGTGGTAGCGTTGAAAGAAATTGAACTACCTCTCTTTTTCTTTTTTTTTTTCTTTTCTCTTTTGCTTTGTTTTTGACGGTTGATTCTTTTCACCTTTTCACTAGCCAGCCAATTTTACATTTCTATGCATCATACATATTTTCAAAGCAAGATTAGCCCTTCAAATCATTGGGCTTACTTAAAGAAATTACAAATCAAAGCTTTGGGATAGTTCATGTTCCCGATTTCTCAATCTTCTTCATTCTCTTTCCTCTTCTTTTTTTTCTTTTCTTTTCTTTTCTCTCTAAAGTTTTGACTGGCTAGGATCAAGTTCTTGAAAACAACATGCAAAATTTTCTTTTCTTTTCATGCTCTAACTTTTGCCTAGGTGCCCTTTCGAGTTTTCATCCTTGCGAGCCTCTCTTTTCTTTTTTTCTTTTTTTTAGAGAAGTAGTTCATTTGAAATGTTTGGCTACCATTAAGGACAAAGTGTGCATGGCTTGTAATTTAGACATGTTTGAATGGCTCATTTTTCTGGGCTCAAGATTTTGAAATGGAAAGATCAGGGAATTAAGCTAGTTCTGAGTTATTATCAAGCATATCTTTTCAAGATTTAAGCAATAGCATGTCAAGATTCTAAAAGTAAGACTAATCAATTCTTGGCTTTTATCGGCGTCGGTGCAAAATCAACTTTGATCCTTTCAGGATTCTTTTGAATGCAAAAAATTATCCGCAGTGTATTTTTCACAATAATCAGAGAAGTGACATTTTTAACTTAGTGATTCATTCATTCATTCATGACAAGGAGCATTAGATCAAGAAAATGAAGATTTTATTTCATTACTTCGAAAGAGAAGGATTACAGTACTCGATGTAGACTCAAAGCAACTTGACGACAGACAGACTCGACAACAACACTCAAAACTGACTCGACTGGACTTGACTTGATCTCAAATGGAGTGTCACTGTGATTTGCTTATTCTTCTTAAGCATCCATTTGGCTTCAACAAGTAGCTACTTCTAAGCTTCAATCTTTCAGTAATGCCCTTTCTAATGTCTATGCTGAATCTGGCTCTGCCTTTCAATAACCCTCTGGATCTCTAGAAAATACTCAACTGATAATTGCATCGAGGCAGGAATCCATGGAAAGGTGCTGCAATCTGCTCATGCCATGCAGTGGTGAAAGCAGTAATCGATGAAGATTGCAGAATTGAATCTCTCATAACCCTGTTGGTGTCCTCAGAAGTGTCATGTCTACAGCCATACTGCCTGGCTACTCTGTATAGGATGGAAAAAGTGGTAGCATGTAAACCAAGAAGCCATATCCCGCTTCGCCCTGGGAATCTAACAGTAACTAAACAGTAATCCCAATGGGCACAGACCCAATGAATGTCCTCGATGGGGAGACCGCTTAGCCAAACGAACCAAACCTCAGAATTGCTGAAAAATCTTTATACCTGCCTCTGATCTAAAGAAGGGATTCTACAGAGACCACGAGGATATACCAATAAACTGAGTCGCTCAAGAAGCCATGTTTGCAGCACTAAAGGGGCACCAAAAAGGAGTATTGTCCCATCAACATGTGCCTAATCTAAACCCATTAGAGTTTCTGTTATAACCAACGTCATAGGGTTTCATCGAGAATGAAGTCTATAAGCAACTGGTATGAGGGCATGAGATGAAGAAGAAAACAGGAAGTGCGAAATCATAGCCAATGTCAAGGCACCCCATCCAGATATGGAATGATCGAAATGTCCTCCCATGGTCGTACAATAGCGAGCAAATAGGCGGGGAAAATCAATCTCCTGATCAGAAATCATAGACCAGGCAATAGAAGGAGAACAATTAAGTGATGATAGGTTCTTTACATATCCAGCCAGAATGATGGGATCGATTAGATCAGAGTAAGGGCTAAAATCAAGAATGGCACTGAATTCCTTAAATAGTGGTGATATCTCTTGATGTCCAAACCAAAATGCATGGAATTCTGAATCCCAACACCGAATGGCGGCATGCATAATATCTTCTTCAAATTTTACATTCCTCAGCTGAAAAAGAGTACTAAGGCTAAAATATCTAAAATGTAGATGATCAATACCCCTATCTATGAAAGGAATTTTTGGAAATCCATTCGACTTAGCTGATTCCTCTGATTCTATTAATCCCATAGTCACACCTACTGATTCAATGGCCGATAATCAAAGTGAAAATGGTGAGAATGTGGTTGTACCAATTGATGATTCGCTTCATTCATTGTGCGATCTCATGACACCCGAACACGCTCCTACACCTTCTTGTATTCTCATTCCACCCCATACAGGTGAATTTCAATTTTGCAACAGAATGATTCAACTCCTTCTAACCTTCCATGGAATGGAGAGCGAGAAGGCATATCTACATGTCAAAGACTTCGAGAATGTTTGTAAAACATTCTCACAAAATTGCCCTATGGATGTGACACACCTAATGCTATTTCCCTTCACCTTAAAGGATAAAGCAAAAGCGTGGCTACTCACCCTCAAGCCAAATTCGATTTTTACCTGGCATGCGATGAACACTGCATTCTTAAAGAAATTCTTTCCACCTCGCATGACCACTGAACTAAAATGTCAAATAAATTCCTACAAACAAAAGAGCAATGAAACCTTCACTCAAACGTGGGAGCCTTTCAAAGATTTGCTTCTCTCATGCCCACATCAAGGGTATGAGAAATGGTAAACCATTAGCTACTTTTACGAAGGATTAAATGGTGAAACAAAAAAATTGGTTGAAATCATGAGCTCAGGTCCATTCCTTCGCAAAAACACCGCAGAGGCTGAAACCCACTTTGAGTGGTTAGCCAAACATGCACACGAATGGTCTAACTATGAGGATATCCCATGAGCACAAATATTAAGTGTAGAGGAAAAAGGTATCTATTAGTTAAAAAGTAAAATCAGCTAATGACCAAATACGAGGAGCTAGCAAAGAAAGTAGAAGAGTTAGGGATGAAAGGAGAGAGTTCTAGGTAGGTTTTGCCTGAAGAACCATGCGCCACATGCAATATGTTGGGACACACCACTCAATACTGTCCTAATGTGCCATATTTTCAAGAACAACCCCCCATGGAAATGAATGCCATGCAAGGGTATAGGGGGGCGGGGAATTCCTATAATAACAACAATTTTTAGAATACTAATAATAGATGGAATCACCTCGGGTTTGATTGGAAAAATGATGCTGGAACCCAAAATCAATATCAACAATAGTAGCCCTACAACAATAATAATCAATATCAAGGGCAATACAGTAGGCAATCCCAGCCATTTAACCAAAATAGATCTAATAATAACTACAACCAAGCTCAACCCTCTAATAATCAACAGTCAAACGTCTACGTGCCACCACACAAAAAGGTTCAAGAAGAAGATCCACTCTCTAACGCGAATTTGACACAACAATTAATTCAAATGATGAGTAAAATGTCTGTAATTTTAGAGAGAATGGATGCACGACAAGAGGTATCGAGTGGAACGTTTCCTGCCCAATTACTTCAAAACCCTAAGGGATACAACAATGGTCCCAATAATTAAGAACATGCAAAAGCCGTGACCACTCTGAGAAGCGGCAAGATTATAGGGCAAAACATGCCTCTCTCTACTCCTAAAGAGTACGAGGAGGACGAAGTGGTAAATAAAAACAAACCTTCAAATCACGAAGAGGAACCATCCACTAATAACGAACCATTAGAAATAAATGATGAAGCTCCTAAAGAAGTGGAAGAAGTTGAGGGAAGGCCCGGAAAGGAACCCGTTAACGACAAATTACCAAAATGTCCTTTCCCTGCACCTTATCCTCAAATGTTAAAGAAGCCCAAAAATGAGGCAAAGAATCAGGAGTTCTTGGAATTATTTAAACAAGCCAAAATAAACCTTTCACTCCTTGATGCAATCAAACAAGTGCCAGCCTACACTAAGTATCTCAAAGACTTATGTACGGTCAAAAGGAGGCAAAGTGTGAAGAAACATGCTTATGTCACTTGCCAAGAAAGCGCAATCATTCAAAACGAGTTGCCTCCAAATCTCAAAGACACCAGTACTCCCACCATCTCATGTCGAATTGGGAATCAAAGAATACACAATGAACTCCTTGATTTAGGAGCAAGCGTAAACCTGCTGCCATATTCAGTTTACAAACAACTAGGCTTAGGTGAACTCAAACCTACCTAAGTTGCACTACAACTAGTAGATAGGTCAATCAAATAGCCTAGAGGAATACTGGAGGACGACCTAGTTTAAATAGACTCATTTGTCTTCTCGGTTGATTTTGTGAGTTTAGACACTGAACCTATGTCTAATCTATGTGCACAAATCCCAGTGATATTTGGATGCCCATTCCTCAACACTATTGATGCCACAATAAAGATAAGAAGTGGCATAATGACCATAGTATTCGGGAACATGACTTTAAATGTCAAAATCTTTTCAAATCCCCGACCTGAAGAGTACGAGGATAAGGAAGAAGTTAACTACATCGAAATGGTCATTGAAGATGAGGCTGATCTGGTCGATTACAAAGATCCTTTAGAGGTAGTGGTGTCAGAATTTGATGCTGTCTACCAACCTAAAAACTCTACCCCATTGGACGAAGACCTAAAATTAACTTGCCTCATGATGGACACGCTAGAGGAGGATAGAGATGAATGCATGTAGGTAGCACCATATGAACCATTGCCTCCTAAGACAAAGTTAGTCATGCCCTCAAACTTTAAGTTCCCCAATTTGGAATTAAAGGAGCTCCCAAAAGAGCTCAAATATGTTTTCCTAGGGACTGAAAAGACTTATCCTGTCATAATCTCATCTATATTAAATTCTGAATAAGAGGATAAGTTAGTACAAATGTTGAAACAACATCGAGGAGCATTGGGATGGACTATTGCTGACCTCAAAGGCATAAGCCCGCCTGTCTGTACCCATAAAATATATCTGGAAAAAGACGCTAAACCTTTGCGACAAATGCAAAGGCTTCTGAATCCCAACATGCAAGAAGTAGTCAAAAAGGAAGTTCTAAAGCTCCTTGATGTTAGGATCATATATCTTATTTCTAACATCCCTTGGGTCAGTCCAACCCAAGTGATGCCCAAAAAGGTAGGTATAACGGTAATCCCGAATAAAGATGGCAAATTAGTACCAACACGCATCCCCACTAGATGGCGGATGTGTATTGATTACCGAAAACTGAATACCGTGACCCGAAAAGACCACTTTCCTTTACCATTCATGGATCAAATGCTAGAACTAGTGGCGGGTCATAAGTACTAGCTTTTTGGACAGATACAATAGGTATAACCAAATTGAAATTGCTCTGAAGATCAGGAGAAAACAACTTTCACATGTCTGTTTGGGACTTTCGCTTACCGTCATATGCCTTTTGATTTATGCAATGCACCTGCTACATTTCAGCGGTGCATGTTAAGTATCTTAAGCAATATGGTCGAGCAAATACTCGAAGTATTTATGGACGATTTTTCTGTGTTCGGCCATAGTTTTGAAAACTGTCTGGAAAACCTTGAACGTGTATTAGCTAGATGCAAAGGCAAACACCTAGTACTAAACTGGAAAAAGTGTTACTTCATGGTGACCAAGGGAATTGTTCTCGGCCACATTATTTCAGATAAAGGTATCCAAGTAGATAAAGCAAAAATCAATATAATCTTGAACTTACCTGTCCCCCGTACAGTCAAAGACATCTGATCTTTTCTAGGACACACGGGGTTTTATCGTCGCTTTATCCAAAATTTTAGTGCGATCTCCCGACCACTATGTCAACTATTAGCTAAAGACATGCCATTCGAATGGTCAAAAAGCTGTCAAACATCGTTTGACGCACTAAAAGAACACCTTACCTCCGCACCAACAGGCACCCAACTGGGGTTTGCCATTCGAACTAATGTGCGATGCTAGCGACTATGCCATCGGTGTAGTTCTAGGACAGAGGAAGGATAATAAACCTTATGTAATCTACTATGCCAGTCAAACACTTAACGAAGCTCAAATGAATTATATAACTACCAAAAAAGAGCTACTGGCAATAGTCTTTGCTCTAGATAAATTCAGGTCATATCTAATAGGGTCCCTAATCGTCTATTTTAGGGACCACTCGGTCCTCAAGCACCTCTTATCTAAGAAGGATGCGAAACAAAGGCTTATCTGTTAGATACTCCTACTCCAAGAATTCGATATCACGATCAAGGATAAAAAGGGAGTAGAAAATGTGATCGCTGACCATTTATCTTGGTAAATGTTTGTTGACAACACTGAACCCATACCGATTAAGGATGAATTCCCGGATAAGCAACTGGTGACTATTTCTAGTTTACCCTGGTATGTGGATGTAGTAAATTATCTAGTTATGGGAGAGACCCTGAGTCATTGGTCAAATTAAGATAAGAAACGATTCCTCTCATTTGCACGTCATTTCTTTTTCGATGACCCGTCCTTATTCAAGTATTGTGCTGATCAGGTCATCAGACGTTGTGATCCAAATGAGAATATAACAGTGATTTTGGCACCGTGCCACTTTGAAGCTTGCACAGGCCACTTTGATTCATAAAAGACAGCACAAAAAGTCCTACATAGTAGTTTCTACTGGCCCACCATATTTAAAGATGCCTATTCTTTTTACAAATTGTGCCAACGCTGTCAAAAGCTTGGTACAATTTCAAAAAGTAACTCTATGCCCTTAACTCCCATCATCACAATTAAAATATTCGATTGTTGGGGCATAGACTTCATGGGTCCATTCTCGAAATCAAACAACAGTGAATACATCCTCCTAGCTGTGGAGTATGTATCAAAATGGGTAGAAGCGATACCGATAAGACGTAATGACCACAAAATGGTTATGTCCTTTCTTAAAGAACACATTCTGTCACGTTTCAGAACCCCGAGGGCACTAATAAGTGACCAAGGCAAGCATTTTTGCAATAGGCCTTTAGAGTCACTCCTTAAGAAATATGGGGTCAACCACAAGATTGCTCTAGCCTACCACCCACAAACTAACGGGCAGGTAGAGTTGGCTAATCGGGAAATCAAGCATATTCTAGAAAAGACGGTTAGTTTCAACAGGAAGGATTGGGCATATAAACTTATCGATGCTCTATGGGTATACCATACTACTTATAAGACAAACTTGGGAATGTCCCCGTACAGGCTAGTGTATGGAAAGGCATGTCACCTCCCTATCAAAATCGAGCACAAAGCATATTGGGCAACACACTTATTGAACTTTGACATTAAAGAGGGAGGTCATCTCCAAAAACTCCAATTAGCTGAATTAGAAGAAATACATTATGATGCGTACGATAACACCAAATTACATAAGGAAAGGTTGAAGGCTCACCATAATAGAACAATCTTTCATAAATCATTCAAGCTAGGACAAAAAGTCTTATTATACGACTCTCGCCTTCACCTATTTCCTGGGAAGCTCCGATCCCAGTGGATAGGTCCATTCATTATTAAATCTGTTTTTCCACATGGGGTCGTTGAGCTCAAGAATGATGATTGTTTCAAGGTTAATGGCCAAAGGTTAAAATCATTCTTGGAGAACTTCTTACTAGAAGCTGAGCACATATAGCTAGATGAGCCTAGCTATTCCTCTACTCAAAGCACTAAAGAGTGTTCTAACACTATTGTTGTATTTATTCCGTTTACTACACTTAGTTTGTTTTATTCATTTCTCTCTTTTTGAATGTGTCATTGTATTTAACCTACTATTCTTCATTATCTATCCCCCGCAGGTTGTTTAAAATGAGAAATCATGATGGTACACGGTGCATGTTTTCGATTGGTTATGGGCTGATTCGAAAGATCAAAACCCTGCCTGGACCGCTGACGAGATTGTGTTTTGCTTTTCACCGTACCAAGTCTGGATGCCGATGATGTAGTTGACTTGACTCAAGGGTACATTCCTTACAATCCTGCCCTCCTCCAAATTAATCCTTTTGAGCATATGGACCTCCCTGAAGAGGAAGGAGAACCAGAAGGGTATTTCGTCAGGGAAGTGGATGATGCACTCTTGGAACAATGGGAGAACGGCTTGATGTGGGAACCATGGGTTGAAGAAGATCTACAGGATGTGGTGCCCGAACGACATCACGCTACCTTCATATATGTGGATGACTTCATCATTATCGAGTCAATTCCATATATTTATGTGTACATGAGTTATTTGTTGTTCCGACTTCAATGCCCCCTACCTGCTAGTACGCATGGTTTTATTCCGCCAATAGTGAGGTTAACTCGTTGTCACATTTCATTTTCTTTCGTTTATATTTATTTATTCCTTTCATTTCATTCTTGCGGTTGTGTTATTTAATTTCTTTCCCTTTCATTTTCTTTTGATTGCCTTTGTCCAGGATTATCACTATGTTTCACAATGGTCTGCCGGTGTTCCTTCCGCACTAACTATTTCATGGATCTGGACCTTACATAAGGTCTCCTAGTACTCCACCGCAAGAGACCACACAGCTGAGAAATTATTCTTCTCTATCAATGTCTCCATCCAGATCACCTCTTGCCTATGCAATTAATTCTTTAGAGAATTCAGACACTGTTGATGATATTCTGGACGCTTTCAGATCTTTCTGGAATTGTGAATTATCGCATTTGGCCTCCAACTATAAAGATTTGATAGAGCACGAAGCATTTGCAGAAGACAAAATTTTCATGCTCAAAGAATAGTGACTCACTTCGGTTGTGTCGCTTCGGTTGTGTCGTGTCGTTTGATTCATCTTTTCTCAATTGAAGTGTAATGCTGGACAAAAGAATTGTTAGTTTTGCTTTAAATTTTTAGTTTCTCTTTGTAATAAGGTCTTTAGTGCCAATTTGGTGGTTATAATTTTGCAAAATGGATGTTATTAAAAAGTTATATTTATAAAATTTGCAATTTTTACTATGCTAATGGTGATGTCTGGCTTACATGTCTACGTTTGCACTGCTTTTAGCCTATCTTGTATGTCCAGATCTATTTATGTTAGTTGGGAGTACATAGGGTTTCTGTCTAAAGTGTCCTTATAATTTTGTGTTCGATCGATCAAACTTTTTCGACATCAAGCGCTTGAATGAGCCTCAATCGATTGAATGTTCGATCGATTGAACATGTTCAATCAATCGAAACTTGTATTTAAACGAGGCATCTCCCAGACGCTTCATCAGTTCTCTCCCTCCCTTATCACTCTCGAGCGATTGTGCGCAGCAGAGAGAGCTCAGGGCAATTTTGTTCTCTCCCTACCCAATCTCATTCACTAAGGAGTCTGACCTCTCCAATCATCATCATCATCATCATCACCGCCTTCTCCCCCTCACTACACTATACCTGAGGTAAGGATTCTATGAACCCCCTAGTCAAATTCTTGTTATAACCTTATAGGGGTGCCCCCTATTGACCTTAAAACTTATTCGTTGCTATTTTTATCATGTCTTTTTTTTCTCGTTTCATTTCTTTGACTATTCTTGTCCCTGCGTTTTTACTGTGTTCGATCGATCGAACTAGGCCCAATCGATCAACCCCAGTCCCTTTTCAATCGATCGAAAACATTCTTCGATCGATTGAACAGTACAGTGACAATTTCCTTTTTGCTTTGTTTTCCTATTTTTAATTGTCTTTTTCACTTTCAGGCCTCCCACCATGAATCCTGCGATGGGCTATCATCAGGAGAAGCCTTTTGACCTGACTTTACCAGACCCGCCATTTGATCATGGGTTTCGGAATATGTTTGATCATTCTTGGTACACGCGGTTCTTTAGCCACCGCAAAGTCATGTTGGAGCGGCCCCTAAAGATGGTGTGGCTTTCAGCACCATGGTTCTTGGGAAAGATTCAGGCGATGCCACAATGGTATCAGATGTTGACCCAGCCTAGACAGGTCAATATCTCGTAGGTGAGAGAGACTGCTGCCATGATGATTAAGGACCCGACCGTACCATTCACATATCGATCCTACTTCCATGGCCGAGAGATCATTTTCAGCCCTTCAACTTTGTCAACTACTTTAGACATCCCCGAGGAGCCTGAGTATGATTGTCCCCATAGGGTAGGTACTCTCGAGATCCCTCATTCCACCATAGTGCGTGAAATTATAGACAGGCCGTCCAGTTCTGGAACGACTCATCGCTTATCAAGGATAGACATCTCATAGATGATTACCACATACTCCACTTGGTGCTCAGTAATTGTATTTTCCCGACATCATATCACGAGAAGATGGCAGCATGGTACTTTAGGGCATTGTACTTTGTAGGGACGGGGAAGCGGGTCTGCCTCCCGTATTTATATATCGAGTTTTTGGTTCAGCCTACATGCTATGTTTCTGGTAGGAAGCACCAGAAAGGTGCTTGGGGCATTCACAGTGTTGTGGCCCAGGCTAGTCTATTCCCCCTCCCTGCTGACGCATCCCAGACTTCTTTGAGCAGATTCGGGAAAACAGTAGCCCGTTGCTCAAATGCACAGAAAAGGAAGAGGAAAGGGAAAGGAAAGGAGAAAGTCAGAGCGAAGAAGAAGAGGCGAGGAGAGACTGATACTGAGGGTGTCGCTTCTGGGACGCCGACAGAGGAGGAGGTTGATCCTGTTGAGGAGGTTGCGTAGTTCGAGCTGAGATAGCGCTCTTAGGCTCAAGCCCAGGGAAAGTTGTCTTCTGTGTCTCTCTAGACTCTCCACTCGTTGATTATTGAGGAGAGGGAGGCACGGATATGGCTCGAGGGCAAGATGGATCATATGACGACCTTATTGGAGGCGATCTTGATACAGATAGGGGTAGATCAGTCTATTCACACAGCTTCACATCCACCTACTGCCCCTTCTGCACCACCCACCACTGGTCCATCTTTTTCTGTTCTGCCATCATCTTCTGATCCTGCCGCTCCACCTTCTGATACTCTACTTCCACCGCCTGCTGATCCCTATACCCCATCATCATCATCTGCACCACCTCCAGTTATGGCTGTCCCATCATTCTCTACATCAGCTGCCCTGACTGTGAGTGACCCGGCGATGACTACTACTGTTGCTGAGGGTGGAAATGAGGATGCTCCTTCTGTACCGATCTTCATTTTATCCGATGTTGGTGATGATTAGATTATGTCCGTTGAGAGTGGGAGTTTTGTTGTATTTTGTTTATTACTATTCTCTCTCTTCTCTTGTAGTTTTCTTTTGGTTTTGTGGATATTTTTGGGACTTTTGGATTGTTTGGACATTATTATCACTGCTCTATGCTTTATTGTTTTATCGTTCTGGTGATTGAATATGTTATTATGCCTCGATCATGTTTTATAATTATATTTCATTTCTTTTGATCTTGGCTGCTTGGAGATTATATTTTTGGTACAGGTTGCTTTGTGTTGCTGTTGTTATTTTGCTTCTATCAGGTGATATCCATCTATTTGCATTTGAAAATCAACTTCTGAGGGCATTCTCATTTTCAGTTAGGGGTGGGATGTAGATAGATAATCACCTGCACATGTTAATACTTATCAATCTGGATAACTTTATTGCACATATCATACAATCTCAATTAGAATTGGATTAAAATGAAAGAATTAAAAATTGAATTAAAATTGAACAAATGTTAAAACAAAATTTTGAAAATTTTATTTTGAACTTTATTGGTAGAATGACTTTGAACATTCACTTTTTCTTAGCTGTTACCAAGCAATGATACATTCATAGTAATCTCATCTTGTTATGAATTAAATTCACGCATTTTTCTAGTTTCACTAGGATGATTGCATGTGTTGACCATTCTTGTATCCAACATCCGTATGCACGTGTTTATAGCTATGTAGAAAACCTAAAAATAAGTTGATATGACTATTGCGTCTAAAGAACGAGTAGTGGAAACTAATGACCCTTAGTGAGCTTTTGATCTATCTTTGATTCTAAGGGAATTATCACATAATTTTGAATTATTTTGTCTTGAATATGCGTATTAAATTCATTGCGCTAGTCTCAATTAATTCTTTCCTTTCGGTTGCTTATTAGAGCAGAATGTTCAAGATTTACCAACTAAACTCAATGAACACTGAAGTGCTAAAACTAAGAAGTTAAGAAAATGATTTAAGCCATCGTTATTCGCTCCTTAACCTTTTTCATTTACCTATATCAACATTCAAGAATCTGTTTTGTTCTCAACCCCACACTAATTAAATATTGCCAATTCTAGTATGGAAACCTGAATTCCTAATCTTATACTTTGACCTCAATGAACCCCATCGCACATCTAATGTGATTAAGCTACTGAAGTATGGAAGGGAGTAGTTGTGGGAGTGATCTTATAAAAAGAAATATACAAGGAGATATTTGAATGCTAAAAACAAAAAGAGAGAAAGAGAAGAAGAAATATATATATATATATATATGAAAATAGAGGATGGTTGGAATGAAGTGAAGAAGAAATTTTCAGACTCAATCAAATGCTAAAGATGTGCGATTCTTGCCCTGCCTATTTCTCTCTTACTATATAAAAACCTAAAAGTCAAAGTCTAAATGATCTTTAATAGATTAGTTCGAACATGAATGTGTAATTTGAGTTATCCAGTTAGTAGTATTCCATTCGTGAGACTATACACTCTAAATGTTCGTCCTTCATAGATTCTGATATGAAAGCATTAACATCCAGAAAAATCACTCCTACCAAAGGTTTTATTCCATGTGCGATCATTTTTAACTAAGTTTTAGAGCGACGTTCATTTTTGAGTGTAAATCCATGTGAGAATTGAGTTGAAACTACAAGTTCTGAGGGTATGATAGTCTAAACAACTCTAAATAAAGTTTGATGCATAGCTGTTAATTTCACACACATACACAGATACATGATTGCTATACATATGTTATATTCATGTTGGTGACATGAGGAGCATGTGTATTTCTTTCATGGTTGGAGTGAGGTTGATATGTTGTGTAGAGTTAAGTTAATAGCTGAATGAGAGAGAGTGTTCACAAGTTATTCTATATCTTTTTAAGCTTAAAAATTGAGAATTTTGTGGGTATATTCACTGTAAAGTGCAAACCCTCATGAGACAACACTTGTCCACTAGGGGGAACCTAGGGGTTTAATGGCTTGTTGCATTCGCTAAATGCAACTGCGATTCCTGCAAAAGTGAGTTAGGAAGTTTCTCTTTCTATTTAGATTAGTTCGTGTTAGTTTATTTTGTTTAGTCGTTGTAGCAATAGTTTAACTTAATTTTATTTTCGCTGTATTGCTAGGGACTAGCAATTCGCTAGTTGGGGGTTGTGACATGCCGAGATATCTATAAAATATAACCGCGCTAAAAGAAGAAAATGCGTCAACTTTGCTTAAAACTCCCTATTATATCTGTAGTTTGTATTACAATGCCAGTTTTTATACAATATGACTAATCTTTGATAAGTCGTGCTGTTTTAAGCTATTATTAGTGCAGATTACTATTTTGCTGGGTACAGGGCTCGATAACATGATAAAAGGAAAGCTGGATTATAAGAAAGACAATTCAAAGATGAAAAGTGCAGTTCAATCAATCGAAGACCCATCAAGCGATCGAGGTTTTGATCGATCGACGGTTGTTCAAGCGATTGAAGATTCCTGAAGTTCAATCGATCGAGTGATGTTCGATCGATCGATCATGGCTTTTATCAAAACTTACGCGCATGTAGCAGTGATGTTATTTATATTCTTTCAGTAGTTTCAGTAGTTATAATCTGTTAGAATCATAGTTTTGCTTGCATGTGGTGATTAAACCACAGTTTCATAGTTTTTCCATGTTTAAATCACAACCAAACAGGACTCTACTGAATATTTATGTTAAAAATAAATCTGAGACACTCCAGACCATGTCTGAGTAGTCCTAGGGTTGGGAGATCACGATGAAACAGTGAACTCTAGCCTCTACCATGCAGCAGTTTGAAACCTGTGTTCGATTGATCAAAGTTAGTTCAATCGATCGTACCAAAGTACAGTCAAGCGATCGAATGAATTTCGATCGATTGAGAGTTGACGAGATTCGATCGATCGAAAGCGCGTCGATTGATCGAGCCCTCTGATTCTTGAGAACATTCTATGCAGTATTCCTAGACTTTCTGCTTTAGAGATTTGTTATCAAACTGTCCCCAAATGCTCGGTTTGTCAAAACAGTCTCTGAACTTAAGGCCTTAAAGCATTTTTCTTCAATATCTTTCGCAAACCACCTTCAATGCTAACACCATTGTAGGTGTGAGTCTTAACTATTGTTTTAAATCGCTTTCATGTGTTTCAAATTAATTGTGATAATATAGTCTCGGTCATGAAAGGGCTATGGATTTTTTATTTTTAGAGAAATACGGGATACTGTAGAAGATGTACTCCAGTGAGCTTTAATGTAATTGCATGGTAGACGGCTAGGTCACTACGGATTCGTGTGATCCCAACATTTCCCTTTCATTAAGGAAAACCGTTTTTAAAATATCGCTTTAGTTAATTAGTTAATCATTAGTTTAATTTAGTTGCTTTACATTTAATAGTGATACTTGTGGAACTTAGTGTTCCGCACTCTTTCTTGCATATCGAATTTTATTTTCCTTTTTGAGTTAATCTAGGTTTTTAGTTTTCAACCTTCCCTGTGGGATCGACCTGGTCTTAACCAGATTACTAATTGCACGTCTACCTACACTTGGGTATAGCACATAAGCGCACACAAATAAATTCTTGTGTCACGGGCCGCTCGCGCGAAGTGACTTTTTTAGCTTATTTCTTCTTGCTTTTTCACCCCATTTGGCCTGGAATTCTTGCTTTCTTCTAAATCCTGACAAAAAGTGGAAAACGAAGTAAAATTACACAAAAATAGGACAAAAATGACTAACAAATGTGAATTAAGATGTACAATTAGAATTTGTTCTCTCCCGATCACACCCCCAAACCTACATTTTGCTAGTCCTCGAGCAAAAAGAAAAGAAAAATAAAACTTATAATAATAAAAATTCTTAATCCATTTTCGCATGGATAACGATTGCACTTAGCCTGTGCAACAAGCCTTTTAAACATCTAGGTGTCCCTAGTCAGACGAGTGAAGTCTCGTGAGGGTTCTCGTCAACAAGTCACCCACAACCATCGTTATTAAATTGTAAAAGAAAAATTTTATTCAAAATTTTAATATTTTAACGTCAACATCCTTCCTTGATAAAACCAAATTCAAATAAAACTTTAAATTATCAAGAGTAAAATAATTGTACGTCCACCCAAATCATAAAAGTACTCTGAAAGCATTTGTCAACAGAATAAATAGAACATATCGAAGACTCGCATGTGGGTGAGTAGTAATCAAGTGGATATACGGTGACTTTGAACTTGGAATATAAATCAGATAACTATCTAGTGATGCCTCGACTACAAATCTCACATTGTTAATTACACTCTAAAATAAAATCACTCGGGGACAGGTGTAATCACTCAATTATATGCGAAGGAGATAATTATGTACAAAGCAAATAATCTTGCATATGACACGGAACAACGTACAACACGACAGAAAAAATAGTCTCATGAATAGATATCGATTGTCAAGTAAATATTATTAGTACCATGCTTATATTCCCTTTTTTCTTTCGGTTTCATATTCAAATCATGTTTCCCTATAATCAACTAGGACTTTACGAGGGTTGTAATGTTGGTCAAGGGTTATAGCTTAAGAAAAGAAAGGTAGAAGGGATTCAAAAAGTCCTTGAGTAGATATAAATAGTCGTAATTTTTTGTAACACAAGGCTTTACTACAACGACTATTTATTATTAATTTCTTCTTCTTTTTGTTTTTGAAGAGATTCATCTCTCTCTTTTTTTTAATCCTTTTTCCAATATCTATTTTTCTTTTTTATATCCATCCTTCTTTTTCTTCCTTTTTATTTCTTTTTCTACTCAATACCCCCTTTAATTGAGTCGTTATTAGCCCAATTTCTTTATGAAAGACTATTCTTCAACTACTCTTGGACATGGGTTAGGTTAACTTTTATAGTGGTGAACTCCATATCGGAGTGGGTAGGATAATAGGCGAACAAAGAAAAGGCTTATTATAAGGCTTCAAAGTGGTTAACAAAGGATGTAAAATTATATTTGTTGGGTAGGTCAAAGGTCTAAAAGGTTTATTAAAACAGATGGCCTGATATCATTTCCTAGAGTCACATGATTCTTCAATGTTACAATGTCAAAAGAAATAGATTATTATTATTATTAAACATGGTAATGACAATACTAACTTGACTTTCAATCAAGATAAAGAAATATTGAGACTAATCAATCAAATAATGCACTATGTCAAATGAGATTCGATAAACGTAAAATTAAAAACCCTCAGAAAGAGTGACAGGCTCTAAAACTCACCGGATTTAGTCTCCACAATATTGCTATTTAGAAATCCAAGTTATATTATAATTCAATATCAACATGCATCCACATGACTATGTGTCGTGCAACAAGATATGCAAGTATAAGATATAAAACAATGATTCTAATGATATATAGCTCCCAACACATACCTCCATAGCTTCAATAGACATCGGATTACATACTCTCTTAATCTCAAATTTCAATGAAATCTAATTACCACAAGAAATAATGCAGCATTAAACAATATTAAAAAAACATATAAGAAAATGTACTTTATGTATTATTAAAACTACTAGAATTAAATGTTTGTTTTCAATTTTTCATTATTTTTATTTATTTATTTATTTTACAATGAACGAAAAGAATAACAAATAAACGAAAGTAAAAGAATTCTTAACTACTAAAACATAATAACAACTAAAAATAACCGAACTGAAATAAAACTACTCCTAGAACAAACAGAAACAAAATCCATATACCCTCCCCTAAACCAAATCACTGCATGTCCCTATGCAGGTGGGAACATGACAATGACATGGATGTAATCCGCATAGAAGATGACCAGGATGTCCGTGCCACGAAAAACGTCTGAAAGGGGCAGCACGCCAGCCCAAAAATACCAATCAACCAGCTCCTACTCCGAATTCTCAACAGGGTCAAACGGCATCACATACTCCTCATCCTCAACAAGCAACTCTAGACCCACAGCTATCTCATCCTTGTCAGCGGTACTAGGTCCTAAATCAACTACGTCATCCATAGGACCGGCATAAGGGGCAAATATCGAAGCAATGTCCTTAGGAGACCAGTCAGGGTGACCCGAACATTGTTGAGCAATGTCCGACACATAATCAGGTAGGTCCCTGTATGGATAGGTGACCTCAGGTATAGGTACATCGGTCAAAATGGGATCACTTAAAGGCACGACAGCTAGACTCGAAATAACACCCGCATCATCCTCGACCTCATCATCATCATCAATCGAATAATTGGAGCACCATAAGGGCCATCAAGGATTGTAGGATCATCACCAAAGAGGTCATCCTCGGCGTCCGAAGAATCAGAATAAACATGAATAGGGACACGAGGATAGTGACGGAATTAATCAGGACGACCGACTGGACCATGATGTTTGGCTACCCTAGGACTCGGTATAGTGATATCAGAGGATGAGCTAGAATCAGAAAAAATAACTCGACACACTCGAAGACCTATCAGGTGAAGTAGGAGGAGAAATAGGATGGTCCATTGTAATGAGATGACAATGAGATATGAGGAACGATGTGCACTATATGGACATGTGGGAGCTATAAGCCTGAAACCAAAAATAAGTCACAACTGAAATGTTATTAGTTTACATTATTAGAATAAGAAAACAAAATTACGTTATTGATCACAAGAATGTGTAGCAAGAATGATCTACTTATGCACTTAAATTTCTAATATTGAATTCCAATTAGAATTTCAACATTAATTACCCCAAACCTGAACCTAAGAGATTCCTAGTAAAGTGCAATAGGGTTGGAATTTGCTCTTTATTAACATAATCAAGGACAATGGCACAAGTGAATAAGTCCAATCGTTATATAGCTAACTAGGAATGTGGATACATAATCAATAAATAGGAACGTGAACAGTGCGACTAATGTAAATGTCAGAACTATAATCAAACCACAAAAGAAAAGAAAAAGTGCAAAACTAAATTAATTATAGTCTCAAATGATAAAAATGAAAAGAGAGACAAAAAATAAACTAGGCCGGTCAAAGCCGGGTACATCATAATCCTAATAATAAACAAAAGATGTAACTGAAGGAAAAGCAGAGGAATAAACCAATGTCTGAAACTGTCTAACTCCACCCAACCAAATACAAAGAAAAATGAAAAAGATCTATCCAACACCCCCAAACCTATCCATCCTAGTCGTCGTCGCCCTCGACCAAAACCAACTCCAAGCCTGTACTACCCTGACCAATGTCGCCAGCACCAGAGCCATCTCCGTCACTCCCATCATCTCTATCATCTCCATTGTCTCCATCATCACCCTACACCTCACCCTGTTCCTCAGTCACCTGCTGCGTCGCTCTCAAAAAAGCGGACTGGTAAGCAGCCTCGCCCTGGGCTAGAATGTCATCCAAATGATCTAGATGGGCCAACTAGAAATACGAACGCATATAAGATAGTAGCCTAAGGGTCTCTCCGCGGAATGCACATATGTCCTCATAAGTCCACGCGTACAGGGTATCCTCTGGTGCAGGTGGACACTGCGCCTCCTACTTTCGACGTGCCTGAGCCTGCTCTTGGACCCTCCTCACTTCAAAATCTAGATTATCCAGGCTCAACTTCTAATCGGCAGAAGCGAACTCTGGGATACGTCCATCTATCAGCTCGTCAGGTGGAATAGGGAAGGCCTTGGTCCAGAGAATGGCTGTAATGGTGTGTGGGTAAGGCAAGAGGAGTTTGGAGTCGACGGAATGATCAATGGCATGGATGGCGAGACGCATGCCCTCTATAATCACGAGACCTGGGTGAAACCAGTCTCTGCTTTAAACTGCGTGGAGGGCCTGGTAGATTTCCTTGGTTCGCTCTTGTTAGTGACCAAGGGGGTACAGGTTTCTTTTGAAGACATGGTCGACAAACCACATCTGGTGGGACCCAGATCGATCGCCACACATATATTGGATAATGTGGAAGAAGGAGTGGGCTTTATTTAGGACATTGAGTTTAGGCACTTCATAAGAATGGGAGGGGATTTGGAGGGCATTGGCGATATTGTCTGGGTTAAGGGAGATGCCACAGCCGTCTATGGTTGTGGGCAGGTAGGCATGTTGGCTAAGAGATTGTTTATGGTAACAAAGGTTTTGGTAAAACAAACGAACTAGGCGCAGGTAACTAATTAGGTCGGGGTTTCTGAAATAGAGCTGTGGGGCCAATTTTTGGGCAGTGAGGTTGTTGTGGCCCCACTTGGTATCCTTATCTGATGTGAAGTAGTCAGCGTTGATAGCGGCCTCAAAGTTTAGGCCGCGGTTGGCGTATTTAGGGCCGAGTTCATTTGGGTTTGGGTCGTCAGGTGGAGGGTCGCGGCGTGGAGGGTCAGTTTGTTTTTCCTTCCCTTTGGCTTTCTTTTGAGGCGGTTGGGAGGAGGAGGCAGATTTAACAGGTTGTTTGGTCATTTTATTTTAAAAGGTGTATAGATTTTTTAAAAAAATTTGAAACTGTGAGCTTAAAAATATGGATATGCCCAGAAAAGAAAAGAGGGAAAGGGGAGGGGAATGGGTCACCTGCAAAGAAAACAATCCCAGTAAGGGATGCAATCAATAAATAATTTCAATATTTGAAATAAAATGGGGTTTCACAGGGGGGAACACCCAACAACTGTGAGAAGGGACTGCCCCCTTCCCACTCACTGTCCCGGCTAGGGCACACACATTACGGCAAGTCACGGGGTACTTGCCGTGTGTTTATAATCAATGTGAATAAATCAATAAATGATAGTAACACAGTTTCTTAAACAAAAATTTGAGATGCCTAAGAGGGTGTTTACAAGTTTGTATTAAGTCATTAATTATTCGTCATTCATGATGTTGATGTTATATTAACGAATTCAGTTCATCTCACCTAATTAGATATTATGAACTTTCTAATCGTATGTCTAAATAAGGGTTAGATATTAGATGCTCAACGGAATCAAAATTAAGAAGCATGCACATGACAGTACTAAATCTAGATGAACTTAAGTTAAGTCTATAATCATTCTATGATTACTTCTCAGTTAAATGATCAAATTGCAGACATGTAAAAGTGTATATGTATGGGGCCACAAATCTTAATCGTTATGTGAATAGAGGTTAGGGTTT
This sequence comes from Hydrangea macrophylla, assembly GCA_033977485.1. NCBI lineage: Eukaryota > Viridiplantae > Streptophyta > Magnoliopsida > Cornales > Hydrangeaceae > Hydrangea > Hydrangea macrophylla. The sequence continues at coordinate 40,727,056 of CM066986.1, forward strand.
CTGAATGTATACAAGTATAAGACTGTGTGTACATTTATGTGTGCTGATCAAGATGTGGAAACCAGTGTAGGTAAATATAAGAATCTATCTAAATAGGGTGCATATAAATTTTCATAACCAACATACCCTAATCTTTAATTAGCCCAGACTTAATCCCATGGTTGGAACACATATGTTCATTAAACAATGTGTGTGTATTGGTCCATATATCCAGTTTCAAATCTGTAAAGATATTAACATATGTATGCAACTATGTAGATAAGATTAACCCCACATGTCAAGCCCTAAATCGTGTGTCCCATTCAGGGGGTTAGGGTCTGGAAAATTCAGAGTGTATGTGCGATATAGAAATATATATACATATGTGTATATTTATCTATATGCATATAGCTTTGTGTTATTCAACCCCCAAAACACAAACCCTAAATCTACCCAGAAATAGATGGAGTTAAGACTATGCGTGGGTATATAGAACCTGTGTATGTGTCAATATATGCAGGTCTATATATCATAGATTAGTGTGTGTTTAGAGAGAGGGTTTTAGAATTCCCTTATTATACAAACCCTAAAATTTTGTCTGCGTGATGCGATTGTGGGTGTTCAAATCAGAAGCTAAAGTTTGGTATGTGTTTAATTATAGATATATATATATATATAGTTATATATCTTTATCTACATCTGTATATGTATATTATATGTATACCTATGGGTTGAGAAAATGGGGCAAGAGCGGGTATTTTGGTCCCAAATTACGACGTCATTGTGTCTGACGGCGGCGTCGGCGTCGGCGTTGACGTGTTGAGGTGGTGGTGGTCCGGTGACAATGGATGGTGGTGTATGGTGGTTGATGGTGTGAAGAGGGAGAGAGATGAGAGATCTTCAGAGAAAGAGAGTTACGAGAGAAAGCGAGAGAATAGAGAGGGGTGGTCTGAGAAATTAGGGCACATCCCTATATATATAGAAAGTAGTACCTCGCGCGAGCGAGCTTCGCGTGCGCGGATCCCTCCACGAGGAGAAGCTGAGGGCAATTTTTTTGGTTTGATAAAATTATTTTCCAAGTCAAAATCTCGCTCAAGCGGGTCACTCTGGCGAGGGTTTCGCTCGAGCGATCTCAACTGCGAGAAAAAGCAGAGGCTCTTAACAAAAGATTTTGAAAATTTTCTTAAGGCCCAAACACCATGCGAGCGGTCCGCTCGACCAAGCACCTCGCGTGTGCAAGATCAAGCGCGAGTAAAAACTGAGGCCAGTTTTTAAAGTTTGTTAAAAAAAATTTCTAAGGGGCCTCCTCACGCGAGCGGGCTGCGCGAGTGACACCTCGCGCGAGCCGGCCGCGCGTGCGAGAATTTGTTTTCCTCATTTTTTTCTTCTATTTTCTTGTATAAATGTTTTAATAATCAGTCTTTTCTCTTTTGGGTGTTCAAAAGTCAGACATTGGCAGAAAAAAACTCCTAAAAAGTGAATAAAACGAAAGAAAACTCTAACAAAAACTTGGGTTGCCTACAAAGAAGCGCTAAGTTTTACGTCGCCAGTTTGACCGATACATTCACTCAGTCGAAATAGATTGGATCTACCAGATCTATTGATTCTATCTCTCTTTTATCTGTCTCGTCAGATCGGTACGGCTTAAGCTGTTGGCCATTTACCTTAAAAGGTGTTCCGCTGTTTGTATCTTGGATTTCAATCACTCCATACGGGAACACTTGCGTTATTATAAATGGACCGTCCCAACGGGAACGTAACTTTCCAAGGAACAACCTTAATTTTGAATTGAATAACCATACATGTTACCCAACTTTGAAATTTTTTCTTATGATCATATTATCATGGAAAGCTTTAGATCGTTCTTTATAGATTTGGCATTCTCATATGCCTCTTTTCTCAATTCTTCAAGTTCTTGTAATTGAAGTTTCTGATGGCACCCTACCGCCCTTATATCTTGGTTAAGCAATTTTACAGCCCAGTAAGATCTATGTTTTCCAAAGACTAGTCAGTAAGGGGACATTCCTATCAGAGTTTTATACGCTATTCGGTATGCCCAAAAAGCATCGCTTAGTCATTGCGACCAATCCTTGCAATCTGGATGAACTATTTTTTCCAATATACTTTTCACTTCTCGATTTGAGACTTCTACTTGGCCTTGGGTTTGCGGATGGTACGCGGTTCCTACTTTATGAGTGATGGAGTATTTTCAGACGAGCGCCTCAAAGTGACGATTACAAAAATGTTTTCCGCCGTCACTTATAATCGCTCGTGGTGTGCCGAAATGACAAAATATGTTATCTTTAATAAATTGAACCACAACTTTATGGTCGTTCGTTTTTGTCGCAACTGCCTCCACCCACTTAGAAACATAGTCAACCGTGACTAAAATGTATTCGAACCCAAAGGATGACGGAAACAAACCCATAAAGTCGATTCCCCACACATCAAATATTTCTATAATAAGGATTGGGATAAGGGGCATCGCATCGTGACGTGACATGTTTCCTGTTTGCTGATAATGTACGCAATTTTTACAGAATTCGTGAGCGTCTTTAAACAGGGTTGGCCAATATAACCTGCTTTCGAGGACTTTAGCGACTGTAGGACGGCCTCTAAAGTGACCTCTGCATTTTAGAGAGTGGCAGAAGTTTAAAATAGAATTGAACTTGCTCTTCAGAACACAATGTCGTATAATTTGATCAGAACAATGTTTAAATAATAGTGGGCCGTCCCAGTAATAATGTTTAATTTGAGAAAAGAAACGATCTTTATCTAGACTTGACCAAGTATGAGGGATATATCCCGCGGCTAAGAAATTTACGATGTTACTAAACCACAGACGATTTAAGGTAGATAACGCAAATAATTGTTCGTCTGGAAATGAATCCATGAGAGGTGTGATATCGTTAGATTCAACAAGAATTCGTGACAAGTGGTCGGCCACAACATTTTCAGAACCCTTTTTATCTCGTATTTCGTAATTAAACTCTTGAAGGAGTAAAATCCATCGGATTAATCGAGGTTTTGTTTCTTTCTTATTCAACAAATGACGTAATGCGACATGATCGGTATATACTATAACTTTTGACCCCAATAGATATGAACAAAATTTGTCCAGGGCAAACACGACCGCAAGTAATTCCTTTTCCGTAGTCGTATAATTCAATTGTGCATCATTTAAGGTTTTACTAGCGTAATAAATTACGTGAGGGATTTTATTTACTTTTTGGCCTAGGATGGCTCCAACGGCATAATCGGATGCATCACACATTAGTTCAAATGCTAATGACTGATCGGCAGAGAACCAATCCTAATTATACGCCTTAACGAGCATCTGTTAGTACCTTTGTATCCTGTTTTTGTATATTTTTACTTCGTTTTCTATTTTCTGACAGGATTTGGAAGAAATCACCTAAACCAGGCTAAACAGGGTGAAAAAGCACAAAGAAAGAAGCTGAAAAAGCCAAGTCGCGCGCGCGAGCCGCGGGCGCGAAAACCAGAAAGTCGCTCGCGCGATCCGCGCGCGCGAAGTACCAAATGTCGCGCTCGCGCGACCCGCTCACGCGATATGTGTAAAAAACAAAGTTGCGTATTTCAGTATACTGAAGACTCCTGTGCAAACGAAACTGCTGAACGACGTCTAGACTATAAATTACATCAGTTTCAGTCCGTTTCGGGTTGGGAAGGCTTCCAAAACTTGTTGTAAATCTATATATACTCTATTTTACTTCAATTGAAGGGTTACACACCCATACATACACATTCTACAACCATACTTCCAGCCATTGAAGGGAGGGAAGCAAGGAGAAGAAGAAGAAGACCAAGGGTTTCCATGGCCTCCTCCATCAACTACTTGCCATCTATCACTTCCATGGACGGCTAGATCATAGATCTAGGGTTTCAATGAAGCCCTAGACGAGTAATAGGGTTTTATTTATGTTTTTATTTTAGTTTTATTATGTATGGATGACAGTCACATGTTTAGAGGATTTTTATAAATAAATCGTACTTCTAGTGATTAAATCATTACTTTCAGAATTTATTCTTGTCTTAGATCTATTTTGACTGTGATGTGCTCAACGATCTATGCTTGCTGTGCTTGTTTAGATTGTTTACATGTGATGGTGCTTTATTGATTTGTGCTATTAAGTATCTGAATAGTCCATGCCTAAATTAGACGAATTATGTCACAACCCTAGTTTAGTGTGGGATAATTCGTGCTAACCGAAGATGGATTATGTTGGTGCTTGAACCATGAATATCTTCTTGTCGGAGGAATTGGGCTTGTAGCTACAATTCCCCATTATCATCCAACTTAGTAAGCTAAAGTAATTCAGAAATATTCCTATTATGAAGCTAGTGGTGGATTTGCAATCCTAGGTTCCCTTAAACATTATTTAAAACAACTTTAATTGCTTTCATAGTTTAGATTTATTTTTATTGTTATTAGTTTAATTAAATTCAAATCAAAATCCGTTTTCATAATTAACTAAAGTTAGGTTTTAAAATTAAGTCGCTGTAGTTAATCAATCTCTGTGGGTTCGACCTTTACTTCCACACTGCAAATCTTTTGAAAAGTAAAGAACACTTTTTAATGACCAATCGGGGGATTGGATTACCAGAGCTGTGGACACTAAAGCTCTCAATTTTTCAAATGCCCTTAGGCATTCATTATCAAAAACAAAGGGGACATCCTTGGCGAGTAGATTGCATAAGGGCCTTGAAATTTTACTAAAATCTTTGATAAATCTTCGGTAAAAACTGGCATGACCAAGGAAAGAACGGATTTGACGAATAGACGACGGCGGTGGAAGTTTGTCAATTAACTCAATTTTTGCTTTATCGACCTCTATACCACGCTTGGATACAACGTGACCCAAGACTATTCCCTCCTGAACCATACAATGGCTCTTCTCCCAACTCAAAACCAAATGTGCTTCCTCGTAACGTGCGAGGACTTTTATAAGGTTTTGGAGACATTCATCAAACGTAGGCCCAAAAACTGAGAAATCATCCATAAATACTTCTAGAAATTTTTTTACCATGTCTGAGAAAATTGCCATCATACACCGTTTAAAGATGGCCGGTGCACTGTACAAACCAAATGGCATACGACGATAAGCAAAAGTACCAAAGGGACATGTGAACGTTATCTTTTCTTGGTCATCGGGATAGACGGGCACCCGGTTATAACCAGAGTATCCATCTAGAAAACAATAGTAACTTTGACCAGACAAACGTTCTAGGATTTGATTAATGAATGGAAGGGGGAAGTGGTCTTTACGAGTCATGGTACAAAGTTTTCTATAGTCAATGCATACTCGCCAACCAGTAGTTTGACGAGTAGGTATGAGAACTCCTTTTTCATTAGGCACTACCATAATACCTGATTTCTTTGGGACACCTTATGTGGGGTTGACCCAATTACTATCGAAGATTGGATAAATGATACCTGCGTCTAAGAGTTTAATGACTTCCTTCATATCCACCTCTTTCATGTTAGGATCGAGACATCATTGCATTTCTCTAGATGGTTTGGCATTTTCTTCAAAATTTATTCTATGCATGCAAACAGACGGATCAATTCCCTTTAAATCGGCGATCGTCCACCCAATCACTTTCTTATGATTACCTAGGACCTGTACCAGTTGTAATTCCTGAATTATAGTTAAATTTGATGCAATTATAACTAGAAGTGTAGTATTCGATCCCAGAAATGCATATTTCAGAGAGTCGGGTAATGGTTTAAGTTCAAGTATCGGGGGACACTCGATGGATGGTAATGCCGGTTCATGTGCAAGAGGTGACAGGGCCTCTATTTTAGGTGTCCATGGAAGTACACTAGTCATATTTACCGATTCCAATAAATTATTCAAATCTTCAATATTAGTATCAATGCTGAAATCGTTAAAATTGAAATGAGATAGACATGCTTCCAAGGCTTCTTCAGTCAATATAAAAGGCGTTGCCTCTTCGACTAACTTGTCAATTAGGTCTATTGTATAACAGTCTACCTCCTCGTCATCTCTATATGGTTGATTAGATGCATTGAATACATTCAAATGAACGGTCATATTACCAAAAGTTATATCCATTACCCTAGTCCTACAGTTAATAATAGAATTTGACGTGGCTAGGAACGGTCGTCCTAGGATTACCGGGACGTGTTTGCTAGCATCTAGGACTGGTTCGGTGTCTAGTATGATGAAATCAACTGGGTAATAGCATCTATCAACTTTTATCAAAACCTCTTCTACTACCCCACGTGGAACTTTAATTGACCTATCTGCTAATTGTAAGGTAGCAACGGTCGATTTTAATTCTCCCAAGCCCAAATGTTCGTATACCGAATAAGGTAATAGATTCACACTCGCTCCTAAATCAAGTAGAGCCCGATGGATATATTTGTCACCGATGTGAGAATTGATAGTTGGAGTACCCGGATCCTTGTATTTTAGAGTGTTATGGTGGAACATAGAGCTAACCTTTTCCGTTAGAAAGACTTTCTTAGACAAATGATTTCTAGATTTCCTCTTTTGGGTGCATAAGTCTTTTAGAAATTTAGCGTACGACGGTATTTGCTTTATAGCGTCGAGTAATGGAATGTCAATCCTTACCTCTTTGAACGCCTCTAAGATATCCTACGGACATGTTCCCTTCTTCGAGAAGTGAGATGGGCCATCTACACTTGGAGGGAATGGCATCTTAGGTATATAATTTGATGGGTTTGTCATTTTAGACATATTAGGTATCGAAGGAGCAGGGTCCTTAGTAACTTTATTAGTATCTCCATCTTGTTTCTTACTGATTTCTTTACTTTTATCTTTTCGAGACTCGGGAGGAGGTATGATCTCCTCCAGACGTTCAGTCGCTCTTGTCGACACTGCATTTACTTGGTCACTCGCCGTACCTACCTCATATTGCCCTTTAGGGTTTTGGACCGGTTGACATGGTAACTGACACGACTAAAAAGTTCTGCGCTCTTGTGCAACACCCAAGTGTAGGAGATCGTGCAAGTAATACTGGATAAGTCCAGGTAGATCCCACAGGGAAGGAATAGGGAGAATGTCTACTAAGTTATAACCTAAAGAAAAAGAAAATAAGAATGAATGATTGGAGGTGTACTAACAAATCCTAATTAATTAAATTAAACTAAATAATAAACTAAAACTTATAGAAACATAACTAATTAAATAAATAAACTAAAGATGTTGGAAATACGAGAATCCACATTGATCCTAACCATCTACCATGCATACTCATGTACGTTCTATGAAGTTCATTCCTCTTCAGCATTCTATATTTTTCTAAAGATAAAGAATCAATAGCCCTTTCATGACCGGGACTATATCATCACAGTTGATTTAAAATACTTAGAAGACGGTTTAAAACAATGATTCTTACTTGCACTCTAAATGGTGTTAGCATTCAAAGTGGTTTTCAAAAGTTATTGAAGAAAATAGCCTTAAGGCTTTAAGTTCTAAAAACTGTTGTGACAAACTGAGCTTATAGGGACAATTTGAAGACAGATTTCTAAAACAGAAAGTCATGGAATACTTAAAAGAATCATCTCAGGAATTAACATTGTCACGCCCCGGCGTAGCCAAAATAGGGAAAAATTTTGAATTTTCCATCTTGGACCCTGAGGCACGTGACTGGTTGCATTACCGAATTGTCCATCACCAAATGCTAATAATAAACAACATAACTAAAGGGATAAAACCAACAGCAGCTAACAAGAATATATTATAATAAGAGGCCACAATACTAGTTAACTATTACATCATGGTAGATACATCAGAGTCTTATGGCTCTAGGGCCTTACAGAACTATTACAAAAGATAGATGAAGTCCTCTGCTAAAGGTTACAACCAAAAACATTTACAAAGACGTCCACTAGTCTTCTCTCTAACTATCATATCCATAGCCATCTTCGGTGTACTCTTCCTCCATGTTCTCCTCTTGCGTGGCATCATAACCCGTGTACTCATCACCTGGATAAGCTGGACATGAGAATATCCAGCGACATGAACGTCGTCAGCTTATGAAAGCTGAGTGAGAAAACTAAATCAAATGGAACTTATATAGTCACTCACAACAAAAAATAAATTTACTACTTTTATTACGTCTATTAAAGTTCTCTCACGTTCTCACCGTCGGACTATAACCACTTACGTACCCATACAGGCATTCGAAGAGAAAACAAACAATCGATACAACTCGCTTCAACATCTTGGAACATTATCACAGTCCATTAACGAAGTCTATTTCGGAGTCCTAACTCCAATAAACAACAAAAAAGCTGTCACTATTGCACAACTAAATCACTTTGTACTTGCCAATTGTAACCAATCCCTCTTTCGTTAACCAAACCATCTTACACTGATCAAACTATCTTTTATTAACCAAACCATCTCACATTGACTGAACCATCTTTCATTAACCAAAACACTTGTAACCTTCACTTTGTCACGAAGAACCAGAGTGTTCCCACAACCTTCACAGAACCATCTTGTACTAACCAAACCATCTCTCATCAACCAAAACATCTTTCACCGACCGCCTTGTCACGAAGAACCACCACTTCACCATCACGAAGAACCGAAGCATTTTCGGAGTGCAAGAACATCCATTCCATCACTAAGAACCGAAAGGAGTCTTCACTCTAAGAACCACCACTTCTCCATCATGAAGAACCGAAGCATTTTCGGAGTGCAAGAACATCCAATCCATCACTAAGAACCGAAAGGAGTCTTCACTCTAAGAACCGAAAGGAGTCTTCACTCTAAGAACTACCACTTCTCCATCACAAGAACCGAAGTGTTTACGGAGTGCAAGAACATCCATTCCATCACGAAGAACCGAAAGGAGTCTTCACTCAAAGAATCACCACTTCTCCATCACAAAGAACCGAAGTGTTTACGGAGTGCAAGAACATCCATTCCATCACGAAGAACCGAAAGGAGTCTTCACTCTAAGAATCACCACTTCTCCATCACAAAGAACCGAAGTGTTTACGGAGTGCAAGAACATCCATTCCATCACGAAGAACCGAAAGGAGTCTTCACTCTAAGAATCATCACTTCTCCATCACAAAGAACCGAAGTATTTACGGAGTGCAAGAACATCCATTCCATCACGAAGAACCGAAAGGAGTCTTCACTCTAAGAACCACCACTTCTCCATCACAAAGAACCGAAGTGTTTACGGAGTGCAAGAACATCCATTCCATCACGAAAAACCGAAAGGAGTCTTCACTCTAAGAACCACAACTTCTCCATCACATAGAACCGAAGTGTTTACGGAGTGCAAGAACATCCATTCCATCGCGAAGAACCGAAAGGAGTCTTCACTCTAAGAACCACCACTTCTCCATCACAAAGAACCGAAATGATACACAACTTTCACATTCGTCAACCATACCCTTTTCTCACTATCCTGACCTCCGCTGCCCAGATTACCTATCCGGCAATTATCCTTAGCATAATCTTCTTCTATCATAGCATAACCGACCCTTATGTTTTCCCGACCGCGCATTCGTCACTCATTTTGGAATTTAGTACATTAAAGGACTTCCAAATATACTTTCGAAGTTACGTTTATACATCCGTCATTCTGTTTTATGTCGTAATATACTTACAATGGAAACTTATCAAATCACTATCAACGCAATAATCGTGCCGTACAACATACTTATAGCTTGGGTATGAACTCTCTATGGTCATCACACTATATTCATAACAACAGAAACCTAGCGTGTAGCTCATGGATTTAATATCAATAATATATAGATGAAACCCTTAACATACTTATCTACTCGATAGCACTATCATAGCACAAGATATCCATAACCACACAGGTACCGGAAAGCAAGCATCATCAATAAACACATCATACAAGTAGTTATACAATCTGCCAGAAATTAATTTTACTATGTCGACTGAATTGATATGATTTATTTGGGCATGATAAATTGATTTGTAGATCAAACTCAAAACTAGAACATTGTAGATAATTGGATTAGCTTCATGTACAAAAAAAATCTAGCTTCAATTATATTTTTGAACTGCTCAAAATACTTATTTTACTTAGACATTTCTGTATTTTCGGACTGCTCTGTCCCAGATTTACAGTACTGCGTTACATGTGCATTTCACCTATTAAGGAGTCATTTTTAGACCAGGCTATAAAAGAGTTATTTGTAGACAAATGAGTTAGCTTTCTCCACAAAAAAACTAGCTTATTTCAGATTTCGGAGCTGCTTGAAACACTCATTTTACTAAACTACATTCTGCTGGAGGTTTCTGTTTCTCAAATTTAAAGTACTTCATTGCATGCACATTTCACCTATCAAGGATTCATTTTCAGACTGATCTATAGAAGAGTCATTTGTAGATATATGAGTTAGCTTTCTCCACAAAAAAACTAGTCTCATTCCCATTTTTTAACTGCTCAAAATGTTTGTTTTACTAAACAACACTCTGCTGGAAGTTTCTGCTTCCCAGATTTGAAAATTTATCTTGCATGGCATGGATCTCTCAAACTATCAACATCAAGCACATAATAAATATTACTACATACTATATAGGTTCTAAAGTGAGTTAAAATACTCACAAAAACTTGAAATTGAGCTTGGGCTTTGGATTAGAGCTTAGGAAGCTTGGACACAAGCTTCAAGTGATGGAATCTTCTTCTTCCTCCTCTTCTAATCCTCTTTCTTCTCTTCTATTTTTCTCATGGACATGCAAGTCTCCTAACTTCCTCTCTAAATGCATATTATGAAGAGTAAGAGAGGCTAATGTATGCTATAGGCATGTATATATAGAAAAACCCAAGTGCTATGTGTCATTTGCATGGTTATATGCCATGCTATGTGTCCAACAAGTGGACAAGTGTCACATGGGGTGGTGACATGTGTCTAGGGGGTTGCATGTGCAACAAGTGGTCGGCCATGTGGGGCCCACCTTGGGTTCTGTGCCACTTTCTCAATTTATGTGCATAAGTTCCTTGATACGCGTGTCAGTCTCGATTTACGTGCAACCGGGTATTATTTCTATTGTCCGGGTCCGAGTACAGGAGTAAGTTAAGTCTTTCTACGGTCGAGTCGGTGCGGTGATTATAGTCTAATTAGTAATTACATACACTGATACGGTCACACAAATAAAATAATAATATAATAATATACCAGACATGGAAATTCATAAAACTCCTACTATTGAACGTTGAGAAATTACAGGTATTACACCTTCTACCACCTATTACAGGATTTCGTCCTCGAAATCAGAACTAGTTAGTACTAAATAGAAATGGAAATTTCTCTCGTATTTCCGATTCCAGATCCCAAGAAGCTTCTCCTTCAATATGATGCTTCTACTGAACCTTTACCAGCAGAATCTCTTTGTTCTTTAGCTTCTTGATTCAAATATTCCATTCGGTCGGATCCTTTGCTTTGGCCTTCTCGAACCATTTCCTTAATCCTTCGTCATTCTGTTCGGCTTCGAGTATGCGATGAATGAGGGTAGACTGCATCGTAAGACATCCAAAAGATCTTCCACTACTTAACTAATCAGACCTTCTCCTAAATTCATTCAAATGTTCAAACTTCTTTGCTACGTCAGTACCATATGAAATTCAAAGTTCTAACGTTGAATATGGCACCTTCAATCTTTCGTCTTGTTTAATGCTGAGATTGATTTGCTGATCTGCGAGCTCTCTTTCAGAATTATCGTGGCGATTAAACATTGTTCTGAATTCCTCATTCCGAAAAATCTTTGCGCATACGTCCAGTCTTTCCACAATTAAAACATTGTGCCTCTCATCTTGTGATGATTCTTGATGTATCTAGAGTTTCCCTTAATGATTGTGGACTGCATTTGAGTAGCTATTGGTGTCACTGGTTTGTTTCTTCTGCGTCTTTAATCGGCAAGATTCTCACCTCTCAGCTCCTTGATGCGATGGTTGGGAAGTCTAGTTAATCTCGCGATTGTCTTCTATAACTTGTAGGAGTCATGGCATCCTCTTTAAGCGTGTTATTGTGATTGAGTTCCTTTGCGTGTCGACATGAAATTGTTGTGGAGTTTCGGCATTGTAGGCGATGACACAAGCCATTAAGCAATTTCCTCGTGCACTAATTAATATATAGCATATAAGGTGTTACTGGTAATTGAGGTAGGATTGGATTTACTTGTAAGGAGTTGAATTCATAACAAAATGAATACTCATGGTGTACTGAGTTAGAAACGAAGAGATATGTGATTACTCATTCGTAGGATCACAATGTATAGAATGAGTATCTTAGAATGATCATCAGATGATTACTATAGGACAATCATAGTAATGTAATGACTAAAGGCGCAAGGCCTCCAAGGTAGGACATAAGAATTCTTGTCTCATGAGCCAATAATTTAGGTGAAGTCTTAATGATAAAAGTTAAGAAGAATTCGTGAAATGAAAGGAAATGAAGACTAGTTTACAAAGGGGTGCAATATGCTTGAGTTCCTTAGTTGAACAAATACAAAGAGCTCCTTTGCAATAATGTCAAGGGATACACACTTGCAAGAGTTGATCAAACGGTTGACAGTCCAAACGATTCATAGAGATTAATTTAACAGATCATAAGTCCAAATGACTTACAGTGAGTGGTTTGTGGTTTATAAATGAATTGTTAGAATTGATTTATATGAGGATAAGTCCAAAGAGGTGACTTATAGCATTAGAAAGCAAACGAATTCATAATTGGACTTATCACTGATCAAAATGATCCAAAATCTTGTTAAGTGAAATCAGAGGGGACAATGAATAACTGTCAATTAGTGGATCAATAAAGGACATCCCAAGGTTCATCATAAGGATAATTGATCTAATGCAGCCAATGATAGAAAATAGTGGGTTTACTCAAAAGGAGTTAAATCAGAAAGATGGATATAATTACTCAGCCTTATATGGTTTTAATTTATAACATGCACAGGATGTTATAAACCCGAAATGTGTCTTCTCTTGGTAGGCCCTGTGCGATCTGATCGTTGGCTTGAAGGTGGAATGCAGTACTCATCTTTGTTCCCAGTGCGAGTCGTTCGTCGTGATTGAACGTGGTCGATGTCAGCAGTCTATGAGGTCGTTCGGTCAGTCGAAGGTACGTTCCACTCTTGCGTCTTCCATCGACCTGGGTATTTAATTACGCCGATTTCTCATGTGCTCCTTGCTGTAGAAAAGCATTGTCGTTGTGTGCCCTCAGCATCAGACTGTCCTTGAGAAGATGACCCTTCTTGCTGCAGTACTAGCAAATGAAATCTGATCGTTGGTAGATCTTAGGAGTTCAACAATCTTTGTGCGTGTGTCCTGGCAGATTGCAAGTGTAGTAGACGTTGCAAAGATTCGCGCGTTCTTATGTAAGAGTTGGTGTCCATAAGGTTATCCCAACTTACAAGTGGAACCACTCAACTAACATGTAACTTAAGGGGATGAAGTATCTTATCCTTAGTCTTTCTAGACTCTAGGCTAAGGTGACTGTTCCGAGATTTGTCTCAGGAAATTCGTCAAAGCCTAAACTTCTTGTTGATATAACAAGTCGTTCTAACAAAATGTCTAAGGAAGACATCCACATAAACTAAGCGTCTATCGTCTAACGGCTAACCTTATATCTTTCAAAGATGTCTGGTACTATGTATGGCTCCATAGCTTACCTGTATAACAAAACTAACTATGACCAGTATTGGTATAAGAAGTCTTACGGTTCATAGCTTAAGCGTGTTGGACAGACGGTAAAAACCTAAACCTAGGCTCTGATACCAAAAATCCCTGTCACGCCCCGGCGTAGCCAAAATAGGGAAAAATTTTGAATTTTCCATCTTGGACCCTGAGGCACGTGACTGGTTGCATTACCGAATTGTCCATCACCAAATGCTAATAATAAACAACATAACTAAAGGGATAAAACCAACAGCAGCTAGCAAGAATATATTATAATAAGAGGCCACAATACTAGTTAACTATTACATCATGGTAGATACATCAGTCTTATGGCTCTAGGGCCTTACAGAACTATTACAAAAGATAGATGAAGTCCTCTGCTAGAGGTTACAACCAAAAACATTTACAAAGACGTCCACTAGTCTTCTCTCTAACTATCATATCCATAGCCATCTTCGGTGTACTCTTCCTCCATGTTCTCCTCTTGCGTGGCATCATAACCCGTGTACTCATCACCTGGATAAGCTGGACATGGGAATATCCAGCGACATGAACGTCGTCAGCTTATGAAAGCTGAGTGAGAAAACTAAATCAAATGGAACTTATATAGTCACTCACAACACAAAATATATTTACTACTTTTATTACGTCTATTAAAGTTCTCTCACGTTCTCACCGTCGGACTATAACCACTTACGTGCCCATACAGGCATTCGAAGAGAAAACAAACAATCATTACAACTCGCTTCAACATCTCGGAACATTATCACAGTCCATTACCGAAGTCTATTTCGGAGTCCTAACTCCAATCAACAACAAAAAAGCTGTCACTATTGCACAACTAAATCACTTTGTACTTTCCAATTGTAACCAATCCCTCTTTCGTTAACCAAACCATCTTACACTGATCAAACCATCTTTTATTAACCAAACCATCTCGCACTGACTAAACCATCTTTCATTAACCAAAACACTTGTAACCTTCACTTTGTCACGAAGAACCAGAGTGTTCCCACAACCTTCACGGAACCATCTTGTACTAACCAAACCATCTCTCATCAACCAAAACATCTTTCACCAACCGCCTTGTCACGAAGAACCACCACTTCACCATCACGAAGAACCGAAGCATTTTCGGAGTGCAAGAACATCCATTCCATCACTAAGAACTGAAAGGAGTCTTCACTCTAAGAAGCACCACTTCTCCATCACGAAGAACCGAAGCATTTTCGGAGTGCAAGAACATCCAATACATCACTAAGAACCGAAAGGAGTCTTCACTCTAAGAACCACCACTTCTCCATCACAAAGAACCGAAGTGTTTATGGAGTGCAAGAACATCCATTCCATCACGAAGAACCGAAAGGAGTCTTCACTCTAAGAATCACCACTTCTCCATCACAAAGAACCGAAGTGTTTACGGAGTACAAGAACATTCATTCCATCACGAAGAACCGAAAGGAGTCTTCACTCTAAGAACCACCACTTCTCCATCACAAAGAACCGAAGTGTTTACGGAGTGCAAGAACATCCATTCCATCACGAAGAACCGAAAGGAGTCTTCACTCTAAGAACCACCACTTCTCCATCACAATGAACCGAAGTGTTTACGGAGTGCAAGAACATCCATTCCATCACGAAAAACTGAAAGGAGTCTTCACTCTAAGAACCACCACTTCTCCATCACAAAGAACCGAAGTGTTTACGAAGTGCAAGAACATCCATTCCATCGCGAAGAACCGAAAGGAGTCTTCACTCTAAGAACCACCACTTCTCCATCACAAAGAACCGAAATGATACACAACTTTCACATTCGTCAACCATACACTTTGCTCACTATCTTGACCTCCGCTGCCCAGATTACCTATCCGGCAATTATCCTTAGCATAATCTTCTTCTAACATAGCATAACCGACCCTTACGTTTTCCCGACCGCGCATTCGTCACTCATTTTGGAATTTAGTACATTAAAGGACTTCCAAATATACTTTCGAAGTTATGTTTATACATCCGTCATTCTGTTTTATGTCGTAATATACTTACAATGGAAACTTATCCAATCACTATCAACGCAATAATCATGCCGTACAACATACTTATAGCTTGGGTATGAACTCTCTATGGTCATCACACTATATTCATAACAACGGAAACCTAGCGTGTAGCTCATGGATTTAATATCAATAACATATATATGAAACCCTTAACATACTTATCTACTCGATAGCACTATCATAGCACAAGATATCCATAACCACACAGGTACCGGAAAGCAAGCATCATCAATAAACACATCATACAAGTAGTTATACAATCTGCCAGAAATTAATTTTACTATGTCGACTGAATTGATATGATTTATTTGGGCATGATAAATTGATTTTTAGATCAAACTCAAAACTAGAACATTGTAGATAATTGGATTAGCTTCATGTACAAAAAAAATCTAGCTTCAATTACATTTTTGAGCTGCTCAAAATATTTATTTTACTTAGACATTTCTGTATTTTTGGACTGCTCTGTCCCAGATTTATAGTACTGCGTTACATGTGCATTTCACCTATTAAGGAGTCATTTTTAGACCAGGCTATAAATGAGTTATTTGTCGATAAATGAGTTAGCTTTGTCCACAAAAAAACCTAGCTTAATTCAGATTTCGGAGCTGCTTGAAACACTCATTTTACTAAACTACATTCTGCTGGAGGTTTCTGTTTCTCAGATTTAAAGTACTTCGTTGCATGTACATTTCACCTATCAAGGATTCATTTTCAGACTGATCTATAGAAGAGTTATTTGTAGATATATGAGTTAGCATTCACCAAAAAAAAACCTAGCCTCATTCCCATTTTTTAACTGCTCAAAATGTTTGTTTTACTAAACAACACTCTGCTGGAAGTTTCTGCTTCCCAGATTTGAAAATTTATCTTGCGTGGCATGGATCTCTCAAACTATCAACATCAAGCACATAATAAACATTACTACATACTATATAGGTTCTAAAGTAAGTTAAAATACTCACATAAACTTGAAATTGAGCTTGGGCTTTTGGATTAGAGCTTAGGAAGCTTGGACACAAGCTTCAAGTGATGGAATCTTCTTCTTCCTCCTCTTCTAATCCTCTTTCTTCTCTTCTATTTTTCTCATGGACATGCAAGTCTCCTAACTTCCTCTCTAAATGCAGATTATGAAGAGTAAGAGAGGGTAATGTATGCTATAGGCATGTATATATAGAAAAACCCAAGTGCTATGTGTCATTTGCATGGTTATATGCCATGCCATGTGTCCAACAAGTGGACAAGTGTCACATGGGGTGGTGACATGTGTCTAGGGGGTTGCATGTGCAACAAGTGGTAGGCCATGTGGGGCCTATCTTGGGTTCTATGCCACTTTCTCGATTTACGTGCATAAGTTCCTTGATACGCATGTCAGTCTCGATTTACGTGCAACCGGGTATTATTTCTATTGTCCGGGTCCGGGTCCGAGTATGGGAGTAAGTTAAGTCTTTCTACGGTCGAGTCGGTGCGGTGATTACAGTCTAATTAGTAATTATATACACTGATACGGTCACACAAATAAAATAATAATATAATAATATACCAGACATGAAAATTCATAAAACTCCTACTATTGAACGTTGAGAAATTACAGGTATTACAAACATGTTCGATTGATCGAATCGCTCTCGATCACATCATCCTTCAATCGATTGAAATGTCTTCGATCGCTTAACTATGGCTCTGTTTCGATCGATCGAAATACCTTCGATCGATCGATTGAGCCAAAGGTTTCTAAAGATTGCATGGAAGAGGTTGGGAATCAATATTTCATCACATATTCCCAATGTCTAAACTACGGAAACATAATAAAACTAGTGCAGAAACAGTAACCTAAAGTAATTATAGCATATAAACTAATAACAATCAAATAACAAGGATTGATCGATCGAAGGTTCCTGCCTTCGTCTCCCGTCAAAACGACTTATATATAGGGTTCCTGCAGAGTTTACGCAACTTTTGGATGAATATGAAGTTCAATCGATCGAGCTTAGTTCGATCGATCGAATGTTCGATCGATTGAACTCTCCTCAATCGATTGAACTTTCTGATTTTGACACCTCTGCGCACCGATGGGAGAATGGCCATAACTTTTTACTCGAACCTCAGATTGACCTCCTGTTTGCGGCCACGCGACCGCAACTCAAAGATCTACATTTCATATCTTCTTGGAAAAGCTTCCAAATCTAAAGTCTTCATTGTCAAAATTGGCATTTTCTCAGCTGCTTCTGTTGTTCTCTTCACCAAAATCACTTTCTTTAGCTCCACTTCATCGAATTACATCCTAATACCTATAAAACAATGCAAAAACATATGCTTTAGCATTAACACAATAAAAAGAACATTGTTATTAGAATGAACCTAAATGTAGGGACTTTGGGGATAAAAGTATGCATAAAGGACCATATAATATGCTATGAACATGCACTTTTCACCTCGAATCACACTCCCCAACTAGCTCATTGCTAGTCCCTAGCAATGAAGCGAATTACAGCAATGTTTATTCAAACTCTAAGAATTGAAAACAAAATAAAGTAAAAATCATAAATCACTTTCGCAGGAATCGCGATTGCATTTAGCGTATACAACAAGCCTTTAAACCCCTAGGTTCCCCCTAGTGGACGAGTATTGTCTCGTGAGGGTTTGCAGTGAATTTACCCACAAAATTCATGTTTATGGTAATGGTTCTCATTTAAAAGTTTTCAAGAAATTTTTTTCCTCTCATTTAGCAATATAGTTAAGTTCAACAATCTCATGAAACTCTCTAGTAAGCCATAGCAATGCAACACGCACATTACAGTTAATCTACTATCAAAGTCATTAGAATATTCCATACCTATTAATATTCAAGTGTGTGTGTAAATGGACAACCAAAATACAAAACTTGAATTTCAAAGCTTGCATAACCTAAGATACTATCAAGACGTTCATTTTGACTCGACTCTCACAGGGATTACACTCTCAAGATGAAATCACTCTGAATTAGGTGTAATAATTATCACTCATGATATGAAAGCTATAAAGAGTAATTGTAAATGGAATCTAACGCTTCTCATATCTAAATAGAAAAACGGAAATTTTATAGTGCATAAAGTCTCATGAAGGGATACTTTTCACTAGAAGAGCGAGATACCGTGGAGAACTCTCTCATTACCTTAACTTCAAACCCAATTTACTTAAAATCATCAGGACTTTGAAAAAGAGGTGTTAGGTGAAAGAAGAAAGAGCTCGTGATATTCAATTAGGTCAAAGGATGTGATTGGAATGTCTATTACAACTTTTCAAACTTTCCCACATCTCCAATCTCTCTCTTCTTTTCTTTTAATATATATATATATATATATATTTTCACTCTTCTTTCTATTCTTATTTTTTTTCTTCTATAACAACCATTGGCATTTTTTTTTCTTTTCATGCTTTTTTTTTTCTTTTTTTTTTCTTTCCATCATTTTTCCTTTGCCAACTTTCTCTTATTCACATAACCAAACTTCTTGTCAAGATAACACATCCCAATCACTCCTAGATAAAGAAAAGAACTCAAACAATATGGAGTTAGACTTAGATTTAAGGAATTATAATGATAATGCAATTATGATAAGGCTCAAGAGGTGAAGTAAAGGAATAGTACAGAGGTAGGCCAAGGCTGTATTATGAGTGTATGGTCAAAAGATAGCCTAAATCATCTTCTAAGTTCATAGGATTATTCATTTTAGTAAATTCAAGAGCTCTAAATTTGGTAAATCCTGAACGTTCTCTTCTAGTGATCAGTCAGAATGAAGATGGAAAATGAGACTTTCAACGAATGAATACACTTTTCAAAAAGTAAGAGTAATTTTATAAAAACCCTCAAAAATAAAAGAATGGCACAAAAGCTCACTTGGGTTCTTAGTCTCCACTACAGTCTCTCAAGACACCTAAGCTATGCTTACTAATCCATTTAAGCTATGTACAAGGTTGTCACAATGTGCTTAAAGTTGTTTGAAGATTAAAAAGCATAAAATATACTATAACTAAGATAGTAAACAAACTATCATTGTGTATCACATACTAATAACATACATAAAATAACACTAATGCATCATAACTAACTACATTAACTAAGAGAGAAATACAAGAACTATTTTATTATATTAAAAAAAAATTAAAAATTTTAAAAATTTTGCAATTTTGATTTACTGAGTCATGTTGCTAAGCAGGTGTATTGATATTAAAGCATAAAAACAAAGAAATGAGGCATGCAATGACTCACTCCCCCCAACTAAAACTAAACATTGTCCTCAATGTTCTAAACTAAGCACATGGACATGTAAAGTAAAGTGAGAGAAGGAAGGATGTTACCTCGAGGCGTTAATATCCAATTTTTTTTATATGTTACCTGCAAAATCATTAGTAGCAACAAGGAAAAATAGAGAAAGAATATAATACTACTCAGTAACTAAATTCGGTTAATCAAAATTTTTATCATAAAGTAATAACCGAAATTTTTGAGGATCTTCCCAATGAAATAATTTAACAGTGAAAAGAATGTAGGGATCCTCATAAAAATGCAACTCCCCCCAACTAATGTCAGGCTCAAGGTCAGAGGAGATGATGCAAAATCTATGGCTGCCAAATTTGTTGGGGATAGTTATAAGAGGAATACCACACTTTTTAGGAATTATACTCAAGGAAAGATCTTTGGTGTCGGTATTTTCTATAACAGTCTCTATTTTTTTATTATCAAAAACAGGCGGAGGCCATGGTTCAATAAAAGGGACAGGGTCTAAGTGATGTTCTAATGAAGCTTTACTACCTTCCTCTTGTTCTAGAACAGAATCTATGGAGATGTGATCATATGAATTGGATTTCTGTTCTATGTAAATAGTTTTGGACTGGACTTAGATGAAGCTATCTATTTGGGCCTCAATATCATTATTACTCAAGAAGGTCAAGCAGTCTAGCATATTACTAGCTTCTTGTTGAAGTTTAAGATCATCTAACGTGGGCCAAATAGTTTCTAAGTCCTCTCTCAAAGAATTTTGAAAGTTAAAATTTTCTGAAAAACATGTGCTAGAATCCTTACCATCCTCTTCCACAACACATTCATTTTGTTCAATATTGGGGTACACATGATTTTCGAGCTCGAGATGAGGGAATTGATTGATAGCAAGGATAGGTGATGGGCAACTTGGTGACACCACCTCTTCGGCCGAAAGAGGTGAGGGTTCATGAATATCACATGAATCTAAATTGGATTTAGATTTTTCAATTATGTCCTCCCTAGGGTCACTATCAAAGGTAGGGGTAGAGTCAACAGGGGACTCATCCTTTCCTAATTGCGTGCAATCACCTAAACTCTCATTATCTGTAAAAACCTCATTCTCATCCGTGTAACTCTCCTCACTATATATGTCATCTATTGAGGTTCTCTGTATAAAGGAATTGTGCAACTTTATCCAGGCAGTGAAGGAGTTGATGTCTGGGGTTGCATATTGAGGAGAAGATGGTTCTACAACTTCATGCTTAATGGTTTGGTTTCGGAGTTCGTGTTGGGTTATCACTTTCTTGAATGAGTTGTTAACCTCATTCGGTATAAACCTATCATTATCCTCCAATTCCATTCCATTATTAGTGTCTTGAAATTAGGTTGTAGTATTGAAGGATTGGTATAGTCTTCTAAAGGTTGGCTAGCATATGCTTGTTGATATCTAGTTTCTAATTTATCTAGTGCACTATCTAGCCTTTTAATTTCACTAAGTAGTAATTTTAACATACCATTATCCTCAACTTGGTTATTATCCTCATTATTACTATATGAAGTTTCGTCCCGTTGTTGTTGATAATAGTCCCCTTCCCATTGAGTGTGTGGACAAGATTCGTCAAAGGGAAAGTCTTGGTACGTTTGGTAATCGTGGGAACTACTAATATAACCTATATTATTTTGGTTATATCCCCATTGCGATTGATAGAACTCTTCATGTGGAGGTTCTTGATACGTTTGATAATACGGGGGACTACCACTATCATATTTCCATTGTGGTGGTTGGTAGCACTCAGGTTGATAGTGTGCATCATATGTGGGTGCTTGCCAACTTGGGGGATAGTTTTCATTACTTAACGTGCACCTATTTATGATGTTTGTGTTGTATGGAGGGTAATATGAATAAGACATGTTGACCCAAAATTTTCAAAACAATAGAAAATGTATTTATTTAAGTATTATTTTTTTCTTGTGAGAGAGAAAGTCCAAAGTAATTTTTTTTTCTTTTTTTTGAAGGAAGAAAAAATGGAAATAATTTAGTAAAATTCTAACCTAGTGCCTTCCCCGGCAACGGCGTCAAAAACTTGACACGACTAAGAAGTTGTGTGCTCTTGTGCAACACCCAAGTGTAGGTGATCGTGCAAGTAATACTGGATAAGTCCAGGTCGATCCCACAGGGAAGGAATAGGGAGAATGTCTACTAAGTTATAACCTAAAGAAAAAGAAAATAAGAATGAATGATTGGAGGTGTACTAACAAATCCTAATTAATTAAATTAAATTAAATAATAAACTAAAACTTATAGAAACATAACTAATTAAATAAATAAACTAAAGATGTTGGAAATACGAGAATCCACATTGATCCTAACCATCTACCATGCATACTCATTTACGTTCTATGGAGTTCATTCCTCTTCAGCATTCTGTATTTTTCTAAAGATAAAGAATCAATAGCCCTTTCATGACCGGGACTATATCATCACAGTTGATTTAAAATACTTAGAAGACGGTTTAAAACAATGATTATTACTTGCACTCTAAATGGTGTTAGCATTCAAAGTGGTTTTCAAAAGTCATTGAAGAAAATAGCCTTAAGGCTTTAAGTTCTAAAAACTGTTGTGACAAATTGAGCTTATAGGGACAATTTGATGACAGATTTCTAAAACAGAAAGTCATGAAATACTTAAAAGAATCATCTCAGGAATTAACATGTTCGATCGATCGAAGCGCTCTCGATCGATCGAACATCATCATCCTTCAATCGATCGAAATGTCTTCGATCGCTTAACTATGGCTCTGGTTCGATCGATCGAAATACCTTCGATCGATTGAGCCCAAGGTTTCTAAAGATTGCATGGAAGAGGTTGGGAATCAATATTTCATCCCATATTCCCAACGTCTAAACTACGGAAACATAATAAAACTAGTGCAGAAACAGTAACCTAAAGTAATCATAGCATATAAACTAATAACAATCAAATAACAAGGATTGAAAAGAAAAACCTGGATATTATCTGAAATAAACTTGAAATACACATGAAATCTACTTGAATCTTCAATAATCTTCAATATATTGATGAAAAAGAGGAAGAAAAAGATGAATCTAATCAAATCTACTCCTAATCTAACCCTAAAACTACCTTAAACTGTTGTTTTCTGCGTTTTGGAGCGTCCTCCCTTCGTCTGGCGTCAAAACAACTTATATATAGGGTTCCTGTAGAGTTTACGTAACTTTTGGATGAATATGAAGTTCAATCGATCGAGCTTAGTTCGATCGATCGAAGGTTCGATAGATTGAACTCTCCTCAATCGATTGAACTCTCTGATTTTGACAACTCTGCGCACCAATGGGAGAATGGCCATAACGTTTTACTCAAACCTCGGATTGACCTCCCGTTTGTGGCCACACGACCGTAACTCAAAGATCTACGTTTCATATCTCTGGGAAAAGCTTCCAAATATGAAGTCTTCATTGTCAAAATTGGTATTTTCTCAGCTGCTTCTGTTGTTCTCTTCACCAGAATCACTTTCTTTAGCTCCACTTCATCGAATTACATCCTAATACCTATAAAACAATACAAAAACATATGGTTTAGCATTAACATAATAAAAATAACATTGTTATTAGAATGCACCTAAATGTAGGGACTTTGGGGATAAAAGTATGCATAAAGGACCATATAATATGCTATGAGCATGCACTTTTCACCTCGAATCAGTAACTTTCCCTCATTACGTCGATTTAATGTATTAGCTAGTTGTCCCATTTAGGATTCGAGCTTAGCTATCGATTACGTATGGGAGTTAACAAGTTGAGACTATGATTGCGATTGGGCCTCTAAGTTTTTTAACAATGCCAACACGCTCTCTTCAAAAGTTTTATCCCTAGGAGGATTAGCCCGGAAGGGAGGTTGTTGATATTGATTAGAAGGAGGCTTATACGCATTTGGGAAATTCGTCATCGCAGGCTTTGAATACGAACCTTCACTATTAGATTTCCATGAGAGATTTGGGTGAGGTCCCTATGTTACATTCGGTTTATAATCTGCAGGTTATAATTGGGTCTTTGGAACTATTGAACAACATTAATGTGTTGTTCTATAAATTTCAAAAACTGTGACGCAGACGGACATGCCAATGTAGAATGAGACGTATCCGAGCATAACTGACAAATTTCGGCAGGAGGAGGTGGGCCTTGGATGTGGCCCATCATCATAAGTTGGTCCATTTTTCTATTTAATTCTTGAATTTCATATGAATGGCTTGATTCAACTTTAGCCTCTCTTTTTGGTTGTGGTGGGAGGTGTCCCTCGGGGCGTACATATACAGCTTGGTGCATTGAATTTTCGCTTAATGTTTTGAATATCTTCCAAGCTTCATCGACACTCTTGTGGAGGAACGTCCCCGCACAAATAGCATCGACTGTGTTACGAACAGCAGGAATTAGTCCCTCGTAAAAGACTTGTACAAGTTACCATTTAGGTATCTGATGATGAGGGCAGGAACATAAGATTTCCTTAAACTGTTCCCACGTATCATAAAGAGTTTCTTCATCTTGCATTATGAAATTAGTTATAGATTTTCTAATTTGGTTCATTCGGGTGATGGGGAAAAATTTCTGTAGGAAAGCAGTATGCAGTTCATCCCATGTTCTTATAGAATTTGGCTCCAAGATTGGAGCCAATACTTCACTTTGCCTTTAAGTGAAAACAGGAAAAGATGCAATTTTAACTCATCATCCGTTAAGTTTTGAATTTTTAAAGTAGCACAGATACCCTGAAATTCGCCTAAATGGTTGTAAGGATCTTCCTTAACGTGACCATGAAATGACGAAAGGAGTACAATAGTCAACGATTTGATTTCAAAGTGGGCTGTAGTCACTTCCAGTAATTCTATACACGACGGTGGCGTGTAAGCGGTAGGAGTAAAGTAATCCTTTAAGGGTGGTGGTGGAGGTATGTTGAGGTTATCTCCATTATTCTGATTATTTTGGTTATTCCTGTTATGTCCAAAATCAGCCATTGGAATAGGTTCGATTTTTATCATTTTAGTTTTCCTTAGACAGTTAAGAGTACTTCGAATTTCTGACTCAAACAAAGATGACGGTTCAGGTGTGGATTCGTCGTCTAGCATCAACCGAGCTATAGAAGCTTGTGCTGACAACCTAAGGACTCTAAGGGTGTGTTCAAGTTCAAGATTAAGCAGATTTAATTTAGGTTTACTCAAACGGGTAGCAAACCTAAACTAAAGACTAACACTACCAAAAAGACTGACTCAAATAGGGAAAATAAACTACGCTAATAATCAAGTATGCAAGCACACAGTACTACTATGATGCATGAAATTATCCTTATGCAGTGATTCGTGTCAAAGCCCAGTGCCCCGGGTTTCCTAGCTAATGCAGTGCTCATTCCACACCTACCTAATGCAAGTAATGCATCGCAGCGCCCTGACTTACAGTGAGTTGATGCGAAATTTAAAGTAAAGCGGTTTACTTGTTATTTTTAAATTGATATTTATTTATTTTTTCAGGTCCGCGTAAGCTCCGTTGACTTGCACAACTGCTCCACTCGAACTTGCTAGAATTTGATGACTTGTAAATTGCAAAACACGGATAATTTTAGCGACTCGAAAATTAACTAGAAATAAATAAAGTAAAATCTAAACTAATATGTACTTAACTAATTAAATTAAGATTCTAAAAATTAACGACAAAAATATTTCAATCCCCGGCAACAGGGCCAAAAATTGATCTTGTCAAAATCAAGATAAAAAGCATGCTTTACTTTCTTAAGATTTGTAGTGTGGAAGTAAAGGTCGAACCCACAGAGATTGTATATTTTTGTCCTTTAATTTAGAAAACCTAAATCTATTTAGTTATTTGAAAACGGAAGTTTGATTGATTGGTTTAAATTCTACTATTAATTAAACTATGAATTAAATGAAATTGAACTATAAATTATGGAAATAAAATATTAAGATTAAATCTAAGTAAACTAATGTGCAAAATTTAAGATTGTTTTAAGTATGAATGGATGAGATCTAGGATTGCAAATCCACCACTCACTATGCATCGGGGGTCTATACTTCCTATTTTAAGTTCTAAGTTTGGATAGTCACGATCTATCGTAGCTACAAGCCCAATAGTATTTGTTCAAAGAGAGAAAATAGAGAGAATAAAGGCTTAACCTAACAGGTTAGCCAACACATGTATATATATTATTAAAGAAACAATTACAAGCATACCCTTATACTTTAACACTCTCCCTCAAGCTGGAGCATATATATCTATCATGCCCAGCTTGTTACAAATATCATAGAAAGGTCCCTTATTCAGAGCCTTAGTGAAAATATCTCCTAACTGATTATTTATCCTAACAAAACACGTAATAATATGTTTCCTCAAGACCATATCTCTAATGAAATGACAATCGACTTCAATGTGTTTGGTTCTCTCATGAAACACTGGGTTACTGGCAATGTACATGGCAGCTTGATTATCACAATAAAACTTCATAGGTTGATCACTTGAGAACCCCATCTCTTATAGAATGGATTTCACCCACAACATCTCACAGGCAGTATGAGCCATAGCTCTATACTCAGATTCAACACTCGATCTTGCCACTACATTTTGCTTTTTTACTTTACCACATAACAAGATTACCACCAACAAATGCACAGAACCCTGACACTGAACGTCTATCTAGATGATCTCCTGTCCAACTAGCATCTGAGAACCCCTCTATCTCCAAGTTATCTGAAGGTTTCAACACTAAATCTTTTCCAGGAGCACCTTTCAAATATCTCAAAATACGACACACTGCCTCCTAATGTGATAATTTGGGATTCTGTATAAATGTGACTAACAACGCCTATAGAGAAGGTGATATCAGGTCGAGTCACAGTCAGATAAATCAACTTACCCACAAGTCTTCTATATCGCCCAGCATCATTGAAGTCTTCTCCATCATCTTTACTTAACTTTATATTCGAGTCCATCGGAGTGTCAACAGGTTTTGAACCCATCAATCATGTTTCCTCTAGAAGATCAAGCACATACTTCCTCTGAGACAAACAAATTCCTTCCTTAGATCTAGCAACTTCAATGCCTAAGAAATAACACAGTAATCCCAAGTCTTTCATATGAAAATGCTTACTCAGATGAGTCTTCAACAACTGTATACCTTCATTATCATTGCTAGTTATCACTATATCATCCACGTAAACTGCTAGGATAATGGTGCCTTTATCACATTGTCTCACAAACACCGAGTGATCAGAACTCGTCCTCTTTAACCCATATAAGCTAGCTACTTGACTAAACTTGTCAAACTAGGCCCTTGGAGATGATTTAAGTCCATAGATAGCTTTCTTCAATCGACACACCTTATGGGACTCCCCCTGAGCAACATACCCAGGAGGTTGCTCCATGTAAACCTCTTCCTGAAGGTCACCATGAAGAAAAGCATTCTTGATATCGAGTTGGTAAAGGGGCCAACTCTGATTAACAGCAACAGATAATAGCAGGCGAACCAAACTAAGACGAGCAATAGGAGAGAAGGTTTCAAAGTAATCAACACCGAAGGTTTGGGTATACCTTTTCGTAACTGACCGAGCTTTCAGCCATTCAACCGTACCATCAGGATGATACTTAACCACATACACCCAACGACAACCCACGACTTGCTTCCCAGAAGGAAGATCAGGTAACTCCCATATACCATTATTGGACAATGCTAACATCTCTTTGTCCATAGCACTCTTCCATCCCGGTGAAGTTAATGCCTGAATATGAGACTTAGGGACAGAAATAGAGGATAAAGCACAGACAAAGGAACAAGGTGTAGGAGACAAACGAGAAAAAGAAACAACCTGATCAATAGGGTGCTGAGTACAAGAACGAGTAACTTTACGAAGTACAATAGGCAGATCAACAGACTGGGGGACCTCACCTGAAGTTGATGATGTTGGAGGTGGAGCAGAAGAAGTTTCAGCTCTTGGTGGCTTTTCACGGTGATGGTACACCTGTAATGGCAAAGACCCAGAAATAGTAGAACCAAAACTAGGAGGAATAGGCAGAGGAACAGATGAAACCGGAGTAAGAACATCAACATCTAAGAGGTTCCAAACGACGAAAAAAAAGATATACTTTCAAATAAAGTAACATCAGCACTAACTATATAACGATGATTCTGAGGATTCTAACACTTATATCCTTTTTAAGTACAGGAATACCCCAAAAGACACACTTTGTAGCATGAGGATCTAATTTATCCTGACCTGGAGTAAGAACATGAGTGAATGCAACACAACCAAACACCCGAGGAGGTAAAGCAAATAAGGTCTTATCAGGATATAAGATAGAATGAGGAATGCCCCCATGAAGAACAGAACTGGGAATACAATTTATAACATAACAAGCAGTAAGAACAACATCCCCCCAAAATTGCTTAGGGACTTTTATTTGAAGCATAAGAGTTCTAGCTACCTCTAGAAGATGTCTATTCTTACGTTCAACAACTCCATTCTGTTGAGGAGTATAACCACAGGAAGATTGATGTATAATCCCATGAGAATCACAATATGATTGAAGTGGTCCTTTAACATATTCTAAAGCATTATCAGACTGTAAAGTACAAATAGCACAACCAAATTGAGTCACAATCTCATTATGAAATAAATGAAAAACCGAAGAAATTTCAGAACGCTTTTTCATTAAAAGTATCCAGGACATTCTTGAACAATCATCCACAAAAGAAACAAAATAAGAAAAACCTAATAGACTCTTATGTCTAGATGGATCCCAAACGTCGGAATGAACCAAATCAAAAGGAGTGGACCGACGATTATTTAGACGTAAAGGAAAAGATACTCTATGGTGCTTGCCTAACTGACAAGCCTCACATTCTAATGTAGACACAGACTTAAAAGATGGAAAAACCTGCTTCAAGGACTGCAACGATGGATGACCCAGACGACAATTCCATTGATGCGGTGAGACAGCTGCTTGTAAAGCCACCGATTTATTAGTTAAGGGATGTTGTTCAAGATAGTAAAGACCATTCCACTCACGACCTCCACCAATCATCTTCTTCGAGCTGAGATCCTGAAAGACACAACAATCAGGGTAAAAGGTTATAGAACAATTAAGTGATTTAGTAAGTTGACTGACAGATAAAAGATTAAAAGGAAAAGTAGGAATATAACTAACAGAAGACAAAGTAAGAGAAGAGGTCGGAGAGACAGAGCCAGTCCCAACAATGGGACAAGATCGACCGTCAGCAAGAACAACTGAGGACTTAGCAGGGGAACGAGTTAACTTTGAAAAATGATTGGACTTACCAGTCATATGGGCAGAAGCTCCTGAGTCGATAACCCACAAGGAAGGAGCAAAAGAAGAGAAACATGCAATATTACCTGAATGAGCAAAGCCAGCAAAATCAGACACAGAAAGCTGTTGTTGTTGCTGGACTAAGGCATTATACTCCTCCCGAGACAGAGTGATAGACTCACTAGAAGATGCAACGGCCTACGGAATAGGAGTACTGACTTCCTGGTGAGGTGCAGACGGATTATCAGAAGTGAACAAAGCTAGATTAGACGGATTCTCCCAGGGCTTACCATGAAGATCATAACATCGATCAACGGTGTGATTGTCACCCCCACAATGGGTACAATAAAGAGAGCCAGTTCTTCCACGTCCTCTACCAAAACCACGATCACGACCACGACCAGGAGGACCCCAGCGGCCTCGATTATTATTAAAACCACGACCTCGATTATTAGTATAAAAGTTGCCTCGACCACGAAAGGTCCCCTGATTGCCAGAATATGTGACAAGAGCAGAATTATCCTTTGCAGAGGATACAGAAATGGAGGAAGCCTGAGTAGTCACACAAAGAATGCGAGAATACACGTTACTCAATGAAGGTATCTTACCATCGCCCGCCAAAATTTGTGACTTAACAGACTAAAGGTTTGGGTGTAACCCATCAAGGAATTTAGAGACATAAAATTCCTCATGTTGTTTCTTCATAACCTCAACATCATTGGTAACCGGATGGTACTGTGTTAACTCATCCATTAAACCCCTGAATATACTATAATACTCACTGATCGACTTCTCATTCTGTTAAAGAAGAAATAAATTCTGATAAATGTCATAGACTCGAGAAACATTGTTGTCCATGGAAAACATCTTATGGATAGACTCCCAAATATCCTTGGCCGAAGACAAAAACATAACACTGGATGAAATAGACGGTTCCATACTATTCCACAACCAAGACATAACAGTATAATTATTAGAAATCCAATCATCATACTCCTTAGCATCCTTCAAGGGGGGACTAGACATAATATATTTTAACTTCTTATGAGCACCTAGAGCAACCTTCATAGCTTGAGCCCACAACAAGTAGTTGGACCCATTCAATTTTGTAGTGATAATTTGCAAACTTATAATATCATGAACATGCTTTGTAGAACCGGAATCAGCCATATTGATACCAACTGACGAATGGGAGTCTTATACCAACACACGAACACACTCGTAGAAGGACATTAACAAGAACTCATACAAGAAATTAACCCAAGAGGTCCATGAAGGACCGAGATAGTACAAAGAGAGAATCATCAATCAAAACCGCACTTGAAAGGTAGATCAAGGTAAATCTATGCCTACAGGGGATGATAAGGGTCGAGAAATAGAGAGAAAGCAGTCCAAAGAAGCTGCGATGGTTAGGGTGATGGTGGGTAGGGCTGCGATGGCCAGGGTGGTGCTGAGGATTGCGGCGATGGCTAGGGTGGTGATGGGTAGGGCTGCAATGGCTAGGGTGGTGGTGGGGGTTGCGGCGCAGGGCTGGGGTGATGTTGGGGTTGTGGCGCAGGGCTGGGGTGGTGTTGGGGTTGCGGCGCAGGGCTGGGGTTGTGTTGGGGTTGCGGCACAGGGCTGGGGTGGTGTTGGAAGTGGCGGCGTAGGTCTGGGTGGTTGTGGGAGTGGCGGCGCAGGTCTGGGTGGTGTTGGGCGGTGCTGCGATATGTTAGGGAGGGCTAGGATAGGCTGCGGCTAGGGTTTGTTGGTGGATCTACATGGAGGCTCTGATACCATGTTCAAAGAGAGAAAATAGAGAGAATAAAGGCTTAACCTAACAGGTTAGCCAACACATGTATATATATTATTAAAGAAACAATTACAAGCATACCCTTATACTTTAACAGTATCAACAAGAGGATATCGCTAGTTTAATCTAAGCATAACTCATCTTCGGTTCACATGAATTATCTACCTATAACTAGGGTGTAGCATAACTCATCTTTTCTAGGCATGAATTATAGAAGATGTAAACATCACAATCACATAATCACTATTGTATGTAAATATTCTTATCAATCACAAAAATCAAAGAATATTGAGTTCAATAAGCATAAGGAAAAATCTAAGAGAGAATAGATCCAAAATACTCTTAATTATTATCATTAATAACTGATTATATATAAATAATCCACCAACATACAATTACTATCCAATACATAAAATCCTAAAATAAGAAAGCATAGAATTCCCCCTTTACATAGCTAGGGTTTCATTGAAACCCTAGAATAGGAGTTTAGTTGCACATGGTTGATGAAAGCATGAAGATTGAGTTGATGGTTGCCATTAGAGACCTTCAAGCTAGATCTTCTCCTCCTCTTGTCTTCAAAGTTGATGTGTGAATGAATGTGTAACCCCTTAATTTATGTAGAATGAGATACATATAGTTTTAGAGAGATTAGGAAGGTTTTTCTAAACCTAATCTGACTAAAACTGCTGTAAATTGCTTTCTGGACATAATTAGGCAATTTCGTCCACACAGGGGTCTTCAGCACTTAAAAATATGCATTTTACGTTTTCTATACTGATCGCACGAGTGGGCCGCGCGAGCGCGTAAATGGGAGGTCACACGAACGGGCCGCGCGAGCGATTGGCGGGAATGTCGCACGAGCGGGCCGCTCGCGCGAAGTGACTTTTTTAGCTTCTTTCTTTTTGCTTTTTTACCCCATTTAGCCTGGAATCCTTTCTTTCTTCTAAATCCTGACAAAAAGTAGAAAACGAAGTAAAATTACACAAAAACAGGACAAAAATGGCTAACAAATGTGAATTAAGGCATATAATTAGGATTTGTTCTCTCCCGATCAGTCATCCTAATGGACCTTCTGTAATTATACCATGGTGATGTCACTATTTTCTAATATCCTATGAGGAATTTTCGGTGAAAATTAGAGGTATTATAGTACATCTAGAAAACCAGAGCAAACAATGAGTTAATTCCTTGGAGAGTTCATGAGAGATCCTTATGCATTCATACACCAATACACTTGCATGGCCACTAAAATGCATAACCCAACTTCCCATTCACACTCAAACACATACATAACATCTACTCTGAAGTTCTGGAGTTGAAGATTGAAGAACTAAGAGGAGTAAAGAAGATTAATCACCCTTGAAGCACTCTGGAAGCTAAAGGACCAAGATCTAGCATCCACAACACCTTCACTCATATTTTCTTCATCTATTCACTATCCAAGCTTGTATGAGTATCTAGTCTCACTTAGAAACCTGTAGAAGTGGTCTTTATGTGATTTGAAACTCATACGTGTGATCTATATGTAGTTGTATTTCTTCAATATGGAAGAAAATTAATAGTCAAGCTTTTTATCAACAAATGGTAGCTTTAATGATCATCCAAACATGTCCTAAGCTTGTGTGAATATAGCTTCTCATCTAGAATCCTTTAGACATAGTTTTTACAAGTTATTATGGCTTGCATGTGTATTTAGAACTTAAATACGGACTTGCATGTGTGTTCAAGCCAGGAATCTATTTACTGTCAAGGCCGAGCGCTCGAGCTAGGCCGGAGCGCTCATGTCCTGAGCGCTCAAGCTCCCGGAGTGCTCCGGTTCAGCAGTTTTGTAATGTTACTTGTTTTATGTGCATTGATCAGATTTTTAATTATCTTATATATGAATCTGAGATGTCTAATTTGGGATTTAGTCCTCATATGTCCACCTGCCACACTGACACTTAGGTCTATATGCTAATTTATAATCTATGTTGAGTTATCTAGCTGTAAGTTTATCTAATGTATAAGTTCAAACTCGAACTCTTACACACCATGATGACTTCCGCTTTACGTTAACTCTAATAATGAGAATAATGTATGCGTAATTCAACTGGAACTTTCTAATGAATACACGTATGATCTATCAATACCTCGAGCATTCTCACTTGTACTATTGCTCTATCTTTTGATGGGTAAGTGTTGTAATTGTGTTGTTGGATGTCATTAGTTTGGTTCTTCTTGATGTTTCTTCATGTAATTCAGTATGGGGATTGAACAAGTGAATTGTATTTAGATATTAGTGATATAGTCAACTTTTAAGGCATGATACTATCTTGATGCACCAAGGGTGATCAAGCGGCTGTTAAGGTGTGCATAGTATACTAATCACTCGGCTATTAAAGCATGTTAGGGTAGGTCTTTGACCTTGAAAATCTTATTCAAGTTGGCTGTTAAGGCATGATACTATCTTGATGCACTAAAGGCAATCAAGCGGCTATTAAGGTATGTATAGTATACTCATCAAGCAGCTGTTAAAGCAAATATTCTAAACCAACGGCTTATACCGGGAATGCGAGTAAGAGGAGATGTTGAGTATAACGTGAAACTGAGTCTTTGACGTACGATTCCTTCTATCATGAGTTTGTGGAATAGAGCAGGTCTTGTTCCTATCCTACTTTGATTAGTCTAAATTACTTGATACTTGATGAGGATGTAAATAAACCGACTAGCAAATAATGAACTTAAATGGGTTACTCAATTATTTCTAACGGAGCTTTGTGAGACTTTATACTCACTCAGCTTGTATTCAAGCTAATGATGTTTTATATCACTAGACCTTCCACATCCAGCTATGCCAGATTTAGCAGGTGGTGCTCAGCCCGAGGGCAACAACAGTGATGATGGTTACGCCACTGAGGGCTTTGTTGATGAAGGGTACTATGAGGAAGGCTATTTTGGAGAAGACTTCTATGGGGACCGTTTACGGCTTCACCAGTTGAAGGTCACCTTCCAATCTTCTTTTATCCTTGTTATTTTTATGTCATAATGTAGATATTCCTAGATTTTAGTGACAAGTGCTGTAACAAAACGTATGATGTTTAGTTATGTTTCTTCTATTTGGGTCTGTAATCTAATGTTGGCATAAGACTGCTAATGTTTAATAGTATGGCTACATTTTGAATTAGTCACATGCTAATTATTATTATGCATCTCGTTATATTGTTAAGGACAATTGGGCAACTTCCATCCAGTCACGTGTCCACGGACCCAAAAAGAAAATTTTAAATTTTTCCTAGTTTTGGCTTACTCTGGGGCATGACACCATTGAACTTGATAGATTTAGTTTTCTTTGTTTCCTTTATCAAACCAAGTGGCGACTCTATTAGTGAGGATCTCTTTAGATTTAGCAATGCGGGATATATATGGATTGCTCACTCGTGTAGCCTTGGTTATGGATCATGGGCATCGATTGTAGCATCGAGTATGGAAAAAAGTCCCATAGAATCCAAAATGCGTAATCCAAGTCAGTCAGATCGGATAAAGGCCGTTGAAGGGTGGTGAACCTCACTCGTGGTTGTTGGCATGAGATTTGTATGGGAGCAATCAAGTGGGCTTAGTCTTTCTAAGCCCTATACTTGGTTGGGATACCCACAATTGGCGACTCTACTGGGGACTAGACTAAGAGGGTTAAACTCCAAAACTTTCAAGGTTTTTTGACTTTATATTACGAGGATCACAAGTGTATTAGTTTTAAGAACCTTGGGTGGACCAAAGCTAGGGCCTGCAACTCGTCAAATCACCCCTGTGAAGGACTTCTTTTCCTTGTCCACTTACCATACCAAACCCTGTAATGGGGGATATATAGTGTTAGGGATATATACTAAAAGTTATGCTCTATGTAGTCGATTTATTATTCATTTAATAAAATAAGTTATTCCATTTTATGAGAATTTGTGTAGGCAATGTTTGTAATATATTGTTTATTTAATATTGTGCATGTGTGTCTCTTATTCTACATAGTAGGTGGTTTGGTGTGTAGAGTTTGGCTTAAACACGAAAGATCAGACCATCGGATCGTGTAGAATTTAAGATTTTAGTTTACAGTCTTAGATGGGATTGGACACACCATCCGTAGGACTGTAGCATGGTGGTGTAGTAGGTTTGTCTTGACTACGAGAAACGGTATAGTTTCAACTCACTATACTAGTACATTTTGTGTATTAAAGGGAACCCAACTTGGGGTAATTATCTTTGTACTGACTTATAAGATAATTAATACATCATGGTTATTTTGAGTGCTTATGCTCTAAATCCTAAGTTAATTTATAGACACGTACATTTGATATTTACACTTTGATCCTTAAAAGGGTGAGATCCTTAAATGGGTCAATATCTCATTGGATTGGGTGACAATATTAATTATGTGGTGAATATTAATTAATGATGGAATCCATGTCTCAATTTTTGGATTGATAATATCCCCTTGGGGAAGCTTATAACTTTTGATTATGTCAAATCCGACATATCAGATAAGTTATGTTGAGGATCTCAAAGAAATATTTAGAGATTAGCTAAATGTGATTATTAGTAATTATATTTAATTAATGGATATCTATAATCTTAACGTGGGGAGACAATAAGAATTTAATAACACGAAGCTCGAAATATATTTTTGAGATAAAGGTAGGAGTTATAATTCTATAGTGGCATGAATTATAGTTTATGGAAATAGGAATCTAATTCAGTTCGAATTAGGGTTTCCTAATTCCATAAGGAAGCCTATTCCTTATTGACTTCTTATGGTCCCTATCGTAGCCTATATATATGTTGCTTTCACTCTCCTCTTAGTTTGTGTTTTTCCATCGAGAGTATTATAAGTCGGAATAGAAAAGAGAGCGTAAAAAGAAGAGAGTAGAAAATAAAAAGGATTTCAGAAGAGCCCGCTGTAGACACCCAATTTTGACCACACTGATAGGATTTAGGGTGGACAATGTCTTGGAGGATTCGATGATGAAAAGTACCCCGTGGAAGGTATTGGATTCCACACAATCGAAAGATCAAACTTCGGAAAGTGACTTCAAGCTCAGAAAAGCCTTTCTCCATGCATAAATCTCGATTTTGTCAAAATCATCTCTCATAATTCATATTCACTTAGAGTTATATGAACATGAAGTGTTCTAAACGCAGTATTCTAGGTATCTAGAGATTCAATTTCAGAGAAAATTTCAAAATCGACGCACATTTAAAAATAATTTTGGAAAAGACGTCGTTTGATTTCAAAAAGAAGACGAAAGTTCTAGAGGACTTCCGGACTTCAATTGGACTTCAATTTTCATTATAAAACTTCATGGAATATTTTTATACTGAAATTCAACTCGACAGCTTTCCAACGGTATGTAAACGGACAATTTCGGACACCAAAAAGCATTTTTACAAAAATCTAGAAAAGCAGTGAACCTAATATTTTAAACAGAGCTTAAGGGCAACCAGAGGAGGAGGAAAAGCATGTTACGGGTCCCACCTAACCTGTCACCCATGAAGTGCCCCTCCATCGAGCTTTTCGAGTTCCAAAGCCTTCTAGAAGCCTCCCACTAAAATCATTATTTTAACCCTAAAACTTAAGATTTAAGTTTTTGAAACTCTATATATAGATCCATATGAAATCATCTTGATATACTTTGAAGATTTAGAGAGCATCTAGAGCTTAGGTCATCTTGAAGAAGCTTTGAATATACTTGAAGATATACTTACTTTCAATTTAAGAGATTTCTAGAGAAAGAGAGAGAATTATAAATTAAAGTTTTATGAATTAATCTTAGGGATAATTAGAACTTAAATTGAACATCAATTGCCTCCACTAACTTCCATGGATGAGTGCTTGAAGATCTTGAAGAATACTTGAAGAAGAAGATTTTCAAATCAACTTTGATTGCATAAATTGAGAATCCTCCAAGAGGTAAACATCCAATTCATCTCTAATTCCTACTTTTTATATATAGATCTATAAGGCTTGAATTTAGTTTAACTTTGTTTTATTTGTTAGAACACTCATCTTCTTCCTCTCTCATTCTTCACGCACTCACATAGCTAGATCCAAGTCTTCATTGATTTTCATTGACAATTCATGATTAGAGATTGATTTTTACTTTGATTTGCAATTTTGATTTCCTCTTTATACTTAGCTTAGATCCATGCATACATGATGACATATATGTATCTATTTTGAATTTTATGATGGTTTGGAATCATGATCTATGAGAAGGATGATTCCTATGTTCATACCTATCTCTTGACTATTCCTATTACCTAGAATTTTTATTGAATTTCATCTCCAATAGGATATTTGTAAGCCCCTTTGATCTATGATCTAAAGTTCTTCATAGAACTTGAGGCCTAAATTGATTGGGAATTATGTTAATTAAATAGATCTATGTCACGCCCCGGAATCACCCAAATGATCCTAGGACATGTGGCACCCCACCAAGGCTCTTCCTAAGTTATTGAAGTTGCGGAAATCAAAATAATATAAGTTATGACCAAAGAACTCAACACACTATTTTATTTTTTAAAGGTTTGAACACATACAACCAAACACATCTTACCAAAATCTGTTTTCAAAAGTAACATTTTTGTAGGTCAGAGGGGGTCCCCAAAGATACCCCCTTGCCTAACTAGAAGTTACCGTAATACAACCTTGTCCCATAACCAATCAACATAACACGTCCCTTATATTACAAGAATTTAAGCCGCTATCCTTTTCTACACAAATTTAAATAAATAATTGATTACAATATTTCACTAATTTTATTTATTGAATATAAATCTAATAAATAGGAATTCAATTATAATCCCACGCCCACGGATACTCACCAATTCCATTTCTTTCCTTTTGAGCTCCACCTTGAACACCTACGATGGTTATTCAATAACCACTACAATATATAAGCTATATGCTTGTGAATAACACTAATTATGCATATGAATAATAAACATGCTCAATTTCATTTCATTACAACCAACTATAGTCTCCGGCAATTACTAGTTCACTTCCACCACTACCAACTAGTCCGCGGCTCCACTCCTTAAGCCCACGTGACCTAGTTATGACCCACGCCTCACGTGCGATCCCATAGGCCTCTAGCGGTCGTTGTTAGGGGTGCAACTCGGGCGGGACCCAATGAGTTTTGGCTATGCCCAGGCCTGAGCCCGAATTGAAGCAGTCTGTCCAAGCCCGAGCCCGAGCCCGACATAAACCCGAATTTGTCAACCCGAGCCCGGTTTGTGAATTAGTTCTCCAACCCGAGCCCGAATTGAGCCCGAATTACAATTTTTTTTTTGGTGCAAATTAATTTTTAGTATGTAAACAACAATATGTAGAGTATCAAATCTATTTTTTTTGTTTAGATTTTAGAAAAAAAAACATTCATATATTAATTTAGTGCTAGAATAATATCTAATAGTGTATTATTATCACAAAAATACACTAGAATATAATGTCAAAACTAATACATAAATAGAATTCGGGCTCGGGCTCGGGTTCCACGGGTTAGCAAAATTCTTCCCAAGCCCGGCCCAAATTGAATTCGGGCTTGCATTTTTCAACCCAAGCCCGCCCATGGTGAAAGTATCACGGGCCCAAGCCCGGTAATTTTCGGGCCAGGCTCGGGTTGACCACGGGTTAGGCCGCCCGAGTTGTACCCCTAGCCGTGGTCGTCACCACATCGATTACCTCATGGTGGTATAGAACTAGCAATTCCTTTGACCCAAATAATCAACTCAACATGCTCACATAATTCATTACACCGTGCTTTCACAATCAAATTGGGCCTAAGTTAGCCACATGAATTTTGCCCATTAATAAACTAATAAGCTTTATTAAGCTAATTTAACATGCTTTTACATCACAAATGAACTCAAACATGAAATCATCCATATATCATAATTAATGTCACTCACCTCTTGGAAATCGCTCCTAAACTTGATATTAGAGTACTACTAAGAGTCAGGTACAAATCCTATACATAAATTATAAGTTATGAGCTTAAACCCCAAAATGGGTCATGGAAAAACTGTCACAGAACTAAACCAAATTAGTACCAATAGATTAGACTCACCCCCAGGAGTCCGAATATGTGCTCTGTTTTGAAAACCGGCGTCGTTTGGCACGTCAACCGTCGTCAAGACGCTTGCCGAATTCCGTTAAAATCTCGTATCTATAATTTCAGTACAGTAGCCGAAATGAAGAAGATAAAAGGGTGTTGGTGACATTAGTCACCTCCGCCACGTGTCATGACCCAAATAATCCACCTTTGTGA
This sequence comes from Hydrangea macrophylla, assembly GCA_033977485.1. Classification (NCBI taxonomy): domain Eukaryota; kingdom Viridiplantae; phylum Streptophyta; class Magnoliopsida; order Cornales; family Hydrangeaceae; genus Hydrangea; species Hydrangea macrophylla. The sequence goes on from CM066986.1 coordinate 40,766,443, forward strand.
TTTACTACTACACCCTCAAAGTTTTAGCCATTTACAAATACACCCCTACCAATTATGAACCAAATTAAAACTATCTCAAACTTAAATGGGTGTTTGTCTATGTCTGGCATGGGTCCCATAAGTGGTCCCATGTAATTAAATGAAGTTGCTAATTAACCTACTAATTATATAACGTGTTCAATTCGTGCTCACAAAGGTACCCCTAATTGACCCCAAAAGTGGTCACTACCTAATAACATGATATTATCAACAATAAAATAATAAATCATTTAAGCCTTAATAAACATTTAGGCACATAGGGTATTCCACATATTATTGTCCCATCTCAACTGGGACCCATTAACACAGTCCCAACTTGGGATTACCACATTAGCCAAAACTGGGTTCCCAACTGGACACCCTCAAACAACTTAGTGGGTCAAGGCCCACATCTCACATATACTCAAATCATCATTAAATGATTAATAATGCATGTTAAATATTATTAAAATAATCCGCGGGAGCGGGTGTTACAATCTATGAGTTTCGTCTCTCTAAAAAGCTTCAATCAATATCGAAGATGTTTTTCTCACACTTTAAAATGAACTAGATAAAATTCAGCAAAACAAATTGGTTTTGTCCATGAGATTTGGTCCATTAAAACCCATAGTTTGCTGGATTTCAAATTTTTTGGGTAAACTTTGATGAATTATCTTTCATTCGATCTGTTTTGAGAACTTCTAGGATCCATATGCTATTTTTAGAAATTGTAGAGAAATTGGTTGACAGATTTGAACATAGTCTCTTTGTGCTTGAATTTCAGAAAATCTATAATAGTTATCGATGTTCCGCTTTTTGGGGATGATTCCTAACTCATGTATCTATATGCTGATGTAAAATCGTGAGCATACAATCGAGTTAAGATCATTTTCTAAGCATTTGAAGTTGATACTACTATTCTGGAATTTTCTAAGCTCAACTACAATTATAATCATGTATACAAAATGGTCATACCTTGATCACTCAACAATAATTGATGAATAAAACTTGGTTTAGAAATTATCTAGGATAATTGGATGAGAGATCAAAATCTTAGACCTACTTGATTAACATGATTCATGAATTCCTATTATGCTTCTATTATATTTTATATTCCTTTGTCAAATGATACCAAATTTTCCGAATAACAGAGTCTGTTTAAAACAATTTTTCAAAAACCTTAAGGTCATGATATGTCCATGGAATTATTTTTATCATATACTACAGGGAAATATCTTTCTTTTGACACCAAATAGAGCTTCGCATGAGTTTTGTAGAATTAATTATGATTTTTACAAGAACAAAGGACAGTCCTGATCCACTATTCCCAAAATCCTTATTTCTCAAACTTCAAAAATGGTAAAGAGGTTCTACTTTTTGGAGAAGTTCCCTAAGACATGTATCTAACTTTAGGTAAAAGGGTTTTAACCCAACTCATGTTTAAGACCACTTTTGATAGGATTCATTAGAGGTTGTTGAATCTGGAAATTTGATTGATGACATTTTCTACTTATTTTTCATGCATATCATTTGTTTGCTTGTGTTTTTGCAATGCTTGGGTATTCCTTGGTGTCGTAGTACAGAGAATTGAATGTCATGGATCCGGACTTCGATTTAGGAGCTTGCCTCATCTACATGTGGCTTAGTGCCCATGTATCGTGTACTATCTCTATCCCTTCTCTTAGAATTTTTCTAGGTTTACAACTTTGTTTTCAACGACACATTTCCTTGAGGATAGTCTCTGTTTATATGCTTATGTGTTAGAGACATCTTATCTAGGATTGTTGCATGATTGCATTACACGTTTCCATTCAATTTGCTTTCACGACTCCGCTTGAGTCAACCCAATATAAGTCTTCTCGTTCCTTTTTGCATATCATGACATGTGTTCTTTACTTGCATCAGTCCAGGGGGGGGAGGGGGGGGGGGTCTAACCACTATAAGTATACCTCTCCCTTGTATTACATGTGCATCCGACTTCTACTTGATTTAATCTCTCGACATGATTTTCCTTAGATGTTCTCTTTTTGACATGTATATATTATCTAGTATGTTTGAGGAAACAACACCAATTCTGAATTAAGAACAAGGATATTTGAATCAAGGCCTACTGTTTGGTAGGGCGAGGAGGGGGTGCTTTAGTCCTGCTTGGGCTCCTTCCCCTCTCGTACCAAGACCCCCGAACCTAATTTCTGGTAATGAAGGGCGAGTAACCTTATTCAATTTTGGGCGAGTCAAACTTGGATTTCCTAATTCTTTATAAAAATTAGGTGGCGACTATTTATCTCTAGGATCGCATGAGGAAGTCCTAGTTTTCCCTGAAGTGTGCTCCTTAGGATCTGTCCCGGGACACTATCGAGGGAGAATGCCAGCACCACCCCCTCAACACATGTCCACAATCTGGCGACTTTGCTAGGACTTGAACATGAAACTGATAGTTTCTTGTTCTTCGAGGGTTTGACTTGAGCCAATGAATATCCTTGTTATTAATTTGATAATCGTGTTGTTTCTGCCTACATTTGTACTTGCATGGTTCTTTCACCACGACTGCTTGAGACCATTGCCTTTATGGGTGGAGGGCCCCCTTTCCTCCATTTGTCAAGAGTGTAGCATGTGGTCACCATTAGCCTTGTACCGCGTGCGGTATATAGAGCCTATGTGTGAACGACACACCCTCAGGGAGGAGGTCACCCACACCGCTGAGCTTGCTAATGGACCTTTTATGAGACTAAAATCCGGGCTTTGCATATAGTTTCTAGAGAAACCTTCAATTAGGATCTTGATTTTCATCTTTTAATTAGGACAATGTGATGAATTATTTGCATTTGCCCGTAAGGGATTATGTGGATGATGAGGACGTGTATGCGAAGGCATCATTAAACCTTGTATGGTAGATTCCTCTACAGTAGTACGGTCTTTATTCAAACATCCAATCACTATTCAAGGACGATCTTTTGAAAAATTTTGAAAATACAAGCACTTCTTTGAAAAACCTGAGTCTTTTGTAAATTCCAGGAATATCCCTTTTGAAAATTTGCTTTGAAATTCCTTTCACAAAATCCTTCCAAAATTCTCCCTAGATTTTAGAGAATTTCAAAATTCCTACTTTGATGATTCAATTTTAAAACCTCCTCTCAGATTTTAGAGAAGTTCAAAATTTCTACCTTGGTTTTCAAAGAAATCATGATTCCACACTTTGATGATTCAATTCCAAATTTTAGAATTTTAAATTTCATACCTCGATTTTCAAGAATCATGATTTCACACCACAAGCATTGATGGTTCAAATTTTTTTTGAAATTTACAAATCTCCTCCTCTCTTTCAAGATTTTCATGAAAAATTCAATTTTGTAAACCTGAGCCATCAAGAATTTCAAAGCTAAAAATCCTTAGATAATGATTGGATTAGTAAGATGATTAGCATACTCAAGGAATCGAATGTGCTTATGTGCTGATATGCTAGGTTTAAGCTAGATTAAGGTGCATTGCATTTAGATTAGATTGCATTTCATCTACATTGCATACACTACACGAGCATTGCATATACGACTCACGAGTGCGACACCTCTAATATACTTTTTGAAAAGAAAAAAATTTGGTTTCCTCAGAATTTTGGAACTTGATTTTCTTTGATTTTAAGAAAATGTTTTTGAAAAGGAAAAGATTTTCCATCTTCATAAATCCGCTTTTGTAAATATCATTATTTGAAAATTCTTTTGCAAATAAGACAACTGATTATTTTGAAAATCCCTAATAAACCAGAAAAGAAGATAGGACCAAAAAGTTGTACTCCTTCCTGGGTCAGAGCTCCGAACAGTCGTTTGATCAAATCAGGGTTTGAAGAAAGAACAGCCGAGTCAATTAGGGTTAAGGGTATGACGTACAAAGCTGATATGGAAGCCAGGTTGGCCACAATGCAAACTGTTTTGGATCAGAGCAGAGAGCAGAATCGGGAACAATTTGCCACTATGATGAGAATGATTGAGAAGCTGACTAATCTGCCACCACCACCACCTCCAGTGAATCATGAAGAGGAAGACCTTGGGGAATCAATTCAACCAAAGGTTCAGCTACATCAGGAAACTCAGGATAAATTGGCTAAGATCGACAAGCTTGAGAGTGTGATCAAGAAGAGCAAAGGGCTTGATGAATATCTATTCAATATAGAAGGTCTGTGTGATGCTCCAAAAGCAAAACTCCCTGATAAGTTCAAAATCTCATATCGAATTCTTCGATGGAACTGGAAATCCAAAGAGCCATCTGAGGCTTTATATAGGAGTGTTGTAACCCATGGGCATTGGGTCTGACTGTTTTGCCATACTGTTTCAAAGAACTCTGAGTGGAGCAGCACTGTCATGGTATCTGACCTTAGAATCAGCTATGGCCAAAGATTAGGAAGCCCTGGCTAGAGCATTTATGATTCAATACTCATACAATCAGTCATTCGATATTACTTTAAGAGATCTAGAAACCACTAGGCAAGAGTGTGAGGAATCCTTCACAGGATTCCTTAGTTGTTGGAGGGCTAAGGCTGCTCAGATGATGAACAGACCTACTACGAAAGAGCAAGTCCGAATGATCATCAAGAACCTGCAACCTGAGTATCTTGAAAAGCTCCGATTCTAGTCTATCATGACATTTGAACAACTGTTTGACATAGGTACACTCGTCGAAGATGCAATTAGGGATGGGACAATCAAGAAAGAGAACACGAACAATCGAAGGCCAGTCTATCATCAGTCTGCTGACATCAATGCATTATCTCCTCAGCCTTTTCAGAAAGAACGTCGAAATATTACTGCGGCAAGAGGAAGTCAGAACCAGGGGCAGTCAAGAGAGAAAAGGGAATTTTCTAAATTAGGAATGTCCTTAAGCACTGCACTTGATAGCATGCAAGATAAAGGGTACTTGGAGAAATTAGAACCCAGGCCAGAGCCAGATCTGCTTCTGCTAAAATTCAGAACCATTTTGTACTGCGATTTTTACCAAGAATGTGGGCATAGCAGAGATAGATGTTGGAGGCTCAAGCATGAAAATCAGAACCTGATTGAAAATGGTGTCATTGCTCACCCACCGCCACAAAATATCAATTCTCTTGAGATAGGGTCTGTACACTATGACCCAGCAATTTACATCTCACCATTAGGGCAGCCAGTGTCCCATATAATTTTGACTGGTCTTGGGGAGATGATGCAATCTGCCAAGGAAGAGGTTGGGTGTCTTGAAGACAATAAGTATGGGCCTGAAGAATTAGCCAAAGAATTTGAGCCTTCGTTGTGGAATGAAGAACTTCATAAAGTTAAAAGGAGGTGATGATATGATGGTGTTTGGAACTGTTGCTATTAAAGCCGATATGGATGCTCTTTAGTCCAGTCAAGTCAGTTTTGAGTCTTGTTGTCAAGTCTGTCTATCGTCAAGTTGTGTGTTGAATCTATATCAAGTACTGTAATCCTTCTCTTTCGAAGTAATGAAATAAAATCTTGATTTGCTTGATTAAATGCGCCTAGTCATGAATGAATGAATCTCTAAGCTACAAATGTCATTTCTCTGATTATTATGAAAAATACATTGTTGATAATTTTGTGCATTGAAAAGAATCATGTAAGGATCAAAGTTGATTTTTTCGCTGACGCCGAAGAAAGCTAAGAATTGATTAGTTTTAATTTATGAATCTTGAGATGCTTTTGCTTAAATCTTGAAAAGATATACTTGATAGTGACTCGGGGCTAGCTTAAATCCCTGATCTTCCCATTTCAAAATCTTGAGCCCAGAAAAAATGAGCTATTCAAACCTGTCTAACCAGCAAGCCATGTACACTTTGTCCTTGATGGTAGCTAAACATTTGAAATAAACTACTTTTCTCTCAAAAAAAAAAAAAGAAGAAGAAGAAGCTCGCTAGGATGAAAACCCAAAAGGGCACCTAGGTAAAAGTTAGAGCATGAAATGAAAAAAAAATTGCATATTGTTTTCAAGAACTTGATCCTATCCAGTCAAAACTTTAGAGAAAAAAATAATAAAATAAAGAAGAGGAAGAAGAATGAAGAAGATCAAGAAATCGGGAACATGAGCTATCCCAAAGCTTTGAATTATATTCTCTTTGAATAAGCCCAAAAGATTTGAAGGGCTAATCTTGTATAACGACAAATGAAAAAATGGCTGGCTAGTGAAAAGGTGAAAAGAATCCACCGTCAAAGACAAAGAAAAAGAAAGAAAAAAAATAAAAGAAAAAGGAGAAGTAGTTTAATTTCTTTCAACGCTACCACAAGTGACCTGCTTCAGAAAATCTGTCTGATGACATGGCTTGAAAAGCCCCCCATTCTTGAATCCTTGCTCTTTCAAAACCTCCAGTCATCGAGGAACTACACTTGACCTGATTCCCACTTGGGGATACATAGGCAACCTACTCGGTTCGGTCAGTAATCCTGAAACACTCAGCCATATCTCAAGAACCTCCTTCAAACCTTGGCTGAACTACTTTGGACCTGATTCCCACTTGGGGATAAGTAGGCGAGCTTCCCTGGCTCTCGGTCCCTGAACCTTGCAAACTAGGGGCAAAGCTTTCAAGTTTGCCCAGAGCATCAAGATATCACTTTCACACTAGGGGCAAACTTCGTTTGCCCAAACTTCCATATATCCTCGTCAACTAGGGGCAAACATCGTTTGCCTGTACCCACTATCACCTAAAAAGAAAATCCTAAATCGTCAAGTATATCTTTGAAAACATTTGAAATGAATCATCTTTTATTCTATAAGCTAAGGCACTAATTCAAAATAAATTTCAGAAAAAGCAAAGGATTGATAAAGATCCATATGGAGTATTTTCAAGGCATTACCTTATCAGCTGAGTATTATCACAATAAGATGAGAAATGCACATGAAAGCAAAGAGAAACGTCAAACATGACAAACGCACATTAAGATTAAGGAAAATTGAGTTGTCTCCTCCAAACTTCTATTTAGTGTCGAGAGTGTCAACATCCTGTGTCAATGTCTATCAATCTCTATCGTGGTCTAGTATGTTGTTGTCTAGTCTATCATGATCTCGAGTGTGTGGGTCCAATGTGATCTACAATAAAAAAAAATTTAAAACTCTAAAAGCATCCAAAGGTGGATACAAGCAGAAGTTCCGAACATTGTTGTTCCATCAATTAATCCTAGTCAAGATGAAGCATCGAGTGGTTGACGGAAAAAAATGCTAATCAGAAGACTGGCCTTGGATGTTAAGTTGAGCCGTTGTTGAAATAGATCAGAGCGCCTTGCATGAATATCTGCTAAAATCGGTTGAAGACTTGTGAAGCTCATCAAGGTCATCAGGTCTTTTGAGTACCTATCAATTGTGAATCAGAATTATGATATCAGGAACTTATTTTTGACCCCAGATTGGTCCAATCTTGATATATAAGCCTTAAGAATGCTTGAAACTTGTTGAAATTGGTCTAAAGGACCCTTGGGAATTTGAATCTTGGTCGAAGAAAAGTCCACAGACATGCAGAATCGAGGGCACCACAGCTTGAAAATAAGCCGAGAAATGATGATTTGCAGTGAACTCTCGTTGTTTTGGGTTAATTATGTGTTGTCTTGGAAAATGGACATTTGGGTCTACTGTCGCTTGAGAATTACATCCAGAAAGGATTTACAAAAGTTAGATCAAATACGGGATCTTCAAACCATCAGCAAGATATTCAAGAAAGGGTCAGAATAAGCCCGACATGTTGCAAGAATGAGTGAGATGGTGTAGACACCCCATTATTTCGACTATCAGATTTAGGAAATCCATAGCTTGGTGGTTCACAATGATCGAAAAGACTCAAAAGGACTCCCGGAAGTTAGTTCTATCTCTCAAAATGCTCAGAAAGTAGTACAAATAACCGAAATGCCCCTGAAAGCCCAAATACTCCCAGATTTGGATCGAAAGTTTTGGAAACATGCTACGTCATAAAAAAGTACTAAAAATGAGTTTTTAAGAAAAATCAGAAGAAATTGTCGACTCCCAGAGACCCCCGAAAGTCCCGAAAATTCCCGGAAAGTCTCCGTTGACCAGTTTGACTAAGGTTTGACCAGGTTTGACCGAAATCGTCCGAATTTGCCAAAAAATTCCGAGATCATTCTAAATCATGTGGAAAGTACTAAAACAAGTTTTAAAAGGAAATCGAACGATAATGTCAGCTCTTGGGAGCTCCCAGAGGTTCCCAGAACTTCCCGGGAATCCCAGGTTTGACCAGTTTGACCAAAAGTTGACTTTAAAATTAGAGCGCAGTATTATTTTTCAAATATTTTTCATAGATACTAGATGTCAATAGCTTTCCAACGGTATATCGCACATAATTCTTGGATTTAAAACGAATTTATTATGAATTTTCGAAGGTGAAAAAGGTGATCAAATCGACTTTTATCGTGAATACAACAAAACTTTTCAAAGTGACCTATCTTTGAACTATTTTTTATGTAAAGTAGACTCCATTACCTTTCCAACGGTATATCACAACCTCAATTTGGAGTTCATACGCATTTTTTGTGAATTTTGGACGAAATAGGGCCTTTTCACAAATACCAGAACCTCTGGGGGCCTAAATGGAATTATCTGGATAACAGAGGAGCAGTGTCGCCGCGGCACTGGCCCACTATCACCGTGGCACAGGTCCAGTGCCTCCATGGCACTCTCCTCCAGAGCAGTTTATTTTTGCAATTTATTTTGGGGGTCCATTTTGATAAATTAGAAACTAAAACGACGTAGTTCCTTGTTCACATACATTTGGAGCCAATGGGAGCACTCGTTTAATCCCAAAACTACCCCAAATAAGCATATACAAAGCTTAGAGAAGTTATAGAGAGAAAAGTTCTAGAAGATAAGGTTGGGAGAGTGAAAGTGAGCTTCTTCCTTTGATTTTCAACTAAAAAGTGAGTTCTAAACTTTGTTTTCTACTTCATTACTCTCATTTACTTCACATTCAATACACCCAACCACCATTTTAGTGAGCATTTGTGAGATAGGAAGCTTCTTCCATGTCCAAAGTCACCATATATAAGTGAAACACCAAGCTGCAAGTCCAAAATCATCATGAATATCATCTATTGATTACTTATTTGCTTGTTTATATATTATGCTCATCTCTCCTTAATCTCATTTCTTCATTATCTTCTTTATTTACTTACTGGTCTATCATCATCTAGATGATGACATGAAGTTTGAGGTGAGTGAATCCTTATGGATAGTAACTCTTGACCTAAAAAAACATGTTTGATAGATGGTGATTTCAACTTCAATACATTCCTATGTATTCTTGAAGTTGTCTTCAAAAATGAAAACAATGTCTCCAATAATCTTGGAGGTTCTTGATATGAGTTCAATATTGATATTTCAATATCCATTTAAGTACTGAAAATATACTCTCAAAACCTTTATTTCAAAACCCCTCATTTAGATTTCAAAGAATAAAACCCTAGTTCTTTCCAAAATCTTCAAAACAGTGGACAATCTGAGTTCAATGATTTCTCTAGGACTCAATATTCAAAATATTAACATAAGACCACTTGGAAAGCCTACTTAACTCATCAGAGAATATCCATGATTTTTGGTTTGACTTGGAAACACTTGGAAAGGGTCCATTTGGACCCAAACATTCCTTCAAAACATTCTGTTTTTGCTGTCACAACAGCTTGGTTGACTTTCAACTTGTTTTATAGAAAACTTTTTCCCAAAGGAGTGATCCCAAGTCATTTTTAACTTGAACTTCAGTGTCTTAGGGAACTTTTTGTATAAAATGGATCTCCAGATGTTTTGTTTTCATTTTCTAAGATTTTTTGACAATTCAGTCAAGAATACGGATTTTGTTTCTGAGTAATCTCTATTTTTTGTATGATTTCTCTCATTCTGTAATAGTTATTGAGGATTGGCTTTTTGAAATGTGTTCTAGACACAATAAGGATGATCTCCATGAAATATCATGCATTAAAAACATTTCTAACCTCACTTTCCAATTTCCACAAGATCAAGTCATTGTTCTGTCCACTCTTCACAGCATGTGTACTTTTACTTTCATTCTTTGGTTTGATGCTTACATAATATCTAAATTAGTTCATCTCTTAGAAAGTAATTCATACTACATTTGTACATATCCCATGATGATTCCCTTCATGCATTCATTCATATTGTAGAATTCTAAGTCACTTTAAAAAGTCCATGTACACAAACACACTACAACCTTTGCACATTTTAGGATCATACATTGCATCCGTGTAAGATTTGGGGTTTTTGTGACTCCCAATATAAGAAGATTATAAGGATTGAACTTGATCACACGTCCATGCTTCCCCTCGATCTAATCATCCTTTCTCATCCATCTCGGGGATTGAGAGGTCTTCTTTTCTCAAAGATTAACATGCATCATTCTAGCTTGCTAAGCATATTTTGATTCCTTTGATTATTTGTTTCAAGAACAATTCACGTCCCCTCCTAGATTAGGAAAACTTGATTACTTGATATATGATTAGACGATTTTTCCTAGGTATATTTTTGTGATCTATCACTTTACATTGTACGATATTTGGCTTAGATCTTATGAATGATATCTTATCTTTTGATATTCCATTTCAAGATTCTTATGAGATGTAATATACTATCATAGTATTAATTGTTGAACCAAACATAATATAATATTATTATTTGGATGCTAATTGAGGCCCGTCGAAAGATGGGGCGAATTGAGGGTGTTTTAGTCGTGATAAAGGCTCCTTCCTCTCTCGTACCATAACTCCAAGACAAGTTCTTTGGTTATGAAAGGTCGGTGCCCTTTATCCGTTTGGGTGAGTCAAATTGGGTTTCTTGGTTCCCAAAAGACCAAGTGGCGACTCTGTATCTGTTTTCAAAAGACCTTTTCTTTTTCTCTTTCAAACCAATCTGAAATCAAAATAAAGAAGTGGATTTCCGCGTGTCCACAATCTGGCGACTCTACTGGGGACATTTATTTTCAAAACAAAATAATACAGATGTTTAACTCATAAGAAGCATCCTTAAAATCATCTTTTTACTGTGTCTGGTTCACCGCATTGCACTCCTGTATTTCCCCTTCCAGCTGTGTCTGAAACGCGGCGCTGACATTGTTCAGGACTTGCTGTGCCAGGGCATAAGTCACCGTTGATACTGTACCTTCCAAGGTATATCAAAAAGAGTAAAAACTTCCGTACTGTCTCTCTGACGGTATATTGGAACTCTCGTCAACGGACCCTCTTTGACTAAACCCAGCCTTTGTATATAGATTCCTGTAGAACCTTTCATAGGACTGTTCATTTATCTTTTCAGATAGGACAATGTGATATAACTGCTATATGCCCTAACGAGATTACCTACGCGATGTAGACGCTTATGTGGCATGAGGCTAAACCTCTTTCTTATGATTCCCAAGGCAATCACTCACACGTGATCACATTGAGTTGGCCTGCCTAGGCACCATGACAAGGATGTCTGCTCCATGCTCTCAAAGATATACACCGCAAACCTTGTTTATCGGTCCTAAGATATAGGAGTATGAAAACTTACTAGACAGTATGATCACCATCGTCACATGCTCCTATCATATACTTGTTTCCCCCAGAAACCCTGTCCAGATATCCCAGATGTAACCTGTTTCCCGCAGAAACTCTGTCCAGATATCCCAGATATAACCTGTTTCCCCCAGAAACTTTGTCTAGATATCCCAGATATAACATGTTTCTCCCAGAAACTCTGTCCAGATATCCCAGATGTAACCTGTTTCCCCCAGAAACTCTGATATAACCTGTTTCTCCCAGAAACTCTGTCCAAATATCCCAGATGTAACCTGTTTCCCGCAAAAACTCTGTCTAGATATCCCAGATATAACCTGTTTCCCCCAGAAACTCTGTCCAATCACAGATATAACCTGTTTCTCCCATAAACTCTATCCAAATATATCCCAGATATAACCCGTTTCCCCCGAAAACTCTGTCCAAACTTCCCAAAATGACTTGCAAACCTTGTTAACCCCTGGTAATCACACTGAAAGGAAAGGTTATCACACTCTATATGGATAAGACCTTATTTGCTTAACTGCTATCTCCTAGGAGTAGGAGCACCATATAGATTAGGGCTTACATCAGCATGCTTGTCTCATTTGCATGCACAATTCCCGTCAGTCCGCACGCACTGTTTCAGTCAGTCTGTACACAAGTCAGTCCACATCTGTTAACATTACTGTCATTTGTCTGTTTAAAGTCATCACTGCCAGAATCTGATACAAATCCTCTCAAATCTATAGGGTCACCATAGATTCTCAAAGTCAGCAACTGGGATCTTCTTCTTGTGTCAGAAATTCAGATAATCATTTGGTCAGAATCAGCCCAACAAGTTATCTCAACATGAATCAGGAAGAGTTAGAAAACAAGGTTACCGAGTTGGGAGCAACCATAAGCCAGCAATCCGATAGCTTGGCCCAAGTCTTGAAGTTAATAGAAGAACTAAAAGAGCAGCAACCACAGTATCCACCTGGGTTCCCTCCACCATCGGGTTTCATGCCACCACCACCGCCAGGGTTCATACCACCTCCGGAGAATAATGGGGAAGAAGATTGGTTTCAAGGGGCCCCATCACCTGCATATGAGAAGAAGTTCCAAGAGAAAATGGATAAGGTTGACAAGCTAGAAAGTGTACTAAGGAAAAGCAAAGGGGTTGATGACTACATGCTAGATCTGGAAGGCCTTTTGAGCCTATTAAGCTGAAACTGTCAGAAAACTTCAAGATGCCTGTCATTGATCGTTTTGATGGAACTAGAAATTCGAAGAGTCATGTGAAGTTGTGTATGAGCATCTTTCAATCAATGGGTTGTACTCATGACCACATTGCGATACTATTCCCACAAACTCTCATAAAGTCAACACTGTCATGGTTCCCTACCTTGGAAGCTTCCAAAACTCGGGCATAAGAAGACATTGTTCGGGTATTCGTCGATCAATATTCTTACAACCAAGAGCTGGATGTCACAATTAGAGACTTGGAAACTACTCGGCAAAATAACAATGAATCTTTGGCTGCATTTATGAGCAGATGGAGAAATAAAGTGGCCCAGATGACCCACCGACCGGTTGAGAAGGAACAGGTGAGGATGTTAATCCAAAATTTGCAACCACTCTATCATGAGAAACTATTCTATCAATCCATCTCCACCTTTGAAGAGTTTTTTGAAGTCGGGTCTCGAATTGAAGATGCTATCAGGGAAGGGAAGATTAAGAAAGAGGAGCCTCCAAGTCAGTCAAGAAGGCCCAGCTACTCTCTCAACCCTCCGAATGTCAATGCTCTTAGCAGTCAACCCATGGCATACCCTCCTAGGCTATACCAACCCTCCAACCATGCAAATTCCTCTAATCGCCCTTTCCAAAAAAAGCCTCCTCGCAATTTCGCCAAGCTAGAAATCTTACTTTTCTCAGCCTTAGACCTCCTCCTCAAAAAGGGCCACCTCCAACTCTTTCAGCCCCGAAACACCCCGCTACCACCCGGTTGTGATATGTCCAAAAGGTGCACCTACCATCAAGCCCTTAGCCACGATACTGATGATTGCATGCGCCTCCGCTATGATATCCAAGACCTTATTGACCAGAATATCATTGAACCCCCTCCCAAGCAGCCTCGTGTCACCCAAAATCCCCTATCAAACCACCAAAATATCAGCCTCATTGAATTCGACCCCCCTACTTTCAATCCTTCTACCCTCATAATCCCCATAGGACTTCCCTTAGCCCACATTGACATTCCAAATTCTAGAGAAGTATATCTAATTGAAGGAGAAGATGATGGGTGGCAGCAGCAGCTAGATGATGAAAAAGATTTGTTCTTCCTGGAAGAACATGATCTAGGGATAGTAGACCTCAAATGGTATGATCCTAATAAAGAAAGTGATGCCTCCGTGTGGGATGAGCCAGAAAAACCATTTGTGGGAACAGATTACGAGTGGTTCAAAGAAGATGGGACTGTAGAAGGACCTACTCCTGTCGAGATCGATCATCTGACTAGGTCAGGCCGTCATTATCAGCCACCACCACATATCACAGAAACCATGGAGAAATGGCCAGTCAAGGACAAGGGGAGAGGAAAAATGGATGAGGTCATCGAAGAGGATAATGAGTTGATCAAGCAGTTGAAGAAGACTCAGGCACATCTCTCGATGTGGGACATCATGGTAACATCTTACAAGCATAGACAAGCCGTGTTGAATACCTTGGCTGGGATTAAGGTCCCTATTGATGCTGTACCGGAAGATATGGTGGCCTTCTTAAGCACACTCACCCCTAATCCAGTCATTACCTTCTCCGATGAGGATTTGCCACTTGAAGGATCTACGTATAACAAAACTCTGTACATCACCGTCAGATGTAAGGGGCAGTAGGTGCCATTCTGTCTGGTTGATACAGGCTCCGCCTTAAATGTTTGTGCTCTAAGAACTGCCACTGCCTTGGGGGTCAGCATCCCTGACATCACATCATCTATGCAATCCGTGAGGGCCTACGATAACACCAAGAGAAATGTAATGGGGACTGTTTTTCTCCAGATCTGAGTAGGATCTTTGGTTTGCACTAAACTCTTTCAAGTCATGGATATACCTGCCTCGTTCAACTTGCTGATTGGGAGGCCCTGGCTGCATGTCAACAAAGCGGTGTCATCTACTGTGCACCAAATGATCAAATACATTCATGAAAAAGAGGTAAAAGTCATCCTTGGCAACAGTTGGGGAAATGAAGCCTTTCCAAGCTACACTCCCGTCTTTGAAATCCAAATACCTGAACTAGTAGAAGGAGAAATTAGAGGATTCTTCATGGAAAAGATCCATATGATTAGTGATGGAGACAGGTTCCCCGAGATCTACTCTGCGGTAGTCAATATTGTCTGCAAAATGAACTACTTCGATTGGGCCGACGCTAACAAGGGATTCGTGAGTTCCCTCAGATCAAAGGACAAAAAGTCACTTTCAGATTGGGGTACAAGCCCACTGAAGAGGACATTGTGCTACAAAAGCCAAGGAAGAAGAGAGTAAGGAATCTCCCACTGTACCGCAAGACCCTAAATGGGCTATTTATCAAGGAAGGGGATGATTTCCCCTATTTTGGGTTCTCTGAACCTTGGATCCAACAGACCACCGAAAAAAGGCACCGCAGGCTTGAGATCTGTGCTGACTGAAGGAAAAAGTGGTTTAAAGTTATAGTTTAAACGCGCAGCGGAAATAGGTTAAGTTATAAAACTTTTGGTATTCCAGGATCTACTACTCGTCAATTCCATAAATGCGTACAAGGGGGTGCAAGAATTATACCTTAGTGTCTTGAACCCAATTCTGAAACTTTAACTTCCAGCAGCCTCCACTAGATGATCTTCACCCTTATGACTCCTGCGGATGCCTGCCGGAAAGACTAGGGTTCGTGGGCATCCTAATAGAGAGGATAGGAAGGTTTTGGGAAGACTATGATAGTTTCTGCAGCTTCTGCGTATAAAAACGACGATCACTTACTTCCAGAACGCAGCTGCCCTATTTATAGATTTCCAGAACCGACCTAGACTTCGATCGATCGAACCTTCGATCGATCGAACCATGCACGATCGATTGAACCTGATGACTTCAATCGATCAAACATACTTCGATCGATCGAACATACTTCGATCGATCGAACCTGTCTAGACGTCATCCTCATTTGCCTTTCCAAGCATCCTAGCGGAGCTAAGAGTGGGACCTCCTAGGCTCTTTATTGTTGGCTCAGACCAGTTTGTTAATTACCATGACCAAACTCTTTGATTAGTAAACTAACTAACTGGTCAGTTAACGTTTATTCCACTATAAAACGATAATTGAACTCCAACGCAAAAGAACATATCCGAAGCGATAACTAGACTTGTATGGTGTACTAATGTCCCTCTACCGTCAGCATTTGTAATCATATTCAGGTAGTCGGATAACTGTTACTGTCAACCTGAATCATGATTACTTCTTGTATTCCTTGAGTCCCATTCACTACTCATGATTACCAAACATGTTGATAACTCTTATCAACAAGACTACAGTACTCAGTAATCAACTTGGTGACATTCTCAAGGGAATGCTTACTCTGTATCAGAGGGTAGATTCTATCTTGACAATATATGTTCACAACCCTATGGACATGACATACCCAAGATACCCAGGTGTTGATCTTCTATAGACCTCACTGATTGGTAAGTCAAAATAGCCATATCCATAGTCTGTGTTCATAATCATCTCAAGATTGAGAACACATACCTTATACAAGTTATGAGTTCCTATTGACTGTTGACAGCCTTAAGCGTCAATAGGAAAGCTCAGGTCCGTCAATGCACTATAAGCACTAGCATATCAACTAAGAGCTACACTCTAGTGATTGAGATTAATCACTCCATCCAATGGTAGTTAATTATGCTACAGTGTAGACCTGATGAGGTATCCAGTCTCATCATCCACTGTGACATACTCTAAGTATCAAAGAATAGTAATTCGTATCTCACTTGTGTGTATCTCATACACACACGAATTGCTTACTATGATACTTAAGGACAAAACAATCATCTCATGAAAGAAACATACACAATGAAATGTAAAGCTGATATCCATATATTATAATTCTAATGTCTCATACATAAAGTAATGGTTTGAGGGCACAAACCCAACAAACTCCCACTTGCACTCACAACCATTCAGAACTACATCTAAGACCTAGACTATCTAGATGATGATCAAAGACCTTCTGTGGTAAGGCCTTTGTAAACGGATCAGCAAGATTGTCAGCGGTGGCAATCTTGGTGACAGTCACATCTCCACGTTGAACAATATCTCGGATAAGATGATATTTCCGCTCTACGTGCTTTCCCTTTCCGTGGTTCCTTAGCTCCTTGGACTGAGCCACTGCCCCACTATTATCACAATAAAGCGTAATAGGCGACAGCGACGCTGGTACCACCTCGAGTTCCATGAGGAACTTCTTGAGCCAAACAGCTTCCTTTGCGGCTTCACAAGCAGCCACATACTCAGCTTCTGTAGTTGAGTCTGCAATGCATTTCTGCTTAATGCTCCTCCAACTAACAGCACCACCTCCCAAGGTAAAGAGATGTCCGGATGTCGACTTTCTCGAATCTTTATCTGACATAAAGTCCGAGTCAGTGTATCCTACTGGAATTAACTCACTACCGCCGTACATAAGCATGTAATCTTTAGTTCTTCTCAAGTACTTAAGAATGTGCTTAACGGCTGTCCAGTGCTCTGGACCAGGATTCGATTGATACCTGCTAACCATGCCAACGGCAAAGCAGATATCTGGTCTAGTGCATAACATCGCATACATGAGACTTCCCACTGCCGAGGCATAGGGAATTCCTGCCATGCGATTCCTCTCCTCTTGTGTCTTTGGACACTGGTCCTTGGAGAACACTAAACCATGCCTGAAAGGTAACAAACCTTTCTTCGAATTATCCATTGAAAACCTAGTTAGCACTTTCTCGATATAACCAGCTTGAGATAATCCCATTATCTTTCGCTTGCGATCCCGAAAGAGCTTTATCCCAAGAATATAGCTCGCCTCTCCTAGATCCTTCATATCGAAAGTACTAGCTAGCCAAACCTTGACCGTTGACAGCGCCGCTACATCATTCCCAATGAGTAGAATGTCGTCAACGTAAAGCACAAGAAAAGCCACTACTTTCCCTTCACATTTCTTGTATACACAAGGCTCATCCAGATTCTGTATGAAACCAAACGACTTGACCGCTTGGTCAAATCGGATGTTCCAACTTCTGGATGCCTGCTTAAGCCCATAAATGGACTTTTGCAACTTGCATACCAAGTTACCTTTCCGACCAGCTATGAACCCTTCTGGTTGTTGCATATAGATGTCCTCCTCAAGATTGCCATTCAAGAATGCAGTCTTGACGTCCATCTGCCAGATTTCAAAATCTAGGCATGCAGCAATAGATAAGAGTATTCTGATGGACTTGAGCATGGCTACCGGCGAGAAGGTTTCCTCATAGTCAATGCCCTCCCTCTGAGTATAGCCTTTCGCCACAAGCCTTGCCTTAAAGGTCTCAACCTTTCCATCAGATCCTCTTTTCCTCTTATAGACCCACTTGCAGCCAATGGGTTTAATATTGGCTGGAAGTTCTACAAGATCCCAGACCTGATTGGAATCCAAAGATTCCAATTCAGCCTTCATAGCTTTAATCCAATGAGCTGAATCAACATCAGCCATTGCCTCTTCGTAAGTGGTAGGATCAGATTCAGATTCTATGGAGACAGCTTCAAAAACTTCTCCTAAGAACATGTATCTATCAGGCTGGCTGATAATCCTCCCACTACGATGAGGTACCGGTGCGGAAATGGGTGAAGAAGTGGTATTTTCTTGATTTTCATCGTTATCAACTACGGGTTGAACTGAGGGCTCTCCTTCTATCTCTCTAAGATCTATCCTTCCCTTAGGTTTATGGTTCATGATATAATCATCCTCCAAGAAAACAGCATTTGTACTAACAAACACTTTCTGTTCTCTTGGATCATAAAAATACCATCCATAAGTACCCTTTGGATACCCTACAAAGTAACATACTTCCGATCTAGAATCCAACTTGCTCATCTTTCCTTTGAGCACATGTGCCGGACACCCCCATATCCGGAGATGTTGCAAAGAAGGCTTGCGCCCAATCCACATCTCTCGTGGTGTCCTGGGAACAGATTTGCTTGGTACTAGATTTAGTATGTATGCAGCGGTTTCCAAAGCATAACCCCAAAGGAATAATGGCAACTCTGAATAACTCATCATCGACCTAGTCATGTCTAAAAGAGTCCGATTCCTTCTCTCCGCTACACCGTTCTGCTGAGGCGTACCAGGTGCAGTCAACTGTGACAGAATCCCATTCTGTACGAGGTGATCAATAAACTCATTAGAGAGGTACTCGCCACCTCGATCAGATCGAATGGCCTTGATATGTGTGCCCGATTGCTTCTCCACTTCAGCCCTAAACTCTTTGAACTTTTCAAAGGCTTCAGACTTGTGCTGCATTAGGTACACATATCCATACCTAGAGTGGTCATCGGTAAATGTTATGAAATACTCATAACCACCCCTTGCTCTAATATTTATTGGTCCACACACATCAGTATGAACTAATTCCAACAATGCATTGGTCCTATTGCCCTTTGCAGGAAAGGGCCTTTTGGTCATCTTACCCTCCAAACAAGACTCGCAGACTTCCATTGGTTCGAGAACCAAATTGCCTAAGACCCCTTCTTTGACTAGTCTGCCAATCCTATTCAGATTGATATGGCCAAGCCTCATATGCCAAAGCCTTGTTGGATTAGTGGAAGGTTCCTTTCTTTTAGATGGTAAAGTTACCACTGAGTTATTAAGTTCCAAACAAGAATCTTTTGAAATATTGGGAGTAATCACATACAAACCATTTGATTTAACACCAGAACATATAAAAGAACTGTTTCTTTTAATCACAACTTCAGTTCCAAAATGAAAAGAATAACCATTATTCGATAAATTAGAAACTGAAATTAAATTACGTCTCATTGAAGGGACGTAAAGTACATATGATAAAATCAAAATTTTATTGTCTAGAAATTCTAAAACTACGACTCCTATAGCAACCGCAGATACGGTTGCGCTAGAACCTAGAGTAAGTACGATCTCCCCATCACTGCATTTCCTGGTTGATCTGAACCCTTGCAATGAATTACAGATATGGTTAGTCGCACCAGAATCAATGCACCAAGTGTTTGAAGTATCCGTAATAAAACTTACGTCAATCACATGTGATTCAATCATACCTTGAACTCTTGTAGCTAAGAATTCTGGACAGTTCCTCTTCCAGTGGCCCTTCTCACCGCATTGGAAACACTTTCCTTTGCCTTGGCCACCCACCTTCCCTTTGCCCTTACCTTTTCCCTTAGATTTTGCAATCTTAGGGACCGGTCCAACACTTGAACCACCAGTGCCAGCCTTCTTCTTTCCTTTCTTACCTTTCGGTGTAGATCGGGAAGAAGAAGCGCTTTTCTTAACGTTTAAAACGCTGCCCCCAGGTTTGATCACCCCTTCTGCTACTAGTAAAGAACTCGTTAATTCGCTCATTAAAAAATCCATTTGATTCATATTATAGTTAAGTTTGAATTGAGCGAATGATGGCGACAGCGAGTTGAGGATCATATCAACTTGGGTCTGTGCATCGATGTTGGCTCCCAAGGTCTCCAGTTCGCTTAAATAACCAATCATTTTTAAAACATGTTCTTTGACTGGAGTACCTTCCGACATCTTTGCACTCATTATCTTCTGCATGGCTACCTGTCTGGCAGGCCTGCCATGCTCCCCAAACATCTTTTTCAGGGATGTGATAATATCACTGGCAGAATCGTTCGATTGGAATTGGTGTTGTAACACACCAGCCATTGAGGCCAGAATGTAACAACGGGCCATTCCATTCGACTTCTTCCATTTGTCGAACTCGCGTCTGGCAGCTGTCGAAGCATTTGCCGCGGGTTCTTCAGGGCTTGGGGTGGTGAGGACATATATGTGATCCTCCGCAGTTAAAACGATGTCAAGGTTACGTTTCCATTCAGTGTAGTTATTTCCAGTTAACTTGTTTTGAGTGAGTATGGTGGCAAGTGGACTAAATGCAGATCCAGACATTATGATTACTGAAAATCAAAACAAACAAAATAAATATGGATATCAGAATTGACAGTTTGAAATAAAAGAATCCTTAAAACTCTTATTTAAAAACAAAGTCGCCGGAATATCGAAACGAAAGAATAAAGCCTCCGTGTGGTGGTCAATGTTCGATCTTTCGATTTATCATGACTTATCCGCTATGCAACTCTGGCAAAATAGCCATGACTCCCGAACCTATTTGATCTCTAAGTTTCTGAATAATGCCCCGTGTGGGATCCCTTATCCATAGCTTAGCTAGTGTGTACCATTAACTAGGATCCAATCACAACCGTCTCAAGTAGCGCCTCCGTGTGGTGGTCACCCTCTAACACGTCTGATTGATCCTATCCATAGGAAGTTCACATCTAGTAACCAATGAGCAGTGTACCCTCCGTATGGAATGATCACCCCTGGCGAGGTGACACAGAATACACTACTCATCTTACAATGAACCGTTAATGGAAGATCGTGGGTGTTATTTGATAAGACCCTCTCCCACTAGATTTAGTAAATTAAGGATTTTGCTTTTGAAAAATGTTTCCACACACTACCCATAAACATCCAATGTTTACTAATGTGTTGAAAACGGTTTTTGAATTTTATTTTAGAAAACTTGTTTTAAGTGCATGCAACAATGTATTATACGCCAATCACAAAACAAGCACATAAAACAAAAAACTAAAATGAAATATAGGCATTCAAACAATGCCTCTATCTCCCATGGCTCTATTTCCATAGAACCACCTTCTTGGTTTGGTCGCCTCCGGCTCCATCTTAATGGACAACGGCTCCTTGCTCCATCTTCATGGAATTTCTAATTCTATTACATTGGACCTATGCTTCTTTTGAAGCTTACAATTTATCTAGAAAAAGGAAATAGCAAAAAAGAAATAAAAGGCTAGGGAAACCGGTGCGACTTTCCTTTTCGTAGGATTGAAGCCGCAGCGCCCTTTACATACGCCTTAAAACCAAACCATTAATAAATTACAACATGCACCAATCTCAAACAATTTAAATATAAATATTTAAACGACTTGGTGCCATGGGAGATAGCGACTAATTTTGCTGCAAAAGGGTTAGTCGTACACACATCCACACATACATAACAAATATATGTAACTATTGGAACACTTAATTGATTCACACAGTATATAAACACTTTACATACTGAATTAGAACTTAAAACAGCATCTTACTTCTCTGTCACAGTTCGATCGATCGAAGACCGTTCGATCGCTCGAACCTTCGATCGATTGAACACTGTTCAATCGCTTGAACATTCTGTTTCACAGAATGATTTGAAAATTTTACAGAATATTTTAAAATTAAAGTTTTTAATTTCAAAACACTTTAAAACTGTGAAACAGAGAACCTGACAAAGTATCTATCTCGATCGATCGAACTTCATTCGATCGATCGAATACCAGAAGGTTCGATCGATCGAAGACTGTTCGATCGATTGAGAACAGAATGTTCGATCGATCGAAACAAGTTCGATCGATCGAACCCACCTTGCATCCTATGCAATCACAGTTTTGTATTCTGCTGCGATAACACTGCAGAAACAGATCTGTGACGATGCAGTTTCAAAAACAGTTCTAAAATCAACATGCAAATCAAAACTAGGGTTCCAAAAACGCATTTATAGATCCAAACGAGCCTGGCTCTGATACCAATTGAAGGAAAAAGTGGTTTAAAGTTATAGTTTAAACGCGCAGCGGAAATAGGTTGAGTTATAAAACTTTTGGTATTCCAGGATCTACTACTCGTCAATTCCATAAATGCGTACAAGGGGGTGCAAGAATTATACCTTAGTGTCTTGAACCCAATTCTGAAACTTTAACTTCCAGCAGCCTCCACTAGATGATCTTCACCCTTATGACTCCTGCGGATGCCTGCCGGAAAGACTAGGGTTCGTGGGCACCCTAATAGAGAGGATAGGAAGGTTTTGGGAAGACTATGATAGTTTCTGCAGCTTCTGCGTATAAAAACGACGATCACTTACTTCCAGAACGCAGCTGCCCTATTTATAGATTTCCAGAACCGACCTACACTTCGATCGATCGAAGTGACTTCGATCGATCGAACCTTCGATCGATCGAACCATGCTCGATCGATCGAACCTGATGACTTCAATCGATCGAACATACTTCGATCGATCGAACCTGTCTAGACATCATCCTCATTTGCCTTTCCAAGCATCCTAGCGGAGCTAAGAGTGGGACCTCCTAGGCTCTTTATTGTTGGCTCAGACCAGTTTGTTAATTACCATGACCAAACTCTTTGATCAGTAAACTAACTAACTGGTCAGTTAACGTTTATTCCACTATAAAACGATAATTGAACTCCAACGCAAAAGAACATATCCGAAGCGATAACTAGACTTGTATGGTGTACTAATGTCCCTCTACCGTCAGCATTCGTAATCATATTCAGGTAGTCGGATAACTGTTACTGTCAACCTGAATCATGATTACTTCTTGTATTCCTTGAGTCCCATTCACTACTCATGATTACCAAACATGTTGATAACTCTTATCAACAAGACTACAGTACTCAGTAATCAACTTGGTGACATTCTCAAGGGAATGCTTACTCTGTATCAGAGGGTAGATTCTATCTTGACAATATATGTTCACAACCCTATGGACATGACATACCCAAGATACCCAGGTGTTGATCTTCTATAGACCTCACTGATTGGTAAGTCAAAACAGCCATATCCATAGTCTGTGTTCATAATCATCTCAAGATTGAGAACACATACCTTATACAAGTTATGAGTTCCTATTGACTGTTGACAGCCTTAAGCGTCAATAGGAAAGCTCAGGTCCGTCAATGCACTATAAGCACTAGCATATCAACTAAGAGCTACACTCTAGTGATTGAGATTAATCACTCCATCCAATGGTAGTTAATTATGCTACAGTGTAGACCTGATGAGGTATCCAGTCTCATCATCCACTGTGACATACTCTAAGTATCAAAGAATAGTAATTCGTATCTCACTTGTGTGTATCTCATACACACACGAATTGCTTACTATGATACTTAAGGACAAAACAATCATCTCATGAAAGAAACATACACAATGAAATGTAAAGCTGACATCCATATATTATAATGCTAATGTCTCATACATAAAGTAATGGTTTGAGGGCACAAACCCAACACTGACTGTGAAAGGCCCCCCTATCAAGATCCGTTCTATCCTAAAGAAGTTGTGAAAACCCCAGAGGAGGACTGGTTGAAGTACCTGGACACTGCAGCCATCGAGAAAATGTGGGAAGAGTTCGCTGAAGAAAAGGAAGGAAAGAGGGCCAAGAGCCAAGATGATCAGATCATGCCAACTGAGGAGGGTCTGAGCAATCAGGCTGTAGAGTCATCTGTCTGTGTCTCCCTATCCCATGTTCCCCCAGAGTCTGTACTTCCGATTATCGAGTCTATACCAAAGTTAGTTGCTGTGAGCCCATCAGTGTCTGATGTAATCACTCCACCTGTTATGAATAAATGAAAGACGGTTCTGCCTACTCCTCTGTATCTAATACTTGTGAATGCACAGATCCCTCCGAGGATCTCCCAATCGAACTTAAGCAACTAATTAAAAAACCACCTGCTTATAAAATAATCGAAGACACTTTATCGATTAACCTAGGTAAAAGAGATAATCCACAAATTGAACAAATTGGCTCAACACTTAATAAAGAAGAAAAAGAAAAATTGACTCTCTTGCTAAAAGAATTCAAAGATGTTTTCGCTTGGTCTTACGAGGATATGCCTGGGGTCGATCCCGACATTGTCCAACATCGTATTCCCCTCCTCCCTAATTCTAAACATGTCAAGCAGAAACTGAGGCACATGAGACCGGAATGGGTGCTGAAGGTCAAGGAAGAGGTAGAAAAATAGCTCAAGGCAGGGTTCATCATTGTTACAGAGTATCCGAAATGAGTTGCCAACATCGTGCCAGTCCCCAAGAAAGATGGAAAAGTTCGTGTGTGCGTCGACTTCCATGATCTAAACAAAACCAGTCCTAAGGACGACTTCCTGCTTCCCCACATCGATGTCTTGGTAGATAACACCGCAAGACATGAGCTACTGTCATTCATGGATGGCTTTTCGGGGTACAATCAGATTCTAATGGCACCAGAAGATCGGGAAAAGATGACATTTACCACACCTTGGGGGACCTACTGCTATAGGGTGATGCCTTTTGGACTCAAGAACGCTGGAGTAACCTATTAAAGAGCCGGCACTACTTTGTTGCATGACATGATTCACAACGAAGTAGAAGTGTACGTAGATGACATGATCGTGAAATCCAAGGGTAGAGAAGGGCACTTGGTGGCACTAGAAAAGTTTTTCGAAAGATTACGCAAGTACAAGATGAGGCTGAATCCTAAGAAATGCACTTTCGGTGTGACTTCGGGGAAACTCCTAGGTTTTCTCATCACACAAAGAGGGATAGAGGTCGATCCCTCCAAAATCAAGGCAATTCTAGAAATGGCGCCACCACAGAATGAGAAACAAGTGAGGGGATTCCTCGGGAGAATCCAATTCATCAGCCGCTTCATTTCCAAGCTCATAACTACATGTGATCCCTTATTTCAGTTGTTAAGGAAAGAAGAGAAGTTCCAATGGGATGATCAATGCTAAGCCGCATTCGACAAAATAAAAGCCTACCTTCAAAATTTGCATGTCCTTTCACCACCTACTCCTCACAAGCCCTCATCTCTTTACCTATCTGTCTCTGAAAATGCCATGGGTTACATGTTAGCCCAAGAAGGAGAAGAAAGCCACTCTGAAAAAGCCATATATTACCTTAGCAAGAGGGTGACTGGGTATGAGCTCAATTACTCTGCCCTAAAAAAAACGTGTTGGGCCTTAGTTTGGTGCACCCGTCGATTAAGGCACTACATGCTAGCCTTTTCGATTGTGCTCATATCCTGCATAGATCCTTTAAAGTACCTCCTCGAAAACCCTGCCCTGACCTGTCATATATCCTATTGGTTACTTCTACTATCTGAATTCGATATCAAGTATGTAACAGGCAAGCCAGTAAAAGGGAGAACTATAGCTGAGCATCTTGCAGAACATGTTGTTGACTCCAAAGAAAATGGAGACTTCCCGTTCCTAGACGAGAATATCATGGAAATCAAAGAAGAACAGTGGAAGTTGTACTTTGATGGGGCAGCCAATATGAAAGGCTACGGAGTAGGAATGATTCTGGTATCACCAAATAGGGACCACACCCCGCTGGCAGTCAAGCTCAATTATATCTCCACCAACAACACTGCTGAATACGAGGCATGCATTCTGGGGATGAAAGCGGCCATAGAGTTGAGAGTTCAGAAGTTGGATGTCTTCTAAGATTCAAACCTCATTTTATCACAAGCTAGAGGAGAATAGAAAGTGAAAGAAGAAAGGTTGAAGCCCTATCATGATCATCTCGATGGACTCAAGAGACAATTCAAGAACATAACATTCTTCTACCTACCCAGGGAAGAGAACCAATTAGCAGATTCGTTGGCCACTCTAGCCTCCATGATCAAAATTCCTATAGGAGTCAAAATGATGCCTCTGGTAATCGAGCAAAGATACGAATCGTCGTTTAGCATGATCGCCGTAATCGAGGAAGAAGAGAGTGAAACACCATAGTACCGAGACGTTTGGGACTTTATAGAAAAGGGAGTGTATCCCCAAGAGTCTTTCGAGAACGACAAAAGAGCAATTCGAATGTTCGCAGCACAATTCATTATTTGCGGAGGAAAATTATTAAAGAAAGGATACAATGGCCACAACCTGACTTACTTGTTCAGAAAAAGCGCCTGAAGGATGGTGGAGGAAATACACGAGGGGGTATGCGGTCCACACATGAACGGTCACATGCTGGCCAAGAAGATCGTAAGACAAGGATATTACTGGATGACATTGGAGAAAGATTGTTGTGAATACGTAAGAAAATGTCACAAGTGCGAGATTCACGCAAACATAATGCATGTACCGCCATCTCTACTCTACAGTATGACCTCCCCATGGCCGTTCTCAACTTGGGGAATCGATATCATCAGTGAAATTGTTCCCAAGGCTTCGAACGGAAATCGATACATTTTGGTGGCCATTGACTACTTCACAAAATGGGTATAAGCTGCATCCTACAGCAAGTTGGGGGCCAAAGAAGTGGCCAAATTCATCAAGAGAAATCTCATCTGCCGCTATGGCGTCCCCCATGAGATTATTTCAGACAACGGAAGTCATGTCAAAGCAGAAGTCAAGTCTGTTTGAGGAATACAAAATCACTTATCATAAGTCATCACCGTACAGGCCGCAAACCAATGGGGCAATCGAAGTTGTAAACAAGAATGTCAATTCCATATTGTAGAAGTCGGCTAATACTTACAAAGACTGGCACGAGAAACTACCATTCATGCTGTGGGGATACAGAATCTCAATAAGGACGTCTACAGGAGCGACTCCTTATTCACTAGTATATGGTATGGAAGCAGTACTCCCCGTCAAGATAGAGGTAGTATCTCTGTGAGTGATGGCAGAATGTGAGATTTCAGAATCTGACTAGTTAAGGGAAAGATACGAAGAATTGGCTCTTATAAATGAAAAGCACCTAGCCACAATCGACCATGTCCGAATCTATCAAAAGAGAATAGCCCGTGCCTTCAACAAGAAGGTTCGTCCAAGGAAAATCGTCAAGGGCGATCTTGTTCTTAAGGAACTGCGAGCCCCGATCTTTGATCCATATGGAAAGTTCAAACCCAAATGGGTTGGCCCTTATATCGTCAAAACTATCCTCTCCGGAGGAACAACCTATCTCATGGACCTCGATGGCGTTGAAATCAAAGAACCTATCAACATAGATCGCCTTAAAAAGTACTATGCTTAACCATTACCCAATTCCTCTCCAGCCTCGCCCTGAACTATGCTCGACCAGATTCCCACTCGGGGATACGTAGGCAATCGCTCTGGTTCAGTCGACACCAATATCAACCCACTTCTTTCTTACCTTAGCCCGAACTACGTTGGATCTGATCCCTACTCGGGGGTACGTAGCCAGACTTTCAGAAGAGAAAAGAAGGATGGCTCGCAAGGTCAAAAATTCGAAAGAACGCCTAGGCAAAATTAGAGTCAAATCCAAAGTGAGCAATAACAAAAGAGAGAAAGAGCTCGCTAGGTCACCTAACTGGTGCCTAGGCCAAATTATGAGCGTATGAGAGAAATAAAGTCGTGGTCATTACCATAACCCAGAAATCACCCTTCACACTAGGGGCAAACTTCGGCCACCCGCCTCGTTTGCCTGAACCTTTTCTAAACTAGGGGCAAACGTCGGTCATCTACCTCGTTTGCCTCACAACCATACATATCTCAAACTAGGGGCAAACTTCAGCCACCTACCTCATTTGCCTTTAATAGTCCCAGCATGCCCAAACAAGTACCAAAAGTAAACATCTGATCAAAATCATACTACAAATGTTTTCAGAAAGCCAAATGCATAAAATAAGGTTCTCCGAGTAACCAAGATTCACCGATAAACAAAACCTCAAATATTGCGTAAGTAGGACTAAATAAAAGTTTTTCTTTCAAAAAGCAATCACAAATATCAAAGACACTTGGAGGAAAGAAGCAGAATCAATCAAGTCTAGTTTTATTTTGTGTCTTTTATTTTTTTCAAAGGTCTTTAGAAGTAGGCTTTTACTCGACAGGCCCATCCACTGATAAAAGTAGCAATATGACAGCTCTGACTCTGGAATCAAAGACCCTCTCAGTAAACCCTCGGGGAACCTCCTAAACTCGCTCGTACTGTCTGGCCAATCGACGAGGATGATAGAAAAAAGTCTCTCTCAGACCCATCAACCACACTCTCTGGTAATCCACGAGGCTGGCGGTCATAGCATGAAGGCCCCAACGTCCCACAATCTAGAAAATGTCGACCTCAGATAGAGCACCCATCATGCTAGCCCATCATGCTAGCCCAATCGACAGAAGTGTAATGAGAATGAAGCACGGCCCTGCAGAAGTAAACTGGTGGCATACTACCAGTCCATAACTAAAGGCGCTCATAGAGCCAAGCCTTTAACACCAAAGGTGCCCCAAAAAGAAGGAGAGTTCCTTGATTAAAAGCACGATCCAAACTATTCAGAGTTTCGGCCAGAACCATGGCCATGGGGTTCTTACTCAATTTCAGCCCAAGGCACACTTGTACCAAGTCACTAGAAGTACTCGAGAACAAGAAGTGCAGATTCATGCATAATATTAAAGCGGCCCCCCGGGTGGGATCATATATGTTGGGATTCCCAGGACTGGCATACCGGGTAATGATGGAAGCAATGTCAAGAACCTCACCATGAATTAGTCGCCAGGAGATAGTAGTGGAATAGTTCAAGTATTCAGCCAGACCTCGCGTAGGACTGGGGTATCAACAGAAGGAAGGATCAAGTCTGAATTCGGATTGAAACCAGGGGGCATATCTCCAAGCCGTTAAAATTGAAGACATGATTTACCGGGTCCCAATGGGCAATGCAGCATGCATGAACTCAGCATTCAAAGTCATCTGGCGAAAAGAGAACAGCTCGGTCAAGCCGTAGCTAAAAAGGTTGATCCGTTCCACGCCATCTGTGATGCTCAGCCAATCTGTAAGCTGAGCAGGATCATACAATGCCATATTTTCTGTCACGACTTTAGCAAAATTCGAAATTTTAATAGCACCTCCCCATTTCACGGACTATCCCACCTGCAAGGCAAACACACTCACTATCACAAAGCTGTTCATTGCAGTAACATCAACAATTACAGAATCACAGTGCACATATATCGTCACACGACCACCAACCAAAACAAGCATACAACTGCACCTTTAAACTGGAAACTATCTGGCTCAAAAGGGAAAACATCATAATACTCTTTCAAAAGTAACACATCATCCTATACATCATCCTACACATTGTCCATTATTCACTAATACAACCCAATCGAAAACATAAAATGGAGACAAAACAAAAGTCCCCGCTTAGGAGGCCTCAGTCCTCCTCTTCATCCTTTATCGGACCACCCAGAGTGTACGTCAGCGATGGCCTCCTCCCGCCACCCCTACATCTTGGTCTGGTTCTCGACGAGCTGGCACCACCTCCTCGACACTGCACACACAAAATAAAAGTAATCAATCAAGAAACAACAAAAGTACAAAAAAAAATAGAGTCGAGACAGAAACTTACCAAGGATGCCATTTGACTGGTGGCAAACTGCCGCATCCCGTCCATCTGCCAAGGGTAAAATATAGGGTCAGAACCTCATAACCTTAAGGAGCGCAAAATTAGAGACATGCCCGATGGTCCCGCATGAGGACCAAAGACCGTAAGCTAGCTGCCAAGGCGTGACCCTCCTCAGCATAACTCCAAGGGACGTTGAGGATGCCTGCTGGCTGGGTGGGATAACCGCACGTGACTCACGGTACCTCCATGACCTACGGAGAGCCATCGACATCCAAAACATTAACGGTCCAATCCCAAGGGGGAATAAGATCAGAAGCTGGGAGAGCCTGTCTCCTATACATCTCGCGAAGCTGTAGGCACAAGACAAGTTAGGAAAAGATAAGTCCAAAAACATAAGTGACGAATAGAGACAAAAACGTAAAAGAAACTCACATCCAGGAGTGGAAAATTCGGCATCAGAAAGCGGCCATGGTAGGTCTCATATCCTATCTCAGAATGAAAGTGATCCCTAGCATCAGTACCGGCCAAAGCTACCAGCAAAGCAGCACCATAGAGGTCATCAACATCCATCACAGGAGGGGCATAAGAAACACGGTACCTCGGACCACCAACCACCTGCCAAGACGCCCGCTCACCAAGATACCACTGCCTATGCTCAGTACTCTCCATCAGAAGTCGGCAAGAAGCAAGAGGCCTCACCGCCTATATCTCCTCTGGGGCAGCATAGGAAACATGCTCCCAAGGTGTCCAATCAATGCTAGCAACTGTTAGCTTGGATAAGAAATTTCTCAGGAGTACGATCCAGTGGGCCCCGCTCTTAACCCCAACAACATCCCTTCTCCATCTCAAGCCCCAAGGGAACATAGGCACAGGAGCCATGCCATCTTCATCTTCACCCGACTTGTCAGTGGAAGTAGGAGCCAACATTTTCAAGTACTCGAAGCTCCAAAGCTGAATGAAAAGGAAAAAGTCAGAAAATAGACACAAGGAAGGACCAAAAGGAAAAGAAAAGTCACATACCTCCCAAGCCCGCCAGAATCCTCCAGTGGATTTAACACCGCCACGAGAAACCTCACCCATGTGCTTATAAAGATGGGCCAGGGTAGCACCACCCTAGTCGTAAGAAGGAATCTTGTCAATGGTCGGCAAACAAGAAAGGAGCCGCATGCTCACCCAGTCATTCTGTGTCACAAAAATCGAATAGTTGAGAACATACAAGAGAAAGATCGTAGCAGCTGCTGGTCAGTTAGAGTGTGTCCCCCCCTGCCATAAGCCTGATAAAGCCAGGCGCAAGGGAACCGAGGCCCCTCCAGACTTAAAGGAACAGCCCCAATCAGCATCTCAACGACTTCAGGATTAATCTCATAAAAATAATCCAGGATCAAGCGCTTCTCGCCAACTCTCAAGCCAGTGATCATGGAGAAGTCGAAGGGCATCATCGTCATTTCACCAAACGGCAGATGGAAAGTATTCATCATATCCCACCATCTCTCCATAAGAGCATAGAAGTTGGTCAGGTCATTAGTACTCTTTGAAACTAGGCGGACAAAGCCTCCAAACCCGGCATCATCTACTATTTTCTGACAACAGGCGAAAGTTGGGTATACCACAGAAAAGCATGGGTAAGACTACCGTGGCCCTTCAAGACCACCTCTGGCACCTACACACATCAAAAACAATAAAAATGAGCACAAAATCACTATTCATGACCCGAATTCCAAAATCAATTAATGAGCACCAAATGGACTTCCCAACGACCTCTAAGCGTACACTACAGTTCACTAAACTAGCACAATGCACATAACTACTGAAAGTTTCACATACCTGACTCACTAGAGTCGCGACCGAAAGATGACATTGAGGGTCACGTAAAATTAACTCTGGGGGTTGACTCTCAGCTCTCACCCGTTCCTTGGCCTTCTTGGAGAGCCTTTTTCGAACTTGAAGCCATGGATCTATAAAAAAATGGAAGTGAAAACCAAACTTTCTTCTTGAAAATTAGAGAAAACTAAAACACCAATCAAAAACCCAATCATGGGGAAAGATTACTCACCTGAGCGTACACAAGCTGCATTTTGACAGGTTTTGGCTCCAAAAATACCCCAAAATGGCCAAAAATGAGCATTTGGAGCTCAAAAATTCAAGATATACAAACATGGAGTCTGGCCACCCAGTGTCGCTGTAGCACTAGTCAACTGCCGCTATGTCAGTGGCCCAGTGTCGCCACAGCACTGCTCCCCGCAGGCCCTGCTTCGCTCTATTTTGCTCTATTTTGACCTTTTTCAGCCCATTTTTTGGCCCTGAACAGCCCCAGTGGCCCATTTTAGTCCAAGTTTACAAGGTTTTATCCCCAATAGATCCAACTTATCCCTAAAGGATAGTTACACAGAAAAAAATAGTTCCTGGAGGCCCGAATAGGTTTATTCAGAATAACTGATGCAAAAGTTGATCAACCGTGAGAGATTCAGATCTGAGTCCTGGTTTTTAATCGATAGTCAAGAAAGACTCTTAAAAAAGTCCCCCATTATCCCTAGAGGACAGTTACAGAAAGAAATCAGCTCTCGAAGGCCCTAACCGACTCTTTTGGATTGAGCCCTGGAAGGTTCGATCAACCGTAAGAGATTCAGAGATGGGTCATGGTCCCTGGTCGAGAAGCAGTCGAAGAGAGGTTCTTAGAGAATCCAACACTATCCCCCGAGGATAAAATCAAAAACATATCAGCTCCCGGAGGCCCTAACCGGCTCTCTTGGATTGAGCATTGCAAGATTTGATCAACCGTGAGAGATTCGGTGATGGATCCTAGTTCTCGGTCAAAGAAATTCGATCAACCGTGAGAGATTCAGAGATGAATCCTGGTTCTCGGTCGACAGTCAAGAAATATTCTCAGAGAGTCCAAAACCACCTCTAGTGGACAGATACAGACAGAAATTGACTCCCGAAGGCTCTAACCAGATCTTTTGGATTAAACATAGCAGAATTTGATTAACCATGAGAGATTCAGAGATGGATCCTGGTTCTCGGTCAGAAGTCGTAAGGGGTTTTCAGAAAGAATTCCCCAATATCCCCAGTAGAAAATAAATGAAAAACCAGAACCAACTTTTACGGCTCTGTGCACGTTGTTAAGCTTCCTTGTCTATTATGTCGTCGTGAGCTTCCTCACTTGTCAACCACCATAAGCTTCCTCACCTGTCGGTTATCTTGAGCTTCCTACCTATCGAGAGCTTCCTTACTCCGCTTATCTCAACTGGCAGTGAGCCTCCTCACTTACCATAAACTTTCTCACCAAATTGGTCACTGTGAGCTTTCTTATTTATTGTGAGCATCCTCACTTCGGTTATCATAAATTTTCCCAGTTATCGATCTTTGTGAGCACTCTCACCTCTCAGTTGTTATCCTCGAGGGCCCTGTGTCTGATCCACTTGCCAGCATATTTCCTAAAATTCAAGAAGTTTGCCCTGAGACCTAGAGTCTTCCAAACCTTGATGTCCTTATCCGAGTCAGCCGCCACATCATAGTCGTAAACACTAGCACAACACCAGCCCACTCAGAGTGGCATAACTCATAGCACATGCTCATACCAGGATCAGAATACTAGACATGATAGGACCCAGGACGCAACTCATATCACATCCATGCATGTCATAGCATAGAATCCGTCGGTTCTAACGATGCATTTGCATGTTGTTTTGTCCCTTGTTCTCCTGAACTACGTCTTGGTCTGATTCCCATTGAGATACGTAGATAGCTCACTCAGAGCATGATCGGCACTACCCACAACATCATGTTTTCATCATTTCATCCTTTGCAACGCTTTTATCCTAAATCTATAGCCTCCAAAAAGACCTGTCTCTTCGAAGCTTTGGCACTCGCTTGCGACAGGCGTTACCTCGCAAGTTCAAGCCAAAGAGGGTAAACTGTAGACACCCTATTTTGTCGGCTATCAGATTTAGGAGACCATAGCTTGGTGGTTCACAATGATTGAAAAGACTCAAAAGGACTCTCAGAAGTTAGTTCTATCTCTCAAAATGCTCAGAAAGTGGTGCAAATGACCGAAATGCCCCTAAAAGCCCAAATACTCCCAAATTTGGACCGAAAGTTCTAGAAACATGCTATGTCATAAAAAAAGTACTAAAAGTAAGTTTTTAAGCAAAATTAGAAGAAATCGTCGGCTCCCAGAGACCCCCCGGAAGTCCCGAAAATTCCAAGAAAGTCCCCGTTGACCAGTTTGACCAAGGTTTGACCAAAATCGTCCAAACACGCCGAAAGGTTTTGAGATCATTCTAGATCATATTGAAAGTACTAAAACAAGTTTTAAAAGGAAATCGGACAATAACGTCAGCTCCTAGGAGCTCCCAAAGGTTCCCAAAACTTCTCTGGAATCACAAGTTTCACCAGTTTGACCAAAAGTTAACTTTAAAATTGGAGCATCATAATATTTTTCAAACATTTTTAATGGATACTAGAGGTCAATAGCTTTCCAACGGTATATCGCACATAATTCCTGGATTTAAAATGAATTTATTATGAATTTATGAATGTGAAAAAGGCTATCAAATCGGCTTTTATCACGAATACAGTAAAACTTTTCAAAGTGACCTATTTCTGAACTATTTTTTTTATGTAAAGTAGACTCCATTACCTTTCCAACAGTATATCACAACCTCAGTTTGGAGTTCATACGCATTTTTTGTGAATTTCGGACGAAATAGGGCCATTTCGCGAATACCGGAACCTCTGGAGACCTAAATGGAATTATCTGGACATCAGAAGAGCAGTGTCGCCACGGCACTGGCTCACTGCCATCGCGACACAGGCCCAGTCCTGTCGCGGAACTCTTCACCAGAACAATCTATTTTTGCAATTTATTTTGGGGGTCCATTTTGATTAATTAGAAACTAAAACGACGTAGTTCCTTGTTCACAGACATTTGGAGCCAATGGGAGCACTCTTTTACTCCGAAAACTACCCAAATTAGTCTATATAAACCCCCCATTGACTTATCATTTAGGGGGCAAAATACAAAGCTTAGAGAAGTTATAGAGAGAAAAGTTGTAGAAGATAAGGTTTGGAGAGTGAAAGTGAGCTTCTTCCTTTGATTTTCAACTAAAAAGTGAGTTCTAAACTTTGTTTTCTACTTCATTACTCCCATTTACTTCACATTCAATACACCTAACCACCATTTTAGTGAGCATTTGTGAGATAAGAAGCTTCTTCCATGTCCAAAGTCACCATATATGAGTGAAACACCAAGCTACAAGTCCAAAATCATCATATATATCATGTATTGATTACTTATTTGCTTGTTTACATATTATGCTCATCTCTCCTTAATCTCGTTTCTTTTTTATCTTCTTTATTTACTTACTAGTCTATCATCATCTAGATGATGACATGAAGTTTGAGGTGAGTGAATCCCTATGGGTAGTAGCTCTTGACCTCAAAAACATGTTTGATAGATGATGATTTCAACTTCAATACATTCCTATGTATTCTTGAAGTTGTCTTCAAAAATGAAAACAATGTCTCCAACAATCTTGGAGGTTCTTGATATGAGTTCAATATTGATATTTCAAGTGGACATAATCTCCATTTAAGTACTGAAAATATACTTTCAAAACCCCTCTTAAATCCCTCATTTAGATTTTAAAAAATAAAACCCTAGTTCTTTCCAAAATCTTCAAAAGAGTGAACAATCTGAGTTCAATGATTTCTCTAGGACTCAATATTCAAAATATTAACATGAGACCACTTGGAAAGCCTTCTTAACTCATTAGAGAACATCCATGATTTTTAGTTTGACTTGGAAACACTTGGAAGGGGTCCATTTGGACCCAAACATTCCTTCCAGACATTCTGTTTTTGCTGTCACAGCAGCTTGGTTGACTTTCAACTTGTTTTACAGAAAACTTTTCCAAAAGGAGTGGTCCCAAGTCATTTTTACCTTGACCTTTAGTGTCTTAGGGAACTTTCTGTATAAAATAGGTCTCCAGATGTTTTGTTTTCATTTTCTAAGATTTTTTGACAATTCAGTCAAGAATACGGATTCTGTTTCTGAGTAATCTCTATTGTTTGTATGATTTCTCTCATTCTGTAATAGTTATTGAGGATTGGCTTTTTTAAATGTGTTCTAGACACAATAAGGATGATCTCCATGAAAAATCATGCATTAAAAACATTTCTAACCTCACTTTCCAATTTTCACAAGATCAAGTCACTGTTCTGTCCACTATTCACAGCATGTGTACTTTTACTTTCATTCTTTGGTTTGATGCTTACATACAATCTAAATTAGTTCATCTCTTAGGAAGTAATTCATACTACATTTGTACATATCCCATGATGATTCCCTTCATGCATTCATTCATATTGTAGAATTCTAAGTCACTTTAGAAAGTCCATGTACACAAACACACTACAACCTTTGCACATTTAAGGATCATACATTGCATCCATGTAAGATTTGGGGTTTTGTGACTCCCAATCTAAGAAGAATATAAGGATTGAACTTGATCACACCTCCATGCTTCCCCTCGATCTAATCATCCTTTCTCATCCATCTCGGGGATTGAGATGTCTTCTTTTCTCAAAGATTAACATGCATCATTCTAGCTTGCTAAGCATATTTTGATTCCTTTGATTATTTGTTTCAAGAACAATTCACGTCCCCTCCTAGATTAGGAAAAGTTGATTAATTGATATATGATTAGACGATTTTTCCTAGGTTTATTTGTGTGATCTTTCACTTTACATTGTACGATATTTGGCTTAGATCTTATGAATTATATCTTATCTTTTGATCTTCCATTTCATGATTCTTATGAGATGTAACATACTATCATAGTATTAATTATCAAACCAAACATAATATAAGATGATTATTTGGATGCTAATTGAGGCCCGTCAAAAGACGGGGCGAGTTGAGGGTGTTTTAGTCCTGACAAAGGCTCATTCCTCTCTTGTACCAAAACCCCGAGCCAAGTTCTTTGGTTATGAAAGGCCGGTGCCCTTTATCCGTTTGAGTGAGTCAAATTGGGTTTCTTGGTTCCCAAAAGACCAAGTGGCGACTCTGTATCTGTTTTCAAAAGACCTTTTCTTTTTCTCTTTCAAAATAATCTCAAATTAAAACAAAGAAGTGGAATTACGCGCGTCCACAGTTGGTCGAAGCACTGATATGAGTCATAGATTGAATCAGCAGGACCACCAAAATATGTGCTCACCTTTCAGAAATCTCAAATATCTCCCCAAGCAGAGAACTTTCAGATATCGTTAGAATCACCTCCAGAAGAAAGGTATACTTCAGCAAACTAGTTAATCATAGAATCTTCCCATTAGAGAACTTTCATAATTCGTGTTGCCCCAAGCAGATATAGGGTATCTATCATCATCAACTATCAGAAGTGCCTCCAGATATAAGGTATCCATCAGAATCGTGTATCTTAGAATCATGCATTAGGATTGCCTCTAGATATAGGGTTTCTCTCAAAATTGTGTGTATTTCAGAATTTGTATCCATGGGTTGCCTCCAGATAAAGGGTATCTCTCAGAATTTGTATTCGTGGGTTGCCTCCAGATATAAGGTTTCTCTCAGAATCGTGTGTATTTCAGAATTTGTATCCATGGGTTACCTCCAGATGAAGGGTATCTCTCAGAATTTGTATCCATGGGTTGCCTCCAGAATTAGGGTTTCTCTCAACATCAATATTGCCTCCAGATGAAGGGTATCTCTCAGAATTTGTATCTGTGGGTTGCCTCCAGATATAGGGTTTCTCTCAGAATCGTGTATATTTCAGAATTTGTATCCGTGGGTTGACTCTAGATAAAGGGTATTTCTCAGAATTTGTATCCGAGGTTGCCTCCAGATATAGGGTATCTCTCAGCATCGTGTTGCCTCCAGATATAGGGTTTCTCTCAGCATCATGTTGCCTCCAAATATAAGGTATCTCTCAGAATCGTGTACATCTCAGAATCATGTATCGTGGTTGCCTCCAGAAGTCGGGTATATCTCAGAATTAGTATATTTCTCAGAATTCGTGCATCAAAATAGAAGATTTGTCCCCAGCAGAAGGACCTGTTTTAGAAGAGTATAAGATTTGTCTCCAAAAGAAGGACCTGTTTAGAAGATTTGTCCCCAGCAGAAGGACCTGTTTTAGAAGAACAGAAGATTTGTCTCCAGAAGAAGTACCTATTTAGAAGATTTATCTCCAGAAGAAGGACCTATTTAGAAGATTTGTCTCCAGAAGAAGGACCTATTTAGAAGATTTGTCTCCAGCAGAAGTACCTGTTTCAGAAGCACAGAAGATTTGTTCCCAGAGGAAGGACATATTTCAGGAGTACAAAAGAATTATCCCCAGTAGAAGGACTCTACATCAGCATATCGTCCCCAGCAGAAGGACTCTACATCAGCAAATCGTCCCCAGCAGAAGGACTCTACATCAACAAATCGTCCACGACAGAAGGACTCTACATCAGCAAATCATCCCCAGCAGAAGGACTCTATATCAACAAATTATCCCCAGTAAAAGGACTCTACATCAATCATCCTGGTTTAAGGAGACATTATTTTCAAAAATCTTCAGAGGTTGTTTTCAAATTTCATCCCAGATACTCTACTACTTTAGCAGTCGTCTGAGATACAAATGACACCTACCAACCTCAAGATCAGAAGGAAGACTCTGACAAGACTTTGAGATTCATCCAAGATACCGATGGCATACTTCTCTTTAGATATATTCAACTGGAGAGTGAGACGTTGCATCCCTTGCATTAGATTCTGCATCTAGGGAACTCTTGAGGATGATTCCTCCAGCACGTGCACATTCACGTTTTCATACTGCATCAGCATCCTAGGATAGGAGCATTTCATCCGTATTATTGTTTGTGTGTGTTCTTTGTCTCCTCGTGCACTTGAACTACGCCCTAGTCTGATTCCTAGAAAGGATACGTAGGCAGCTCTAGCGGAGCACGACCAGCAGCGGCTTAGATTTAGCAGTCTCTACCCAACATTGCATTGCATTCTTGCATTCATGATTTCTTGATTTTCTCTGATTTTGAATTTCTTGATTTTTGCAAATCTTTTGTTTTTCCTAAAACCTCTCAGTATGGTTATTGGGTGCCTTCAAGCTTTGGCACTCACTTACAGTTTACATTGTTCACAACAAGCTCTGCCAAAGAGGGGCAAACTGTAGACACCCAATTTTGACCACACAGATAGGATTTAGGGTGGACAATGTCTTGGAGGATTTGACAATGAAAATTATCCCGTGGAAGGTACTGGATTCCACACAATCGAAAGATCAAATTTTGGAAAGTGACTTCAAGCTCAAAAAAGCCCTTTTCTATGCATAAATCCCGATTTTGTCAAAATTGTCTCTCATAATTCATATTCACTCAGAATTATATGAACATGAAGTGTTCTAAATGCAGTATTCTAGATATCCAGAGATTCAATTTCAGAGAAAAGTTTAAAATCAACGCGCATTTAAAAGTAATTTGGAAAAGACATCGTTTGATTTCAAAAAGACGACGAAAATTTTGGACGATTTCCGGACTTCAATTGGACTTCAATTTTCACTATAAAACTTCTTGGAATATTTTTATACTGAAATTCAACTCGATAGCTTTCCAACGGTACGTAAACGGACAATTTTGGACACCAAAAAGCATTTTTACAAAAATCCAGAAAAGCAGTGAACGTAATATTTTAAACAGAACTTAAGGGCAACCAGAGGAGGAGGAAAAGCAGGTGGAGGGTCCCACAAGGGGGGTGGCAGGTCCCACCTAAGCTGCCACCCATAAAGTGCCCCCCTCTACTGAGCTTTTTGAGTTCCAGACCCTTCTAGAAGCCTCCCACTGCGAAGA
This sequence comes from Hydrangea macrophylla, assembly GCA_033977485.1. Lineage (NCBI taxonomy): Eukaryota > Viridiplantae > Streptophyta > Magnoliopsida > Cornales > Hydrangeaceae > Hydrangea > Hydrangea macrophylla. The sequence goes on from CM066986.1 coordinate 40,806,236, forward strand.
AATTGCCTGGAAACTGCATTTAAGCACCAAAATGGCCATTTTAGCCCTTTTCTGCTCTCTAAAATCACTGTTTTAACCTTGAAACTTAAGAGTTAAGATTTCAAAACTCTATATATAGATCTCTATGAGATCATCTTGATATAATTCGAAGATCTAGAAAGCATCTAGAGCTTAGGTCATCTTGAAGAAGCTTTGAATATACTTGAAGATATACTTACTTTCAATTTAAGAGATTTCTAGAGAAAGAGAGAGAATTGTGAATTGAAGTTTTAGGAATTAATCTTAGGGCTAATTAGATCTCAAATTGAACATCAATTACCTCCACTAACTTCCATGAATGAGTGCTTGAAGAGCTTGAAGAATACTTGAAGAAGAAGATCTTCAAATCAACTTTGATTGCATAAATTGAGAATCCTCCAAGAGGTAAACATCCAATTCATCTCTAATTCCTACTTTTTATATATAGATCTATAAGGCTTGGATTTAGTTTAGCTTTATTTTATTTGTTAGAACACTCATCTTCTTCCGCTCTCATTCTTCACACACTCACATAGCTAGATCCAAGTCTGCATTGATTTTCATTGATAATTCATGATTAGAGATTGATTTTTACTTTGATTTTCAATTTTGATTTCCTCTTTCTACTTAGCTTAGATCCATGCATACATGATGACATATATGTATCTATTTTGAATTCTATGATAGTTTGGAATCATGATCTATGAGAAGGATGATTCCTATGTTCATACCTATCTCTTGATTATTCCTATTACCTAGAATTCTTATTGAATTTCATCTCCAATAGGATATTTGTAAGCCCCTTTGATCTATGATCTAAAGTTCTCCATAGAACTTGAGGGCTAAATTGATTGGGAATTATGTTAATTAAATAGATCTATGAGATTGGTCTCTCTAAAAAGCTTCAATCAATATCTAAGATGTTTTCCTCACACTTTAAAATGAACTAGATAAAATTCAGCAAAACAGATTGGTTTTGTCCATGAGATTTGGTCCATTAAAACCCATAGTTTGCTGGATTTCAAATTTTCTAGGTAAACTTTGATGAATTAGCTTTCATTCGATCCATTTTGAGAACATCCAGGATCTATATGCTATTTTTAGAAATTATTGAGAAATCGGTTGACAGATTTGAACATAGTCTTTTTGTGCTTGAATTTAAGAAAATCTCTAATAGTTATCAATGTTCCGCTTTTTAGGGATGATTCCTAACTCATATATCTGTATGCCGATGTAAAATTGTGAGCATACAATCGAGTTAAGATCGTTTTCTAAGCATTTGAAATTGATGCTACTATTCTGAAATTTTCTAAGTTCAACTACAATTATAATCATGTATACAAAATGGTCATACCTTGATCACTCAACAACAATTGATGAATAAAACTTGGTTTAGAAATAATCTAGGATAATTGGATGAGAGATCAAAAGCTTAGACCTACTTGATTAACATGATTCATGAATTCCTCTTATGCTTCTATTATATTTTATATTCCTTTGTCAAATGATACCAAATTTCTAAAATAACAGAGTCTATTTAAAACAATTCTTCAGAAACCTTAAGATCATGACATGTCCATGGAATTATTTCTATCATATACTACAGGGAAATAGCTTTCTTTTGAAACCAAATAGAGCTTCACATGATATTTGTAGAATTAATTATGATTTTTCCAAGAACAGTGGGCAGTCCTGATCCACTGTTCCCAAAATCCTTATTTCTCAAACTTCAAAAATGGTAAAGATGTTCTACTTTTTGGAGAAGTTCTCTAAGACATGTATCTAACTTTTTGTAAAAGGGTTTTAACCCAGCTCATGTTTAAGACCACTTTTGATAGGATTCATTAGAGGTTGCTAAATCTGGAAATTTGATTGATGACATTTTGTACTTATTTTCATGCATATTATTTTTTTGCTTGTGTTTTTGCAATGTGCGGGTATTCCTTGGTGTCTTAGTGCAGAGAATTGAATATCGTGGATCCGGACTTCGATTTATGAGCTTGCCTCGTCTACATGTGGCTTAGTGCCCATGTATCGTGTATTATCTCTATCCCTTCTCTTAGATTTTTTCTAAGTTTACAACTTTGTTTTCAATGACATATTTCCTTTAGGATAGTCTCCATTTATATGCTTATGTGTTAGAGACATCTTACCTAGGATTGTTGCATGATTGCATTACACGTTTCCATTCATTTTGCTTTCACAACTCCGCTTGAGTCAACCCAATGTAAGTCTTCTCATTCCCTTTTGCATATCATGACATGTTTCCTTTACTTGCATCGGTCCTGGGGGGGACTAACCATTGTAAGTATACCTCTCCCTTGTATTGCATGTGCATCCGACTTCTACTTGATTTAATCTCTCGATATGATTTTCCTTAGTTGTTCCCTTTTTGACATGTATATATTATCTAGTATGTTTGAGGAAACAACACCAATTATGAATTAAGAACAAGGATATTTGAATCAAGGCCTACCGTTCGGTAGGGCAAGGAGGGGGTACTATAGTCCTGCTTGGGCTCCTTCCTCTCTCATACCAAGACCCATGAACCTAATTTTTTATAATGAAGGGCGAGTAACCTTATTCAATTTTGGGCCAGGCAAGTCCTAGTTTTCCCTGAAGTGTGCTCCTTGGGATCCATCCCAGGACACTATCAAGGGAGAACGCCAGGACCACCCCCTCAGCGCATGTCTGCACCCGCACTCAGTTTGAGATTCTGGCAGTAGAGGAATACAGTAGAAGATCATTAGCTATTATCGAGCCTGTGTTCTCGATTCGTTTACTATAGTAATCTATTTTTGCAATTCATGGTAACCCTAGTTCCGCCCTTGTAGGGTTATTGTAACTTTCACATAATTTTTTGCAGTACCAATTTATACGCATTGTCAATGGATTCTGGGAACATAGTTTCCTAACAGTATATCCATAAAAGTGTTACGATTTCCTGGATAAGAAAGGACTCGAGGCGTTGTTATTTTCCCTTTTTGCTAGATCTAGGTGAAACTCAATATTGATCATATTCATCCATATATACTAACCTTTGTTTTGTAGCGCACTCAAGGTGAGTCACTCATTCTCCTTTCAAATTTATTTTATCTTGATTTTTATTGAATTTATGACTTTCCATGCACGACACTTTGTAGATTAGGATTATTCGTTATGTGCTTATGTGATTAAAGACCTCTTTCTAGGTTTTCTTTTTATGCATGCATTGCACGTTTCCAATTCACTTTACTGGATCCCAGGTAAGTTCTTTAGTTCCCTCTTGCATATCATTCGCATGCTACTTGAATTACTCAATTTATGGATGCCTCTTTTAGCAATTTTACTCTCCTTTCAACATGCTTTTGACATATATATACCTATGTATTATTTGAGGACACATATGAATTGTTAATTTGATTACAAGGATGTTGAATAGGGGCCTATCGTGAGATAGGATGAGAGGGAGTGCTTTAGTCCCCACGGGCTCCTTCCTCTCTCATTTCATAATCTCCGAACCTAGTAAATCTTTGATTTCACAAAAGATTAGTTTTCCTTAAAATGGTTTCTTAGTTTTTCCTATAAAAAAATTTAAGTGGCGACGCTTTTAGCAATCAAACATGGCATGCCTAAATGCCATTATCCACACATTCTTAATCATCATTTCTCTTTCTACAATCATGGCAATCATTCTGCCACAATGGATCATGATCCACGCACGAAGATTCAACCCAACATAACTTATGATTTCCATGATCGCTGATCGGGGGTGAACAAGTCCTAATTACACGCCTTAATTCGCATTTGTTAGCATGTTTTATCCTGTTTTAGTGTATTTTTAATTCATTTTCTATTTTATGTCAGGATTTGGAAGAAAGTAAGGATTCCAGGCTAAATGGGGTGAAAAAGTAAAAGAAAAGAAGTAGAAAAAGACTCCTCGCGCGCGGGGCCTGCTCGTGCGACTTATCGGAACGTCGCTCGCACGGCCTGCTCACGTGAGACCCCAAAATCGCGCTCACACGGCCCGCTCGTGCGACCTATGCAAAAAAAATAATAACGCGTATTTTAGTATACTGAAGATTCCCACGCGAACGAAACTGCCTAATAATGTCCATAATGTAAAATACAGTAGTTTCAGTGCAAATAGGCTTAGAAAAGTTTCCTCAATCCTTCCAAACTCTATATAAATCCTATTCTAAATCAAATTTAGGGTTACACATTGTTACACATAATTACACAAAATTATACACATCCATATACAACAAAACTTTCAACCATTGAAGAGAGAAAAGCAAGGAGAAGAAGAAGAAGACCAAGGATTTCCATGGCCTCCTCCATCAACCTCTTATCGTTCATCGCTTCCATGGTCAACTAAACCTAGATCTAGGGTTTCAATGAAACCCTAGCTAAGTAATAGGGTGTTATTTATGTTTTTCTTTAGTTTTATTATGTATGGATGATGATTACATGTTTCGAGGATTTTTTTTTATAATAAAATCGTACTTCTATTGATTAAATCATTGCTTTCAAAGTTTATTCTTGTCGTAGATCTATTTTGAATGTGATGTGCTCAATGATCTATATTTGTTGTGCTTGTATAGATTATTTACATGTAATGGTGCTTAATTGAATTGTGATATCAAGTAGCCGAATAGTTCATGCCTAGGAAAGACGGATATTGTGCCGTAACCCTAGTTTAGTGTGAGACAATCCGTGCCAACCGAAGATGAATTATGTTGGTGCTTGAATCGTAGTTATCTTCTTGACGGAGGAATTGGGCTTGTAGCTACAATTTCCCATTATCATCCAACGTAATAAGCTAATGGAATGCATAAATACCCTTATTACGAAGCTATTAGTGGATTTGCAATCCTAGGTTCACCTTAAATATCGTTTACAACATCTTTTAATTGCTTTCATAGTTTAGATTTATTTTCATTGTTCTTAGTTTAATAAAATCAAAATCCAATGTCTATTTTCTTAATTAACTAGGTTTAGGTTTTAAAATTAAAGTGCTTTAGTAATTCAATCTCTGTGGGTTCGACCTTTACTTCCACACTATAAATCTTTTAAAAGTAAAGCATACTTTTTATCTTGATTCTAACAAGATCAAATTGTTGGTGCCGTTGCGGGGGATTGCAAATTACTACTTTTAGTTTTAGAATCTTAGTTTAGTTAATTCGTAAATATTAGATTATATATTAATTTTTGTATTTTTCATTTTTGATTTGAGTCACTAACTTTTCTTTTTGTTTTGTAGTTTCTCAAGTAATCAAACTATAGCGTTTTGGATTGGAAGAGCTTAGCACATCAAAGGAGCTTACGCGGAAAAAAATATAAAATAAAATAAATATAAATCATCTCCTTTAAAAATTCGCATCAAATCACTGTAAGTCAGGGCGCTGAGACGCAATTACTTGCATTAGGTTAGGTGTAGAGTGAGCACTACATTAGCTAGGAAACCCGGAGCACTGAACTTTGACGCGAATCACTGCATAAGGATAATTACATGCATCATAGTAGTACTGTGTGCTTGCGTGCTATTACTACGTAGTTATTTTTGTTTTTGTTGAGTCAGTCATTGTTTTAGTTTATTTATTTTTTTAGTTTATATTTGGTACACGTTCAAGTAAACTTAAATTACATCTGCTTAATCTTGAACTTAAACGTAGCCTTAGAGTCCTTAGGTCATTAACCCAAGCTTCTCGAGTTCGATTGATGCTAGACGACGATTCGACACCAAAACCGTCATCGTTGTTTGAGTCTGAAATACGAAGTACCCTTAAAAGACTAAAGAAACCACGCGTCAATAACATCGAATCAATTCCAATGGCCGACTTAGAAAACAACGGTAATAACGGAAACAACGGAAATAATCCTAATATACTTCCACCTCCTCCGCTTAAAGATTATTTCATTCCTACGGCCTATACACCACAGGCAAGTATCAAGTTACCGGAGGTGACGGCATCTCACTTTGAGATAAAGTCATCTACCATCGCACTACTCCCTACATTCCATGGCCTCATTAAAGAAGATCCTTATCAACATTTAGGAGATTTCCATGACATATGCTTTACTTTAAAAATCCAAAATCTAAATGATGATGAATTAAAATTGCGTCTCTTCCCATTCTCTTTAAAAGATAAAGCTAAATACTGACTCCAGTCTCTAGAGCCAAATACTATTAAAACATGGGAAGCCTTACACACCGCCTTTTTACAAAAGTTTTTCCCTATCACAAGAACAAATCGGATAATAAAATCTATAACGATTTTTGTGATGCAAATTATGACACTTAGGAACAATTTAAAGAATTGTTGCGCTCTTGCCCACATCATCAAGTTCTCAAGTGGCAGTTGGTACAGGTCTTCTATGAGGGACTTGTTCCCTCACTTCGTAATACCGTCAATGTTGTTTGTGCGGGTACCTTCCTACACAAAAGCGCCAATGAGGCATGGAAATTTTTTGAAATATTGAGCAAAAATTTAATGCATCAAGCCATGTCGGTACGTCCTGAGGGATGTCTTCCACCTAAACCTAAGCGAGAGGAGCGTTTTGAGTCAGGTCAGTCAATTGATATACAAGAATTGTCTAGAAAACTTGACCAACTCATGAGGATGGGCCATATGACCAATCCACCTCCTTCCGAAGTATGTGCATTATGTTCTGAACCTTCTCATAATATCTTCACATGTCCTTCTGCTTCTCAATTCCTGGAATTCGTGGAGCAACACATTAACTCTATTCAACAATTCCCACGAAATAGTTATAATCCTATGCTGACTCATTTTCTTAATACTTATCGACCCCAATTTCAACAAAGTCAATACCAACACCCCCCTCTTAATCCTAACCCTCCAAGGGATAATGCTTTTCAGGAGAAGGTGTTAGCATCCCTTAAGACTATCGAGACACAAGTGCAAGCACAAGCACAAGCACAAATAGTGCACCCTCACACACAATCCATTGCGAAGCTGGAGTCCCAAATGGGTCAAATAGCTAATGCGATGAGTCGTAGAAACGAGGGTAAGTTGCCTAGTCAGACTGTTCAAAATCCTAAGGGACAATATGAGGTTGGCAGTTCGAATGAACAAGTAAACGCCGTGTCAACTAGGATGACTACACAAGAGGAAAAGGTGATAGAAATTCTGAGTGAGAATGCTAAAGATAAGAACATTAATTCTAATCAAAAGAAGGGTGAGGGCACGAGTAAAAAAGTAGGAAAGAAAAGGAACCAACTCCAACAAATTATATTCCAAAAATGCCCTTTTGTTAAACATCGACAAACCTTCACATTTTTCAAAGAAAGGGTCAAAAATAGAAGTTATACTCTAGGTGTTTAAAAAAGTTAAAATCAATATTCCATTCATCGATGCTAATAAACAAATTCCCGCTTACGCTAAATGTCTTAATGACCTATGCACTCAAAAGCGCAAGTTACGCAGTCATATTCCAAAAAAGGTCTTTCTAGCAGAAAAAGCAAGTTCAATCTTTCAACACGCTCCTCCAAAGTATAAGGAACCCAGAACACCAACGATATCATGTGTCATAGGTGACACTGTCATTCATCGTGCTCTCCTTGATTTAGGTGTGAGTATGAATCTTTTACCATACTCTGTTTACAAACAATTAGGTCTAGGTGAACTTAAACCTATGGCCGCTACCATACAGTTAGCAGATCATTCTGTTAAAATCCCTAGAAGAATCGTCGAAGGCATTTTAGTTAAAGTTGATAAATGCTACTATCCAGTCGATTTCATGGTCCTTGACAACGAACCTATGCTAGATGCTACAAGACACACTCATATCATTCTAGGTTGTCCATTCTTGGCTACGGCCAACGCTCGTGTCAACTGTCAAACGGGGGTGATAAAAGTGTCATTTGGGAACATGAACTTAAAGCTGAACATTTTTAACGCTATTGATCAACCTCCCAAGGATGATGATTACCTATGTGAGGCGGATAGTGAGGTTAGACAAACTATTGAACCTAGTAAAGAATTAAAAGTGAGTAAGGAGAATAATTTAGTGAGTAATGAGCGGACAAATTCAACTAATTCGGATTCTAATGATGAATTTACTTGAAAGGTGAGAAATTGATTTGAACATAATAAAGGAGAACGGTCGAATGAGTTAACGAATACTGATACTATTTCTGCTTTCCACCGGTCTCCCTAATACATTCAAGGGTACAAAGACTGAGTTTCGGCCTCCATGAGTCTTAAGCTAGAATGGTCTAGCTGAAGACGTAAAAGACAGCGCTTCTTGGGAGGCAACCCAAGTTTTTATCGATATGTTTTCTCACTTCTGTACACTTTTTGGGTCATTTTGGTCATTTTTTGAGTTTTTTTGGACAGGTTTAGGGGTCGGGGTTAAATTATTTTGAACTTTTTCACATAAAATAGAAAGAAAAAAGAGAAACAGGCTGGCCCGCTCGCGCGAGTTTGTGCCTTAGGCCCATTTTTCTATTTTTTTTATTTGCCCTCAACTTCACGTCGCGCCTCAAATTGCGCGCGCAAGGGAACATCGCCCGAGCAGACCGCTCGTGAGATCTTTTGATTTAGAAATTCTTTTTCCTTAATCTTAAAATAGGCCTCAGCTTTATCTCGCAGAGGGACTCGTGCGCGCAAAGGTCGCTCGCGCGAGGGGGGATTTTTTTTTGTGTTTTCTCTTTTGTTCTCTTACCTCCTTTCCTGAACCTAGTTAGTTGTTTGTTCGTTTCTGTTTCTTCTTTTAAGCCCTTTTAGATTGAGTCCTTCTATTTTGTGATAGTTCTATTTGCTTTTATTCAGTTTTTTTGTTTTAGTTTAAAAAATATATATATTTACAAGTATGCCATGATCTGCATTATATATATATATATATATGTTTATATATTTCTTTTTGCTATCCCTGTTCTTTTCCATCTTTAATTTTCTTTTGTTAAGTATTGACAGGTGAATTAGTGTCTCCATTTGGGGTATTGATCTTTATCGCCATATTCATTTACGTTTACCTGGTTTGTGATTGTCGAGATTGAGGTAATATCGTTCCTTCCTTATGTACTCTCATTTCTTTTGTTTTATTGTTTCATTGGGGACAATGAAAGATTTAGGTTTGGGGGTATGCACTCACACGCACATTATTATGCACCGATTTTTCAAAAATTTTGATACTTGTGCTTAAATAAACAATGTTACCGACGTTTTTGCAATCTCAATCTCAATTCAATACTTTTTATGTAACTTGGATTAATATAGAATGGTAAACATGAGAAGATGTGGTTAAACATTTGCTAAAGTCATGATGCGACATTTAGGATATGTATCATTCGAATCGTAGTTTTATATCATAGATTTGCACACAAAGCTATGCACTGCACGTAGTCACTTGAATACATGTTTGAAGTGAACTATAATATGATTCAGATTTCTAGATAACACGTGGTGTGGAGACTAAACCCGGTGAGCTTTTGAGCCTATCTTTTCTTTTTAGAGGGGTAAAAATATATATTGTGTTCGTCGAATTTCATTTGAAATAGCGCATCTACTCATTGTTTAGTCTCATTATTCTTGTTTTGGTTGATAGTCAAGTCAAAATATTTGCTACCATGCTAAATAATCTTCCATTGTGAACGTTGAAGAACCATATGATCATAGGAAATGATGGTAGGCCCTCTTTGTTCACCTATCCAGAAAAATGATAAAATTTCCTTAGTTCGCCCCTTTGAGTTGTTAAAGTGCCTCTTTTTCTTTGTTCACCATTATCCTATTTTTGCTCCAACTTGGCCAACTTGGAGTTTACCATTGAAAGATTGATCAACTTTTAGTGGTATTAAGGCGATGTGTTGATTGAAAAGAAGAAGAAAACAAGATGATATGTGGAGTAGTTGCCTTGGTATTCAATAAATATTCGTTTCAAAAGCAACAAAAGGAAAAGGAAAACTACCTTGAATATGCCTTACAATGCAATTCTAAAACTACCTAATGTATCCTTTTTAATTGCCTGAGCCACATTGTAACCTTTGAAAAGTCCTATTTGGTCCTAGAAGACATGGTTTGGATATGTAAACGATGAAAGGTGAATTGAAACATGGTAACGAATAATTTTTCTTGACTGTTGGCATCCTAACCATGAGACTACTGTTCTCTTGTGTCATGCGTCTTTTTCGAGTCATATGTGAGCATTCCTTGTTTTGAAAGCATATCTCCTTTGCTCCCATATAGTAGAGAGATTACACTTGCTTCTGAGTGTTTCATTTGAGAGTGTAATTAACATTGTGAGATTTGAAGTCAAAGCATAGTTGAATGGTTATCCGAGTTATATTCTAAGTTCATGACAATCGTGTGTTCATTTGACTACTACATCACACATGTGCAATTTTATGAGAAACTCTATTGATTTATACGATGCATGTGCTTGGGATTGTTTTTTAGGACGTAGGTGGAAGTTTGAACATTTCTTCTTGTTTGTAATTCTATTTCAAATCATTGTTTTATAATAAGGAGTATTAAATGATATGTTGTTTTTCGTTTTAATAAAACTTTTCTTTACAAGTTAATAAAGATGGTTGTGGGTGATTTGTTAGTTTTTATTAGTAGTTTTATTTTATGTTATGTATTTTCTTTTGCGCGAGGACTAGCAAAATGTAGGTTTGGGGGTGCGATCGAGAGTGAACAAGTCCTAATTACACGCCTTAATTTACATTTGTTAGCACGTTTTATCCTGTTTTAGTGTATTTTTATTTCGTTTTCTGTTTTATGTCAGGATTTGGAAGAAAGTAAGGATTCCAGGCTAAATGGGGTGAAAAAGCAAAAGAAAAGAAGTAGAAAAAGGCACCTCGCCTCGCGCGAGACCCCAAAATCGTGCTCGCGCGACCTTTGCAAAAAAAAAATGAAAATGCGTATTTCAGTGTACTAAAGATTCCCACGCGAACGAAACTGCCTAATTACGTCCAGAATGTAAAATACATCAATTTTAGTGCAAATAGGCTTCTTAAATCCTTCCAAACTCTATATAAATCCTATTCTAAATCAAATTTAGGGTTACACATTGTTACACATCATTACACAACATTATACACATCCATATACAACAAAACTTTCAGCCATTGAAGAGAGAAAAGCAAGGAGAAGAAGAAGAAGACCTAGGATTTCCATAGCCTCCTTCATCAACCTCTTATCGTTCATCGCTTCCATGGCCAACTAAACCTAGATCTAGGGTTTCAATGAAACCCTAGCCAAGTAATAGGGTGTTATTTATGTTTTTCTTTTAGTTTTATTATGTATGGATGATGATTGCATGTTTTGAGGATTTTTTTATAATAAAATTGTACTTCTATTGATTAAATCATTGCTTTCAAAGTTTATTCTTGTCATAGATCTATTTTGAATGTGATATGCTCAATGATCTATATTTGTTGTGCTTGTATAGATTATTTACATGTAATAGTGCTTAATTGAATTATGATATCAAGTAGCCGAATAGTTCATGCCTAGGAAAGACGGATTGTGCCGCAACCCTAGTTTAGTGTGAGACAATTCGTGCCAACCGAAGTTGAATTATGTTGGTGCTTGAATCATAGTTATCTTCTTGATGGAGGAATTGAGCTTGTAGCTACAATTCTCCATTATCATCCAATGTAACAAGCTAATGGAATGCATAAATACCTTATTACGAAGCTAGTGGTGGATTTGCAATCCTAGGTTCACCTTAAATATCATTTACAACATCTTTTAATTGCTTTCATAGTTTAGATTTATTTTCATTGTTCTTAGTTTAATTAAAATCAAAATCCAAATTATATTTTCTTAATTAACTAGGTTTAGGTTTTAAAATTAAAGTGCTTTAGTAATTCAATCTCTGTGGGTTCGACCTTTACTTCCACACTACAAATCTTTTAAAAGTAAAGCATACTTTTTACCTTGATTCTGACAAGATCAATCGCCTACTCATATACCATCATAGACAGACAGCCTCGACGGCTAACAACATACCATGCTATGCATACCTGCTTATTACAGATAGCCTTATAGTACAGATTTATTCATCTAATGACATTAAGGTTCATTATTCAATCGTGTATCTTAATAACATGCTGAAGTCTCATTCTAGCGTAGTAGTATCACACTAAGAAACTATGATACAACATGTGATAGCGTAGTATAACTTAACATGAAAACATCAACAATTTGTAAGTCACATTCGATTGGAACACATCAACAATCGATTGGACAAAACCCATATACAATCAATTGAGAAAAAAGGCAATCCATTGGTGAAAAATAATTGGCAATAGATTGGTAAAAGTACCAATTGATTGAGACATAATCCAATCAATTGGTGAAAAGCCCAATTGATTGGGACTTCATCTTCTTCATATGAATGTGCAGAAAATGTACAGAACTTAAACACATGTTAGACATCCCATTTCTTCATACAAAAACTCAAAAAAAAACTTCTTACTAAGCTACTAAGTGAGTTTAGAGTACTCACTAGTGTGTGGAAGTGAGGAAGTGTGTTATCATGCCTTAACAGCTGACTATACCACTAATATTCAACTACCGAACCCAAATCTCATGCTTTACCAGCTATCTAACATTCTCAAAGCAAACAATCTGAACCAGACTTCTCTGACCGACAAACTCGGCTCAACACGAAAAGAACTCTGAGGACTCACAACTTTATAAATACTAAGAACTGGAAAGACTTGGACAAGGTACAAACATTTAATGCGCATATGGTATAAACCATTGAAGCATAAGTTTTCTACGAATATCGTTCACTAAGTGACTGAAATATTGCAATTCATCATGTTCGGGAAGTATCGTCTTGCTATATTAACATATAAGTAACATAAGGGGGTTGTCTTGAAATATGGTAGACTCGAGTAATTAAGCCTGCTCGAATGCTTGGATAGGGGCGAGAGCCTGAGGTGCCAGAGCGCTCGGGTTCAACAATTTTTGGATTTTTAGCTTAATGTTATAAAAATGTTCCCCTTTATTAAGGCACATGCATATCAGTTCATAGGATAAGTAAAGGTGTCTAAGTCATGTATGCTACTATAAGAATTTAATGTATAGAGTTTGGATTGTGCATGCAAGGCTTATTTAGCAACAAAAATCATGGTACAATAAAATATGGGCTCATAATGTACAAGTATCAATACACAAAGGACATTTGAAATCTAATGTGCATGATCGCTCAGGTGAATTGAGCACTTAGGCTTTGTTCTCAGGTTCACGTGATCGTTCATGCAGCATGACCGTTTGATCTATCTGCTTCCAGTTGGCTCAAGCGCTCAGGTTACCTGATCACTCAAGAGGGTTACATACAGTCTACTCGATAACTCGCATCGTGTGACCGATTGATGGTTCGTCTTCTTTACAGTTTTGAAAGATTACATGCAAGTTGGTAAAACAGTTTTGGGCCTTATGCATGTTGTTCTTTAAACTAAAAATACAAAAATTAAGGTTAGCCAAGTGGGTTTAACACTGCAATACTCGTAAATTTGTTGTATTCCTATATGTATATATGAATAAGATTTAGTATTGATTTACTTGAGTTTGGTGAGGAAGACTACCCAATAGATTGCCATGCCTTAACAATTGATTGGATCTTTATCCAATTGATTACCTTTGGCTGCCCACAACCCAATTGACTGCCACTATAGGGTCATCATCACCCTCCTTAGGCTCCATCTCTGACTCCTTGGGATCCTCCTCGTCGTTGTCATCTGCGGGATCTACAACATCCTTCTGACCATCCCCTTCTACTGGAGCAGCTAGTGGTACAATGGGCTCTTTATGCGAAAAAATTGGTACGTCTGGCTAGATCTGGGCATCTGGCTCTATCTCTGTGACTGGAGTTGGTGCTGGCGTTGAAATTGGAGGCCATGGTGCTGGGGGTGCCTGTGTGGGATCGGCTAGGATAGCCTGTAGCTCGGTAGCACAGAAATCCTCATCATCGATTATCATCTGGCCCATCTCCATATAAATAAGCTCCATAGTACTGGCACAGTGCTTAGTCCCCATACAAATCCTATCCGTGTGTAACAGTCCCTCAATGTGCATAAGATGCCATAAATACTCCTCTAGCCACTCTCGGGCTCTCATCTGGATACACTAGCGATAAAATACGGGATTCGCAGCCTCAATTCTATCAACATAAATCGTATATCCGCCCATCACTTCTGTTACATGAATCGGCTCCTTAATCTGAAAAGAAAACTATCTTAAGTCAGTACTAGCATAAGGCATCTTAAGGCTCAAAATGTGTAGGACAATCAACGAACACAACTAAACCTAGTGCTCTGATACCAAAAATCCCTATCACACCCCAGAGTAGCCAAAATAGGAAAATTTTAAAACATTTTCTATTTTGGGTCCATGGATACATGACAAGTTGAGGATCCCATGATTGTCCAAGAAAGAACCCCATCAATAAATAATAAATAGTAAATGGAAACAATAATATTAAACATGGTGGTCTAGGCATACTTAATATTAAACATTCACATCAGAGTCGTACATCTTATTACTGCACCACCATAGAGAAGAGGAAAAGAAAATAGAATAATGTCCTGAGCATACAACCCTATATCATAATAATAATAAGACTGTCAGCTAGTGCCTCAGCTACAAAATGAAAGATATTAAGTGCAAAGTCTTCAACACCCATCAGCTAACTTGTAAATTTGTAGCCTTCCTCAGCGTACTCTTCCTCGGGGTAGTTTGCCTCTACAAGATCTGGATATTTGATTGTCCAGGACATGAGAGTCATTAGCTTGCATATAAGCTGAGTGAGTAAACTTAGTACTGCACTTGAATAGGCTCTAAAAACATTAGTTAATATGTTAAAAGTAAAACATTCCTTTTTATGCTATAGAAAACATTGTCTTTAAGTTTCACTTAATCTTAATCTCAACGTAACTCATACGTTAGGAAACGTTCAACGATAATACTCAGACTTTGGAAACACAACTGACATCAATTGATTGATCACTTTGGACTATTGGTTCAATCTGCACTGCCTTGACACTTCACTTTGAACCACCGGTTCAATCTTTACAAACCCAACTTGCTTTGGATCACAAATCCAATCTTTGGACCACAGGCCCAATCTTTCACAAATTCGACTCTTTGCATGCATCCGGCAAAAGTGTAGTTGGCCTGAATATCGTCACCTTACAGCCATTAGGTTTCCCTCTTGTCATCGTCGCCTTACAGCCTTTTCTTGACATTGTCGCCTTATGGCCTATGGTAACCCCATCTTATTCATTCAATCGTAGTTAATTTGTTATCATCACTTTATAGCCTTCTCTTGACATTGTCGCCTTACGACCTATTAACCATCTCATAATTGACTACATATGACCTTGGTTAATTTGTCAACATTGCCTTATGACCTTATCTTGACATCATCGCCTTATAGCCTATTAACCATCTCATTATTCAACACAATGGTACCAACAAGGTACTAATACTACACGTGCCACTATGGCATCTACAATAAATTATACCGATCAGATACGAATACTCTTGTTGTTGTTGCTCGTCTGGCCACGGTAGCATCTCAACATCATCATAGAACTCAATAATCTTTTTTGAATGAAACACAATAACTGGACTGACGGATATGATCGTTTCATCATCTATGTTATCACAACTTTCGTGCAACCGGTCGACGCACATGGTAGAAGATGTCAAAGCATCTTATTATCTAGATAACCCACTTAAACACATCATATTATTAATGTAGTTTTCATGCATCGCACGTATAACGCTTACAAGTCCATCATATCTTTTATTAAGGAAAACATCAATTTCTTAAAACAGTAAACCCGAACGCTCGGGGGAGCTCGAGTGCTCGCCTTTGCAAATTCTAGGATTCCTCTTTCTTTTCATTATAGAAGTTGTTCATTTTAAAGTACTACTCCAAAAACATGAAATACAACTTTCAAGTAGCACATGCAAGCATATATACATCAAGTACAATTAGCACAACTCGTGGTACTATCAACATATCATGGATCATCATAAATCTAACATGCAACAAGCTGTTCTTTTAAGCACTGCTGAACTCGAGTGCTCAAGCCTCTCGGGGGCTCATGTGATAATTCGTATTTTTATGCAATTATTTATTATATTTGCATCACTTTTGTGGGACCCATGTGTGACATTAATTGGTACATACATATTGGTCCTTTTAAAGGGTTTACATAACTTACCTCAATTGATTGGACATAAGGCTAAGTTCAATTTAGTTATTATTGGACGCATTGGTTAAATGTAATGAACCATGTACTATATGTTGTGCTAATAAATGAATATGAGGATGAAGGGATAACTATCTCCGACCTTTATCTATGTCTAATTGTCTATCCCTTAACATTAAGGTACACATGTGGAAAGGGATAAGAGCTAGCATTAGATCAAGACCAAAGGACTAGAGTTTAGATAAGAAAGAATTTTAAATGGAGCCCACTTAGGGTAAATAATTGATCATTTGTATATATATAGATGTGGGTAGTACGTTTTGGGAGGAGACAAAGGAAAAGAAGAGTGGCCTATCTCTGAGCATATATATATGTATGATATATATATATATATTGAGAAAAGAGGATATGGAAGGAAGGAGTAGGAGTAGGAGAAAAGCCAGGAGGAAAAATAAAGAGAGACCAAGAGAGAAAGAGAAAAAAAAAAGAAATAAAAGAGGAATTATCCAACTTTATTTAGTTGCAGGGAGCATTGCTAGCAGTTGAGAATGGAAGAAAGAGGTTTAAATTAAATAGAAGCATGTAGATCCAGGGGTATGACAAAATGGAATCCGAGCCTGTTCCCAGCTGGAAGTGTAGGACTATGTAGAGTATGACGATCACGATCTAAATAGGTATGATACTTAGTTCCACATTGTCTGGGGGAATTAGAGAAGATAGTACTATATTTGTTTTATTCAAAGAAAAAAAATTCAAATACTTGAAGTTGTTAGCAAATGATTTACATTTGAATTTCGAGGATGAAGTTTCTAAAAGGTGGGATATTATGTCATGACCCATCCCGTTATGCACGAAAATAGAACACGTGGCACGCCACCAAGGCTCATCCAATTCAATTACAACATCATAGTAGCAGAATAACTTAAATAGGATCCATTAAAATCAGAGTATAAAAAGTTTTTCTCATTTGAAACCGCTTAAAGAAATCATTCATTTTGGAAGCAGCTATCCAGTCGACTGTATCGGGCCTCTAGTCGACTGGATTGGAACTAAAAAGAGCATTAGACCCAGCAGTCCCAATTCAGTCGACTGAGACTCGAGTTTGGTCGACTGTAGGGTTCTAAACCTAGTCAACTGGGATTAGGACTCGTTCGGTCGACTGCTCGGAATCCAGCAGAAAGTCAAGTTTTAAAACATATTCCAGTCGACTAGTTTAGCAACCTAGTCGACTACTTTTCAAAAGTTATAAAGGGATTATCATCCAGATAGTGTGTCCAGTCGAGTGGACCCTGGGTCAGTCGACTGTTTTGCCAATTCCTGCACTTTCTATAGAGCTTCATTACTAAGGTTATCCAACCCATACCCAAACCAAGTCTAACTGGATTACAAGATTTCAAAAAATAATTACAAGAGGTTTACTACAGATTATAATACAATGAATCCATTCCTGGTTTCCCAAGTTAAAGCAAAACATTGTTCTAGTTACTCAAAAATTCATTATTACAACATGGAAATGGAAACTAAAATCATTTACCAGGACTGTCCCGACGTCCCATCGGCCTCACTCTTCTCGTTTCTTCTTCCCTTTCTTCTTATCACTTGTAATGGAGTAAAGCTTCACTGCTCAGTTATATGTTGAGTGCACAATTTCAAACATATGCATTGTCACGCCCCGGCGTAGCCAAAATATGGAAAAATTTAAAATTTTCATCTTGGACCCTGAGGCACGTGACTGGTTGCAGTACCGAATTGTCCATGACCAAATGATAATATTTAAATGATATAATAAAAAGATAAAACCATCATTTACTTACGGGAATATATTACAATGAGAAGTCAAAGTACTTAGCTAGTTAATACATCATTATAAATACATCAAAGTCTTTATGGCTCTTGGCCTTACAAAACTATTACAAAATATATGCTAAGTCTTCTGGTTATAATCAAAAACATTCACAGGGGATAACTACTAGTCTCCTCTCTAACTAGCATAACCATAGTCATCTTCAGTGTAATCTTCTTCAACATTTCCTTCTTGCGTAGCTTCATAACCTGGGTACTCCTCACCTGGATAAACTGGACATGGGAATGTCCAGCGACATGAACGTCGTCAGCTTATGAAAGCTGAGTGAGTAATCTAAATCAAATGGAACGTATATAGTAAAACACAATAGGAATACATTTACTATCTTTCAACATGTCTTTTAGGATCTCTACGTTCTCACCGTCGAATTATAACTAGCAGCGTAATCAACTACGTATTTGATAGGAATACAAACCATTCAGGAGACCCATCTAGACATTCTTAATGTCACTAACATTCATTTCTAACATCCGACATCATTTACAAACCCAAAGTGTCTCTTCCTAACCAAACCATCTTCCATCAACCAAAACATCTTCATCAACCGAAACATCTTTCATCAACCAAAAACATCTTACATCAACCACTTCGTCACGAAGAACCGAAGTGTTAAGGAGTGCAAGAGCATCCATTTCGTCACGAAGAACCGAAAGGAGTACTCAAGGAATCACCGCTTCGTCACGAAGAGCCAAAAGCGTTACGGAGTACAAGAACATCTATTTCGTCATGAAGAACCGAAAGGAGTCTTTACTCAAAGAATCACCGCTTCTCCATCACGAAGAACCAAAGCGTTTACGGAGTGCAAGAACATCCATCCCATCACTAAGAATCGGAAGGAGTCTTCACTCAAAGAATCACCGCTTCTCCATCACGAAGAACTGAAGCGTTTACGGAGTGCAAGAACATCCATTTCGTCACGAAGAACCGAAAGGAGTCTTCACTCAAAGAATCACCGCTTCTCCATCACGAAGAACCGAAGCGTTTACGGAGTGCAAGAACATCCATCCCATCACTAAGAACCGGAAGGAGTCTTCACTCAAAGAATCACCGCTTCTCCATCATGAAGAACTGAAGCGTTTACGGAGTGCAAGAACATCCATTTCGTCACGAAGAACCGAAAGGAGTCTTCACTCAAAGAATCACCGCTTCTCCATCACGAAGAACCGAAGCGTTTACAGAGTGCAAGAACATCCATTCCATCACGAAGAACCGAAAGGAGTCTTCACTCAAAGAATCACCACGTCACAACTCAACAACACATCCCTTTTTCTTACTATCCTGATCTCCGCTGCCCAGATTACCTATCCGACAATTATCCTTACCATAATCTGCTTCTAACATAGCACAACCGACCCTTACGTTTTCCCGACCGCGCATTCGTCACTCTTTTCAGAATGTAGTTCATTAAAGGACTTCCGAATATACTTTCGAAGTTACGTTTATACATCCGACATTCTGTTTTATGTCGTAATATACTTACAATGGAAACTTATCCAATCACTATTAACGCAATAATCATACCGTACAACATACTTATCACTTGGGTATGAACTCTCTATGGTCATCACATTATATTCATAACAATGGAAACCTAGCGTGTAGCACGTGGATCTATAACATGGATTTGGTATCAATAACCATATAGATGAAACCCTTAACATACTCATATACGCGATAGCACTACCATAACACAAGATATCCATAACCACATAGGTACCGGAAAGCAAACATCAATAATAAACACATCATACAAGTAGTTATACAATCTGCCAGGAATTAATTTTACTATATCGACTGAATTGATATGATTTATTTGGGCATGATAAATTGATTTGTAGATCAAACTCAAAACTAGAACATTTAGATAATTGGATTAGCTTCATGTGCAAAAAATCTAGCTTCAATTGCATTTTTGAGCTACTCAAAATATTTATTTTACTTAGACATTTCTATATTTTTGGACTGCTCTGTCCCAGATTTATAGTACTGCGTTGCATGTGCATTTCACCTATCAAGGATTCATTTTTAGACCAGGCTATAGAAGAGTTATTTGTAGATAAATGAGTTAGCTTTCTCCACACAAAAAAAACCTAGCTTAATTCAGATTTCGGAGCTGCTTGAAACACTCATTTTACTAAACTACATTCTGCTGGAGGTTTCTGTTTCTCATATTTAAAGTACTTCGTTGCATGTACATTTCACCTATGAAGAAGTGATTTTCAGACTGAGTTATAGAAGAGTTATTTGTAGATAAATGAGTTAGATTTCTCCACAAAAAAAACCTAGCCTCATTACCATTTTTTTAACTGCTCGAAATGTTTGTTTTACTAAACAACACTCTGCTGGAAGTTTCTGCTTCCCAGATTTGAAAATTTATCTTGCATGGCATGGATCTCTCAAACTATCAACATCAAGCACATAATAACATTACTACATACTACATAGGTTCTAAAGTGAGTTAGAATACTCACTTAAACTTGAAATTGAGCTTGGGCTTTGGATTTGAGCTTAGGAAGCTTGAACACAACCTCAATGGTGGAGACTTCTTCCTAGTTCTTCTTCTCCATCTCCATGTATCTCTTATCTCTCCATGGAGTTCATCTCCTAGCTCTCTCTAACTCTATATGCAGATTTTTAAGTGACTAAGAGGGTGAAATGCATGGATGTAGGCATCCTTATATAAAGAAAGGAAGGGATTATGTGTCACCATGCATGCTTGCATGCTAGGACACATGTCCAACATATGTACAAGTGTCAATGAGGTAGTGACAAGTGTCTAAGGGGGGTTGCATGTGCAACAAGTGGCCGATCATGTGGGCCCCACCTAGGATTTTGTGCCATTACCTCGGTTTGCGTGTAAATATTCTTGATATGCGTGTCAGTCTCAATTTACGTCCAAACGGGTATTGTTTCTAACGTCCGGGTCCGGTTACGGGACTAAGTTAATTCTAATTACGGTCGAGTCGGTGCAGTGATTATAGTCTAATTAGTAATTACATTACACTGATACAGTCACACAAATAAAATAATAATGTAATAATAGACCAGATATAGAAATTCATAAAACTCGTATTATTGCACGTAGAAAAATTACAGGTATTACATCTTCTACCACCTATTACAGGATTTCGTCCTCGAAATCTAATCTATCTAGGTACTAAAAAGAAAAGGAAATTTCTCTCTCATTTCCGATTCCAGCTCCCAAGAGGCTTCTCCTTCATCATGGTGTTTCCACTGAATCTTTACCAGCGGAATCTCTTTGTTTCTCAACTTCTTAATTCCATGATCCAGAATCTTTACAGGTCCTTCAATGAATGTAGCATTGTCATTTACTTCGATATCTTTGAAGTCGATCTCGTGTTCCGGGTTATGAAGACATTTCCTTAGCATGCTTACATGGAATACGTTATGAACTCCCGACATCTTGGGTGGTAACGCCAATCTATAGGCGACTTTTCCTGATCCAGAATTTCAAATGGTCCAATGTAGCGTGGCAATAGCTTTCCCTTCTTCTGTCCAAACCTTACCACGCCTCGAACCGGGGAAACTTTCAGGTAAACATGATCTCCCACTTCAAATTCTAGGTCTCGACGTCGTTTATCCGCGTAGCTCTTGTATCTACTTTGTGCTGCCTTCATTCTTTCCTTTACTGTATTGATTCCTTTATTGGTCTCCTGGACTAAGTCTGGTCCCAATAGTTTGCCATCCCCAATTTCAGCCCAACACAAAGGTGATCGGCACGGCCTTCCGTATAGTGCTTCAAATGGTGCCATCCCTATGCTCGAATGAAAACTGTTGTTATAAGCAAACTCAACCAACGGTAAGTGAGCTTCCCACGAACTTTCAAAATCGACTACACAGGCTCAAAGCATGTTCTCCATTACTTGATTCGTCCTTTCTGTTTGTCCGTCAGTTTATGGATGAAATGCAGAACTTAACTTCAGAGATGTTCCCATCGCTTTCTGAAGGCTCTCCCAAAATCCAGCGGTGAATCTCGAATCTCGATCTGATACTATTGACACCAGTACCCTATGTAACCGCACAACCTGTTGCAGATAAAGTCGACTCATCTTCTCAACAGGATAGGTCATATTATATGCAATAAAATGGGCTGATTTGGTCAGTCGATCAACAACTACCCAAATGGCATCATGGTTCTGCTGGGATCTTGGCAATCCCATAACAAAATCCATGGTGATATGCTCCCATTTTCATTCTGTGACTGGTAGAGGTTGTAGTAATCCTGGAGGTCGTTGATGTTCTGCCTTGACTTGCTGGTAAGTAGGGCATTTTGCTACATATTCCGCGACTTCTCTCTTCATGCCTTTCCACCAAAAGTTCCTTTTTAAGTCTTTGTACATCTTGGTTCCGCCGGGGTGTATAGTCATCCTTGACTTGTGGGCTTCATTCAGAACGTCTTTCCTCAAATTATCCGTGTTGGGTACACATAACCTGTCCTTACATCTGAATGCCCTGTCTGTTCCAATATTCCATTCAGTTGGATCCTTTGCTTTCGCCTTCTCAAACCATTTCCTCAATCCTTCGTCCTTCTTTTGAGCTTCGAGTATTCGGTTAATGAGGGTTGGCTACACCATAAGATATCCAAAAGGTCATCCAATACCTGGTCTTGTAGTCTGGAAGTCAAATTCTATTAAAGCTTCTAAGGCTTTCCATTCCCTGATTAAAATGAGGCGATTAACCTTTGGGGTTTTCTGCTTAAAGCATCTGCGACTACATTTGCCTTACCGGGGTTGTATTGCAAATTAAAGTCGTAGTCCTTAAGTAGCTCCATCCAACGTCGTTGTCTCATGTTTAAATCCTTTTGAGAGAATAGGTATTTCAAGCTTTTGTGATCGCTAAACAAGTCGAACTTCTCTCCACAGAGATAGTGCCTCCAAATTTTGAGTGCAAAGACAATTGCAGCCAATTCCAAATCGTGCGTAGGGTAGTTTAATTCATGTGGCTTTAATTGCCTAGATCCGTAAGCGATCACCTGACCATTCTGCATGAGTACACATTCTAGTCCTTGATATGAAGTGTCACTGTAGATAGTGTACTATTCACCACTCTTGGGTATGGCTAGCACTGGCGCTGAGGTCAACCTCTCCTTTAATTCCTGAAAGGCGCGTTCGTGCTTGTCCTTCCACTCAAAATTTGAATCCTTCTTTGTTAGTCCGGTTAAAGGAGACGCGATCCTTGAGAAACCTTCCACGAATCTCCTATAGTATCCAGCCAATCCAAGGAAACTTCGTACTTCTGATGCGTTGGTTGGTTTATTCTAACTAGAAACTGCGTCCGTCTTGGTTGAGTCCATCGAAATTCCATTCTGTGAGACTACATATCCCAAGAATTTAACATCTTTCATCCAAAACTCACACTTACTGAACTTAGCATAGAGACGATTTTCTCTAAGTGTCTGAAGTGCAATCTTTACATGTTTCTCGTGTTCTTCATCACTCTTTGAATAAATAAGGATGTCGTCGATAAACACGATGATGAATTGATCCAAGAAGGGTCTGAACACCCGATTCATCAAATCCATGAATACCGCCGGGACATTAGTTAATCCAAAAGGCATAACTAAGAACTCGTAGTGCCCATATCTTGTTCTGAAAGCTATTTTCGGTATATCTTCCGGTCTGACAAGTAACTGATGGTACCCAGATCGTAAGTCAATCTTTGAAAAGGTCGTCGCTCCTTGTAGTTGATCGAACAAATCATCTATCCTGGGAAGCGGGTACTTGTTCTTAATAGTAACCTTATTCAACTCTCTGTAGTCGATACAGAGTCGAAGATTTCCATCCTTCTTTCTAACAATTAGAACCGGGGCTCCCCAAGGTGACGTGCTTGGTCTAATAAATCCAAGATCTTCTAACTCTTGTACTTGCTTCTTCAACTCCAGTATTTCCGTTGGGGCCATACGATAAGGAGCCTTGGATATCGGGGTCGTTTCGGGTATCAACTCAATACGAAAGTCGATCTCGCGCTTTGGTGGTAATCCAGAAACGTCCTGAAAGACATCCTCATAGTCTCGGACAATCGGAATCCGAGCGATCGTCAAATCTGCGCCTGTAGTTTCCATAGCAGCTAAACGACTTGTAAGAAAGGCATCACTAGTAGGGTTGCATTGAAAACTAAAGGGTGCACTTCCAGGTAATGAAAATGTGATCGACCTACCAGCACAATCTAACTTTGCATGATACTTAGTAAGCCAGTCAAATCCTAAGATTACATCGAATTCCTTCATTGACAGAACAATTAAGTCTGCATGTAGGTTCCTATCCTCCAATGTCAAAGTGCAGTCCTTGCACACCTTTTCTAGCTTCACGGTCACTCCCAAAGGTGATACCGCGTTCAGGGCTACCTCAAGTGCTTGGGGTACTAAACCCAATCGTTGTACAATCTCAAAGGCAATAAACGAATTCGTAGCACCTGTAACCAAAAGTACTTTAACTTAACTAGCATATAATGAGAGTGTACCTTCCAAGTTCTGCTGTTCCTTTTCATCATAACCAGCTGCCTCGGGTATGATAGCATTGAGTCGAGCCATACCAGCTTGGCCTCGAGTAGTAGGCCCATGATAGTTTCCTTTTGGTGCCTTGCATTCCCTGCTTATATGTCCTTTCTTGCCGCAGTTGTAACAGACAACATTAATTCGATTATTGTCCTTGGGGGCTACACAGTCTTGAACCATGTGTCCGGGGATCCCACATTTGAAGCATCTGCCATTGTTGTTCCCGGTGGCAGTGGTTGGTACTTGTGGTGCAGGAGGAAACGCGCTCTTATCTCGAGGAAAGATGGGTCCTGGTTTCTTGTTGCTGTTCCATGGACGCTTATTTCCTTGGAAACGAGCCAAAGATCTTCCTCCTGATCCGCTCCTTGGCGGGGGCGGTCGGTGTACCATTTGTTTCGAGCCTTGGCAACCATCTCTTTCCAAACCTGCTGCTAACCTGACCAAAACCTCAAAAGTTTGATTCAGGTGTCCCAATGTTAGATGCCGGAGGTGCGGATTGAGTCCTCGGTGAAACTTCTTGATCTTCTTTTGAGGAGTGTCAATCATGTGAGGGGCAAAGCGGGACAGGCGTTCGAATTGTGTCATGTACTCTCTTACACTCCTATTTCCTTGTGTCAAATCGATGAATTCTTTCTCTTTCTGGTCCTTTTCATCGTCGGGGAAATACTTCTCCAAAAACTTCTCCCGAAAGGTAGTCCATGTCATCCTCCTTGAAGCTTCTACTCCAATAGTTGCTCGCTCGGCTTCCCACCAATCGGCTGCCGCATAAGTGAGTTGGAAAGTGGCAAGACGGCGCTTCTCTGTCTCGGGGCATTCGATTGATTCAAAGATACGATCCATATCCCTTAGCCATTGCTCTGCTCGCCAGGATTCACCGATGCCGTCGAACCTATCAGGACGCAAAGCCCTGAATCCTTCCATCAATCTGTCGCGTGTCTGAGGTGGTGGTCTTTGGCGATTGTCGTTGTTATTATCGTTTCCATTGTCGTGGTTGTTGCCTATTTGGTCCAGACGCTGCAGAAATGCGCCAAAGATTCCAGTAGGATCGATTCCTTCAGGAATAGGATCTGGTGATCCTCCATTACGATTTCTTCTTCGTCTTCCCGCCATTGTGCTTGTGTGCTTATGTACCTACATGAATATCTATCGGTTACTCTCCAATCCTAAACAGGGATACGAGATACAAACGGCTGAATGTATAGATAGCAATTCTAATATAAGTACATAATATATCAAGTATTCACATTATCATGCAAAGCATCATACAAAAGAAATAAGTCTTTAATGATAACTTAAAATATTTTCATAGTACAACACAGCTACAAAGAAAACATTTACATAGAAAAGGCGTACACGTTACTACTAACACGTGTCACAAGCCTGAATACAGCTATATACACAAAAGATTGTCTACTAGCCCTATTACAAGTAAAGCTCTAGATATTGGGAATTCTATGCCAAAAGTCTTCCACATCCATCCCGGGATGTAATAAGGTACCATGCTAATAACAAAACTATCTTAAGGTTCATATCTTAAGTGTGTAAGACAATCGGTGCACACTTCTTAACCTGGCTCTGATACCAAAAATCCCTGTCATGCCCCGGCATAGCCAAAATATGAAAAAATTTAAAATTTTCATATTGGACCCTGAGGCACGTGACTGGTTGCAGTACCGAATTGTCCATGACCAAATGATAATATTTAAATGATATAATAAAAAGATAAAACCATCATTTACTTACGGGAATATATTACAATGAGAAGTCAAAGTACTTAGCTAGTTAATACATCATTATAAATACATCAGAGTCTTTATGGCTCTTGGCCTTACAAAACTATTACAAAATATATGCTAAGTCTTCTGGTTATAATAAAAAACATTCACAGGGGATAACTACTAGTCTCCTCTCTAACTAGCATAACCATAGTCATCTTCAGTGTAATCTTCTTCAACATTTCCTTCTTGCGTAGCTTCATAACCTGGGTACTCCTCACCTGGATAAGCTGGACATGGGAATGTCCAGCGACATGAACGTCGTCATCTTATGAAAGTTGAGTGAGTAATCTAAATCAAATGGAACGTATATAGTAAAACATAATAGGAATACATTTACTACCTTTCAACATGTCTTTTAGGATCTCTACATTCTCACCGTCGAATTATAACTAGCAGCGTACTCAACTACATATTCGATAGGAATACAAACCATTCAGGAGACCCATCTAGACATTCTTAATGTCACTAACATTCATTTCTAACATCCGACATCATTTACAAACCCAAAGTGTCTCTTCCTAACCAAACCATCTTCCATCAACCAAAACATCTTCATCAACCGAAACATCTTTCATCAACCAAAAACATCTTTCATCAACCACTTCGTCACGAAGAACCGAAGTGTTAAGAAGTGCAAGAGCATCCATTTCATCACGAAGAACCGAAAGGAGTACTCAAGGAATCACCGCTTCATCACGAAGAGCCGAAAGCGTTATGGAGTACAAGAACATCCATTTCGTCACGAAGAACCGAAAGGAGTCTTTACTCAAAGAATCACCGCTTCTCCATCACGAAGAACCGAAGCGTTTACGGAGTGCAAGAACATCCATCCCATCACTAAGAACCGGAAGGAGTCTTCACTCAAAGAATCACCGCTTCTCCATCACGAAGAACTGAAGCGATTACGGAGTGCAAGAACATCCATTTCGTCATGAAGAACCGAAATGAGTCTTCACTCAAAGAATCACCGCTTCTCCATCATGAAGAACCGAAGCGTTTACGGAGTGCAAGAACATCCATCCCATCACTAAGAACCGGAAGGAGTCTTCAGTCAAAGAATCACCGCTTCTCCATCACGAAGAACTGAAGCGTTTATAGAGTGCAAGAACATCCATTTCGTCACGAAGAACCGAAAGGAGTCTTCACTCAAAGAATCACCGCTTCTCCATCACGAAGAACCGAAGCGTTTACGGAGTGCAAGAACATCCATCCCATCACTAAGAACCGGAAGGAGTCTTCACTCAAAGAATCACTGCTTCTCCATCACGAAGAACTGAAGCGTTTACGGAGTGCAAGAACATCCATTTCATCACGAAGAACCGAAAGGAGTCTTCACTCAAAGAATCACCGCTTCTCCATCACGAAGAATCGAAGCGTTTACAGAGTGCAAGAACATCCATTCCATCACGAAGAACCGAAAGGAGTCTTCACTCAAAGAATCACCGTGTCACAACTCAACAATACATCCCTTTTTCTTACTATCCTGATCTCTGCTGCCCAGATTACCTATCCGACAATTATCCTTACCATAATCTGCTTCTAACATAGCACAACCGACCCTTACGTTTTCCCGACCGCGCATTCGTCACACTTTTCGGAATGTAGTTCATTAAAGGACTTCCGAATATACTTTCGAAGTTACGTTTATACATCCGACATCCTGTTTTATGTCGTAATATACTTACAATGGAAACTTATCCAATCACTATCAACGCAATAATCATGCCGTACAACATACTTATCACTTGGGTATGAACTCTCTATGGTCATCACATTATATTCATAACAACGGAAACCTAGCGTGTAGCACGTGGATCTATAGCATGGATTTGGTATCAATAACCATATAGATGAAACCCTTAACATACTCATATACGCGATAGCACTACCATAACACAAGATATCCATAACCACATAGGTACCGGAAAGCAAACATCAATAATAAACACATCATACAAGTAGTTATACAATCTGCCAGGAATTAATTTTACTATATCGACTGAATTGATATGATTTATTTGGGCATGATAAATTGATTTGTAGATCAAACTCAAAACTAGAACATTGTAGATAATTGGATTAGCTTCATGTACAAAAAATCTAGCTTCAATTGCATTTTTGAGCTACTCAAAATATTTATTTTACTTAGACATTTCTATATTTTCGGACTGCTTTGTCCCAGATTTATAGTACTGTGTTACATGTGCATTTCACCTATCAAGGAGTCATTTTTAGACCAGGCTATAGATGAGTTATTTGTAGATAAATGAGTTAGATTTCTCCACAAAAAAACCTAGCTTAATTCAGATTTCGGAGCTGCTTGAAACACTCATTTTACTAAACTACATTCTGCTAGAGGTTTCTGTTTCTCAGATTTAAATTACTTCGTTGCATGTACATTTCACCTATGAAGATGTGATTTTCAGACTGAGCTATAGAAGAGTTATTTGTAGATAAATGAGTTAGCTTTCTCCACAAAAAAACCTAGCCTCATTACCATGTTTTTTAACTGCTCAAAATATTTGTTTTACTAAACAACACTCTGCTGGAAGTTTCTGCTTCCCAGATTTGAAAATTTATCTTGCATGGCATGGATCTCTCAAACTATCAACATCAAGCACATAATAAACATTCCTACATACTGCATAGGTTCTAAAGTGAGTTAGAATACTCAATTAAACTTGAAATTGAGCTTGGGCTTTGGATTTGAGCTTAGGAAGCTTGAACACAACCTCAATGGTGGAGACTTCTTCCTAGTTCTTCTTCTCCATCTCCATGTATCTCTTATCTCTCCATGGAGTTCATCTCCTAGCTCTCTCTAACTCTATATGTAGATTTTTAAGTGACTAAGAGGGTGAAATGCATGGATGTAGGCATCCTTATATAAAGAAAGGAAGGGATTATGTGTCACCATGCATGCTTGCATGCTAGGACACATGTCCAACATATGGACAAGTGTCAATGAGGTAGTGACAAGTGTCTAAGGGGGGTTGCATGTGCAACAAGTGACCGATCATGTGGGCCCCACCTAGGATTTTGTGCCACTACCTCAGTTTGCGTGCAAAAATTCTTGATATGCGTGTCAGTCTCGATTTACGTCCAAACGGGTATTGTTTCTAACGTCCGGGTCCGGTTACGGGACTAAGTTAATTCTAATTACGGTCGAGTCGGTGCAGTGATATAGTCTAATCAGTAATTACATTACACTGATACAGTCACACAAATAAAATAATAATGTAATAATAGACCAGATATAGAAATTCATAAAACTCGTATTATTGCACGTAGAGAAATTACAGGTATTACATGCATATATGGAAAATCATGCTTCAATATCATAAATCACATCGAATAGTCTCTAGGGAGAAAATACGCATTCATCCAGTAGTGGCAAGTCCAAGCCTTAAACTGCGATGCCCACGGCTAATCCAAGGCAACCACCGTTGCACCCCCAATTGCCCTGGTAAGTCCAAGCCTTAAATCATGCACAGTATCCATCGCTACCAAATTCTCAAACATTAAGAAGCTTACCCAAGCATGGATTTGTATAATACTC
This sequence comes from Hydrangea macrophylla, assembly GCA_033977485.1. NCBI lineage: Eukaryota > Viridiplantae > Streptophyta > Magnoliopsida > Cornales > Hydrangeaceae > Hydrangea > Hydrangea macrophylla. The sequence continues at coordinate 40,836,146 of CM066986.1, forward strand.
CTCTTTGACCCACATAGACATGTAGCATGCTCATACAAACAAATAGACATGCTTTTTCACAATTTTTCGCGTGCGTAATTAACGGGCCTACTACTAACTCATGAATTTTGCCCAGATCACAATTTTGCCATCACTAGTTTAAAAAATGAAAATTCTTATATAACATAGATTAGAAATTCATATCTCAAGCTACGTTCTCAAGATTTCAAGAGGAGTACTCGGATACCCCAACTAAGCTAATTCTCCAATTATATGCAAAACCTACGAGTTTTGACACGTTTATCAAGAAAACAAAAAATTAAGATTTTTATAAAACTTTGCCAAATGTGGCCCTAAGAAGTATCAAAATGAAGCTCTTACCTCCAGGAATCCAAATATGGAATTTGGTTGAAAATAAATGGGCAAAAAGGTCATCGATTGGCGTCGTGAAGCCCGTAGCCTCAAAAACCTCCAAATCTCCCAAACTCTCAACTTTTTGGTTTAGGATATTTATGAAAAATATCTCCACCTCACCTATATATAAACACAATTTTTGGAAATTGTGTTTACCTCCCCACGAGTTCTCTAATTGTTCAATTATGTTCTAAAACGTCTCAAACGTCTAATCTATTGATTCACAAGTGAAAACTATAAATTATCAAAGTTTTCGTCTAAATTCAGTTTGGGTCTATAATTACGTTCCAAAAACTATTTTCGTGGAATTTCTAGATAACCTACCTTTTATGAAACGCATCTTATTGGTTATCACGAAATCAATCAAAATGATCTTAATCAAGATCAAAACTATCAGAATTTACACTACACAGATATAATTACTATTTATAAATACCAGATAAGTCAAATAATATTTAATCACATAAATGTCATTTAAATCATTTCAAAGCCTCATAGATTCCCAACTTTCCATGTGCTCACTTGACACCTTCCGTTGACCCACAGTCAACCACTTTCACATTTTATCAATTAACGTTGATAATCCCAACAAATCAATTATGATTTAAAAAAATACATTTTTTAGGACAAGCGTGGCATATTATAATAACCGTACATCCCATTTTTATTTCTTTTAGTTGATTATTAAATTTAACAGGATTATATTTATTGAGGGTTTTTTTATTTAAATAGTTAAAAATTTTGGTGAGTCAATGAACATGTGTAGTGTGTCATGTGATGTGTGTTAATTGTGTGTCAACGCGTGTGTGTTGTGTCAATATATGTACATATGTACATAAACGCATATTACGAATCAAGGCCTTGTCAAATGGGGGACCAAAAAAAAATACAATTCATGTGGTATGGCAGTGGTGAACCCAAATTAAGGCCATGTTTGAATTTGAGTTAATAACATGCTTGATTAGGAAAGACCAAGCTAGGCTGTGTTTAGGGAATTGCTAATTCTGTTTTCAGGTACGGGGTTACTGCATAATTTACTCTAAATCTCCAGAGTATTTTCTTTACTATCTCTATTTGTACTCTCTTTGAATTATGTTGTCCTTTTATTGGAATCCATGTTTTTTTTTTGTAAAATATTGTTAAGATACTGTTTTGGCTAAATGCCATGGAACTGATGGGTACATAGCACATATTATCTATGCAGATGCTATAGTAGAATGGATGCATAATGTTGAATTCATATGAATAACACATTCGATAAGGTCAAGACCTTAAGTTGTATTGAAAAAAAAAAAAAACAACTGTGGTATGTTGAGATGGCTAGGACTAAGACAGTCCTATAGTTAGTGCACTAATATACTTTTCAATTTCAAGCTGGGCTAGTAGATGGTATACACCTTTTGAGCAGGGTTGAGGTGTCGTGGTCATGTGATGGCCGGGATTAATATAGTCCTACAGTTGGTGCACTAATATACTATTCTATTTCGAGCGGGACTGGTGGATAGTATACACCTTTCGAGCAGGGCTAGGGTGCTGTAGCCATGAGATTGTACACATTTCGAGTTGGGCTGGTGTGTACAATAGTAATAATAATATGTTGATCGATGATTGATAACCAGTGAAGATGAAAGAAAAAAAAACTGAGCATATGGCACCATTAATATTTGTACGAGGATAGTTGAGTTGGGTAGCTTAGTTGGCCCTTCTATCAACTAACCATAATGAAAGTTAAAAAAAAAAAAAAACAAACAAACAAACAAACAAACAAACAAAAAAAAAAAAAAGACTGACATGTCTTCCTTGCCACATTATGTAAATTTGAAAATGTGCATGCTGAATTTTGAAGACAAAATTCTTTTTAAGGAGGGTAAAATATGATAATCTGTATTTTTATGCGATTATTTATTATATTTGTATCACTTGTGGGGCCCATGTGTGACATTAAATGGTACATTTTAGTAGGTCATGTGTTAGAACATGACATATTGGTCCTTTTAAAGGGTTTATATAACTTACCTTAATTGATTGGACATAAGGCTTAGTTCAATTTAGTTATTATTGAACGCATTGGTTAAATGTAATAAACCATGTACTATATTTTGTGCTAATAAATGAATAAGACGATGAAGGGATAATTATCTCTGACCTTTATCTATGTCTAGTTGTATGTCCCTTAACATTAAAGTACACATGTGAAAAGGGATAAGAGCTAGCATTAGATCAAAACCAAAGGACTAGAGTTTAGATAAGAAAGAATTTTAAATGGAGCCCACTTAGGGTAAATAATTGATAAGTTGTGTATATATAGCTGTGGGTAGTAAGTTTTAGGAGGAGATGAAGGAAAAGAAGAGTGGCCTTTTAGTTTAGAGGTGAAAAGTGCATATTTATAGCGTGTTACACGGTCTTTTATGCATACTTTTATCCCCAAAGTCCCTACATTTAGGTGCATTCTAATAACAATGTTCTTTTTATTGTGTTAATACTAAAACCTATGTTTTTTGCATTGTTTTTATAGGTATTTGAATGTATTTCGTTGAAGTGGAGCTAAAGAAAGTGTTTCTGGTGAAGAGAACAACGGAAGCAGCTGAGCAAACGCCATTTTTGACAATGAAAACTTCAGATTTGGAAAATTTTCCCAGAAATATGAAATGTAGATCTTTGAGTTATGGCCGCGTGGCCACAAACGGGAGGTCAATCCGAGGTTTGAGTGAAAAGTTATGGACATTCTCCCATCGGTGCGTAGAGTTATCAAAATCAGAGATTCTCAAGCGATTGAGGAGAGTTCAATCGATTGGGAGTTCGATCGATCGAACTAAGCTTGATCGATTGAACTTTATTTTTCCCCAAACGTTGCGTACAGTCTGCAAGAACCCTATAAATAAGTCGTTTTGATGCCAGACGAATGGGGAGGATGCTCTAGAACGCAAAAAAAAATAGCAGTTTCAGGGTAGTTTTAGGGTTAGATTAGGAGTAGATTAGGTTAGATCCATGTTCTTCTTCATCTTTTCCATTGTTTTATTGAAGATTCAAGTTTTTTTCAAGTTATATTCAGATTATTTTCAAGTTTTGCTTTTCCTTTTCTTTATTTGATTATTTATTAATCTAGTTGTTGTGATTGCTCTAGGTTACTATCTCTGCAGTAGTTTATTCATGTTTCTATACTTTAGACGTTGGGAATATGTCATGAAACATTGATTCCCAGTCTCTGCCATGCAATTTTTAGAAACCTTGGGCTTGATCGATCGAAGACATTTCGATCGATCGAACCCAAGCCATAGTCAAGCGATCGAAGATACTTCGATCGATTGAAGAATGATGTTGTTCGATCGATCGAGAGCGCTTCGATCGATCGAACATGTTAATTCCTAAGATGATTCTTTTAAGTATTCCATGACTTTCTGTTTTAGAAATCTGCATCAAATTGTCCCTATAAGCTCAGTTTGTCATAACAGTTTTTAGAACTTAAAGCCTTAAGGCTATTTTCTCCAATGACTTTTGAAAACCACTTTAAATGCTAACACCATTTAGAGTGCAAGTAATAACCATTGTTTTAAACCGTCTTCTAAGTATTTTAAATCACTTGTGATGATATAGTCTCAGTGATGAAAGGGCTATTGATTCTTTATCTTTAGAAAAATACGGATACTGAAAAAGAATGAACTCCATAGAACGTTAATGAGTATACATGGTAGATAGTTAGGATCAATGCGGATTCTCATATTTCCAACACCTTTAATTAATCTGTTTAATTAGTTATGCTTCTTTATGCTTTAGTTTATGCTTTAGTTTAATTTAATTAAGTAGGATTCGTTAGAACTTCCACTCCTGCATTCTTATTTTCTTTTCTTTTTCTTTAGGTTGTAACTTAGTATATTTTCTTCCTTTTCCTTCCCTGTGGGATCGACCTGGACTTATCCAGTATTACTTGCACGATCACCTACACTTGGGTGTTGCACAAGAGTGCACAACTTTTTAGTCGTGTCAAGTTTTTGGCGTCGTTGCCGGGGAAGGCAACTAGGTTAGGATTTTACTAAGTTACTTCCGAATTTTCTTATGTTTCTATAAAATAAAAATTTTGGACTTTTTCTCTCACAAGAAAAAAAAATTATAAATAAAATTTCTATTATTTTAAAAATTTTGGGTAAAGATGTCTTATCCATATTACCCTCCATACAACACAAACACAAACACCATGAATAAGTACACATTAGGTAATCAAAATAATTGTCCCCCAAGTTGGCAAGCACCCACATACGATGCGCATTATCAACCCGAGTGCTACCAACCACCATAATGGGAAAATGATAGTGGTAGTTCCCCGTATTATCAAACGTGTCAAGAACCTCCACATGAAGAGTTCTATCAATCGCAATGGGGATATAACCAAAGTAATAATGTAGGACATAGTAGTAGTTCCCACGATTACCAAATGTACCAAAACTTTCCCTTTGGCGAGCCTTGTCCACAAATGCAATGGGAAGGGGACTATCATCAACCACAATGGGAGGAAACTTCGTATAATTATAATGAGGAGAATAACCAAGTTGCGGATAATGGTATGTTAAAATTGCAGCTTAGTGAAATGAAAAGGCTAGATCGTGCACTTGATAAATTAGAAACTAGATATCAACAAGCATATGCTAGCCAACCTTTAAAAAACTATACTAGTCCTTCAACACTACAGCCTAAATTTCAAGACACTAACAATGGAATGGAAATGGAGGACTATGATGGGTTTATACCGAATGAGGTTAACAACTCACTCAAGAAAGTGACAACCCAACAAGAACTCCAAACCAAATCATTGAGCATGAAGTTATAGAACCATCTTCTCCTTAATACACAACCCCAAACATCAACTCCTTCACTGCCTGGATAAAATTGCACAATCTCTTTGTCCATAGTTCCTTAATAGATGACATATATAGTGAGGAGAGTTACGAGGATTAGGATAAGGTTTTAAAAGATGATGAGAGTTTAGGTAACTACACGCAACTAGGAAAGGAGGAGTCCCCTATTGACTCTCTCCCTAACTTTGATAGTGACCCTAGGGAGTACATAATTGAAAATTCTAAATCCTATTTAGATTCATGTGATATTCATGAACCCTCACCTCCTTCAGCTGAAGAGGTGGTGTCATCAAGTTGCCCATCACCTATCCTCTCTATCAATCAAAGCTCTCATCCCGAGCTTGAAAATCATGTGTACCCTAATATTGAACAAATAGAATGTCTTGTGGAAGAGGATGGTAAGAATTCTAGCACATGCACTTCGCAAAATTTTAATTTTCAAAGTTCTTTGAGAGAGGACTTAGAAACTTTCGGGCCCACATTAGATGATCTTAAACTTCAACAAGAAGCTAGCAATCTTCTAAACTGCTTGACCTTCTTGAGCAATAATAACATTGAGGCCCAAATAGATAGCTTTATCCAAGTCCCGTCCAAAAGTATGTGCATAGAACAGAACTTAAATTCATATGATCATATCTCCATAGATTCTGTTCTAGAATAAGAGGAGGGTAATGAAACTTTATTAGAACATTACTTAGACACTACCCCTTTTATCGAACCATGGCCACCTCCTTGTATTAAAATAGAGGCTATTATAGAAACTACCAACACCAAAGATCATTTCTTGAGTATAATTCCTAAATTGTGTGGTATACCTCTTATAATTGTCCACAAATTTGGAAGCCATAGGTTTTGCGTCATCTCCTCTGACCTTGAGCCTGACATTAGTTGGGAGGAGTTGCATTTTTATGAGGATCCCAAAAGTCTTTTCACTGTTAAATTATTTCGCTGGGAAGATCCTCAAAAATTTTGGTTATTACTTTATGATACAAATCTTGATTACCGAATTTATTTGCTAAGTAGTTGTATTATATTCTCTATTTTTTCTTTGTTGCTACTAATGATTTTGCAGGTAACTTAACAAAGAAATAAAACCAAAATAAAAAAAAAAATGGATACTAATGCCTCGAGGTAACATCCTTCCTTCTCTCGCTTTATTTTACATGTCCATACACTTAGTTTAGAACATTGAGGACAATGTTTAGTTTTAGTTGGGGGGGGGGGTAAGTCATTACATGTCTCATATCTTTTTTTGTTGTGCTTTAATGTCAATACACATGTTGAGCAACATGACTCAGTAAATTAAAATTGTCAAAAAATTTAAAATTTTTATATATTTTTTTTTAAAAGATAACAAAATGGTTCTTGTATTTCTCTCTTAGTTAATATAGTTAGTTATGATGTATTAGTATTATTTTCTGTATGTTACTAGTATGTGATACACAATGATAGTTTCTTTACTATCTTAGTTATAGTATATTTTATGCTTTTTAATCTTCAAACAACTTTGAGCACATTGTGACAACCTTGTACTTAGCTAAAATGGATGAGTAAGCATAGCTTAAGTGTCTTGAGAGACTGTGGTGGAGACTAATAACCCAAGTGAGCTTTTGTGCCATTCTTTGTTTTTGAGGGTTTTATAAAATTACTCTAACCTTTTTGAAAAGCGTATTCACTCGTTGGAAGTCTCAATCTTCTTCATTTTGACTGATCACTCGAAGAGAACGTTCAGGATTTACCAAATATAGAGCTCTTGAATTTACTGAAATGAATAATCCTATTAACTTAGAAGATGATTTAGGCCATCTTTTGACTCTACATGCAAAATATAGCCTTGGCCTACCTCTATGCTATTCCTTTACTTCACCTCTTGAGCTTATCATAATCGCCTTGTCTTCACAATCCTAAAATCTATACCTAACTCCATATTATGAGTTTGAGTTTCTTTTCTTTATCTAGGAGTGATTGGGATGTGTTATCTTGACAAGAAGTTTGGTTGTGTGAATAAGGGTAAGCTGTCAAAGAAAAAATGATGAAAAGTTGTGGGAACTTTGAAAAGTTATAGTGGATATTTCAATCACATCCTTTGACCCAATTGAATATCACGAGCCTCTTTCTTCTCAATCGAATATCTCTTTTTCAAAGTCCTGATGATTTTCAGTAAATTAGATCTGAAGTTAATGTAATGAGAGAGTTCTCCACGATATCTCGCTCTTCTAGTGAAAAGTATCCTGTCATGAGACTTTGTGCACTAAAATGTCCGTTTTCAATTTAGATATAAGAAGCATTAGATTCCATTCACATTTACTCTTTATAGCTTCTATATCATGAGTGATAATTATTATACATAATTCGGAGTGATTTCATTTTGAAAGTGTAATCCCGGTGAGAGAAATGAACGTCTTGATAGCGTTTTAGGTTATGCGAGCTTTGAAATTAAAGTTTTGTATTTTGGTTGCCCATTCACACACACACTTGATGATTAATAGGTATGAAATATTCTAATGACTTTGATAGTAGATTAACTGTAATGTGTGTGTTGCATTGCTATGGATTACTAGAGAGTTTCATGAGATTGTTGAGCTTAACCACATTTCTAAATAAGATGAAAAAATTTCTTAAAAATTTTTAAATGAAAACTATTACCATAAACATGAATTTTGTGGGTAGATTCACTGCAAACCCTCACGAGACAACACTCACCCACTAGAGGAGGTTTAAAGGTTTGTTGCATACGCTAAATGCAATCGCGATTCCTGCGAAAGTGAGTTAGGATTTTTACTTTATTTTGTTTTCAATTTTTAGAGTTCAAATAAACATTATTGTAGTTCACTTCTTTGCTAGGGTCTAGCAATGAGCTAGTTAGGGGGTGTGATTACAGGTGAAAAGTGCACATTTATAGTGTGTTACACGATTTTTTATGCATACTTTTATCCCCAAAGTCCCTAGATTTAGGTGCATTCTAATAACAATGTTCTTTTTATTGTGTTATTACTAAAACCTATGTTTTTGCATTGTTTTTGTAGGTGTTAGAATGTATTTCGTTGAAGTGGAGCTAAAGAAAGTGATTCTAGTGAAGAGAACAACGGAAGCAGCTGAGAAAATGCCATTTTTGACAATGAAGACTTCAGATTTGGAAGATTTTCCCAGAAATATGAAATGTAGATCTTTAAGTTATGGCCGTATGGCCGTAAACGGGAGGTCAATCTGAATTTCGAGTGAAAGGTTATGGCCATTCTCCCATCAATGCGCAGAGCTGTCAAAATCAGAGATGTTTAAGCGATTGAGAAGAGTTCAATCGATTGAGAGTTCGATCGATCAAACTAAGCTCGATCGATTGAACTTTATTTCCCCCCAAATGTTGCGTACAGTCTGCAGGCACATTATAAATAAGTCGTTTTGATGCCAGACGAATGGGGAGGACACTCCAGAACGCAAAAAAATAGCAGCTTTAGGGTAGTTTTAGAGTTAGATTAGGAGTACATTAGGTTAGATCCATGTTCTTCTTCATCTTTTCCATTGTTTTATTGAAGATTCAAGTTTGTTTCAAGTTTATTTCAAGATATACTCAGATTATTTCCAGGTTTTCTTTTCCTTTTCTTTATTTGATTATTTATTAATCTAGTTGTTATGATTGCTCTAGGTTACTATCTCTGTAGTAGTTTATTCATGTTTCTGTACTTTAGATGTTGGGAATATGTGATGAAACATTGATTCCTAGCCTCTGCCATTCAATCTTTAGAAACCTTGGGCTTGATCAATCGAAGACATTTCGATCGATCGAACCCGAGCCATAGTCAAGCGATCAAAGACATTTCGATCGATTGAAGGATGATGTTGTCCAATTGATCGAGAGCGCTTCGATCGATCGAACATGTTAATTCCTGAGATGATTCTTTTAAGTATTCCATGACTTTCTATTTTAGAAATTTGTCATCAAATTGTTCCTATAAGCTCAGTTTGTCACAACAGTTTTTAGAACTTAAAGCCTTAAGGCTATTTTCCTCAATGACTTTTGAAAACCACTTTAAATGCTAACACCATTTAGAGTGCAAGTAATAACCATTATTTTAAACCGTCTTCTAAGTATTTTAAATCACTTGTGATGTTATAGTCCCGGACATGAAAGGGCTATTGATTCTTTATCTTTAGAAAAATACGGAATACTGAAAAGGAATGAACTCCATAGAACGTTAATAAATATGCATGGTAGATAGTTAGGATCAATGCGGATTCTCATATTTCCAACAACTTTAATTAATTTGTTTAATTAGTTATGCTTCTTTATGCTTTAGTTTATGATTTAGTTTAATTTAATTAAGTAGAATTTGTTAGAACTTCCACTCCTACATTCTTATTTTCTTTTCTTTTTCTTTAGGTTGTAACTTAGTATATTTTCTTCCTTTTCCTTCCCTGTGGGATCAACCTGGACTTATCCAGTATTACTTGCATGATCACCTACACTTGGGTGTTGCACAAGAGTGCACAACTTTTTAGTCGCGTCACCTATCTCTGAGCATATATGTATATATATGATATATATATATATATGGAAAAAAGAGGATATGGAAGGAGGGAGTGGGAGTAGCAGAGAAGCAGGGAGGAAAAATAAAGAGAGACCAAGAGAGTTAGAGAAAGAGAATAAAAGAAATAAAAGAGGAATTATCCAACTTTATTTAGTTGCAGGGAGCATGGGTAGTGGTTGAGAATGGAAGAAAGAGTTTAAAATTAAATAGAAGCATGTGCATTCGAGGGTAGGACAGCTCAGGCCTGGCCTGTTCGTTAAGCTCGAGCGCTCGGGTTTGACAGTTTTCCACCAGTTTGTTAGTTTAACAACATAACTTCGTGTAGACACCCCATTTTGTCGGCTAACAGATTTAGTGGCCAAGTGCCGCGGCGACACTCTGAGTGATTTTTTATTTTTTTTTTGTAGAGGAGAACTTGGAAGCCATTAGAGAGAGATATAGAGAGTTAGGAAGAAATAGAGAGAGAAATAAAGATTTTCTTCTTCAAATCCAAGCCAAATGTGAGTTTTTATTTAGTTTTCTCAAAACTAAACTAGTATTTACAAGATTTCAATTCATTTTCTTCATCTTCTTTGAGTTTCCAATGAGTTAGAGAGCAATCTACACCCACATACACACATATATGAGAGGTTGAATGCTTGTGGTTCCACCATTGAATATCATCTATTGATTGTTTATTTTCTTGCTTATATACAATGTTCATCTCCTCTTACCTCATTTCTTTTTATTTTTCTTTATTTACTTACTTGTTCTTCATCATCTAAATGATGACATGAAGTTTGAGGTGAGTGAATCCTTATGGATAGTAGCTCTTGACCTCAAAAATATGTTTGATAGATGATGATTATAACTTCAATACCTCCAAGGTATCCTTGAAGTTATGTTCAAATGAAAATGAATCTCTCCAATAATATTGGGAGTTCTTGATGATGAGTTTGATGTTGATATTTCAAGAGGTCATAATCTCTACTTGATGTTGAAAATATACTTTCAAAACCTCTATTTCAAAACCCCTCTTAAAACCCCTCATTTTGATCTCAAGAAATAAAACTCTAGTTTTTTCCCAAAATCTTCAAAACAGTGAGTCAAATAGTGAGTGATCTGAGTTCAAAGATTTTTCTAGAACTCAATACTCAATGTATGGATGCAAGACCACTTGGAAAGTCTTCATAACTCATTAGAGAACACCCATGATTTTTGGTTTGACTTGGAAATACTTGAAAATGGTCCATTTGGACCCAAACATTCTCTCCAGATATTCTGTTTTTGCTGTCACAGCAGCTTGGTCTACTTTCAACTTATTTTACAGAAAACCTTTCCAAAACGAGTGGTCCTAAATTATTTTTCCCTTGAACTTCAATGTCTTAGAGAACTTTATCTATAAAATGGGCCTCTATATCATGTTTTTTCATTTTCTAATATTTTTTGACATTTCATTCGACAGTACGAACTATGTTTCTGGGTAACCTCCATTGTTCATATGATTTCTCTCAATCTGTAATAGTTATTAAAGATTGGATTTTTGGGTTATGTTCTAGACACAATAAGGAAGATCTCCATAAAAAAATCATGCATTGAAAACATTCCTAACCCCTCTTTTCAATTTCCAAAATATCATGTTACTGTTCTATCCACTATTCACAGCAAGCACACTTTTACTTCCCCCATTTGATTTGATGCTTACATGCACTCCAAATTAACTCATGTCTTAGGAAGTAGTTCATACTACATTTGTACATATATCATGATGATTTCCTTCATTCCTTCATACACATTCTAGACTTCTAAGTCATTCTAGGAATCCATGAACACAAAGCACACTACAACCTTGGCACATTCTAGATACATACATTGTATCCATGCAAATATTTGGGACTTTTGTGACTCCTAATATAAGAAGACTATAAGGAATGAACTTGATCATACGTTCATATTTCCCCTCGATCTAATCGTCCTTTCTCATCCATCCCGGGGATTGAGAGATCTTCTTTTCTCAAAGATTAGCATGCATCATTCTCGCTTGCTAAGCATACTTTGATCCTTTTGATTTATTTGTTTCAAGAACAATTCATGTCCCATTTAGATTAGGGAAAATTAATTACTTGATATGTGATTAGAAGATTTTTCCTAGGTTTATTTGTGTGATCTTTCACTTTTGCATCGTGTGATATTTGGCTTAGATCTTTTGAATGATATCTTATCTTTCGATCTTCCATTTCAAAATTCTTGTGTGATGTAATATACTATCATAGTATTATTTGTCAAACCAAATATAGTATAAGATGATTATTTGGATGCTAATTGAGGCCCGTCGAAAGACGGGGCGAGTTGAGGGTGTTTTAGTCGCGACAAAGGCTCCTTCCTCTCTCGTACCAAAACCCTGAGCCAAGTTCTTTGGTTATGAAGGGCCGGTGCCCTTTATCCATTTGGGTGAGTCAAAATTAGGTTTCTTGGTTCCTTAAAGACCAAGTGGCGACTCTGTATCTGTTTCCAACAGACCTTCCTTTTCTTTCTTTAATTCAAATCAATTTCAAACAAAAACAAAAAGAAGTGGAATTCCGCGTGTCCACAATCTGGCGACTATGCTGGGGATATTTATTTTCAAAACAAAATAATACAGAGGTTTGACTCATAAGCAGCATCCTTAAAATCATCTTTTTACTGTGTCTGGTTCACCGCATTGCACTCTTGCATTTCCCCCCCTCCGACTGTGTCTAAAACGTGACGCTGACATTGTTCAGGTCTTGATGTGCCAGGGCATAAGTCACTGTTGATACTGTACCTTCCAAGGTATATCAAAAAGAGTAAACACTTTCGTACTGTCTCTCTGACGGTATATTGGAACTCTCGCCAATGGACCCTCTTTGACTAAACCCAGCCTTTGCATATAGATTCCTGTAGAACCTTTCATAGGACTGTTCATTTATCTTTTCAGATAGGACAATGTCATGTAACTACTGTATGCCCTGACGGGATTACCTGTGCGGTGTAGACGCTTATGTGGCATGAGGCAGAACCTCTTTCTTATGATTTCCAAGGCAATCACTCACATGTGATCACATTGAGTTGACCTGCCTAGGCACCATGACAAGGATGTCTGCTCCATGCTGACAAAGATATACACTGCAAACCTTGTTTGTCGGTCCTAAGACATAGGAGTACGAAAACTTGTTAGACAGTACGATCACCATCGTCACATGCTCCTGTCATATACACATGTTCTCCTAGAAACTCTGCCCAACTCATTCAGATATCCCAGTTTCTCTCAGGAACTTTGTCTAAATTTCCTAGAAATTCCCAAATATGCCAGTTTCTCCCAGAAACTCCGCTTAGATTTCCCAAAAATTCCCAAAACACTCAGAAATTCCCAGGTATCCCAATTTCTCTCAGAAACTTTGTCCGAATTTCCCAGAAATTCCCAAATATACCAGTTTCTCCCAAAAACTCCGCTTAGATTTCCCAAAAATTCCCAAAACACTCAGAAATTCCCAGGTATACCAATTTCTCCCAGAAACCCTATCCAAATTTCTCAGTAATACCCAAAATAATAGTTTCTCCCAAAAACTCTGTCCATATATCCCAGATATAACCGAATTAACCAGTTTTTTCCAGAAACTCTGTCCAAATATCCCAGATATGCCAGTTTCTCTCAGAAACTCTGTCCTAACCAACCAGAAATGTCCAGATATGCCAGTTTCTCTCAAAAACTCTGTCCAAATCAACCAGAGATGCCCAGTCTCTCCTAAAAGCCTTCATAAAACCCTAGAAGCCCCTGTTATCCCTTGGTGATCATACTGGAAAGTAGGGTTGGCACACTCTATATGGTTAGGACCTTATTTGTTTAACTGCTATCTGTTAGAAATAGGAGCATCATATAGATTAGGGCTTACATCTGCATGCTTGTCTCATTTGCATACATCATTCCTATTGGTCTGCACGCACTGTTTTAGTTAGGTTGTACACGAGTCAGTCCTCGTCTGTTAACATCACTATAGTTGACATCTCAATCATCACTGTTAAAAGTCTGACATAGTATTTTCACACCTATATGTCAGTACAAGTTTTGAGCACCCAGGATCTGCATTTGTGAGTCAGAGGATTAGGGAGTCACCTTGTCAGAATCACTCAGCTGAAAGTCAGCTTTATGGATCCAGAAGGTTTGGAGGCAAGAATGACAGAAATGATCAACCAACATTCTGACCGGTTGGCCCAAGTTTTAGCCTTTATGGAAGAACTGAAATAGCAACAACCACAATACCCACCTGGGTGCTTACCACACCGGGGTTTATACCACCACCACCGCCTAGGTTCGCACCACCTCCCGAAAACAATGTAGATGATGATTGGTTCAATGGGGCCCCACCAACTACACTTAATAAGAAAATTCAAGAATAACTGGATAAGGTCGACAAGCTTGAGAACATACTGAGAAAGAGTAAGGGGGTCGACGATTACATGTTAGATCTAGAAGGATTGTTTGAGCCCAACAAATTAAAGCTACCTGAGAACTTCAAGATGCTTGAAATTGATTGTTTTGATGGAATTGGGAATCCGAAGAGCCACGTAAAGTTCTGCATGAGTGTTTTCCAATCAATGGGCTACACCCATGAGCACATTGCAATGTTGTTCCCTCAAACCCTCGCCAAGGCTGCTCTATCCTGGTTTCTGACATTGGAGGTTTCTAAGACACGGACTTGGGAAGATATAGTCCAGGTTTTCGTTGATCATTACTCCTACAACCAAGAGCTCGATGTCACCATCCGGGATCTAGAGACTACCCGGCAGAACTTCAATGAGTCCTTCGCTGCGTTCTTGAGCAGATGGAGGAACAAAGTGGCCTAAATGACCCACCGATCGATCGAAAAGGAACAAGTCTAGATGTTGATCAAGAATCTACTACCGCTGTATCATGAAAAACTCTTCTACCAGTCTATCTTACCATTTGAAGAACTATTTGAGATTAGGACTAGAATTGAGGATGCAATCAGGGAAGGAAATATCAAGAATGAAGAATCACAAAGCCAGTCCAAGAGGCCCGGCTACTCCCGAAACCCTTCAGATGTCAACGCCCTTAGTAACCAACCCATGGCCTATTCTCCCCAACCATACCAGCTCACAAACCAAACCAGCTCACCTAGCCACTCTTACCAAAATAGGGTTCCCCGTGAATTTTTCAAGCTAGATATCTCCTCCTCCGTAACCTTAGGCCGCCTGCTAAAAAAGGGACACCTCCAACTCCTTCAGCCTCGTGCCGGTCCCCCACCACCTAACTGTGACATGTCCAAACGATGTGCCTACCACCAAGGCCCAGGCCATGACACAGATTGGTGCATACGTCTCCGCCACGATATCCAAGACCTCATTGACCGAAGAATCATTGAGCCACCACCCATTCAACCCCATGTCACCTAAGCCCCTGGCCAGTCCTTTCAAATGATCCCCTTCGCTAAGGATTGTTGAAGCTACGCGGTGAGTTGATAGTGTTTGGAACTTCTGCCAATACAAAAGAAGAATAAGTGAGTCACCGCGACACTCCATTTGAGACTGGGTCGAGTCTGTTCTATGTTTTGAGTATATTTCAAGTTTAGTCTTGTGGTCAAGTCTGTATGTCATCGAGTTGTTACGAGTTTGTATCAAGTAATGTAATCCTTCTCTTCTGATGGAATAAAGTCTCATTTTTCCTAATCTGATGTGTATATTCATAAGTGCATGAATCGCTGAACTGAAAATGTCACTTTTCAAATTACCATGGACATTACTCTGCTAATAAATTTTTGCATCAAACAAAAAAAGAGAGAATCCCAAACAGGCCAAGGTCGATTTCGCGCTGACCCCAAAGAAGAGCTGAGAATTGAATAGTCTTACTTTAAGAATTTAAAGATGCTTTTGCTCAAATCTCAAAAAGACATAATTGAGACTGATTTGGGGCTTGTCCAATACCCTTTCCACTATTTCTACCATTTCAAAGCCTTGGGCCCAACCCAATTGATAGCCATGCGAATTTGTGCAAACTTGGTACTTGACGATAGCCAAGCATTTCAGTGAGTTTCATCTCCACCTTCAAATAAATAAAAAATATAAAAAATAAAGAAGCTCGCTAGGTTGAAAACCCGAAAGGGAACCTAGGCAAAAGTTAGAGCTGAAAAGGTATTGATTTCCAAGATTTGACCCTAGCCAGTCAAAATTATTTTACAAATGAGAGAATTGTACGCTTCAAGGTACATCATAAAAACGTGCCTAGATCACATTTCAAAAGGCTCGAAATGACCACAAATAAATCCCGAGAGCTGACGTGCACATTCTAGAATTTCAAGATTATGATCGGAAGATCTCACATGAATCAACTATGTGAAAAGGAAAATTGACTGGCTAAGCAAAAGTGAAAAGGATCAATCCTCAAAACAAAAGAAAAAAAAAAGAAAAAGAAAAAAAAAAGAAAGGGAGATGGAAACTGAATCCTCCTCTTCAAGGCTACCATAAGTAACCCAAGTTTGAACTTCTTTGACGATTGGTTTGAAAAACCCTCATACCTCAAACCCCTTCTTTCAAGCCTTGCCTTGAACTACGCTCGACCTGATTCCCACTTGGGGATACGTAGGCAACCGCATCGGTTCGGTCGACACCATCATAATCAAACCAATTTTCTTCAAGCCTTGCCTTGAACTACACTTGACCTGATTCCCACTCGGGGATACGTAGGCAACCGTATCGGTTCGGTCGACACCATCAGTACTAACCCCTCTTCTTTAAATGTCCTGGCCCGAACTACGTTGGACCTGATTCCCGCTCGGGGGTACGTAGGCAGACTTTCAAAAAGAAAATAAGGATGGCTCGCTAGGTCATAAATTCGAAAGGACGCCTAGGCAAAAATTAGAGCTAAATCCAAGGTGAGCAATAACAAAATAGAGAAAAGAGCTCGCTAGGTCACCTCACTAGTGCCTAGGCAAAAGTTATGAGCATTTGAGAGATTAAAGTCACGGTCCTTGCCTCAAGCCAGAAAATCACCTTCCACACTAGGGGAAAACTTCGGCTACTCGCCTCGTTTGCCTGAATTCGACTATCTACCCTTCATACAAGGGGCAAACTTCGGTTACCTACCTCGTTTGCCCAAAACCTCCAATAAACCATCATTCCAAACTAGGGGTAAACTTTGGTCACCCACCTCATTTGCCTATGAATTCCACTTTGTACACCTCAAACTAGGGGCAAACTCCGTTTTCCTAACACGATCCCTTCACACCAGGGGCGAGTTTTCAAGTCACTAAGTTGTTTTGAAATTTTTTGAAATGGAGCATCTTTTATTCTAAAAGCTAAGGCACTAATTCAAAGCACTTCCGGGGAGAAGTAGAGAAGTAATTAGATCAATAGGGAGGAATTTTCAAAAACCAGATTTGTCAGCAAAGTGCTAACATATTAAGATGAGGAATGAACATAAAAGATGAGCGGTACATCATTCATGATGAAGGCACATTGGATTGTGGCAATTTGAGAATTTCATGTCTAAGTCAATCCTTCTTTATTTGAGTCAGTAGTAATCTGACCAAAAGTGTGTCAGAGATCGAGGTTTCATACAAAGTAACCCAACTTTCCTTGTCGTTGTTGTTAAGTCCATTTGTCCTGATGGTCTCAAATGTATGGGTTAAAGGTGATTCCCAATTATAAAAAAAAAACCTTTGGATATAAGCAGAAGTACCAAACATTATTACTACACTAGTCAAGGTCACAACATAAGAAGTGTCCCAGGTACGAGTGGCATAAACTCGTAAGTGGTTGCAAACTACAAACCGATAGTTGTCTCAAGGTGGCTGATCGGAGGAAATATCGCCAACACCAATAAACTATTGCTGATGTGTTGATGAGGTGTGTCGATGAGACGTGTTGTTGAGGTGTTTTAGGGCTCAGAGTCCAGATGTGTTGATGAGAAGTGTTGATAAGATGTGTTTTAGGGCTCAGAGTCCAAATGTTTTGATAAGATGTGTTGTTGAGGTGTTTAGGGTTTAAAGTCCAAGTGTGTTGTTGAGGATCATCAGATGTATCGAGGGGCATCAGATATGTTGAGGAACATCGTTGAAGAGTTGAGGAGCATCAAATTTGTTCAGGAACATCTTTGAAGAGTGAAGGAGCTTCAGATGTGTTCAGGATCATTGTCGAGGAGGAGCATCAGATGTGTCGAGGAACATCAGGAGAGTTGAGAAGCATTGTTGGAGCATCAAGGAACATCATAGAGTTGAGAAGCACTGTTGGAGCATTGAGGAACATCAGAAGAGTTGAGAAGCATTGTTGGAGCATTGAGGAACATCAGAACAGTTGAGAAGTATCATTAAAGAGTCGAGTAACATCAAATTTGTTGAGAAGCATCGTTGAAGAATTGAGGAACATCAGATGTGTTGAGGAGCATCAGATTTGTTGAGGAGCATCGTTGAAGAGTTGAGGAACATCAGATGTGTTGAGGAGCATCAGATTTATTGAGAAGCATCAGAAGAGTTGAAAAGCATCATTGAAAAGTCGAGGAGCGTCGTTAAGATTTGAAGAACACCGTTGAGAATCAAGAAGCATTGAGAAGCACCGTCAAAGATTTGAGGAACAACATAAGCGCCATTGAGAATTGAGGATCATCATTGAAATTTGAGAAGCACCATTGAGACTCTGAGAGTCACCGAGTCCATAGTATCACAATTAAGGGAAGCACGAGTCAAGTCTAGAGAGTCACTTCACCCAACACAACAAATTGGCCATAACATGACACATAGCCCATCAGTCGCGGCACACACAAATCATAAAGCCCACTAGGAAGGCAAACACAACATAAGCATTCTTTTGAGCACCACAGTATCACTTTGAGCACCATGCTCTTCCTTGGGTAAGACCTCCAAATCGAGTTCCCTCATAAGTCTATTAGTCGTAGCGAAGCGTAGATCACCAAGCCCACTGAGAGTGGAGAATACACAAAACACATGTACTAGGACCACAAGCACTTTAGAACACAACACAGGCATGACACAAGTCCACTTAGAGTGGTACACCCCACAGCACCAGTTCATGCTAGGATCAGGACACTAGACATGATAGGACTCAGGACACAATTCATATCACATCCATGCATTGCATATCATTGTCATAACATAGCATCATCCCTGCATAGCATCCGCCTGATTGTTGTGTATTTGCATGTTCTGTTTCTTTGTGCCCTGAACTACGTCTTGGTCTGATTCCCCTTGGGATACGTAGGCAGCTCACGAAGAGCACGACCAGTACTAGCCTCAGCATCATCTGTGCATCTTTTGCAACACTTTTATCCTAAATCTATAGCCTCCAAAAAGACCTGTCTCTTCAAAGCTTTGGCACTCGCTTGCGACATGCGTTGCTTCGCAAGTTCATGTCAAAGAGGGACAAACTGTAGACACCCCATTTTGTTAGCTAACAGATTTAGGAGGCCACAAGCATGTCGAACCTCGATGATTAGAAAGATCGGATTTTCAGAGATTGCCTCTAAGTCTCAAGAAGTCAAAGAATTTGCAAAAATGACCAAAATGCCCCTAAAAGCCCAAAACTCTCCAGATTATCCCATAATCTCAAAAATCATTCCATGTTGTTCAAAACAAAAAAAAAGTATTTTAAAAGATGAATATTTGAAATCGTAAGCTCCCAGAGACCCCCGGAAGTCCCAGAACGTCTCCGTTGACCGATTTAATCAAAGTTTGACCAAGTTTGACCAAGGTTTGACCAAAATCATCCGAATTCGCCCAAAAGTTCTGAGATCATCCTAGATCATATGAAAAGTCTTAAAATATGTTTTAAAGAAAAATCGGACAGAAATGTCAGTCTTTGGAGGCTCCCAGAACTTCCCGGAATTTCCTGGAAGTGCACTGTTTGACTGATTTGACTGCAAGTTTGACCAAAAATCAAAGTCTCCTTTTCAATGTTGAAATATTTTTATCAAATACTAGAGGTCAATAGCTTTCCAACGGTATATCGCACATAATTTCTGGATCTAAAACGAATTTGTTATGAATTTCTGAAGGTGAAAAATGCAATCAATTCGGCTTTTATCGCGAATACTGCAAAACTTTCCAAAGTGACCCAACTCTAAACTATTTTTATGGAAAGTAGACCTCAATACCTTTCCAATGGTATATCACAATCTCAATTTGGATTTCGTATGAATTTTCTGTGAATTTCGGACGAAATAGGGTCGTTTCGCAAATTCTGGGAGTTCTGGGGGCCAAAATGCAATTTTTGGTCAACAGGGGAGTTGACTACTGCGGCGGCACTGGTCCACTGCCGCCGCGGCAGTGGCCAAGTGCCGCGGCGGCACTCTGAGTGATTTTTCATTTTTTTTTTGTAATTTTTGGTTAATTTTTGGGTTTTAATTCAATTTTTCAACAAATAAAATGACATAATTTTGATTATTCCGGTATTTTTGACTAATTAGAGACTTTTTAAAACCCAAAATACCTCCCCAAGTTGGCCTATAAAGGAGACCCATTTACTTCCATTTAGAGGAGAACTTGGAAGCCATTAGAGAGAGATATAGAGAGTTAGGAAGAAAAAGAGAGAGAAATAAAGATTTTCTTCTTCAAATCCAAGCCAAATGTGAGTTTTTATTTAGTTTTCTCAAAACTAAACTAGTGTTTACAAGATTTCAATTCATTTTCTTCATCTTCTTTGAGTTTCCAATGAGTTAGAGAGCAATCTACACCCACATACACACATATATGAGAGGTTGAATGCTTGTGGTTCCACCATTGAATATCATCTATTGATTGTTTATTTTCTTGCTTATATACAATGTTCATCTCCTCTTACCTCATTTCTTTTTATTTTTTCTTTATTTACTTACTTATTCTTCATCATCTAAATGATGACATGAAGTTTGGGGTGAGTGAATCCTTATGGATAGTAGCTCTTGACCTCAAAAACATGTTTGATAGATGATGATTATAACTTCAATACCTCCAAGGTATCCTTGAAGTTATGTTCAAATGAAAATGAATCTCTCCAATAATATTGGGAGTTCTTGATGATGAGTTTGATGTTGATATTTCAAGAGGTCATAATCTCTACTTGATGTTGAAAATATTCTTTCAAAACCTCTATTTCAAAACCCCTCTTAAAACCCCTCATTTTGATCTCAAGAAATAAAACACTATTTTTTTCCCAAAATCTTCAAAATAGTGAGTCAAAACAGTGAGTGATCTGAGTTCAAAGATTTCTCTAGAACTCAATACTCAATGTATGGATGCAAGACCACTTGGAAAGTCTTCATAACTCATTAGAAAACACCCATGATTTTTGGTTTGACTTGGAAATACTTGAAAATGGTCCATTTGGACCCAAACATTCTCTCCAGATATTCTATTTTTGCTGTCACAGCAGCTTGGTCTACTTTCAACTTGTTTTACAGAAAACTTTTCCAAAAAGAGTGGTCCTAAATTACTTTTCCCTTGAACTTCAATGTCGTAGGAAACTTTTTGTATAAAATGGGCCTCTATATCATATGTTTTCATTTTCTAATCATTTTTGACATTTTAGTCGACAGTACGAACTCTATTTCTGGGTAACCTCCATTGTTCATATGATTTCTCTCAATCTGTAATAGTTATTAAATATTTTCTTCTTGGGTTGTGTTCTAGACACAATAAGAAAGATCTCCATAAAAAATCATACATTGAAAACATTCCTAACCCCTCTTTTCAATTTCCAAAAGATCATGTTACTGTTCTGTCCACTATCCAGAGCAAGCACACTTTTACTTCCCCCTTTGATTTGATGCTTACATGCACTCCAAATTAGCTCATGTCTTACGAAGTAGTTCATACTACATTTGTACATATCCCATGATGATTTCCTTCATTCATTCATACACATTCTAGACTTCTAAGTCATTCTAGGAATCCACGAACACAAAGCACACTACAACCTTGGCACATTCTAGATACATACATTGCATCCATGCAAAGATTTGGGGCTTTTGTGACTCCTAATCTAAGAATACTATAAGTAATGAACTTGATCATACGTTCATATTTCCCCTCGATCTAATCGTCCTTTCTCATCCATCTCGGGAATTGAGAGGTCTTCTTTTCTCAAAGATTAGTATGCATCATTCTAGCTTGCTAAGCATACTTTGATCCTTTTGATTTAGTTGTTTCAAGAACAATTCATGTCCCCTTTAGATTAGGTCAACTTAATTACTTGATATATGATTAGACGATTTTTCCTAGGTTTATTTGTGTGATCTTTCACTTTTGCATCGTGTGATATTTGGCTTAGATCTTTTGAATGATATCTTATCTTTCGATCTTCCATTTCAAAATTCTTGTGTGATGTAATATACTATCGTAGTATTATTTGTCAAACCAAACATAGTATAAGATGATTATTTGGATGCTAATTGAGGCCCATCGAAAGACGGGGCGAGTTGAGGGTGTTTTAGTCGCGACAAAGGCTCCTTCCTCTCTCGTACCAAAACCCCAAGCCAAGTTCTTTGGTTATGAAGGGCCGGTGCCCTTTATCCATTTGGGTGAGTCAAAATTAGGTTTCTTGGTTCCTTAAAGACCAAGTGGCGACTCTGTATCTGTTTTCAACAGACCTTCCTTTTCTTTCTTTGATCCAAATCAATTTCAAACAAAAACAAAAAGAAGTGGAATTCCGCGTGTCCACACTTCGTTTTCAACTTCATGCATGTTATATGTATGGCCATAGATCATGAATAAACTTCAAGAAAACATAATTTTTAGTGAGTGAGAGTATTCACTTAGCTTGAATGATAATTAAATGCTAGAAATGTGAAAATGTAGGTGTGTGTGATGATCTTTGAGCTCTAATATCACGTCAAGACATGATCAAGGCCATGATCATCTTCAATTCTTTTTGATCCTTGAATTTCCAGCTCCTAGAACTTCAAATGCAAGTGTATTGCATGTGTTTGTGTGTATGAAAGTGTAGATTATGAAATGGAAGCCATGCAAGGTGTGTGAATGTATATGGATGTATGTTTGTGTGTATAAACTCAAGAATCTCTCTCTCAAACTCTCTGTCTATTTTGCTCTTCTTTTGAACGTAATAAATGCAAAAATGAACATGTATTTATAGAATTTTGAGGCCCAGGGGAAAATAGTCATTTTACTATTTTAATGGTTCAAGCGCTCGTACTATCCTGAGCGCTCCCGTCTCGAGCGTTCCAATGGCCCAATCGCTCGGGGATCCTGATTCAGCAATCCCTCTAAAGTTCAAGGTTCAAAAGGTTTTAAGTACAAACACCCATTACGAATTGTCATCAAGGTTAATACATATACGATCGTCTCTCACATGTACGAACATGGAAATACAAAAATATACCCATATTGCTAAATACAGATAAAAGGGCTGGTGTTATTATTAGTATCAAATCCATGTTTATATGATCCATGTTTTATATGTTATGTTTTCGCTGCTAAGATGTTAAACACACGTATAATATGTTGATGTTAATTAGAGTAGATAATTCATGCCATGTTAATAATGAAAAGAAATGAAGGTATATTTGTATCTGAGTATCGGTAGTGGACACACGTGTATTTCATGACATATGTTAGCATGCATTGTATGGGAGCGTGAAGTGTTTGATGAGATATGAGAATGTGAATGAGATGTGAATATTAGATCCGATGGATCAATGGATGATGAGCTGGGTGGACATGGACGGTTAGGGTTCCTAGCACGCTTCTCACCGTTGAAGACATTCGGTGATGCACATACATAGTTGAAGACGTCCCATGTATCGGTGATGCCATTTAGATGAACGATGAAAGTATACACATCGTTGAAGATGTTCGATGTGCCAATTCCATTATTTACAGATAGTGTGCACCGTGAAGATGTCCGGCGACCTATCAAAGGAATAAGTTGATTTTAGGACCCACCTTGTAGAAGACGATTGTGGCCTATACCATTTATGATATGATGCACTATGTGTGGTCAGGAGGCTATAAAAGTATGTTACCATTCTTGATGCACTGCGTGTGGTCAAGCGGATGAGAAAGAGAAAGTGATGAGAATGAGTTGATGAGTGAAAAGAAATGGTTTTGAAAAGTAGTCATTTTGAAAAGCATTTGTTTTTGAAAAGTGTTGTGAGTGAGTTGCACTGGTCATGCATTTGCACGCACAAGGATAAAATAAGGAAAATATATTATATGATGATATATTTAACTATTTATATGTTTATGTTGAGGCATTTGCTATGCCCATGTAAGAATGTGCCTTTTGATAAGAGACTAACCGTATCTTATATAGAACAATAACGTGAGTTGAGCGATATTTGTATGTATTAATTAGTGTGCGGTTGAGATTCTCACTCAGCTTTGTTTCAAAGCTGACGGCATGTTACGCCCTGGACATTCCCATGTCCAGAGTGTTGCAGGTTCTACTTAGATAGTGAGGTGAGCTCAGGAAGAAATTGAGGAGTTAGGAAGGATAGACCTGAGTTGGAGATTGAAGATAGTTATTTCAGTGTTTTAAGTTTATGTAAGAAGTTTAGAATGACCCTCGTGTAATAAGTTTGATGTTATTGTAACTTGTTTTATTTTCGCTGTTGTATTGATGTTTCAGTTATGGTTAAGTTAAATTTATGTTTATGCTTAGCATTTCCCTTATGATTACTTGTGCGAAGATAGAAGCACAGAATGATTATCTATCCAATCACGTATCATCGGGTCCAAAAGCAGGAAATTTAATTTTACCTGTTTTGCTAAGTCGGGTCGTGACGATGGGTGTTACAGAGGTGGTATCAGAGCCTAGGGTTTAGGCTTTTACCATCTGTCCAACACTCTTAAGCTATGAACTTTAAGATACTTATTTGTTTAGCACCCGTGCTTAGATAGTATATGTTTTTGGGCAGATTGGGTGTCTACAAGCACCCTAAATCTCTTTTTTTATTTTATCTTTTGAAACTATAAACTCTGATGTAGTAGCTAGTAATCATTTTGAAGTTATATTCAGTTTACTTTTCCATTTAAGTTACTCTTTTGTTATCTAGTATGTTTGTGGACAATCAATTGATGTAATCATAACTTATGGACCTAGAAAGAAAAATTTTACTTCCTCTTAATTTATGCTACTCCAGGGCGTGACAGATGTAACTTATAATTTTAGACTCCGATGACTTATGTTGTATTGTAAGTGGATTTGGAGTTGGTTATGAGAACCTTGTGTAATTCCTTATGTTGAATATGAATGGGTTTCGTCCATTCCGGCATGTCCAAGTTTTTATAACTAATGTTTTGGACAAGTTCTGGTTGTAACCAAGTGGTTTGTAAGGTTTATGTACTATGTTCCAACAAATTTCTATGTTAATACTAGTTTTATCGAGATATGAGTGTCAATGACTTGATTTGATTCAAGTGAGGTTGTATTTGTGCTTTATGTGTTTGGGAATGCTTAAGTAAGTTTGTGAATATGTTAATGGAAGTATTGAAAGTATTTTCAAGAGTTTTTAATGATGTTTGGTTTTAGAAATTCGTGTAAAACAGGTTGGAAGGGCTACTGCCAAAGGAATTTTGAAGCAGGGTCTTTCGACCGGTCAAACTACCCCCTGCAAGACTTCTAAAGCTAGGCCTTCCCATATTTTGCTTTAACCACCTTTGGGGTCCCATTGACCCCAAAAATGAAACCTTTGACTATAAAAGTTGGAAAGTATTTTTTGCGGAATTTCTTAATTAATTAAAGTTTAACTAGCGAGATTGGTTGTTTTTGCCTAGTTAGTCTTAAACTTGTATTCTAATGTTAATTTTTGATTAAATTAAGTGTTTAATCTTCACTAATCTATGTGGGGGCGGGTTGAGGTATGACATAAATGTACCAATCGATTGAGACTTGGGGCTAATCAATTGGGGTTTGACATTAATGACTCCAATCGATTGATATAAATTTCAATGGATTGATGGCAGGTATAAGTGTGCCAATCGAATGGTAAGAGGGACAATCGATTGGGGAACAAATTAAGGCAATCGATTGGGAGAACATTCCAATCATTGGGGCTCAAAATGTAGCAATGGTAAAGTAAGTTCATACATAAATCAAAGAAGAAATACAATATCTTATCATTATTATACATTCAAAAATACAGGGTGTTACATTTACTCTGTTTTAAGTTCTTATTAAGTTACATGAAAGACAATTGGTAACTCAACTTGTCATGGCCTACGAATCCAAAGAAGGAAATTCAATTTTTTTCTATTTTTGCTATGTCGGGGAGTGACATGAAGTTTGTGAGTTTTGGCCTTTTTGACCCCAAAGTATTAATTATGACAATTTGGTATCTAAAATTTTAGATGAGCTGTAATTGAGTCCTTGAAAAATTTAAGGGACCATTGAAAATTTAGGTTTAAAGTGATAAAACTGCCTAAAAAGGCATTTTTTTTGTCTCTGAAAGTTATTGTACATGTTGCTAACCTACTATCACTGTACTGTATGTTAGCATCTCCCATACATATATATACACATATAATTTTCCTCGCTAAAAGTTTTTGTTGTCTCTAAAAATTATTATACGCGCTGGTAACCTACCAACACCGTGCTGTAGGTTAGCAGGCCCTATATATATACACATTATATAGGGGCACTTAGAGATAAGGACAGTTGACAACGTCCTACTAAAACTTTTTCTTATCAACACCCAAGTGCAGGTGTCGTAAAAGTAATAAAATTCTGGTAAGATCAGGTCAAACCCACAGGGAACGTAAAATAATTTTATAAAGATAGGCAGTAACTATTTTGTCCCTAAAAAGAAAATAAAAGTTGATGGATTTTTGGGGCTTTTCTTAAACTACTAGTTTTTATATTTTTGCAGTAAAACTTGATTAAAATTTTTTTTCTTAGTTTACGATAAAGATTTTAACAGTACAGGATAAATTAACTAAGATACTAGTAAGAAAAGGAAGAAAAAGAAATAAAAGCTAGATTTACATGAAATGAACTTTTTGGATTTTATTATAGCGCAAGTTAGAAATAACACAAATATTTAATCTAAGTTATCTTAAAGCAGGGAATATTAATTAACTTGAGAGAAATGATTTAAATGGATTGAGAATATGCAAGTCAGCACTAGATCACACAACTTTTGTGCTTTTGCAAAGGATTTGGCATTTTAGACCGCAGAGTTATTCTTTATTTGAAAATAAACTTATACCAGTTGAAGTCATATCAAGTGTATCAGGTTTGATATGAAATAACGTAGTTTAGTTTAAAGAAAAATAAAGAGGCAATTGGGCAGTAGCCAGGTTCGAACCGTGACCCGCCGCGGACATGGGTTATTCGGCGCCCAGTCCCCACCACTCTGCCACTACACAATTGCATGTTCATTAATGGATAGAAATATATTTGTACACATACTTGAAATATAAACTTTGTTAAATAAATTGTTTGCGTATGCTAGGTGTTTTTTTTATGACAAAAGGCATAGTTTAACAAATCACATAATTAATTCTTATTTCAAATATGCAATCTTTAAAGTCCAATATAGCCATAGTCTATAAATATATTAAATAGTCATAAACTATAGATATTTTTTTTGCCATGAATGGAAAAATAACCCATCTAGATACATAAACTATAGATATTTTTTTTGCCATGAATGGAAAAATAACCCATCTAGATAAATATGCCCATTTAAGATTAGTGTACAAAAGCTGTGGTTTCTATGTTTTTATTGCATATCCTCAATTAAAGTTTTAGCTTACCATTTTGGAATTGAAACTGTCTTTTAAATAATCTTTTAAAGTAAGATTAAATAGATGTACATAGTAACTGTCCAATTAAAATTAAGGTTATAATACCAAGGTAAGAGTGAAATGTAATATTAATATAATTTTTCTTCACTTAACATGAGTTGGGATTGAATTCGTGAAATCTGCAAAATAACAAAGTTTAGTACAACTAGGCTAATAAAACATTAATAAATGGAAATACTGAACCAAAAATAAAATACTAAACATTTGACTTCGAATTCTTGTGGGGTCACAGTGGTTGAACTCCAAGAACACAAGCAAGGTCAAACCAAATCCTAATTTAATTTGGGAGTGGGATATGTATATGGTATACTTGGGGCTTTAGTAGGTGATTATAACAACTACGTGGCGAAGTTACTTGCAAATTTTGTCTTCTAGTAAATGCAATTTATTATTATAAAAGCTGAAATTTTGGGGCTTCAAATTATTTTAGGGGGCATCTACAACTACCAACTATACTAAAAATATTAAATCTAAATTTTAATAGGAATATTTTACTACTACAAATTAGCAAAGGACCTACGAGAAAACAAATATTTTAATTTGAGAAAATACAGTACTCAAAGTTTTGTTACATATTTTTTAACATGAAATCATCAATTACATAAAAGCAAATTTTTACAACTACTAGAACTAGAAAAAGCAAAAAAAAACTTTAGTTTCCTACTCCTAGGGATACTATGAAGTGCTCACATGGTAATCTCCCTAAACTATTCTCTCTATTGGCAATGTGTGTGAAGCTTTCTGCTTGTTGTGTTGTGATGTTTGCCTATCTTCTGCCTTCAATTTATAGACGAAACTTTGATGCAAATTCGTCACTCTCTTCGTCACTGAACAGGAGAGGAAAGCAGTGCGTTGCCCATTTTCCTTCTTCTATCTGACACTCCTTGACTAAATGTAGAGAGAGAGAGAAGCACATAATTAAATCCAAGCTTTAATTTTCTTCTACTAGGATAGTTTTTTTTTCTTTTTGTCTTCTTTTGATGATAGTTGGACGTTGTCAATTTTTTTCATAAGCATATGGGAGTTTATTCAGTGTGTTGCTACTTTTTTTCTTCCTTTTATTGTATTATATCACTTCATTTTTACCTAAGCATATAAACATGTAAAAGCACATAAATACATACATTTGAGTGACATATATTTAAATTATATTAATTCTAAAATGCATATAAAACTAAAGATTTGGTGATTAAATGAGCATTATATTTATTCTATTTGCATATGAATATGCAATATTCTTTGTTTGTCACACCCCTCAACTAGCTTATTGCTAGTCCCTAGCAATGAAGTGAAATAGAAATTGCTCTAAAAGTTTTATTTAAAAGTAGGAATAAATTAAGGAAACTAAAACCTAACTCACTATCGCAGGAATTGAGATTGCATTTAGCATATACAATAAGCCGTTAAACCCCTAGGTTACCCCTAGTGGACGAGTGTTATCTCGTGAGGGTTTGCAGTGAATATACTCACAAAATACAATTTTAAATTTCAAAAAGATAAAAATAAAAAATAAAGGTAGATTTTCTCCTTTTACAACAGATAAGATTAAATTTGGCAAAAAAAAATGAAATTTTCAAGTGTGTAATAGTAATGGAACACATACATTCACAGTTTGACAATAGCAGCATTTTTTTTTATATCTTTAAACTTACAGTGTGTGCTTAAAAAGTCAAGGAGCTGATCTTAACTTCAAAATTTACATAACTATTAGCAGTCATAAAACTCGTAGTTTTAACTCAAATCTCACTGGGATTTCACTCTTTTAATGAGAAACTCTCAGAAACCGGTGTAGAGAACATCTCACATGGTAGGAAAGCAAAGACAAGGAAATTGCTTTCAATTTTTAATGACTTAATATATAAAGGCATTTGGAATACAATAAGTCTCATGAAAGAATACTTAGCATTAGAAGAGCAATCTACCGTGGAGAACATCTTTATCACTTAAATTTAAAAATCAATTTCTTTTAAATCATTAGGACTTTGACTGGTTAATTAGAAAGTAAGATAATTAGGAGATTTGGGATGTATTTGTTCTAAGCATGTGATTAGAGTGTTTGCGCAATTCATTCCAACCTCTTCTTTTTCTCCTTTTTATCATTTGAACAGTTTTTTTTCTCATTTTTTTCTTCTTTTTTTTTTAAATCAACTCCTTTCTTTCTTTACCACTTCTTGCAATATCATTACAGTCCAATTACATACCTGGATATAGAAGTGAGGTTTGTACTCTCAGGTGGAGCAAGGCATGATTTGGAGAGAATTGAGAATAAGGCAATAAAAGGTGAAGGGGGTGCATTTGAAAGAAAAGATGGCCTAAGTCAATTTCAAAATAGATTGACTTTGTTCATTTAAGCAATTTAGAAGTTTTAATGGTAAATCCTGAACGTTCTCTTCTAATGATTAGTCAAAAAGAATAATAATGAGACTTTCAACGAGTGATATGACAAAAAGAATGAGACTGAAAATAATAGTAACCCTCATAAAAGAAGATTGGCACAAAAGCTCACATGGGTTAGTTAGTTTCCACTACTTGTCTTTAAACAGCATAGTTTATGTTTACTTATCCATTTGGATTCACTAAATATTTTCACACTGTTTCAAAATATTTAAAGTTTAAAGAGTTTCTATCATTTAAAAGTAGTTAAATTTGTGACAATGTATTGTACATGTAACGACTTGCATTTTCATTTAATCTTAAATTGATATTTCCATAATTAATCTGTATTTGCATTGTCATATTTAAAAATCAATATGTATTGTTTGCTGTTATTCTAATTACAACCCTCACATGTTGAACTTAGTTATTAATTTTATTTCATGTCTTAAATTCTTTTGGGGTCAAACTGTAATTTCTATAAATTTAGCAATACATGTGTTGGATTTTAAAACTATATTTCAAAACGGTGGAAAAGTTTATGTTTGACTAAATTAGTATTTTTATAAAACTGGGAAATCGATTCTTACACTAAAATGAATTTTTTGTATTTTTGTGGTGATCACCGCGCCCCGAAAATACCAGTTTACTTTCAAAACTGTCCGTGCTGCAGGGAACTTCCACAGATTTTGGAAGTGATGTAAAATTGGACATGACTTATGCTTTACTTTCCATTTATGGCAACTAATCATTGTTAAAGCCTTGTTTGGATAGACTAGCCTTGAGTATGTTATTGTTGTGCCCATAAGCTACTTTCCCAAACACCTCTTGACCCCTATTGATCTATAACACCCTTTCAACCACTGATGTAGTATATATATGCATATACGAATGATTGTGTGTTGTGTATAAGTGTATTTAGTTAATTGCAAAACAAATTGAATTAGTAGAGTAATTGTGAAGGAGCTTAGGCTCCAAGTAGTGTTAGTTAACATTCTATATATATACATAATTTGGTCATTCATTTGGCACACTCTGGAGAACTAAAATACAGAGAGAATTAGAGAGAGTCCAGAGAGAAAGAAATTTACAGAATTTTATATAGTGAGAGAAAAGCTTCATCACCATAGCTTACAAGCTTGGATTAGATTCTTAGTTTGCTTATCTTTCTCAACAATTACTTCAAATCTTCTATATCAGTGAGTATTTTAAACTCACTCGAAATGTAATTTATGCTCAATTACTGTTTGTATGTATGTATATATTGATTCACCATTGTTGATTTTCAAAAAAGCTTGAAACTTGAAAAAGAGTGAATTTACAAACTGATATGTCCGGAAATGTCAGCTAAAGAGCAAACGCCACATGGCAGAAGGACCCGAGCTATTCGAGAAGAGACCATGGGGCCCGCGCCCCACATTAGACGTCATCGTTCGGGTGAGGTGAACAGCCCGGGCGTGATGTGCGGCGGCTTTTCAGCAGGCACAGCTCGTGAAGAACATTCCAGGCAGTTTCCTTATGAAACCCGGACTCTATCAAGGAAAGGTGAGTAGTTTCCTAAACCACTTAGGAAACTCTCCTAAGATCATGCAAATCTATTGTGATTAGATTAGGCTTCCTAATCTAATAACTTACCATGTAAGGGTGGATTCTTGCATCTATAAAAAGAGCCACCTACCCTGTCAAAAGGGGATCAGAAATCTATCTTCTCTAAGCATACAAGCTCTATTAGAGAACTCATCACTTACACGCATACACCCGGCCGGTATTACTGGTAGTGCCATCCGTCTTTGTTGGCTCACCAGGCCCGCCGGTGATCTGCTAGTGAGAAGCGCATAGACGCACCCGTGGATGTAGGTCACCTCGTTAACGGGGCCGAACCACATACAAACCTCTTTCTACTTTGTTTTCCCGCATAAATCTCGCTTACCAATTTTCGGCATCATCAGTTTGGCGCCGTCTGTGGGAATGACACAGTCTTCTCATCAACAAAAATCTTTGACTGATCGACATGCCGCCAAAGAAGGGTAAGAAGACCGACAACCCCGCCGACTCAGCCGGACAGGAAAACCTACAGATCGAGCCGCGGGCCACCTCCATGACTACTGAATAGGTCACGGCAGCATTGGAGCAGCTCCTGGAGGGCCAGCGTCGAGCACAACAGCAGATAGACGCGCTTATGGCCCAACATGAGAAGCGCCCCGCGTTAGAGAATCGACCTGAGAAAAGCGTTCCCGTCAGCAAGCCGGCTCGGGTGCGTGGGCATGCACGATCCGCTCCGGTGTCCCCACCAAACCGGGAACGTCCCACAGATGGAGAGCGCAGCCAGGCCACTAAGCGCTCTCAAAGGGTACCTCGGTACATCCCTCGCCGAGCGCGCCGAGCGGAGGACGCCAGAATCATTTTTGATCGGCGGCGCGCAGCAAGGGCAGAAGAATCCGGATGGAAAATCCGGGAATCGGTCGACGACCCTCCTGTCCTGAGCTGAGGGGACCTTAGGCACAGGCTTACCCGAACCCACAGTCGGGTACTATCTCCGAAGTCGACGCACTTTGAGGAGGAGGCCTCATCGTCCGACCCCACCTACCGTTCAAGCACGGATGGGAGAGCAGGGCGGAGTGACGTCAAAGCCCAGGTCGAGGAACTGCAGCAGCAGATCGAGAGGCTAAACCGCAAGTCCGGTCACGACCTCACTGATACGGAGACAGAGTTGCCCTATACCGCTCGGGTGACCCAGTTTCCTATTCCGCGAAAGTTCAAACCCCCGCATCTCAGCTCATACGATGGCACGGGAAGTCCGGTAGACCACATCTGCACCTATAAGGCGCAGATGGCAGTGGTCACCACGATAGACGAGTTGCTGTGCCTAACCTTTCCCAGTACCCTAAAGGGGTCGGCCGCCCAGTGGTTCCATGCATTGAAGTCCCGAACGGTTGACAACTTCAAAGCCCTCGGCAAACTCTTCATTAGTCAGTTTGTCGGGATGCTCGACCGGTCACAGCCGGACACCCAGCTGTTGACCGTCAAACAGCGCAAAGGGGAATACTTGAGGGAATATGTGGACCATTTC
This sequence comes from Hydrangea macrophylla, assembly GCA_033977485.1. NCBI lineage: Eukaryota > Viridiplantae > Streptophyta > Magnoliopsida > Cornales > Hydrangeaceae > Hydrangea > Hydrangea macrophylla. The sequence goes on from CM066986.1 coordinate 40,869,126, forward strand.
AATCAGCAAAGGCTCCTAATCTGCAACCTTAACGAAACGGCCGCCATCATGGCCTTCTGTTCAGGAGTTCAGCACACTAAAGTCGCCACGTCGTTCCATCGTGATCGACCGGCGACCCTGGTGGAACTCTCAGAGAGGTTCGGGAAATACATAGATACCGAGGAGTTCCTAAAGGCGAAGCGCGTTGGCCAAACGGAGGACGAATCCCCCAAGGCCAAACGCAAGCGCGAAGGGTTCGAGAAGATTTAGGGAAAGAAGCCGAAGCAGGATCAGAGAGATGTAAGGGATCAGCCCCAGACTACTTTCACGCCTCTTTCCCGCCCGATCCATGAGGTCATGGCCACCGCCGAGGTGCAGAGGCTGCTTCCGCAGCCAGCTAAACTCAGGGCCCCGCCCGGTAAGAGGAACCGGGACAAGTTTTGCCGCTACCATAGGGATCACGGCCATGAAACAGAAGATTGCTTCAAATCGAAGATAGCAATCGAGAAGCTGATTGAGCAGGGACACCTCGCCGAGTTCGTCACAGAAGGACGACCTCGGCAGGACGTCCAGGCTCCTAACCAGTTGCCGCCACCGCAACTCGGCCACATCCATGTGATTTCTGGAGGAACATCAGGCGGAGGTGACTCATAGTCGGCGCGGAAGAGACATGCCCGAGCCTCCCGAACGGAGGTCGGGCAAGTCCAATCCACCGGCTCCTCCCCAGCCGATGTTCTCACATTCACGTCCGATGACCTGCAGGGGATCCATAGCCCTCATGATGACCCGTTAGTGGTAACGCTTTCTATAGCCAATTATATGGTCCAGAGGGTGTTGATAGACACCGGCAGCTCGTCAGACATTATGTTCACATCGGCGTTTGACCAGCTCGGGATCTCCAGGGATCGGCTCCGGCCGGTCGCTACTCCCCTTGTCGGATTCAACGGCTCCAGTACACAACCGCTCGGAATAATCGAGCTTCCGGTTCTCATGGGGACATATCCTCAGCAAGCCTCCGTGCTCGCCAATTTTGTTATCGTAGAGGCCCCGTCGGCATACAACGTCATCCTTGGCTGGCCAACTCTCAACAGGGCCAGGGCAGTTGTCTCCACATACAGCCTAATAGTGAAGTTCCCAACTCCGCAGGGGCCTGGAGCCTTGCGTGGGGATCAGGGCACCGCTCGCAGTTGTTACGTCAGCTCATTGCGCCGGGGGGAAATAACAGAAACGTTAAACGTTCAAGAGATGGACCCCCGGGACCAGAGCGACGTGATAGGACCGATGGAAGAACTGGAACAGATCATGCTGAACCCTAATCACCCCGACCGCACAGTCAGCATAGGGACCTTACTGGAGCCGGCCTTGAAGGAAGAGTTGACCCGGTTCCTGAGGCGAGAACAAGATGTTTTCGCTTAGAGTCATGAGGACATGCTCGGGATTGACCCCCGGGTAATGTCCCATCATCTCAATGTTAGCCCGGATTGTCGCCCGGTTAAGCAGAAAAGGAGGGGCATGGCCCCCGAGAGACAAAAGGCAGTCGGGGAAGAGGTCGAGAAACTCATGAAGGCAAAGTCCATCCGAGAAGTCCACTATCCCGACTGGCTAGCCAATGTCGTTCTGGTCAAGAAAAGCAACGGGAAGTGGAGAATGTGTGTGGACTTCACCGACCTCAATAAGGCCTGCCCCAAGGACTGCTATCCGCTGCCCAGGATAGACCTCCTTGTTGACTCAACGGCAGGCCACTCACTCCTTTCATTCATGGACGCTTACTTGGGGTATAATCAGATCAACATGTACCCTGGGGATGAAGAGAAGACATCGCTCATCACCGACCAGGGCACGTATTGTTATAAAGTCATGCCATTCAGCCTCAAGAATGCCGGGGCTACCTACCAGCGCCTGGTCAATTTCATGTTCAAAGACCTCATCGGGAAATCCATGGAGGTATATGTGGACGATCTCCTGGTCAAGAGTCGGGACAAGTCTGATCAGCTTGAGAATCTGGCCGGGGCCTTCAGCATTTTGAGAAAGGTCAAGATGAGGTTGAACCCGGCCAAATGCACCTTCGGCGTCTCGTCCGGGAAGTTCCTCGGCCATCTAGTCAGCAGACAGGGAATCGAAGCAAACCCCAAGAAGATCAAAGCTATCATCAACATGCGGTCACCCAAATCAACGAAGGAAGTTCAAAGCTTAGCCGGACGGGTGGCCGCACTGAACAGATTCGTATCCCGAGCTACCGACCGGTGCTTGCCATTCTTCAAGATCCTTCGCAAAGCATTTCAATGGTCAGAAGAGTGTGAGGAGGCATTCTAGGAACTCAAGAAATATCTGGCCTCTCCTCCTCTATTATCAACACCCACACCCGGAGAGGAATTGTTCCTGTACTTGGTGGTGTCGCCATTGGCGGTTAGCTCGGCACTTGTTCAGGAGGAGCACGGGATACAGTTCCCAGTGTATTACACCAGCCGGGCATTGCAGGGTGCAGAAAGCCGATACTCCCGCATCGAGAAACTGGCCTTCGCCCTCATCACCTCAGCCCGAAGGCTCCGCCCGTACTTCCAGGCCCATGTCATTGTAGTCCTGACCAACCAGCCTCTCCGCAGAATTCTCTCTCGGCCAGACACATCTGGGAGGCTCGTCAAGTGGGCTTTGGAACTGGAAGAGTTCGAAGTAATCTACCAACCCCGGACAGCAATCAAGGGACAAGCTGTAGCGGACTTTCTGGTTGAGTTTACGTACCCCAAAGACCCAATCGAAGAGTCCGAGCCTCCGGCCTTACCGCCCGGATTAAACTCCGATATCCCGACCTGGGTACTGCATGTGGATGGTTCCTCCAATCAGCAAGATAGTAGAGCTGGAATTATCTTGACTACCCCGGATGGTATCCAGCTCGAATATGCTCTAAGGTTCGGGTTTTGCGCTTCCAACAACGAGGCCGAGTACGAAGCCCTCTTGGTCGGGTTGCAGTTAGCCATCTCAATGAGTGCGCAGCAGGTCCAGGGCTACAGTGACTCCCAGCTTGTGGTCAACCAAGTAAATCAAGAATTTGAAGCACGGGAAGACAACATGGTAGCCTATTTGGCCCTTGTCCAAGCGACTTCCAAGAAGCTCCAAGGGTTCTCCATCACCCAAATACCTAGAGAAGAGAATACCAGAGCGGACCGGCTTGCTCGCCTCGCCTCGTCCTCTGAGTCAGACTTGCCCGGGATAAGGATATAGTTCCTACCCGAGCCGAGTGTGGTCAACTCAGAGGGCATGGAAGTCGACCCGGTCACCCTGGGACCTAGTTGGATGGACCCGCTCGTGATATTCTTAACGACAGGAAGGCTACCAGACGACAGGGATGAGGCACGCCGGGTCAAGTACCGGGCAGTGCGATATCACCTTCTTGACAGCATTCTCTATAAAAGGGGATTCACTATCCCGTACCTCCGCTACGTCCATCCTGCGCAAGTGCAAGCAATACTGTTTGAAATCCATGAAGGTGTGTGTGGGAACCACATCGGAGGTCGGGCGCTTTCCAGAAAGGCCCTACTACAGGGTTACTATTGGCCAACCATGGCCCGAGATTCACAGGAGTATGTTCGAAGGTGTGACAAGTGCCAGCGATATTCTTCCATGATCAACCGACCGGGAGAACTCCAAACACCGGTCCACAGTCCATGGCCATTCGCCCAGTGGAGAATTGACATCGTCGGTCCCTTACCGAAAGTAAAAGGGCAAGTTAAGTTTGCTGTGATAGCTGTTGACTACTTCACCAAATGGGCGGAGGCTGAACCCTTGGCAATGATAACAGAGCGGAAAATGGAAAGCTTTGTGGAAAGAAATATCCTCAGCAGGTTCGGTATCCCGCGAGTCCTGATCAGCGATAATGGAAGGCAATTTGACACACCCATCTTCAGGCAGTTCTGCTCGGGCTATGGGATACTAAATCATTACTCCTCTCCCGAGCATCCACAAGCCAATGGTCAGGCCGAGGTAACCAACCGCACAATTTTGCAGTCGATTAAGACAAGGCTTGAAGGCGCCAAAGCCCTGTGGGCTGAAGAACTAACGACCCTCCTGTGGACCTACCGCACTATACCCCGAGTGGCTACAGGCGAAACCCCATTTTCCTTAACTTATGGTTTTGAGGCAGTGGTCCCCACAGAGCTCGGGCTGCCCACATACTGGGTGGCTACCTTCAATGACCCAGACAATGGAGAAGCCCTCAGGACAGAGCTCGACCTGGTGGAAGAAAAAAGAGACCAGGCCTATCTCAAGGTGGCAGCTTACAAGCAAAGGATCTCGCGGTATTACAATAGCAAGGTGAAGCACCGTAGCTTTCAAGTTGGGGACCTCGTCCTCAAGGCGGTGAACCAGTCAACTCGAATCCCAAGCCACGGCAAATTAGGGGCAAACTGGGAAGGCCCGTACAAAGTGACTCGGATTAACCGACCGGGAACCTACTGGTTACAGAGCATGGACGGGCATGATCTCACCCATCCTTGGAATGTGCAACACCTCCGCAAGTACTATCAGTAGCAGCGGACCACGGGTGTTTAGTATTATAGGCAAAATTCTTTCTTGTAGCTCCGATTGGACAGTCGATGTAGTTTATTATCTTTTAAATAAAGTTACATGGTTCTACTTCAAAAATTTATTCCTGTCAGTGCACCATGCAATGCACAAAAGACCTCGGGCCTAACCCCGAGGCGCAAAAAGACCTTGGGCCTAACTGTTGGGTTTGTGCCCTCAAACCATTACTTTATGTATGAGACATTAGCATTATAATATATGGATATCAGCTTTACATTTCATTGTGTATGTTTCTTTCATAAGATGATTGTTTTGTCCTTAATTATCATAGTAAGCAATTCGTGTGTGTATGAGATACACACAAGTGAGATACGAATTACTATTCTTTGATACTTAGAATATGTCACAGTGGATGATGAGACTGGATACCTCATCAGGTCTACACTGTAGCATAATTAACTACCATTGGATGGAGTGATTAATCTCAATCACTAGAGTGTAGCTCTTAGTTGATATGCTAGTGCTTATAGTGCATTGACGGACCTGAGCTTTCCTATTGACGCTTAAGGCTGTCAACAGTCAATAGGAACTCATAACTTGTATAAGGTACGTGTTCTCAATCTTGAGATGATTATGAACACAGACTATGGATATGGCTGCTTTGACTTACCAATCAGTGAGGTCTATAGAAGATCAACACCTGGGTATCTTGGGTATGTCATGTCCATAGGGTTGTGAACATATATTGTCAAGATAGAATCTACCCTCTGATACAGAGTAAGCATTCCCTTGAGAATGTCACCAAGTTGATTACTAAGTACTGCAGTCTTGTTGATAAGAGTTATCAACATGTTTGGTAATCATGAGTAGTGAATGGGACTCAAGGAATACAAGAAGTAATCATGATTCAGGTTGACAGTAACAGTTATCCGACTACCTGAATATGATTACGAATGCTGACGGTAGAGGGACATTAGTACACCATACAAGTCTAGTTATCGCTTCGGATATGTTCTTTTGCGTTGGAGTTCAGTTATCGTTTTATAGTGGAATAAACGTTAACTGACCAGTTAGTTTACTGATCAAAGAGTTTGGTCATGGTAATTAACAAACTGGTCTGAGCCAACAATAAAGAGCCTAGGAGGTCCCACTCTTAGCTCCGCTAGGATGCTTGGAAAGACACTTGAGGAAGCTGTTAAGACAGGTTCGATCGATCGAAGTATGTTCGATCGATTGAAGTCATCAGGTTCGATCGATCGAGCATGGTTCGATCGATCGAAGGTTCGATCGATCGAAGTCACTTCGATAGATCGAAGTCTAGGTCGGTTCTGGAAATCAATAAATAGGGCAGCTGCGTTCTGGAAGTAAGTGATCGTTGTTTTTATACGCAGAAGCTGCAGAAACTATCATAGTCTTCCCAAAACCTTCCTATCCTCTGTATTAGGGTTCCCACCAACCCTAGTCTTTCCGGCAGGCATCCGCAGGAGTCATAAGGGTGAAGATCATCTAGTGGAGGCTGCTGGAAGTTAAAGTTTCAGAATTTGGTTCAAGACACTAAGGTATAATTCTTGCACCCCCTTGTACGCATCTATGGAATTGACGAGTAGTAGATCCTGGAATGCCAAAAGTTTTATAACTTAACCTATTTCTGCTGCGCGTTTAAAATCTAACTTTAAACCACTTTTTCCTTCAATTGGTATCAGAGCCAGGCTCGTTTGGATCTATAAATGCGTTTTTGGAACCCTAGTTTTGATTTGCATGTTGATTTTAGAACTGTTTTCGAAACTGCATCGTCACAGATCTGTTTCTGCAGTGTTATCGCAGCAGAATACAAAACTGTGATTGCATAGGATGCAAGGTGGGTTCGATCGATCGAACTTGTTTCGATCGATCGAACATTCTGTTCTCAATCGATCGAACAGTCTTCGATCGATCGAACCTTCTGGTATTCGATCGATCGAACGAAGTTCGATCGATCGAGATAGATACTTTGTCAGGTTCTCTGTTTCACAGTTTTAAAGTGTTTTGAAATTAAAAACTTTAATTTTAAAATATTCTGTAAAATTTTCAAATCATTCTGTGAAACAGAATGTTCAAGCGATTGAACAGTGTTCAATCGATCGAAGGTTCGAGCGATCGAACGGTCTTCGATCGATCGAACTGTGACAGAGAATTAAGATGCTGTTTTAAGTTCTAATTCAGTATGTAAAGTGTTTATATACTGTGTGAATCAATTAAGTGTTCCAATAGTTACATATATTTGTTATGTATGTGTGGATGTGTGTACGACTAACCCTTTTGCAGCAAAATTAGTCGCTATCTCCCATGGCACCAAGTCGTTTAAATATTTATATTTAAATTGTTTGAGATTGGTGCATGTTGTAATTTATTAATGGTTTGGTTTTAAGGCGTATGTAAAGGGCGCTGCGGCTTCAATCCTACGAAAAGGAAAGTCGCACCGGTTTCCCTAGCCTTTTATTTCTTTTTTGCTATTTCTTTTTTCTAGATAAATTGTAAGCTTCAAAAGAAGCATAGGTCCAATGTAATAGAATTAGAAATTCCATGAAGATGGAGCAAGGAGCCGTTGTCCATCAAGATGGAGCCGGAGGCGACCAAACCAAGAAGGTGTTCTATGGAAATAGAGCCATGGGAGATAGAGGCATTGTTTGAATGCCTATATTTCATTTTAGTTTTTTGTTTTATGTGCTTGTTTTGTGATTGGCGTATAATACATTGTTGCATGCACTTAAAACAAGTTTTCTAAAATAAAATTCAAAAACCGTTTTCAACACATTAGTAAACATTGGATGTTTATGGGTAGTGTGTGGAAACATTTTTCAAAAGCAAAATCCTTAATTTACTAAATCTAGTGGGAGAGGGTCTTATCAAATAACACCCACGATCTTCCATTAACGGTTCATTGTAAGATGAGTAGTGTATTCTGTGTCACCTCGCCAGAGGTGATCATTCCATACGGAGGGTACACTGCTCATTGGTTACTAGATGTGAACTTCCTATGGATAGGATCAATCAGACGTGTTAGAGGGTGACCACCACACGGAGGCGCTACTTGAGACGGTTGTGATTGGATCCTAGTTAATGGTACACACTAGCTAAGCTATGGATAAGGGATCCCACACGGGGCATTATTCAGAAACTTAGAGATCAAATAGGTTCGGGAGTCATGGCTATTTTGCAAGAGTTGCATAGCGGATAAGTCATGATAAATCGAAAGATCGAACATTGACCACCACACGGAGGCTTTATTCTTTCGTTTCGATATTCCGGCGACTTTGTTTTTAAATAAGAGTTTTAAGGATTCTTTTATTTCAAACTGTCAATTCTGATATCCATATTTATTTTGTTTGTTTGATTTTCAGTAATCATAATGTCTGGATCTGCATTTAGTCCACTTGCCACCATACTCACTCAAAACAAGTTAACTGGAAATAACTACACTGAATGGAAACGTAACCTTGACATCGTTTTAACTGGGGAGGATCACATATATGTCCTCACCACCCCAAGCCCTGAAGAACCCGCGGCAAATGCTTCGGCAGCTGCCAGACGCGAGTTCGACAAATGGAAGAAGTCGAATGGAATGGCCCGTTGTTACATTCTGGCCTCAATGGCTGGTGTGTTACAACACCAATTCCAATCGAACGATTCTGCTAGTGACATTATCACATCCCTGAAAAAGATGTTTGGGGAGCATGGCAGGCCTGCTAGACAGGTAGCCATGCAGAAGATAATGAGTGCAAAGATGTCGGAAGGTACTCCAGTCAAAGAACATGTTTTAAAAATGATTGGTTATTTAAACGAGCTGGAAACCCTAGGTGCCAACATCGATGCACAGACCCAAGTTGATATGATCCTTAATTCGCTGTCGCCTTCATTCGCTCAATTTAAACTTAACTATAATATGAATCAAATGAATTTTTCAATGAGCGAATTGATGAGTTCTCTTTTGGCAGCGGAAGGGGTGATCAAACCTGGGGTCAACGTTTTGAACGTTGAGAAAAGCGCTTCCTCCTCCCGATCTGTGCCGAAAGGAAAGAAACGGAAGAAGAAAGCTAGCACTGGTGGTTCAAGTGTTGGACCAGTCCCTAAGATTGCAAAATCTAAGGGAAAAGGTAAGGGCAAAGGGAAGGTCGGTAGCCAAGGCAAAGGAAAGTGTTTCCAATGCGGTGAGAAGGGCCACTGGAAGAGGAACTGTCCAGAATTCTTAGCTACAAGAGTTCAAGGTATGATTGAATCACATGTGATTGAAGTAAGTTTTATTACGGATACTTCAAACACTTGGTGCATTGATTCTGGTGCGACTAACCATATCTGTAATTCATTGCAGGGGTTCAGATCAACCAGGAAATGCAGTGATGGGGAGATCGTGCTTACTCTAGGTTCTAGCGCAACCGTTTCTGCGGTTGCAATAGGAGTCGTAGTTTTAGAATTTTCAGACAATAAAGTTTTGATTTTATCAGATGTACTTTACGTCCCTTTAATGAGACGTAATTTAATTTCAGTTTCTAACTTAACGAATAATGGTTATTCCTTTCATTTTGGAACTGAAGTTGTCATTAAAAGAAGCAGTTCTTTTATATGTTCTGGTGTTAAATCAAATGGTTTGTATGTGATTACTCCCAATATTTCAAAAGATTCTTGTTTGGAACTTAATAACTCAGTGGTAACTTTACCATCTAAAAGAAAGGAACCTTCCACTAATCCAACAAGGCTTTGGCATATGAGGCTTGGCCATATCAATCTGAATAGGATTGGCAGACTAGTCAAAGAAGGGGTCTTAGGCGATTTGGTTCTCGAACCAATGGAAGTCTGCGAGTCTTGTTTGGAGGGTAAGATGACCAAAAGGCCCTTTCCTGCAAAGGGCAATAGGACCAATGCATTGTTGGAATTAGTTCATACTGATGTGTGTGGACCAATAAATATTAGAGCAAGGGGTGGTTATGAGTATTTCATAACATTTACCGATGACCACTCTAGGTATGGATATGTGTACCTAATGCAGCACAAGTCTGAAGCCTTTGAAAAGTTCAAAGGGTTTAGGGCTGAAGTGGAGAAGCAATCGGGCACACATATCAAGGCCATTCGATCTGATCGAGGTGGCGAGTACCTCTCTAATGAGTTTATTGATCACCTCGTACAGAATAGGATTCTGTCACAGTTGACTGCACCTGGTACGCCTCAGCAGAACGGTGTAGCGGAGAGAAGGAATCGGACTCTTTTAGACATGACTAGGTCGATGATGAGTTATTCAGAGTTGCCATTATTCCTTTGGGGTTATGCTTTGGAAACCGCTGCATACATACTAAATCTAGTACCAAGCAAATCTGTTCCCAGGACACCACGAGAGATGTGGATTGGGCGCAAGCCTTCTTTGCAACATCTCCGGATATGGGGGTGTCCGGCACATGTGCTCAAAGGAAAGATGAGCAAGTTGGATTCTAGATCGGAAGTATGTTACTTTGTAGGGTATCCAAAGGGTACTTATGGATGGTATTTTTATGATCCAAGAGAACAGAAAGTGTTTGTTAGTACAAATGCTATTTTCTTGGAGGATGATTATATCATGAACCATAAACCTAAGGGAAGGATAGATCTTAGAGAGATAGAAGGAGAGCCCTCAGTCCAACCCGCAGTTGATAACGATGAAAATCAAGAAAATACCACTTCTTCACCCATTTCCGTACTGGTACCTCGTCGTAGTGGGAGGATTATCAGCCAGCCTGATAGATACATGTTCTTAGGAGAAGTTTTTGAAGTTGTCTCCATAGAATCTGAATCTGATCCTACCACTTACGAAGAGGCAATGGCTGATGTTGATTCAGCTCATTGGATTAAAGCTATGAAGGCTGAATTGGAATCTATGGATTCCAATCAGGTCTGGGATCTTGTAGAACTTCCAGCCAATATTAAACCCATTGGCTGCAAGTGGGTCTATAAGAGGAAAAGAGGATCTGATGGAAAGGTTGAGACCTTTAAGGCAAGGCTTGTGGCGAAAGGCTATACTCAGAGGGAGGGCATTGACTATGAGGAAACCTTCTCGCCGGTAGCCATGCTCAAGTCCATCAGAATACTCTTATCCATTGCTGCATGCCTAGATTATGAGATATGGCAGATGGACGTCAAGACTGCATTCTTGAATGGCAATCTTAAGGAGGACATCTATATGCAACAACCAGAAGGGTTCATAGCTGGTCGGAAAGGTAACTTGGTATGCAAGTTGCAAAAGTCCATTTATGGGCTTAAGCAGGCATCCAGAAGTTGGAACATCCGATTTGACCAAGCGGTCAAGTCGTTTGGTTTCATACAGAATCTGGATGAGCCTTGTGTATACAAGAAATGTGAAGGAAAAGTAGTGGCTTTTCTTGTGCTTTACGTTGACGACATTCTACTCATTGGGAATGATGTAGCGGCGCTGTCAACGGTCAAGGTTTGGCTAGCTAGTACTTTCGATATGAAGGATCTAGGAGAGGCGAGCTATATTCTTGGGATAAAGCTCTTTCGGGATCGCAAGCGAAAGATAATGGGATTATCTCAAGCTGGTTATATCGAGAAAGTGCTAACTAGGTTTTCAATGGATAATTCGAAGAAAGGTTTGTTACCTTTCAGGCATGGTTTAGCGTTCTCCAAGGACCAGTGTCCAAAGACACAAGAGGAGAGGAATCGCATGGCAGGAATTCCCTATGCCTCGGCAGTGGGAAGTCTCATGTATGCGATGTTATGCACTAGACCAGATATCTGCTTTGCCGTTGGCATGGTTAGCAGGTATCAATCGAATCCTGGTCCAGAGCACTGGACAGCCGTTAAGCACATTCTTAAGTACTTGAGAAGAACTAAAGATTACATGCTTATGTACGGCGGTAGTGAGTTAATTCCAGTAGGATACACTGACTCGGACTTTATGTCAGATAAAGATTCGAGAAAGTGGACATCTGGACATCTCTTTACCTTGGGAGGTGGTGCTGTTAGTTGGAGGATCATTAAGCAGAAATGCATTACAGACTCAACTACAGAAGCTGAGTATGTGGCTGCTTGTGAAGCCGCAAAGGAAGCTGTTTGGCTCAAGAAGTTCCTCATGGAACTCGAGGTGGTACCAGCGTCGCTGTCGCCTATTACGCTTTATTGTGATAATAGTGGGGCAGTGGCTCAGTCCAAGGAGCCAAGGAACCACGGAAAGGGAAAGCACGTAGAGCGGAAATATCATCTTATCCGAGATATTGTTCAACGTGGAGATGTGACTGTCACCAAGATTGCCACCGCTGACAATCTTGCTGATCCGTTTACAAAGGCCTTACCACAGAAGGTCTTTGATCATCATCTAGATAGTCTAGGTCTTAGATGTAGTTCTGAATGGTTGTGAGTGCAAGTGGGAGTTTGTTGGGTTTGTGCCCTCAAACCATTACTTTATGTATGAGACATTAGCATTATAATATATGGATATCAGCTTTACATTTCATTGTGTATGTTTCTTTCATAAGATGATTGTTTTGTCCTTAAGTATCATAGTAAGCAATTCGTGTGTGTATGAGATACACACAAGTGAGATACGAATTACTATTCTTTGATACTTAGAATATGTCACAGTGGATGATGAGACTGGATACCTCATCAGGTCTACACTGTAGCATAATTAACTACCATTGGATGGAGTGATTAATCTCAATCACTAGAGTGTAGCTCTTAGTTGATATGCTAGTGCTTATAGTGCATTGACGGACCTGAGCTTTCCTATTGACGCTTAAGGCTGTCAACAGTCAATAGGAACTCATAACTTGTATAAGGTACGTGTTCTCAATCTTGAGATGATTATGAACACAGACTATGGATATGGCTGCTTTGACTTACCAATCAGTGAGGTCTATAGAAGATCAACACCTGGGTATCTTGGGTATGTCATGTCCATAGGGTTGTGAACATATATTGTCAAGATAGAATCTACCCTCTGATACAGAGTAAGCATTCCCTTGAGAATGTCACCAAGTTGATTACTGAGTACTGCAGTCTTGTTGATAAGAGTTATCAACATGTTTGGTAATCATGAGTAGTGAATGGGACTCAAGGAATACAAGAAGTAATCATGATTCAGGTTGACAGTAACAGTTATCCGACTACCTGAATATGATTACGAATGTTGACGGTAGAGGGACATTAGTACACCATACAAGTCTAGTTATCGCTTCGGATATGTTCTTTTGCGTTGGAGTTCAGTTATCGTTTTATAGTGGAATAAACGTTAACTGACCAGTTAGTTAGTTTACTGATCAAAGAGTTTGGTCATGGTAATTAACAAACTGGTCTGAGCCAACAATAAAGAGCCTAGGAGGTCCCACTCTTAGCTCCGCTAGGATGCTTGGAAAGACACTTGAGGAAGCTGTTAAGACAGGTTCGATCGATCGAAGTATGTTCGATCGATTGAAGTCATCAGGTTCGATCGATCGAGCATGGTTCGATCGATCGAAGGTTCGATCGATCGAAGTCACTTCGATCGATCGAAGTCTAGGTCGGTTCTGGAAATCTATAAATAGGGCAGCTGCGTTCTGGAAGTAAGTGATCGTCGTTTTTATACGCAGAAGCTGCAGAAACTATCATAGTCTTCCCAAAACCTTCCTATCCTCCGTATTAGGGTTCCCACCAACCCTAGTCTTTCCGGCAGGCATCCGCAGGAGTCATAAGGGTGAAGATCATCTAGTGGAGGCTGCTGGAAGTTAAAGTTTCAGAATTGGGTTCAAGACACTAAGGTATAATTCTTGCACCCCCTTGTACGCATCTATGGAATTGACGAGTAGTAGATCCTGGAATGCCAAAAGTTTTATAACTTAACCTATTTCCGCTGCGCGTTTAAAATCTAACTTTAAACCACTTTTTCCTTCACTAACCCCCAGGCAGAAAAGACCTCGGGCCTAACCCCGAGGCAGCGAAGACCTTGGGCTTAACCCCAAGGCAGAAAAGACCTCGGGCTCCGAACCTAGGCACAAAAGGACCCTACAACCACCCATGTTCCAGGTCGGTTTCCTATGGCCACTCCCCAACGCGCCCTTGCCTTAGCAGGACGCCAAGGGCAAGGGGATTGTCGACCTAAATAGGAAATTACTTCAAGCTTCGCCTAGGCCCAGCCAACAATGGGGCCAAACCCTTAGGTGGCCGACAATGGCGAGCTTCAAATGCCCCTGTGACCACTCATGTCCCAGGTCGGTTCCCTATGGTCACCGGTTCCCGTACTCCCGCCTTAGCAAAATGCTTGGGGGACAGGGAAACATTAGGCCAAAACAGGGAATCACACCGGTCATTACAAGAGCTTGGGAGATCTTCCTAAGCGCTTACAGTGATCAGAGATATATCACGGGTCATAAAATGGGATACACCTATGTTACGCCGGGACAACCCGGATGGTAATACAGGGTACTCCTATAATACACCGGACGATCCCGGATGCTAGGTAGGGCTAGTCCCTACAGCGCTCCGGGCGATTACCTTTTAGAAAGGTTAATAAGACTAGGCGTTCTGTTGGTTACGGTCCTAAAGCATTTACTAAGGCAGGTGTTAGGTCGGCCAAAACCGAGCGGATACTAGCAACTATAAACAGGCATAGTACAAAAGAAAAAAAAAAACAGTTAATGAAAAGAAAATTTGACCTCTAGGGCCTTTTTATTAATGCAAAACTGTACAAAGCCTAGGGGGCAGTTGTAGTAGCCCCCCATAAAAAAGAAACTACAACAAAAATAAAAAAGAGAAAAATAACAGCAATCCGGGAGCAGGGAGCCTAGGCGTCGTCTATATCAACAACATCCACATGCTCCTCGACCGCCTCCCCGGCCTGTCCCTCCAGCTCAGCATCTCTCTCCTGGCTGGCCGGAGCAATGGCACCCTCAGTCGCAGCAACATCCCCCTCTTGGACAGCCGGGGCAATGGTACCCGCGGCCGCAGCAGCGTCCTCGATGGACTCGGACACCATGTCCCAGTAGTCGGAGTCCACCCCCTGGTAGGGAGTGGTGTCCCACTCCGGGTGGTCTAGGGCTAGCCTCCTCTTCAAGTCCTCGAACCCGAGGAAGACGCCGTCGTCAAATGTTTCCCCCGAGGGACCAGAGGCCGTCGCTACCTCCAAAAGCACCTCTCCCGAGCTTCAGCTGCCGCGTGGCCAGCCCGTTCGGCCTCCAGTTCCGCCAGAGCCACCGCCAGTTCTTCTCGGGCTACGCCGAGGCTCGAAGTCAAGCCCTTGACCCTATTTTTCTCTACGGTTAAGGCCCTCTCTTTGGTCTCCAAGGCAACCTCTTTCGCGGCAAGGGCGTTCTCGGCGGCGGTGGCCCTCCCGGCAAGGGCCGGCATGAAGGACTCAGCCCCGGCCGCCATGCAGCTAACCTACAATCAAAGTAAAAAGAATGCGGTCACTACTACCGACAGAGCAGAAAATGCAAAGAAATCGGAAGGTGCAGGAAAGTGTTACTTACCAGATGGGAGATGTTGTACAGCCACCCCTGAAAAACTTGGGGCGACATGCCGGCACACTTCTCCACCTGACCGGGGAGCAGGCACGATCTGACTCTGTCCTGGGTCTCCCCAAGTTGCTCCAGGGGTGCCCCGACGGGAATCTCGGCTTGGGGGGCAGAGGTCTCCCCTACTACTACCACCCGGGGAGTCGAGGCCTCAACTCCGGGAGCTTGGGTCGCAGCCGATATGTCACGTCTGAGTCACCTGAAGGCGGGCGCACTGCCAGAGGCCTCAGCGGCCGGCCTCTTCCCGGCTGTCGCCATTCGCTTCGCAGCGGCAGCCTGCAGAGCCTTTAATTACGTGGGCTCTTTACTAGGGGCCATCTCTGCAAAAGAAAAACAGCTATAGGATCAGTAGTCGAGACACCAAGGCGGCAAAAGTACCCAAAGCTAAGGCAAGTGACAAAATTCGTACCCGGGATGATAGTAGAAAAGATGGGTGCCTCGGCAGGACGGAGGGGTCGGTGATCACCTTTCTGGTCTCCCGACCGGATCAGCACGTCCCAGATGTTGACAGGTCGCTCAATCAAGCCCCTGATCCTATCCTCACAGTCCGCCAAAATGCTTGGGAGATCGACGGGTCCTGCTACGACACAAATCAAGGCAATTAATTCCAAAAGCCTCAAACAAAGCCAAGAATGAGGCCAGAGAAGATACGGGACGGGCTTACCCCTTAATTCTCTCGCCCATGTGGTCCTTAGCCGACTCCCTAGGGCTGGCTCACAAAACCCAGGGGTGGATACTTGGAAGAACTTGTTCTTCCACCCCTTGTTGTTGCTCGGCCAGTTGATGATGATCTTCTTCCCCTGCCGAGCCCCTAGGGAGAAAAACCCGGCCTCCTCGTGAACTGGGAACGGCCGGTGGATCCAGAAGAACTCTTGAAGGGTAAGTTCATATCCGAAGATCTGAGGCCACAATGAGATGGACCCCATAAGACACCTCCACCCGTTCGGGGCTAATTGTCCAAGAGCTATCCCCAGGAAGATCAAAATGTCCCGGGCGACCGGATGAAGGAGGACACGAAGGCCGGCTATGAAGGCATCCTCGTACAAGGTAACGAAACCTCTATGGTAAATATGAGCCCCACCGGGGCGGACAGACAAAGAACTGCTGCCAGGGATGGTGTACCGATCCCTGATCCGATCAAAGTCCCCGGCATGTAGAGCCGAGGGGATAAATTTGCAGGCGAACGTTACCTCGGGAGCCGGCTCCCTAGGCGTCTCATCACCAGAACCCCGTGACACCGAGGCAATGGGGGCCTCCTAGCCTGACTCGTCGCTGGAAACTCGGACTGGGATCCGGCCCTCGCTGTGATGATCAGAGGGAGAACCGGAAGGTGTGTCTAAGCTGGTATCGGGCGACCCTGACCGGAACATCTCACTCCCCGACCGAGAAGCAGAGTTGAAGTCAGAATGCTCCATCTCTTGTGCACCGACGGAAGGGAGAGGCAGAAGGGCACGACCTGAGTAGGGATCAGGGACACCGAGCTTGGTGTACAAAGGTGGCAGGACTACTAGCCTAAAGGGCAGAGAATAGAGAGTCCTTAACACCAAGTGGCACTCTCTCAAGACTATTCTAGAGACACTCACTCGCTCTAACAAACCTAAAGTACCCCCTGCCCGAAAGAAGAAATAGAACCTGAGAAAGAAAAAATCCCACTCTTGTCCTAACCTAAGTGGGCTCACACTCTCCAGTCTCGATCAGATGAGAGAAAAGAGAAGGGCAGAGAGAGGAGAAATGATGAACTGAAACTGTAAAAAGAGAGAACTTACAAAGTCTGGCACAGAAGGAGGGGTTCGGGAGTCTTGCTCGGAATTGTTCTTGCTCTTAATGCGCTCGGTACTCCAATCTCTGTTGTGAAGAGTTGGAGAAATGGGCAAGAGGTCATTATATAGAAATCAGGAACGGCCCGGATCAAAGCAGATCCGACGGCTCGTGTGTTTTCCCGCCTAAAGTGACCGACAGTTGTCACCTCGGGGACCTGACACGCCGCCTCAAAAGGCGCATACATTAAGTGCATGATGGAGACATTTCGGTTACTCCCCAGCTGGTATCGTTGGATCCTAACCAGACCCATGACCGGCTGACACGTGACACAACGATGACCCGGGACGCGACTGATCGGTTCAACCGGTATCCTCCTATCGTGATCTCGATCTATTACCGAACGGTTCCTAAGGGGGTGCTTAGCTTTCAAAATGGTATCCGACAAAGCGCCGAGCATTGGCAATCACAAACGACACAATTGAAAGAAAACAGAAAGGGTGGCCTCAGAGGGCCTTTTTATTATTTCCGATATTTTGTACAACGGGGGGCAGTTGTAGTAGCCTCCCCGGCAAAAAAAAAAAGAGAGGAAGAGAAGCCTTCAAGTTCCTTTACCCTTCAGAACCTTGACTTCCTCTTCTAGGGCCGCAGTCCTCGCCACCAGCTCCTTTACAGTAAGCTCGAGGGTGTGAATATCCACCTCCTGCATGGCAGAGCCCATCTGCAGGTGAGTGGTCTGCTTTTCCACCTCCTGAAGACGACTCTCCAGGTTAGCAAGGGAGAGGCCGGTCCAAGAGCTGGGCACGTGAAGGCCGGCCGGGTATTCCATCCGACTTTTCTTTTGTGGAGGTGGAGATCCTTCCCCGACTGCTTTCTCTTTTCCCTTTCTGGACGGGCCTGGTGGCGGGCTTGTATCCCCGGACGAGGCAGAATTGCTACTAGAGGACAGAGAAACTGGCCCCTCGGGTGGACCGGCCCTTTCTGTAGCACGCGGACCGGTAGCCATGGATCGAGTGTAGCGGCGAGACCCGGAGACAGCAGCAGCAGGGGCCGCAGATGGAGCCCTACCGCCAACCTCACCAACAGGACCCCCGGTCAAGTCCGAGAATGTGAGGCCGGCTTCGACAGCTCGGTCGATCGCCTCCGTGTCAGCAACATCAGGGGCAATGCTGCGGAAGGCGGCAAAAGATCCCTTGCAGAGTTCCGGGCTAAAGGTCGTAGGGGGGCAGAGAGAAGGGTCCACTATCCAGTTGCCGAACACCACGACCCAAGGATATTGGCACCACTTCTTGTTCGGGAAGTCCAGACCTTGGACAAGGTGTCTCCCCTCTGCCCCGGGGCGTAGGTAAGGGCCCCCGTGGTCGATGCCCAAGACATAACACCTGACAACGTCGACTGAACGGAGGAGCAACCCAAGTCGCTGGTTCAGTACTGATATCCCCCAGAGGAGGCGGGCAACATTTGGGCGGCACTTGGAGAGCGAAATACGCAACCCCTGCAGCAGGTCGTAAAAGGAGGCCAGGAGAGGGAAGCGTAGCCCCACAACTAGCAGCAGATAGCTGCTAATGAGGACGAAAGGGAAGGCTACCTCCTCCCCTTCGATGTAGGGGCGAACTCCGACATCGTCTGGAATTTCGCAGTTTTCTCAGAAGTTTCTAAGTCCGTCGTCAGAACTCAGGTCAACGTGAGAAGCCATCGGAAGAGAAGGTATGGGCAATAGAAGCAAAGGAAGAGAGTTCGGGGACACTTTGCTCTCGAGAACCGCTCGGTTATTCGATTATGAATCTGCAGTAAGGGATGGACTGAACAGATGCCCCTTATATAGGCATCATGAACGGTAGAGATCAGAATTGATCGGACGGCCCATATGTCCTCCCGCCAAAACTGTCGTTTCGGGCACATAGGGCGTCGCCTTAAAAGGTGTGAGCATTTAATGCTCGATATTATGTTTCGGTTGCCACGCAAGCGATTCGGTTACTTCCGCATGGGCGTCGTTGGATCTTAACTAGACCAGTGGCCAGGTGGCACGTGGCATTCGGGATACCGGACCTAGTCACCGTTCGATCAGTATCCCAACCTACGCCCGAGCGGTATCGTGGAGACGGTCTTAATTTTCAAACTTCCTCCGCTGAGATGTCACATCAACTTTAAAAATGGGGGGCAGCTGATATGTCCGGAAATGTCAGCTAAAGAGCAACCGCCACGTGGAAGAAGGACCCGAGCTATTCGGGAAGAGACCATGGGGCCCGCGCCCCACATTAGACGTCACCATTCGGGTGAGGTGAACAGCCCGGGCGTGATGTGCGACGGCTTTTCAGCAGGCACAGCTCGTGAAGAACATTCCAGGCAGTTTCCTTATGAAACCCGGACTCTATCAAGGAAAGGTGAGTAGTTTCCTAAACCACTTAGGAAACTCTCCTAAGATCATGCAAATCTGTTGTGATTAGATTAGGCTTCCTAATCTAATAACTTACCATGTAAGGGTGGATTCTTGCATCTATAAAAGAGCCACCTACCCTGTCAAAAGGGGATCCGAAATCTATCTTCTCTAAGCATACAAGCTCTATTAGAGAACTCATCACTTACACGCATACACCTGGCCGGTATTACTGGTAGTGCCATCCGTCTCTGTTGGCTCACCAGGCCCGCCAGTGATCTGCTAGTGAGAAGCGCATAGACGCACCCGTGGATGTAGGTCACCTCGTTAACGGGGCCGAACCACATACAAACCTCTTTCTACTTTGTTTTCCCGCATAAATCTCGCTTACCAATTTTCGGCATCATCACAAACTTAACCAAAACAAGTTTTTAGAGATGATTTAGAAGGATTATAGTTCCTAGATGCTACAGTTCAAGTATTAAAGTCTAATTTATTCATATGAAAAAGTATATTAAGATTGAAGTTTTGTCATCTTTTAGTTTTGTCATCTTTTAGTTTTTCGTAAAATTCGTGAACTACGTTTGGATTCAAGTAAAATTGATTATAGATTCATAATCCTTGCGAAAAACCGAAGAGATTCATATATTATAAGGCATGGTAACTGATCGGGGGAGAACAAATCCTATTTATACGCCTTAACGAGCATTTGTTAGTATCTTTTTATCCTGTTTTTGTATATTTTTACTTCGTTTTCTATTTTCTGACAGGTTTTGGAAGAAATCAAGTATATCAGGCTAAATAGGGTGAAAAAGCGGAAGAAAAGAAGCTGAAAAAGCTAGTTCGCGCGCGCGAGAATCCAGAAATCGCTCGCGCGATCCGCATTTCTAAGTTAATAAAGATGGTTGTGGGTGACTTTTTGATGAGAACCCTCACGAGACTTTACTCGTCCGACTAGGGACACCTAGAGGTTTAAAAGGCTTGTTGCATACGCTAAATGCAATCGTGATCCATACGAAAATGGAGTAGTAGTTTATTAGTAGTTAGTTTTTATTTTAGTTTTGCTCGAGGACTAGCAAAATGTAGGTTTGGGGGTGTGATCGGGAGAGAACAAATCCTATTTATACGCCTTAACGAGCATTTGTTAGTATCTTTTTATCCTGTTTTTGTATATTTTTACTTCGTTTTCTATTTTCTGACAGGTTTTGGAAGAAATCAAGTATATCAGGCTAAATAGGGTGAAAAAGCGGAAGAAAAGAAGCTGAAAAAGCCAGTTCGCGCGCGCGAGAATCCAGAAATTGCTCGCGCGATCCGCGCGCGCGAGGTGCCAAATGTCGCGCTCGCGCGATATGTACAAAAAGCAAAGTTGCGTATTTCAGTATACTGAAGACTCCTGTGCAAACGAGACTTCCTAACTGCGTCCAGATTGTAAAATATATCAGTTTCAGTTCATTTCGGGTTAGGAAAGCTTCCAAAACTTACCTAAAATCTATATATACCCTATTTTACTTCAATTAAAGGGTTGCCAATTATTATACACACAAAATACAACCATACTTTCAGCCATTGAAGGGAGAGAAGCAAGAAGAAGAAGAAGAAGACCAAGGATTCCCATGGCCTCCTACATCAACTACTTGCCATCTACCGCTTCCATGGACAGCTAGACCTTAGATCTAGGGTTTCAATGAAGCCCTAGTCGAGTAATAGGGAGTATTTTATGTTTTTATTTTAGTTTTATTATGTATGGATGACAGTCACGTGTTCAGAGGATTTTTATAAATAAATCGTACTTCTATATTTGACTGTGATGTGTTCAATGATCTATACTTGCTGTGCTTGTTTAGATTATTTACATGTGATGGTGCTTTATTGTTTTGTGCTATCAAGTATCCGAATAATCCATGCCTAGATTAGACTAATTATGTCACAACCCTAGTTTAGTGTGGGATAATTCGTGCTAACCGAAGATGGAATATGTTGGTGCTTGAACCATGATTATTTTCTTGACGGAGGAATTGGGCTTGTAGCCACAATTCCCCATAATCATCCAACTTAATAGGCTAAAGTAATTCATAAATATTCCTATTATGACGCTAGTGGTGGAGTTGCAATCCTAGGTTCCCTTTACATATTTACAAAAATACTTTTAATTGCTTTCATAGTTTAGATTTATTTTTATTGTTATTAGTTTAATTAGAATCAAATCAAAATCCGTTTTCCTAATTAACTAAAGTTAGGTTTTAAAATTAAGTCGCTGTAGTTAACCAATCCCTGTGGGTTCGACCTTTGCTTTCACACTACAAATCTTTTGAAAAGTAAAGAACACTTTTTATATCTTGATATTGACAACATCAGTAACTTACGAAATCAAAAATGGGTCAAAAGACCCCTTAATTTCTGAAACAGTGGAAAACCAGCGGGGAAGATGAAGCTACTACGTGAACTCGCGCGCGCGATCGAGTGAGCGAGGGTCGTGCGAGCGACCCCTCGCGCGCGAGCCGTGTGGTTTCAGGCAGATAGAAAAGATCTTAATAAGAAAAATGAAAATTAGGTAGATCACACGAGCGACTCTTCGCGCGAGAGGCCCGCGAGCGAGGTGGCTTGTTTCAGACAAAAAGAAAAGATTTTAAAAGAAAATGAAAATTGGGCATGTCGCGCGAGCGGCTGTAGACACCCCATTTTGTCGGCTATCAGATTTAGGAGACCCATAGCTTGGTGGTTCACAATGATCGTAAAAGACTCAAAAAGACTCCTGGAAGTCAGCTCTATCTCTCAGAATGCTCAGATTGACCAAAATGCCCCTGAAAGCCCGAAAACTCCCAGATTTGGTCCCGAAGTTCTGAAAACATGCTATGTCGTAAGAAAAATGATAAAATGAGTTTTTAAGTAAAACTGGATGAAATCGTCAGCTCCCAGAGACCCCCGGAAGTCCCGGAAGTTCCCCGAAAGTCCTCGTTGACCTGTTTGACCAAGGTTTGACCAGGTTTTGACCAGAGTTTGACCAAGTTTGACCAAGTTTGACCAAAATCGTCCGAATTCACCGGAATCATTGGAAAAGTATTCAAATGAGTTTTAAAAGAGAATCGAGCGAAAACGTCGGCTCCTGGGAGCTCCCGGAGGTTCCCAGAACTTCCAGGGAATCCCAGGTTTGACCAGTTTGACCAAGATTTGACTTTGGAATCGGGGCACCGAAACAATTTTCAAATATTTTTCATGGATACTAGAGGTCAATAGCTTTCCAACGGTATATCGCACATAATTCCTGGATTTAAAACGAATTTATTTTGAATTTCCGAAGGCGAAAAAGGCGATCAAATTAGCATTTATCGCGAATACCGCAAAACTTTTCAAAGTGACCTATCCCCAAACTATTTTTTATGTAAAGTAGACTCCATTACCTTTCCAACGGTATATCACAACCTAAACATAATTTTCTGGGCTTCTGAGGAGCAGTGCCGCCGCGGCACTGGCCCAGTGCCGCCGCGGCACTCAAACCTCGCAGAGTCCATTTTTATAATTTTTTTGGGGGTCCAATTTGATTAATTGAAAGCCAAAACGACATAGTTTTATGTTCACAGTTGTTTGGGACCAATGGGAGTACTTCTAAAACCCCAAAACCACCCCAAATTGGCCTATTTAAACCCCCCATTGCTCTTCATTTTGGGGGGGCCAAGTGCAAAGCTTGAAAACTTGTAGAGAAGAAGAGAGATAGAGATAGGTTTAGAAGAGAGAAAGGGAGCTTCTCCCATTGATTTTCCATAAGAAAGTGAGTTTTATTCTTGTTTTCTTCCATCATCCTTCTATATACTTCACATTCAAAGTCCACTCCAACCCTCATTCTTGAGCATTCATGAGATAGGAAGCTACTTCCATGTCCAAATGTCAAAATCTATGAGTGAAACACCAAGCTACAAGTCCAAAATCACATTGATTATCATCTATTGATTGCTATTTACTTGCTTTGATTATATATATGTTCATCTCTCCTTATCTCATTTCTTTTTCTTTTCTTTATTTACTTACTAGTTCATCATCATCTAAGTGATGACATGAAGTTTGGGGTGAGTGAATCCTTATGGATAGTAGCTCTTGACCTCAAAAACATGTTTGATAGATGATGATCATAACCTCAATACTTCCAAAGTATTCTTGGAATGTATTGAAGTTATGTCCAAAAATAAATAAATCTCTCCAACAATCTTGGAGGTTCTTAAATGATGAGTTTGATGTAGGTATTCTAAGTGGCTATGATCCTTATTGAGTGTTGAAAACATGTTTTCAAAACATATATTTCAAAACCCCTCTCAATCCCTCTCATTTGGTTTCAAGAAATAAAACTTTGTTTTCTCCAAAATCTTCAAAACAATGAGTCAAAACAGTGAGTGAGTTGAGTTCAAAGATTTTTTTAGAACTCAATACTCAACATATGGATACAAGGCCACTTGGAAAACCTTCCTAACTCATTGGAGAACACCCATGATTTTTGGCTTGACTTGGAAGTACTTGAAAATGGTCCATTTGGGTCCCAACATTCCTTCCAAACATTCTGTTTTTGCTGTCACAGCAGCTAGGTCAACTTACGACCTCTCTTTCAGAAAACTTTTCCAAAAGGGGTGGTCCTAACTTATTTTTCCCTTAAAATTCAATGTCTTAGGAAACTTTCTGTATAAAATGGGCCTCTAGTTCATTCTTTTTTCATTTTCTAAGATTTTCTAACATTTCAGTCGACAGTACGAACTCTGTTTCTGAGTGACCTCTATTGTTTATATAATTTCTCTCAATCTGTGATAGCTATTCAAGATTGGCCTTTTGGGTTGTGTTCTAGACACAATAAGGAACATCTCCATAAAAAATCATGCATTGAAAACATTCCTAACCCCTCTTTTCAATTTCCAAAAGATCATGCTACTGTTCTGTCCACTATTCACAGCAAGTACACTTTAACTTTCATTCTTTGATTTGAGGCTTATATGCATTCCAAATTAGTTCATATCTTAGGAAGTGGTTCATACTACATTTGTATACATCCCATGTTAATTTCATTCATTCATTCATACACATTTTAGACTTCTAAGTCATTCTAGAAATCCATGTACACAAAACACACTACAACCTTTGCACATTTTAGATACATACATTGCATTCATGCAAGATTTGGGGTTTTTGTAACTCTTAATCCAAGAAGATTATAAGGAATGAACTTGATCACATATTCATGCTTCCCCTTTGATCTAATCATCCTTTCTCATCCGTCCCGGGGATTGAGAGATCTTCTTTTCTCAAAGATTAACATGCATCATTCTAAGCCTTGCTAAGCATATTTTGATTTCTTTGTTTATTTGTTCCAAGAACAATTCATGTCCCCTTTAGATTAGGAAAACTTGATTAATTGATATATGATTAGACGATTTTTCCTAGGTTTGTTTGTGTGATCTTCCACTTTACATTGCATGATATTTGATTTAGATCTTATGAATGATAATTTATCTTTAGATCTTCCATTTCCAAGTTTCTTATGTAATGTAATATACTATCATAGTATTAATTACCGAACCATACATAGTATAAGATGATTATTTGGATGCTAATTGAGGCCCGTCGAAAGACGGGGCGAGTTGAGGGTGTTTTAGTCGCGACAAAGGCTCCTTCCTCTCTCGTACCAAAACCCCGAATCGAGTTCTTTGGTTATGAAGGGCCGGTGCCTTTATCCATTTGGGTGAGTCAAATTAGGTTTCTTGGTTCCTTAAAGACCAAGTGGCGACTCTGTATCTGTTTTCAACAGACCTTTCGTTTTCTTTCCTTGATTCAAATCAATTTCAAAACAATCTCAAACAAGAGAGGAGTGGTCCGAAGCCCGGTATCCACAATCTGGCGACTCCACTGGGGAATTTTATTTTCAAAACAAAATAATACAGAGGTTTGACTCATAAGAAGCATCCTTAAAATCATCTTTTTACTGTGTCTGGTTCACTGCATTGCACTCTTGCATTTCCCCCCTCCGACTGTGTCTGAAACGCGGCGCTGACATTGTTCAGGTCTTGCTGTGCCAGGGCACAAGTCACCGTTGATACTGTACCTTCCAAGGTATATCAAAAAGAGTAAAAACCTCCGTACTGTCTCCCTGACGGTATATTGGAACTCTCGTCAACGGACCCTCTTTGACTAAACCCAGCCTTTGCATATAGATTCCTGTAGAACCTTTCATAGGACTGTTCATTTATCTTTTCAGATAGGACAATGTGATATAACTGTTGTATGCCCTGACGGGATTACCTGCGCGGTGTAGACGCTTATGTGGCATGAGGCAGAACTTCTTTCTTATGATCCCCAAGGCAATCACTTACATGTGACCACATTGAGTGACCTGCCTAAGCATCATGACAAGGATGTCTGCTCCATGCTCGCAAAGATATACACCGCAAACCTTGTTTGTCGGTCCTAAGGCATAGGAGTATGAAAACCTGCTGGAAAGTACGATCACTATAACCATATTAATCAGCTTCTCCCAAGAACCCTGCTCAAATTTCCCAGAAATACCAGAAACTCTGCCCAGATATCCCAGATATAACTGTATTAACCAGTTTCTCCCAGAAACTCTGCCCAAATTTCCCCGAAATGCCCAATCCCTCCTAGAAGCTTTCATAAAAACCTGGAAACCCCTGTTATCCCTTGGTGATCGTACTGGAAAGTAAGGTTGGCACACTCCATATGGTTAGGGCCTTATTTGTTTAACTGCTATCTGTTAGAAATAGAAGCATCATATAGATTAGGCCTTACATCCGCCTGCTTGTCCCACATACATGCACCATCTATCTGCACGCACTGCCTCGAGTCAGTCCACATCACTGTCTTTATCTGTCTAAAGTCGTCACTATCAGGACCTGATACACCCTTTTCTCTTGAAATCTGTCAGGTCAGTATAGATTCCCGAAGTCAGCAACTGGGATCCTCGTCCTAAGTCAGAAGTTCGAACAGTCATTTGGTCAAAATTAGCCCGCTAAGTCATGAATCAGGAAGAATTAGAAAACAAGGTCACTGAGTTGGGAGCAACCATAAACCAGCAATCTGATCGCATGGCCCAAGTTTTGAGTTTCATGGAAGAACTGAAACAGCAGCAGCCACAGTACCCACATGGGTTCCCACCACCACCGCCTGGGTTTGGACCGCCTCCCGAGAATAATGGGGAAGAAGACTGGTTTCAAGGAGTCCCGCCGCTTGCATATGAGAAGAAGCTCCAGGAGAAAATGGACAAAGTTGACAAGCTTGAAAGTGTGTTGAGGAAGAGTAAGGGAGTCGACGATTACATGTTAGATCTGGAAGGCCTCTTTGAGCCTATCAAGCTGAAACTGCCAGAGAATTTCAAGATGCCTGCCATCGACCGTTTTGACGGAACAGGGAATCCAAAAAGTCACATCAAGTTGTGCATGAGCATCTTCCAATCGATGGGCTGCACTCATGAGCACATTGCGATGCTGTTCCCGCAAACCCTTAAGAATGCCGCACTATCCTGGTTCCTAACCCTTGAAGCCTCCAAGACCCGAGTCTGGGAAGACGTTGCTAGAACTTTTATTGATCACTACTCTTACAACCAAGAGTTTGATATCACCATCCGGGATCTAGAGACTACCAGGCAGAACTTCAATGAGTCCTTCACTGCGTTCTTGAGCAGATGGAGGAATAAAGTGGCTCAAATGATCCACAGACCTGTTGAGAAAGAGCAAGTACGTATGCTGGTCAAGAATATGCAACCAGTATATCATGACAAGCTATTCTACCAATCCATCTCCACATTCGAAGAGCTATTTGAAATAGGCACCAGAATAGAGGATGCCATCAGAGAAGGAAAGTTCAAAAAGGATGAACCCCAACACCAGTCCAAGAGACCTAACTACTCCCTGGACTCCCCGGATATCAATGCACTTAGCAACCAATCAATGGCCTGCGCCCTTCGTCCATACCAGTCCATTCCGCCAAATCGCCCAAAAGGCCCTCGCGAATTCTCCAAACTTGATGTTCCTCTTTCCACAGCCTTGGACCACTTACTCAGAAAGGGCCACCTACAGCTCCTCCCTCACAAACCGCTACCGGATCCCATACCCTCCCACTACAACATGAGCCTACGATGTGCTTACCATCAAAATCTAGGCCATGCCACCGATCAATGCATCCGCCTCCGCCATGACATTCAGAACCTCATAGAGGATGTATCCCATCCTAATCCAATCCACTATCTTGGCTTGGACCAACCGATCGAATGATCCCTTCCGTCGATGCTAATGAATGTTGAAGCTACGCAGTAAAGTGATGGTGTTTGGAACTTCTGCTAAAAAAATTTAATAAATGGGTCGCAAAGACACTCCATTTGAGACCAGGTCGAGTCAAGTTGAGTCTGTTCTATGTTTCGAGTCCATTTCAATTCTAGTCTTGTGATCAAGTCTGTCTGTCATCGAGTTGTTAATAAGTCTGTAAACCTTCCTATTGATGGAATGAAATCTCGTTTTGCTTAATTTGATGTGCCTAGTCATAAATGCATGAATCACTAAACTAAAGTGTCACTTTTCAAATTACCATGGATATTACTCTGCTAATAATTTTTCTACGACAAAATAAAAAAAAAATCCTGAAAGGTTAAAGTCAATTTTGCGCTGACACTGAAGAAGAGCTGAGAATTGAATAGTCTTACTTTAAGAATTTAAAGATGCTTTTGCTCAAATCTCAAAAAGACATGCTTGGAACTGACTTGGGGCTTGCCCAACACCCTTTTCCCACCATTTCGAAGCCTTAAGCCCAATCCAATTGGGAGCCACGCAATCTGTCCGATTGAAAGCAATGCAAACTTAGCCCTTGATGATAGCCAAACATTTCAGTGAGTTTCATCTCCACTTTCAAAAAAAAAGAAAAAGAAAAAAAAGAAAAGAAAAGAAAAGAAAAAGCTCGCTAGGTTGAAAACCCGAAAGGGCACCTAGGCAAAAGTTAGAGCTGAAAAAGGTGTTGATTTCCAAAATCTGACCCTAGCCAGTTGAAATGTTGGAGAAAATTTTGATGAAACAAATGAGAGAATCATACGCTTCAAGATACATCTTAAGAACGTGCCAAGATCACAATTCAAAAGGCACGGAATGACCACAAATAAATTCCGAGAGCTGACATGCACATTCTGGAATTCTGAGATTGCAATTGAAAGATCTCACAAGAATCGACTACATTAAAAAGCAAAATTGACTGGCTAGGCGAAAGTGAAAAGGATCAATCCTCAAAACAAAACAAAAAGAAAAAGAAAAAGAAAAGAAAGGGAGATTGAAACTAAATCCTTTATTCAAAGCTACCACAAGTGGCTCAAGTTTGAACTTCTTTGATGATTGGTTTGAAAAACCCTCAACCAATTTCCTTCAAGCCTTGCCTTGAACTACGCTCGACCTGATTCCCACTCGGGGATACGTAGGCAACCACATCGGTTCGGTCAACACCATCATAGTCAAACCAATTTCCTGCAAGCCTTGCCTTGAACTACGCTTGACCTGATTCCCGCTCGGGGATACGTAGGCAACCACAACGGTTCGGTCACCCCACCTACCTAAAAATTAACCCGCTTCTTTCCGACCATGGCCCGAACTACGTTGGACCTGATCCCCACTTGGGGGTACGTAGGCAGACTTTCAAAAAGAAAAGAAGGATGGCTCGCTAGGTCGAAAATCTGAAAGGACGCCTAGGCAAAATTAGAGTTAAATCCAAGGTGAGCAATAACAAAAGAGAGAAAAGAGCTCGCTAGGTCACCTCACTGGTGCCTAGGCAAAAATTATGAGCATTTGAGAGATTAAAGTCACGGTCCTTGCCTCAAACCAGAAAATCACCTTCCACACTAGGGGCAAACATCGGCTACCCGCCTCGTTTGCCTGACTTTTACTAACTACCCTTCATACAAGGGGCAAACTTCGGTCACCTACCTCGTTTGCCCAAAACCTCCAATAAACCATCATCCAAACTAGGGGCAAACTTCGGTCACCCACCTCGTTTGCTTATGAATCCCACTTTGTACAGCTCAAACTAGGGGCAAACTCCGTTTGCCTAACACAATCCCTTCCCACCAAGGGCGAGTTTTCAAGTTACCAAGTTGTTTTGAAAATTTTGAAATAGAGCACCTTTTACTCTAAAAGCTAAGGCACTAATTCAAAGCACTTCCTGGAAGAAGCAGAAAATTGACTAGATCACTAAGGAGGAATTTTCAAAAATCAGATTTATCAGTAAAGTGCTACCATGTTAAGATGAGGGGTGAACACCAAAAGAGAAATGGTACATCGTTTATGACAAAAGCACATCAAGTTTTGACAAAACGAGCTTGTGTCAAATATGTCATCCTCGTGCGTCAATGTCTGTCAAGTTTTTGAGTCTGTTGTAGTCTCAAATGTGTAAGTCAACAGCGATTAATAAAATTTCAAATCAAGTTATAAAGAGCATGCCAATACAAGCAGGAGTACCAAACACCATTACTGTACCGGTTAAGGCGTCAGCATGAGAAGCGTCCAAACTTAGGGCAAATGCGAATTTCATCCCTTTCCAAACCATCAAAAGTTGACCATCATCTCCTTGCAACATAAGTCCATGAGTGGCTGTTGATTACCTTCCCTCGTCCATGCAACATAAGTCCATGAGTGGCTGTTGGTTTTCCCTCATCTCCAAGCAACACAAGTCCATGAGTGGCTGTTGATGGATCCCGGTTCCAGGCCAGCAAGATTTGATCAACTATGAGAGATTCGAATTTGAATCCTAGTTCCCGGTCAAGAGAAGTAGTTGAAGAGAGATCCCAGAAAGAGTCGCTTCATCCCCAACAGATTCAGTTTAATCCCCCAGCAGGCATATCGATTTGTACATCGTCAGTTCAATCATGACAGTCACAGTAGTTCACTGTCGACTCGTCTTCTCGATTCGTACATCGTCAGTTCAATCATGACAGTCACAGTAGTTCACTGTCGACTCGTCTTCTCGATTCGTACATCATCAGTTCAATCTATAATAGTCATAGTAAGTTCACTATCGACTCGTCATCTCGATTCGTACATCGTTAGTTCAATCATGACAGTCACAGTAGTTCACTGTCGACTCGTCTTCTCGATTCGTACATCGTCAGTTCAATCATGACAGTCACAGTAGTTCACTGTCGACTCGTCTTCTCGATTCGTACATCATCAGTTCAATCTATAATAGTCATAGTAAGTTCACTATTGACTCGTCATCTCGATTCGTACATCGTTAGTTCAATCATGACAGTCACAGTAGTTCACTGTCGACTCGTCTTATCGATTCGTACATCGTCAGTTCAATCATGACAGTCACAGTAGTTCACTGTCGACTCGTCATCTCGATTCGTACATCGTCAGTTCAATCCATGACGGTCACAGTAGTTCACTGTAGACTCGTCATCTCGATTAGTACATCGTCTGTTCTTTTGATCATGGTTAGTCCAACCGTTCGTCCAATCCATGACAGTCACAGTAGTTCACTGTCGACTCGACATCTCGGTTAGTTCAATCGTCAGTTCAATCACAACAGTCGCATTAGTTCACTATTGACTCATCATCTCGATTCATACATCGTCACTTCTTCTGGTCACGGTTAGTCCAACTGTTGATCCAATCCATGATAGTCACAATAGTTCACTGTTGACTCATCATCTCGATTCGTGCATCGTCACTTCTTCCGGTCACGGTTAGCCCAACTGTTGGTCCAATCCATGACAGTCACAGTAGTTCACTGTCGACTCGTCATCTCGATTAGTACATCGTCCGTTCTTTTGATCATGGTTAGTCCAACCGTTGGTCCAATCCATGACAGTCACAGTAGTTCACTGTCGACTCGTCATCTCGATTAGTACATCGTCCGTTCTTTTGATCATGGTTAGTCCAACCGTTGGTCCAATCCATGACAGTCACAGTAGTTCACTGTCGACTCGACATCTCGGTTAGTTCAATCGCCAGTTCAATCCATGACAATCACAATAGTTCATTGTTGATTCATCCTCTCGATTCGTACATCGTCACTTCTTCTGGTCACGATTAGTCCAACTGTTGATCCAATCCATGATAGTCACAATAGTTCACTATTGACTCATCATCTAGATTCGTGCATCGTCACTTCTTCCGGTCACGGTTAGCCCAACTGTTGATCCAATCCATGATAGTCACAGTAGTTCATTATCGACTCATCAGCTCGATTCGTACATCGTCAGTTCATTAATCATCATTGGTTTATCATCACTCTCATTCAAAATATGTCATGTTCATCATTCTCATTCAAAATCTTAGGCTTCTATGTCCATTAATGGGGGTTCCATGTTCATCGCTTGGCATCTCGGGATTTCATGTCCATCACTTGACGTCTCTTGACTTCTGTGTCCATCTCTTAATTTCCAGGGCTTCCGTGTCCGTCGGTTAACTATCAAACGGCATCTCCGAATATAGTCCTCCGGGACCCCACATCCAATTACATTCGCTTGCGAAGCACACTTCCCAAAATTCAGAAGTTTGCTCCAAGACTTAGAGTATTCAAACCTTGATGTCCCTATTCGGGTTAATAACTGCATCACAGTTAGAAACACTAGCACGACACAAGTCCACTTGGAGTGGTACACCCCACAGCACCAGCTCATACTAGGATCAGAACACCAGGCATGATAGGACTCATGACACAATTCATATCACATCCATGCATTGCATATCATCCTCATAGCATAGCATCTGCCTGTCTCGTTGTGCATGTATGATTTGCTCCTTTGTGCCCTGAACTACGTCCTGGTCTGATTCCCCTTGGGATACGTAGGCAGCTCACACAGAGCGCGACCAGCACTAGCCTCAGCATCATTGCATCTTTTGCAACGCTTTTTATCCTAAATCTATAGCCTCCAAAAGACCCGTCTCTTCAAAACTTTGGCACTCGCTTGCGACATGCGTTGCCTCGCAAGTTCCTGCCAAAGAGGGGCAAACTGTAGACACCCCATTTTGTCGGCTATCAGATTTAGGAGACCCATAGATTGGTGGTTCACAATGATCGTAAAAGACTCAAAAAGACTCCTGGAAGTCAGCTCTATCTCTCAGAATGCTCAGATTGACCAAAATGCCCCTGAAAGCCCGAAAACTCCCAGATTTGGTCCCGAAGTTCTGAAAATATGCTATGTCGTAAGAAAAATGATAAAATGAGTTTTTAAGTAAAACTGGATGAAATCGTCAGCTTCCAGAGACCCCCGGAAGTCCCGGAAGTTCCCCGAAATTCCCGTTGACCTGTTTGACCAAGGTTTGACCAGGTTTTGACCAGAGTTTGACCAAGTTTGACCAAGTTTGACCAAAATCGTCCGAATTCACCGGAATCATTAGAAAAGTATTCAAATGAGTTTTAAAAGAGAATCGAGCGAAAACGTCGGCTCCTGGGAGCTCCCGGAGGTTCCCAGAACTTCCCGGGAATCCCAGGTTTGACCAGTTTGACCAAGATTTGACTTTGGAATCGGGGCACCGAAACAATTTTCAAATATTTTTCATGGATACTAGAGGTCAATAGCTTTCCAACGGTATATCGCACATAATTCCTGGATTTAAAACGAATTTATTTTGAATTTCCGAAGGCGAAAAAGGTGATCAAATTAGCATTTATCGCGAATACCGCAAAACTTTTCAAAGTGACCTATCCCCAAACTATTTTTTATGTAAAGTAGACTCCATTACCTTTCCAACGGTATATCACAACCTCAATTTGGAGTTCGTATGCATTTTCTGTGAATTTCGGACGAAATAGGGCCTTTTCGCGAATACCGGAACCTCTGGGGGCCTAAACATAATTTTCTGGGCTTCTGAGGAGCAGTGCCGCCGCGGCACTGGCCCACTGCCGCCGCGGCACTGGCCCAGTGCCGCCGCGGCACTCAAACCTCGCAGAGTCCATTTTTGTAATTTTTTTGGGGGTCCAATTTGATTAATTGAAAGCCAAAACGACATAGTTTTATGTTCACAGTTGTTTGGGACCAATGGGAGTACTTCTAAAACCCCAAAACCACCCCAAATTGGCCTATTTAAACCCCCCATTGCTCTTCATTTTGGGGGGGCCAAGTGCAAAGCTTGAAAACTTGTAGAGAAGAAGAGAGATAGAGATAGGTTTAGAAGAGAGAAAGGGAGCTTCTCCCATTGATTTTCCATAAGAAAGTGAGTTTTATTCTTGTTTTCTTCCATCATCCTTCTATATACTTCACATTCAAAGTCCACTCCAACCCTCATTCTTGAGCATTCATGAGATAGGAAGCTACTTCCATGTCCAAATGTCAAAATCTATGAGTGAAACACCAAGCTACAAGTCCAAAATCACATTGATTATCATCTATTGATTGCTATTTACTTGCTTTGATTATATATATGTTCATCTCTCCTTATCTCATTTCTTTTTCTTTTCTTTATTTACTTACTAGTTCATCATCATCTAAGTGATGACATGAAGTTTGGGGTGAGTGAATCCTTATGGATAGTAGCTCTTGACCTCAAAAACATGTTTGATAGATGATGATCATAACCTCAATACTTCCAAAGTATTCTTGGAATGTATTGAAGTTATGTCCAAAAATAAATAAATCTCTCCAACAATCTTGGAGGTTCTTAAATGATGAGTTTGATGTAGGTATTCTAAGTGGCTATGATCCTTATTGAGTGTTGAAAACATGTTTTCAAAACATATATTTCAAAACCCCTCTCAATCCCTCTCATTTGGTTTCAAGAAATAAAACTTTGTTTTCTCCAAAATCTTCAAAACAATGAGTCAAAACAGTGAGTGAGTTGAGTTCAAAGATTTTTTTAGAACTCAATACTCAACATATGGATACAAGGCCACTTGGAAAACCTTCCTAACTCATTGGAGAACACCCATGATTTTTGGCTTGACTTGGAAGTACTTGAAAATGGTCCATTTGGGTCCCAACATTCCTTCCAAACATTCTGTTTTTGCTGTCACAGCAGCTAGGTCAACTTACGACCTCTCTTCCAGAAAACTTTTCCAAAAGGGGTGGTCCTAACTTATTTTTCCCTTAAAATTCAATGTCTTAGGAAACTTTCTGTATAAAATGGGCCTCTAGGTCATTCTTTTTTCATTTTCTAAGATTTTCTAACATTTCAGTCGACAGTACGAACTCTGTTTCTGAGTGACCTCTATTGTTTATATAATTTCTCTCAATCTGTGATAGCTATTCAAGATTGGCCTTTTGGGTTGTGTTCTAGACACAATAAGGAACATCTCCATAAAAAATCATGCATTGAAAACATTCCTAACCCCTCTTTTCAATTTCCAAAAGATCATGCTACTGTTCTGTCCACTATTCACAGCAAGTACACTTTAACTTTCATTCTTTGATTTGAGACTTATATGCATTCCAAATTAGTTCATATCTTAGGAAGTGGTTCATACTACATTTGTATACATCCCATGTTAATTTCATTCATTCATTCATACACATTTTAGACTTCTAAGTCATTCTAGAAATCCATGTACACAAAACACACTACAACCTTTGCACATTTTAGATACATATATTGCATTCATGCAAGATTTGGGGTTTTTGTAACTCTTAATCCAAGAAGATTATAAGGAATGAACTTGATCACATATTCATGCTTCCCCTTTGATCTAATCATCCTTTCTCATCCGTCCCGGGGATTGAGAGATCTTCTTTTCTCAAAGATTAACATGCATCATTCTAAGCCTTGCTAAGCATATTTTGATTTCTTTGTTTATTTGTTCCAAGAACAATTCATGTCCCCTTTAGATTAGGAAAACTTGATTAATTGATATATGATTAGACGATTTTTCCTAGGTTTGTTTGTGTGATCTTCCACTTTACATTGCATGATATTTGATTTAGATCTTATGAATGATATTTTATCTTTAGATCTTCCATTTCCAAGTTTCTTATATAATGTAATATACTATCATAGTATTAATTACCGAACCATACATAGTATAAGATGATTATTTGGATGCTAATTGAGGCCCGTCGAAAGACGGGGCGAGTTGAGGGTGTTTTAGTCGCGACAAAGGCTCCTTCCTCTCTCGTACCAAAACCCCGAATCGAGTTCTTTGGTTATGAAGGGCCGGTGCCTTTATCCATTTGGGTGAGTCAAATTAGGTTTCTTGGTTCCTTAAAGACCAAGTGGCGACTCTGTATCTGTTTTCAACAGACCTTTCGTTTTCTTTCCTTGATTCAAATCAATTTCAAAACAATCTCAAACAAGAGAGGAGTGGTCCGAAGCCCGGTATCCACAGCGGCCCGTGCACGCGACTTCTGACAGTTTCTAGATTTTGTTTATTTTATGTTAAGGAACTGTTTGGGTAATGTATTATGAACCTTAAGGCTCTGTTTTGCAAAAAATGTTTAAACAAATTTCGTTTTGGGTATGATTGGTCATTAAGGAAAGATTATGAATTCAATTCTTTTCAAGCATACATTGTTATTATTCCTAGCACTTCATATGTTCTGTGGATAGTTACCTGACATTCACGTGGAGTCAGTTGTACATGCATGGTGTGTGGTAGTCTGAGTGGAAAAGAGTGTGTGGTTGAGATTGTGTTGTGAACACTCCCTGGTAATTGTGTACCAAAGTGTGACATGTTGAGATTGCGGTGAGAGTATCTTTGTAATGCGACGGTGGCAAAACTAGACACTCTCTGACGCCCATGGTAGCGTTAAAGTGTGTGACGCCAAACTTGGACATTCCCTGGCACCCATGGTAGTGCTAAAGTGTGGCCTACGGACACTCCCTGGTACCCGAGTCTGGATACTGCGTGAGGTTACCTCCGGTATTTGCGAGGCGGATTAGGTACTAAAGTGTGAGGCATTGGACACTCCCTGGTACCCCGGACCAAAGTGTGAGGCAAACTGGACATTCCCTGGCACCCCTGTGCTAAAGTGTGGCTATTGGGGTATTACAAGGATACGGGTGTGAGATAGTGGGTTGTTGTGTTTGTAGAGAAAAGAGTCGGCAAGATGAGATGGTGCATTGTTTTTCATACACGGTCGCATATATGTGAATTAAAGCTTTCAAATGATATTGTGGTTGTTTTCTAAAAATGAACTCTTTACTTAATGTAAACTTGTTGAATTAAATGGGAATTGGAAAATGGTAAATGAGTATGTGTTACATTCAAATTTATGTTTTTAATACTCACCAGCTTCTTGAAGCTGACGGCGTCGATGCGCCCTGGGAATGTGTTCAGGCTTTTCAGGTTATGACTATGCTGGGCCCTATGATTATGCAAACTGAGAACGGCTGCTTTGGAAGATAGAACTGTTATCAATATCCTATGCTTTAAGTTATAAATTGAATTATGTAATAAGGATAACTGTAATAGACGATAGATATTGTTTTGTTTTAAGGCGGCTTGTGCCTTAGTTGACCCCATATTGTAATATGTAATAAGTTAGAAAAATATTTGTAAGCCTTGATTGCTCTGCTCTGATTATTATGTTTTTGTTGTTGACGTTTGGGACGGAATCGATCCTTCAAACTATTACGACCTACGGGTCCATAAAGGAAATTAAATGCTTTCCTTATTTATGCAACGTCGGGGCGTGACAGTATACTATTAACATACCAAAAATAACATTATCGTGTCAAATTTATCTTATATAGAAGTAAAAAAAAAACTTCTGAAAAATCCTAATCGCATCCACTAGGTTGGATACATATATGGTGCGACTAGTATCATCTACACCTATACAAAAGAGGCTACGCAATCCGGAGCGTCCAAGTTGTCACGATCGCCCATCCACCTCTAGTAAAAGAGATGGGTCTAGAACCACTAGCAAGCTAGAACATCAGTAAGAGGCTAGGAAATAACTCTAGCTTTACCTGGTTTTTTGCTATCTCTAGAGTCAGTAACCGCACTAGACATATTTGGTAATGTTGGGATCATACAAATTACTCCTATCGAACCAGCTAATGAAAGCCAGATGTACACGTAGGATCATTTTAAAGTCTGACCTGACTGAAAATTATTGAATGCACTAAATAAAAATTAAAAATAAAATCAGGGATGGGAAAACAAAATTTATTTGGGTATCAAAGGATCCAGTCCTCTTTCTCAACCAAATTTTTTCTTTTATTTTGATTTGAATTGTCTTTTGTAACAGTAGTAAACTTTAAAAGAA
This sequence comes from Hydrangea macrophylla, assembly GCA_033977485.1. Classification (NCBI taxonomy): domain Eukaryota; kingdom Viridiplantae; phylum Streptophyta; class Magnoliopsida; order Cornales; family Hydrangeaceae; genus Hydrangea; species Hydrangea macrophylla. The sequence continues at coordinate 40,906,432 of CM066986.1, forward strand.
GTGTCGTTATGAGCAATTAAACCAGGACATTTTTCTCTATAACAATTCAAACACCATCCTAGCCTTTTAGCTTTCCTTTTGATGGCATAAAGGCTAGTGCCAGCAAAGGGTTACTTATGCCTAGAAACAAGTGAGCGACCCATTAATGTCTAATCATCGACTGTTGGAACTATTTTTTATACTCTCAGCCAACAAAAGAGGCTAGACTCAACCCTCCACTTCTTCCAACTATCAACTAAGATCTAATTAAAGAGAGCTTAGAGGGGGTGGGTGGGAATTTTATTTAAAAACTAAATATATTTATATTAAGAAACATGTATTTTTTTTTTTTTCAGAAACTAAAAAAAAATCTTTTTTTTTTTTAATTCTAAGAACTACTTTTTTTTTTAACAAAAACTAGGAAAAAAAACTACATTTTTTTTCTTAAACAGAAAACTAAAAGAAAAACTACATTTTTTTCTTTTTCTTTTTTTAACAACGGCAACGCAGCATTATAAGCAAGAATTAGGAGAAAAATAAAGTAAAGTTCAAAATACATAAGACCGGTAATTAACGCGTCGTCCATTTTGTAGTTTAAATCTGAAATGGAAAATATCACTTGCCACATAGAGATAGAAGAACTTGGTAGGGGCGTGGATCGAGTGGTATTTCCAAGCTTCTTTGGTAGTTAGTACCTACAACTTGTGCATTATATTTTTATTATATAATGAAAAAGAGAGAAAATTCAAATCAAAAATAAAAACTTAAGCCGAAATCAGAATAATAGAAAATAAAATCAAAATTAATCTTTTCTTTGGATTATAGATCTGACCTTTAGTGGTAGATAGAGTGGATCTTGATTTTGTATCGTGAAAATTAAAGAAAATGGGGGATTGAGAGAGATCGGAGCGAGAACAAGAGTGTTGCAGAGATGAGAGAGAGATCCGCGATGAGAAAGGAAAGAGAAAAGAGAGAGGAAGAAGAAAAAGAAAGGAAAAAGAGAGATGGGAAAGTTTTTAGGGTTTGAAGCCCTATATATAGCCATTTTATCTTTTTCAGTGTAGCTCTTAAATAAAACTTATCCTTTTTAAAAAAAACATTTATAAATAATTTAATAAATAAAGATAAACAAACAAGTGTTAATCGTGAAACCGTTCCCCCCAACTGAGTCTGACAATGTCCTCAATGAGTGAGATGAGAAAAAGAAGCCAAGCATAACACATGTAATAAAAAAAAATATACACAAAGAAAAGATAGAATAATAATGACAAAACTAACTTATATATAGAAAAATAAATATACAATCACTGTGTTGAGATAAAGTTATTAAGAATTACTGTACAATCGATCTTTTGAAATGCAGTTTAAAAGGATCGATCTTGTATTCAAATTTTGCTATTTGGCAGTTTTAGCAACATAGTTTTTAAACCAGCAATACTTTTGGTGTGGCTTTTTTATTTTGGACTGTAAGGGGATAGTTCAAACATACAATTTAGTACATTTATTAGATAGAAGCATTTGAGATTTGTAAGACTTGATAAAAAAAAAAATCAAAACTCATACTCTTTTATAGAAATAATAAGTGCAAGTGGTTTTGACACTTAAAACACAGTAAAATTTATTTTTTATATAACAAAAAGAAAGGTACAATTACAATAATAATAAAGACAGGAATTTCTTAACATATCTAGACGTTGCTTGGGGTTATTGCCCATGAAAGGCGATCATTTCAAGGTCTAGGACAGTAGACTTGAAATCTCAAGTATGTGTCATAGTCACATACGTCGGAATCATCATACATTGTTACTTCCATGAATATATTATATTCGACAATGACTCTTTGAGGAATGAATTGTTCAATCAAGACAGGGATTAGAGATGTCCCCCATTTGAGTACGAGAAAAAAACAATTCCTCCTTAACATTTCTCCGTCAATAACTCTAGTTATTAAACGCTCCCATTCAAAAATACTGTCATTTTCATCATAAATGGGGAATTGTTCTAAGGATGTTAGGTATCTCTCCCATTCGTTTTCTTCATATTCCTAATAAAATTCTTGGAACACCTCATATTGAGCTTGTTCCCATTCATCGTAGTTCGTACTAATGTTTTGCCAGTCATCTAATCCATCATATATTGGTTCACCATTCCACTCCGTAGGTTGGTCAGGTTCCACTAAATAATCGGTATCTTCATCAGTGTCATCATACATTTTATTGACACACCTAGCGTAGAACATCTAATCCTCGTCAGAGTCCATGAGATATTTGAAATTTGGGTGTGTATCATCAACTAACAAAGTTCTATCATTTGATAGATAGTTGTTATTATTAAATGAACTAGCATGGTCTGAACCTGATCCTGCACCTGTATGATGCTAAAATGAGTTCATATCTCTTTGTTACCTGTGACATCAGATAATATGTTATAATTTCTAGTAAATATTAAATAGTAAAAAAAAAGAAAATTAAAATTAAAATAAAATTCCTACTATGTACGATTCTACTCATGATTTAAGAAATTAAGGGGTATCATAGTTGAGGTCCTCCAAAGGAATTGACTCTAACTCAGCTTCAAAATCTCCTAAGAACGGTTTTAATTTATGCCTACTAACTTTAAATGTATTTTCATCTTTAGGGTCCTCAATCTCGACAGTTCCATAAGGATAAACATTGTTAACTATATACGGACTAGTCCATCGAGATTTCATTTTTCTTTTACGAAGATGTAATTTTGAGTTATATAATAGAACTTTTTGCGCGGGGGTAAATTTTTTATAAACAAGAGTATTAAGGTATTTTTCTTTAGAGTACCCTATCATATGACATGTACTACAAAGTTCTAGTTTCTTCTTATATAGAGGAGGATTAGCTTTCTCCAATTTAAAAGCTTCTAACTTATGAGTTAATTCTTCAATTTTTATGACTAATTCATTTTCTGATTGTGATTGCTGTGATTTTTTTAGCCTTTTCTTTCCTAGTAGTTTCTTTTTTTTCCCCATTGTGGAGCATTTTCGCCAAGCGAATCAAAACATGATTCAACTTCGTCAGCATTTTTAAAAATTCCCCTTGTACATGGCTTCAATTATTTCCTTTGACTCTGGATCGAATGTTTCATAAAAGAAATTAATTATACACCATTTTTTAAATCCATGATGTGAACATGTTTGCAGGAGATCTATAAAAAATTTACAGTCTTCAAGGCATGGTTCCTTCTCTTTTTGAGTGAAAAATTTAAATTTTCGCATCATGCTATAAGTTAAATTTTTTTGATAGAATTTATTTAGAAATGCTTCATTCATATCTTGCCATGAAGTTATAGATCCAGGACAGAGAGATAAAAGCCAAGATTTAGCTTCATCATTTAAAGAAAAAGGAAAAATCTTAAGACAGATTATTTCACGAGGACAAGTTTGATTAGCAAACGTATTACAAATGTCTTCAAATTCACGAATATGGACATAATCATATTCTTTCTTAATTCCGTGGTAAGTTGGTAATAGTAGAATGGTATGTTTAAAGTGAAAAATTCCTATATATCTAGGTAGTGTGATGCAAGAAGGAGTGATGTTTAGTTTTTGGGTAAATAGATCACGTAAGGACCATTGTTCACGCTCAAGTTGTAGAATATTTTCCCCATGTTCACTATGAGCATCATCAGCTATTCCTTCTATGCCTTCAATTCAGCCATGTTTCTAGAAAACTGTATACTAGATGAATTACTAGAAATATTATAACTATGTGGTACTCGATATAAAGCATCAGTAGTATCTAAGGACATATGAAGTAAAAGAAAAACTAAGTTTTAAAAATATTATTAATATTATTTATAGCTAAAAAACTCTCTTTTTTTATTTTATATTTTTATTTTTTTATATATTTTTTTTAGAAGATAGGTTTATATATGTATATATATACTTTTTTTTTAGAAGATGGACAAGTAGATACTTATGAATATATATTTATATATATTTAACAAGGAATAATTATCTATAGTTTTTTTATTATTATTTTTTTCTTAAAAATAAAACTAGATTATTTATAAGGTAGAATAGGTATACATATATATAGTGGGAGAAATAGTTTTAGACCTAACTTTATTTTTTTTAAGTTTTTAATCGTTCCCCGGCAGCGGCGTCAAAAACTTGATGACGTCTTACTGATGCGTTTTCTTATCAACACCCAAGTATATGTGATCGTACAAGTAATAAAGTTCTGGTAAGACTAGGTCGAACCCATAGGGAACGGAAAATAATTTTATAAATATAAGCACTAACTATTTTGTCTCTAAAAAGAAAATAAAAGATGATGGATTTTTGGGGCTTTTCCTAAACTATTAGTTTTTATATTTTTGCAGTAAAACTTGATTAAAAGTAATTTTTTTCTAAATAGTTTATAATAAAGATTTTAACAGTACAAAATAAATTAACTAAGATAGTACTAAGAAAAGGAAGAAAATGAAATAAAAGCTAAATTTACATGAAAATGAACTTTTTGGATTTTATTATAGCGAAAGATAGAAATAACACAAATAGTTAATCTAAGATATTTAAAAGCAGTGAATATTAATTAACTTGGGAGAAATAATTTAAATGGATTGGGAATATGCAAATCAACACTAGATTACACAACTTTTGTGCTTTTGCAAAGGATTTGGTATTTTAGACCGCAGAGTTATTCTTTTTTTGAAAATAAACTTATACCAATTGAAGTCATATCAAGTGTATCAGGTTTGATATGAAACGACGTGAACAGTAGGAGGTTCGAACCGTGACCCGCCACGGACGCAGATTATTCGGCGCCCAGTCCCCACCACTCTACCACTACACAATTACATGTCCATTAATGGATAGAAATATATTTATACATATACTTGAAATATAAACTTTATTAAATAAATTGTTTGTGTATGCTAGGTGTTTTTTTATGACAAAAAGCCTAGTTTGACAATTCACATAATTAATTCTTATTTCAAATACGCAATCTTTAAAGTCCAATATAACCATAATCTATAAATATATTAAATAGTCATAAACTATAGATATTTTTTTTTTGCCATGAATGGAAAAATAACTCATCTAGATAAATATGTTCATTTAAGATTAGTGCACAAAAGCTGTGATTTCTATGTTTTTATTGCATATCCCCAATTAAAGTTTTAGCCTACCATTTTGGAATTGAAACTGTCTTCTAAATAACATTTTAAAGAAAGATTAAATAGATGTACACAGTAACTGTCCAATTTAAATTAAGGTTATAACACCAAGGTAAGAGTGAAGTATAATATTAATATAATTTTTCTTTACTTAACATGAGTTGGGATTGAATTCGTGGAATCTGCAAAATAACAAAGTTTAGTACAACTAGGCTAATAAAACATAAACAAATGGAAATACTGAACCAAAAATAAAATACTAAACATTTGACTTTGAATTCTTGTGGGGTCACAGTAGTTGAACTCCAAGAACAAAAGCAAGGTCAAACCAAATCCTAATCTAATTTGGGAGTGAGATATGGATATGGTATACTTGGGGCTTTAGTAGGTGATTATAACAACTACGTGTCAAAGAAATCTGGCATTTACTTGCAAATTTTGACTTCTAGTGAATGGAATTTATTATTATAAAAGCTGAAAATTTAGGGTTTCAAACTATTTTAGGGGGCATCTACAACTACCAACTATACTAAAAATATTAAATCTAAATTTTAATATGAATATTTTACTAGTAGAAATTAACAAAGGGCCTACGAGAAAACAAATATTTTAATTTGAGATAATACAGTACACAAAGTTTTGTTACATATATTTTAACATGAAACCATCAATGACATAAAAGCAAATTTTTACAACTACTAGAACTAAAAAAAGCAAAGAAAAATATTTAAGTTTCCTACTCGTAGGGACACTATGAAGTGCTCACATGGTAATCTCCCTAAACTAGTCTCTATATTTGGCAGTGTGTGTGAAGCTTTCTGCTTGTTGTGTTGTGATGTTTGCATCTCTTATGCCTTCAATATATAGACGAAACTTTGATGCAAATTCGTCACTCTCTTCGTCATTGAACAGGTGAGGAAAGCAGTGCGTTGCCCATTTTCTTCGCTTCGCACCTAGTTTTCTTTCTTCTGTTTGACACTCCTTGACTAACTATTGAGAGAGAGAGAGAGAGAGAGAGAAGAAAAAACGAAATATATATATCATAACTATCATTGTCAACCATTAAATCCAAGCTTTGATTTTTTTCTACTAGAATAGTGTTTTTTTTTGTTTTTTTATTTTTTTTTATTTTATGATAGTTGGACATTGTCAAATTTTTTAATAAGCATATGGGAGTTTATTTAATGTGCTTTCTATTTTTTTCCTTCCCTTTATTGCATTATTTCACTTCATTTTCACCTAAGCATATAAAACATGTAAAAGCACACAATTACATACATTTGAGTGACATCATATTTAAATTATATTAATTCCAAAATGCATGTAAATCTAGGGATTTGTGGATTTGAATGAGTACTATATCTATTATATTGGCACATGAATATACAATATTCATTGCTTGTCAACAGTACCACAATTATTCTTTTTATTAAGGACAACTTGAGTCTTAGTTTAATAAATACTCCTTTATAAAAAATATATATTTGACAAAAAAGACAAAAAAAAATTTATAAATTCAAAACTACCCAGGCGCTAAACGTGCCCCACGCACTCACATGCGTGCCCCCTCAATGAATAAATTTTAAAAAATTATATGAAGTGGTGTTCACACCGTATGAGTGACCACAATAGCAGCTTCTATTTGAATTTTTTTTTTAAACTTTAAACCTCCATAACTTTTTATCCACAACTCTATTTTTCGCAAATTATATACCATTGGAATCGTGTCGACGAGAGTTACGAAACGAGTTCTATTATTAATATGTTTTGAGCAAAAAAAAATTTAAGTGAAATTTCACTTGAAACACATGAATATTAAGTGAAATTTCACTTAATATTCGTAGACGTGGGGTGGTCGCCGAAGGTCCGACAATGCAAGGGTAGGTCACCGAAAGTGGTGGGTTGGTCGCTGGAGATGGCAGGGGTGGTGGCCGGAGGAATGGAGGTGGTGGCCGGAGGTGGTAATGGTGGCAGTAATGGTGGCTGAACACGTTTACGAATATTAAGTGAAATTTTCACTTAATAATTATGTATTTCAAGTGAAATTTCACTTGATTTTTTTTTTCCTTTGCTCAAAACATATCAATAATAGTACTAATTTTGTAGTTCTCGTCGACACGATTCCAACAGTATAAACGTTGCAAAAAATGGAGTTGTAGATCAAAAGTTATGGATATTTAAAGTTTAAAAACATTTTTTGAAATAAGAATTTCTATGGTATGGCCACTTATACCGTGTGAGCGCCACATCATATCATTTCTTAAAAGATGTATGTAAAGTGTTAAGCAAGTGGCTATGATTCTTTTTGGACAAATTTAGTATTTTATCTCTTTGTCCTTTTTCACAAAATGGTAAAAATAATTTGTCCTTTAAACTTCGAATAATACTTTCACTAATTTCCCTATTATATATTTCCCTATTATATATATATGTATTATATTAGGGTAAATTTCACAAATACCCCCTCAACTATCACCCGTTTTTATTAATACCCCCTGAACTATTAAACAAGACAAACACACCCCCTCATCTATCCACAACGTTGTAACCTCTAACGGTAGTAATCGTGGACATGAAAAGACTTAAATACCCTTTCTCTATTTCATTTACCCTATATACACCCTTAACCCCTTATTTGCACACATTATGTCTAAAAAATTTTGGGAGAAGCTGAGAGAGAGAGTATGGAGGATTCGATTGCAGACAAAAAAAAAAAAGGCTTTGATTGTCCGTGCAAGCTCCTGCGAATGAAAAGGGCGATTCTTCATCAAGACCTAAGAACAAAAAGATGCTAACCTTAGAAAGATGTTAACCTTAGAAATTTATCACTCTGGGTATTTTGTAAAACAACCTAAAATTTCATATTTGGGAGAAAAGACTGAAAGTGTGGAAGTTGACCCAGATATGATGTCTTACTTTGAGATGTTACATACAATAGATGAATTAGGTTGTCCAAAGACTTGTAAGATATTTCATCAACTTCTTGATGCTGATCTTGATGGTGGTTTAAGGGAGATTAAGTCAGATAATGATGTTATGGATATGTTTGCATGCCACAATGGGAGAGAAAAGATCATAGTTTATGTGGACAACCCAGACAAAGAAGCAATATGTATTGATGAGGGTGCTATACATGGGGGAGGGGGGCAAGTGTGAGCAAATAGTGATGATGGCGGCGATGATAATGACTTTATATATTTTGCTGAAGGGGATAGGCTATCCGATGACTTTAGTGATTATCATGATGAGTCACTTCGAAGCGTAGGTGCTAAGGTAAAAGATGTGGTATATGAAAATGCAAATGACCAAAGTTCTACAAAAGCAAAGAATAAGGACAAAGCAGTGGCTTCTGAGAGTGTTGGAATGGATATTGATAGTGGAAGTGACTTATTGAAGAGTCCATATGCCTCTGAGGATGATGAGAAAGGTGTTGAATACCCAGAATTTTTTTAGGAAGGGATATGGGTACTCCTGAGTTGAAGTTGGGCATGTTGTATGACAATTCCAAGGTCTTTAGAGTTGCACTTAGAGAGCATGCAATTCGAAATGGGTATGACTTTAAATATGTGAAGAACGAGGGGACAAGGGTCACTGCAGTGTGCAAAAGTGAGTGTGCATGGAGAATATTGTGTTTGAATTTGTTTTAACCATTTTGTTTTTTTTAATAGATAATATTATGATTCAATTTGATATACTCCTACTTATAAATGCATGGATTAGTGGAAAGTTTCAAAGATTTGATGCTTGGGACTGAGCACAGGCTCTGTGCTAGGCATATGAATGCCAATTTTAGAGAGAGTTTTAAAGGTAAGGAACTAAAAGATATAATGTGGGTTGCTGCTAGGTCACATACTATCCAAGACTTTGAAGTTAATATGGCTGCCATAAAAGCAATCAAGCCAGAGGCACATGATTGGCTGATGAAGGAACCTCCTTAAGTTTGGGCTAGGTGTATGTTCACGAGTAGGAGCAAGTGTGACATTTTGAGCAACAATATTTCTGAGTCATTCAACCATTGGATAAAATATGTAAGGGATAAGCCTATAATCACAATGATAGAAATGATTAGAAGGCAATTAATGAGTAGGTTGAGGACAAAAGGCAATGGATTACTAAATGTGTTGGTCCATTATGTCCTAGAATTCGAAAGAAATTGGAATTGGCAAAACATGATGCTAGACACTGTGAGGTTACCTATGTGTAGACACCCCAATTTTAACCAAATGTCGGGTTAATGGGAGTATTACCTTTAAAATCCGATGACGACAATGTCCGACCAATCTAGGGCTTCCAAAGGTGATCCAAGCTCTTCAAAAGGCTCGTCAATCCAAACAACAGGAAAGAAAGAGAGAAAAAGGGAAAACAGAGAAGAACGACACATGGTGAAATATGCGGCAGTCACGGGTTGCCGTGCGGCCCTCACTTAAGTGCCGGAACGCCACTCTAAGAATGCTTCAAATTTCACCAAATGTCGCGAAAAATGGATTTCTACAGAAAAATGGCAGTCTGTGGAGTTGTCCGCGGCACTCCTTGAATGCCGTTCCGGCATTCACTGAATGCCGTAACGGCAATCAGTGACTTCCGAATCGACAATCACTGACTGCCACTTTTATCTCCAGTGAGTGCCAGTGCTGCGTTTTTGGGCTGACAGCTATAAAATAGCACATTTTGTACCATCAAAAGGACAAACGAAATCAGCATTTTTGCCCCTAAAATGACTAAAATACCCTTTTAAAATTGTCTATATAAGAAGGGTGGATATCCCATTACAAGGGAGGAGAATTTCTTTGAATCTTCCAACCTTATCTTGATTCCTTCCTCTAAATCTCTAGAAAATTTTCTAAACATACTTAAGAGTTGCTTTTGTAATTTGAAAGAGAGGTTTGTGTGTGAGTTAGGGTTGAAGAGCTTGATTAACTTGTAGAAATCCTCCAAATCACCAAGTTGAGGATATTAGAGGTAGACTCTAGACTAAATCATTCTTTAAATACATGGTAACTTGGCTAATGTATGAAGGTTGAGTCTCTTTTTTTGTTGTTGGTTGTATTCATCTCTTGGGACTCATGAGACTTTCAATGTCTCATTTGAATCTTTTGGTTTGAAATCTCTTGGTCTTCTTATAAGTTCATGGTTTATAAGAAGATTAGGATTGATAATTAGCATGTTTGGTTGATAAGTTCAAATCCACCTCCATGGTTTGATCTTGTTATTCTAGGACTTTAAGAACTTTCTTTATACTTCATTGAAGTCTATGAAGTATGAGAGTCTTTAGTCTTCCATGACCATCAAATGGTAGAAGAATTAGTTTAACTAAAGCCAAGTTTGATGGCTTACTAGTTAAAATTAGTAAGTAAAACATAAATTAGACAAAAGATGCAGTGAGTTCATCAACCACTTTTCATCAAAGATTTTTAGTTAAACATTGAACCGTTGGAACTGAATGAACCAACGAGAAAGTGTCTATAACTCAAAGTTCTACCACTGCAATTTTTGTTTTAGTGAGATTTCATGTTTTAAGTGGTTTGGTCATGAGTTTTGTAAAGCAACAATAATTTGTCCAAAATTTCAGAACAGTAACACCACTTTGAAATAAATAAATTAGAACACTAATCAAGTTTCCTTAGCCCCAAATAGTTTTTCCTATGAAGTTTAATGTGTTAATAAGACCCTCTAAAAAGATCAAAGTGATTCTGATTTTTTTACTATTTTTAGAAAATCATACAAAACTTCTGGACAGAGAGTTAGAAATTCCTGAGTGATGTCAATTTTTGTTTGATTCCCAGAGATCTAACCGTTGGAACTTTGATTTTCTTTCTGGGTTAGAAACTAGACTCACAAAGGCACCTCTTGACCAAAAATCATCGAGATCAAACCATTGGGAGTATACTTTTCAAATTCTTAAAGGGTCTGCTCTCTATAATTTTTAGAATGTTGTGACAGATTTGGTTAACTTTGCAAATAATGGCTCAAAAGGTATTTCCATGAGTTAAGGTTTACACCATGTTTCAATAATGATTAGTAATGCTTGAATTCAAAGTTTAGATGATCTAAATCAATGAGTGTTTCATAATTTATTCTTGTTCATGTATATATTCATCCATGTGACTTGATGCTTGTAATTAGGATTCGTTGCTTTAGATTTAACTATATTTGATAGATTTAAGCTAGAGGCCTAGGATCGTCATCTAACTTTATATCTTGTATATTATGTGGACTAACCTTTGTTTTGTAGCGCCGATGAGGTATGATCTCTCCATTCTCCCTTAGTTTAATTACTCCTTAATTTCATTGATTTTTCGACCTCATGTGCGACACATTAGAGTTAACACTTGCTTTATGTGTATATGTGATTAGAGACCTTTGTATTTGGATTTCAACTTTTGTATGCATTGCACGTTTAAATATTCGCAGCTGGACCCCGGGTAAGTCCTCTATTTTGTATATCATATTGCTTGCTAATTGAACTACTTGGTTTTGAATGATGTTTTGTCATTAGAAATTTTACACCATTTTCAACATGCTTGTGTAATGTATATTTACATCTATGTTTTAGTTGAGGGCATGCTTATATTAATAGTTTTATTAAAAGGATGTTGAGTAGAGGCCTATCGCGAGATAGGATGAGAAAGGGTGTTTTAGCCCGTCGGACTCCTTCTCTCTCATTCCATAATCCCCGGACCTAGTTAATCTTTGGTTTCGCAAAAGATCGGTTTGCTTTTAAAATGATTTCTTAATTTTCTTTTTAAAAATTAAGTGGCGACTCATCATTTTTGAATTTGAATTTAAAAAAATTTTTAAACAAAAACTGTGGGTAGGAAAAATTGCGATATCCACACTATGTTGGGGGGCCTTTATTTGAGGTGTGTAACGTGGACAAGACTAACCTTGTGGACATTGGTAGTCGTACGTGTACTTGTCGAAAATGGGATTTAACTGGCATTCCATGCAAGCATGCAATTGCATCTATTATAACTGATAGAAGACAACCTGAAGAATTTATAGATGCTTTCGATAGTGTAGATGCATACATGAAGGCTTAAGAGCATATAATCATACCCTGCCCCTCCTTTGCGCAGACCTCCTGGGAGACCCAAAAAGGCAAGGAGGAAAAGGCAAGATGAGGCACAAAATCCTTATCAAGTGAGGAAACATTACAAGTCACTGAGATGTACCAAGTGTAGCACTCAAGGTCACAATTCTCGAACATGTAAAGATTCAGTTAGAGATAAGAGTGCAGGGAAGAGGCAGGCAACCGAGATAGTACGAAAGGCTAGTGGTAAGGGAACTTCAGTGGCTACACCTGCAGGTAGGGGAATGAATACTAGTGGCAAAGGAACAGAAGTGGCTGCATGTGGGAGTGGATCACATGATGGTGCTGGAAGAGGAACACATGATGCTAGGAGTTCACAGAAAGTGGTGAGCTACTAATAATGGTAGTTTAACTCAAATAAGATGTGGTTGATTATCATTGTGGATATTTTGTAGGTACAACAGCAAGGTGCTTATGGCAGACCAAAAATCCCTCTTATAATTCCCCTAATGCCAAAGCAAGTGCATAGGAAGGCAACTACTTTTGGTGATTCTACTTTCTCAGTGATGAACTTTATCTCAAAGTGTACCAAGTACACAAGGTTCAGCTGCAACTTCAGAGTGGGCTGGTATATGATGGATGTGAGGATTGTTTGTTTTGTTTAATTTAAGTACTTAAGGTTATGGACACCTTTTTTTTGGGTTGTATAATGTAAGTACTGGTGGTGCACACCTTGTTTGGTTTTTTTAATTTTAGTACTTAAGGTTGTGGACACCTTTTTTGGGTTGTTAATGTTAAGTACTGGTGGTGCACACCTTGTTTGGTTTGTTTAATTTTAGTACTTAAGGTTGTGGACACCTTTTTTGGGTTGTTTAATGGAAGTCTTGCCTTGGTTATTTATGAGAGAGAGAGAGATTGCAGGTTAGAGAGTGTGTACTGTGTGTGTATTTGTGCTATACAGAGAGAGAAAGAGCAGACCCATTTGGAGAGAGAGACCCAATTTTCAGTTTCCATTTTAACAAAGAGTGTAAGGGCAAATAAGTCAAATTTGGCATCAAATAGGTGACACGTGATGGCACATGTGTTTTAGCATTTAGTTTTAGGATGATTCAGAAATGGAGGGACTGTTTGTGTCAACTGTAGATAGATGAGAGGGTGTGTTGGTCCGGTTTAATAGTGCAGGGGTATTAGCAAAAATGAGTGATAATTGAGGGGGTGTTTGTGAAATTTACCTTATATATTATATATAGTGATAGAGTCAAACTCAAACCTGACCACTTTATTTCCTAGTGTGATGAGTAAAACTCAAACTGATAGGCCGTTGTTCCTTTTTTTTTTGGTGGGGTTGTTTTGCTATTACGCAACCTTTTTTTGCTTTGCTTTGCTTTGCTTATTCTCTTGCTTGTGAACTCTAAATTGTTTAGTAGTATTTTTTTTTGTTTGGTAAATTGGTAAAGAGGTTTTAGGGTTATTATTGAGAGAGAGAGAGAGAGAGAGAGAGAGAGTAGCAATTTTGGCAATGCAATGGAAAAAGAAGAGTTGCAAAAAGGGGGTGTTTGGTTACTACCGGAGACACCTTCAATAATTGATAGAAGAAACAAAGGTTTTGATAACATGGTTTTGGAATTGGATTCCACGAAAGAGACTGGTAATGGGTTTGTTGCCGGACTATGTGTAGATTTGAACAGTGATAGGTGTGATTTGGACTATTATGGAGAGTCTAGGAAAGGTTATACTAATACAAGCATTGCTAGTAGTGTTTCTTTTTCATCAGAGGCAGAGCACGGTGGTGGTGGTGTGTTCAGCGGTAGTTTTTCTTCTTCTTCTTCATCTTCACAATCTAAAATGGAAAGTAGCAGCAGCAGCAGCAGCAGCAGCCAAGGCGGCCGCATTCGACCAATTGAGTCTGGCAGCAACCAGGGATATAATACATATAACCACCACATACCTCGCTGTAAGTAATCATTCCTTCTCTGCCTCAGGAGGCCTGTTTGGATGAACTTGTTCTTTTGTGGACATATGTAAACAGACACTCTTGTTTGATACTTTGACACCACAATTGTAAGTACTGATGAAAATTTGAAAAACAAAGTTTTTTAGTTGAAGGGTTATTAGGGCTTCTTAATTGCAAGGATATCTGGGATTCTTTGAATTCATAATTTTGGCAAATATAAAATAAATGTGGTTTATGGAAGCAAAATAGGAGGGCATCTACTAGTTGAGAATGCTTACAATTATAATATTAACCTGGGGATTCTGAAATTAGAAACAAGTTAATACCTTTTGAAAGTAAAGATAGTTAGCCAATTAGGCATCTAATTAGCAAAATATATTTTCTATTACATATGCATGTATTTCTTTTCATGGAAAGTGAGGTGCAATATTCTTGTCTGAATTGAACAAATCTATGCACAGATGACAAGCCGAATCATGAAGACAAAAGTGAAGTGTTGAATGAAGGGAAGAAGGTCTTATGTGATGAAAACTCACAGCCTAATGTTGGGTTAGTTTCTAATGCCACTCCATGTCCATCAGAAAAGAGGCGCAAGAAAAGGATAGACTTGAACAAGGAGCCACGGGAGAGACGGAAGAAAAAGCGATTTTGGCCCAAGATAGCACTTGAAGGAACAAAAAAGACTCCGCCAAAAATTCCAAAGCTCTCAACTCCAGCACCCCGAACTCCTAGCCCACATGAGAAGAGGAAATATGTTAGAAAGAAAAATCTCCAAACATCTCCATTAAAAAATTTTGATACCTCGGGAAATTTACATGGGAAGAAGAGAAAATGTGTAATGGAGAACAATAGCAGGACAAGTAACTCAGAAGATGTAAATGAGAACAAAGTGAAATCGAGTTTCTCAGAATATGTTGATCAGTCTGAAAATGTTGAGAAATCCGATGGAGCTGCAAAATCTTGCAAGAGAGCTCTCAATTTTGAGTTGGAGAACACTAATGCTAGTACTCAAATAGTTGGTGTTGATCAGAAAAGTCCTTCCATTAATAAAACAGTGTGTAGATTCGGTTCTTTGCATGTGTACCGAAGGGTGTTTAGACGGAATGATTGTCCAAGAAACAGTAGAAAACTCGGGCCAAATTTTCCAAGAATGTGCAAGAAAAGAAGGATTGTGAGACAAAAAGTGACAATGTGGGGCGTTTTGTGTCCCATTACAGCATCGCGGGAGGGTCAAAGATGGGTTAATAAAAAAGTTCGTGGTAAGCGTAGTAGGCCCTGCATGACCAATAATAGGATGACAAGGGCGAAAAGAAGCACCACCGATGGAGTCATCAAAATGCATATGCAAAACAGTTTTGGAGGAATGATTTCACCCTCAAAAGCACAAACCGAGGAAGAAATTGATGATCTAGAGTGTTCCGGGAGTGATTTGTCCTTGTGGCTTAGGGTAAATGGTAAAAGGAAGAGATCTAAGGGACTCAAAAGAAGGCGAACCTTTCCTTTATTCAATTTTAGCCACTTTCCATCCACCTCTAGTCTACCCGTTAATGCCCAGAGGGAAGGAATTGACAAAACTGGACATAAAGCTTCGATAGTTCCACTCGCTGAGAGTGAAGTAACGAAAGGAGAGAATAGTATGGTATTGAGTAGTGCAGTGTTATACCAAAATGGATTTAAAGCTTCCATATTTCCACTCAATGACAGTGAAGTAACAAAAGGAGGGAAAAATATGTTCTTTGCTCTCAGTAGTGCATTGTCATGCCAAAATCAATTTGAAGGGCATCCCACTCAAATCAGGAATATCTTGACCATGTCCAAAAGTAAGTGTTCAATCCAATACATATGTATATATATAGATGGAGAGAGAGAGAGAGAGAGAGAGAGAGAGAGAGAGAGAGAGAGAGACGTTTGGTAATCAGTGTGTGTTTATCTGATGATGAACTTTTTTGTTTTAGTGTGCAATGCAGGTTTTCAGGACAAGTTTTTGAAAGAATTAGGTGGTATTGTTAAGGGAATAGAGGATCTACGCATTGGTGATGAAGGTGGCCGAATTGTGGTGCAATATCAAAAGGCAGATGTTGGCACACTTGTTGTTTTTAAGAAACGCAAACCACCACCACCACCACAGATTGATTTTGACTCGGAGACAATTAGGGTTTGGAATCGAATAACGGGAAATGATGGGAGTGCTAATGTGGAAGAAGAGGATGAGGAGAGAAAGAAACAGTGGGAAGAGCAAAGAGAAGTGTTCCGTGGACGCGTGAGTTCCTTCATCGCTCGGATGCATATTATCCAAGGTACCATGTCCAAGCTCATTATCCGAAATGAATAGTTTGAATTGCACCGTTTATTATTCGGATAGTGTCTTAAAGTAAAATAGACTGTTTTGATTGTTTAGATGGATAAGAGACTTTCATCATATTTATTCTTATTTGGTCGTTTCTTTTTCCTTTTTTCTTCCTTTCGTTGAATACAGAAATTATGATTTCAAGGATCATTGCTTAATTAAAATACTGCGTAAAGTATGAAGGCAATTATTGCATTCAAGAACGTCCAAACATGCCCTTATTAACTGTTTTGTTTGTATGTGCCCGAAATCAAATTATTGCACCTCTGAATTCATGCCCTCATGCATTTCAGGCCTGTTCAAAGGTTTCTGGGGTGATGTATCATGTATACTTATTCAGATTGTATACAGATGGAATCTTTATCCCGTGATTTTTTTTGGGAATTATGGAACTCCATTAATGTATTCTAAGACAAGCTAGTTAGAGAGACTCCTACTTTTGGAATTTCCCAAGCCTTATTTAACAAACCTTAGGGAAACATTCTAAATAAATTGTACTTTTAAGACAAGCTAGTTAGAGACTCCTACTTTTGGAATTTCTGAAGCCTTATTTAACAAACCTTAGGGTACCTCTGAATAAAACTTCTATCTCTTGGGGGTAGGGATGGCAATGGGGCGGGTTTTTCGGGTTCCCCGCCCCACCCGCCCCCGCCCCTAATAGGTAGGGTATGGGGGGGGGGGGCTTAATAGGGTTAGGGGCGGGTATGGGGGAGGTTTTCAAAACCCGAGTCAGGTTCGGGTCAAAAAACCCGAACCCGCCCCGAATATACTTGTATTTATATTTTTACCCCTCAATAGTTATGTGTATTACCATTTAAAAAAAAAAAACTGCACTATTGGGGAACTAATTGGGTAAGTTAAAAAAAAAACTGCACTATTAGGGAAAAAATGCATTAAAAAATTACTTTTTCAATTTGTGTACCAAAAAAAAAAAAAAAATCATAATCGGGGCGGGCGGGGCGGGGCGGGGAGAGGCACTATGCTGGGTGGGGCGGGGGCGGGGGGAGGGTTTACTAAAGCGGGGCGGGGGCGGGGGCGGGGTACGGGGGCCCCGTCCCATACCCGCCCTGTTGCCATCCCTACTTGGGGGGTTTTCCACCCCCTGTCTCTCACTCTTAGTCTGTTTGTTTCATGGATATTTCGAGAGGGGAAAAACAAAACCATGAGTTTAACACTTTCCTCTGTTTGATTAATAAAGAAAACAAGGAATATTGGAAGGAAAAGAGAATATGGTGAATACTGGAATAAATCTTTTGATTTTCTCAAGTGAGATCCCTTCCTCTTTTCTTAATTTCCAACAACATTTTGGATATTGTAAATTCTAATGCTATTTAAGTAGTGTAGAATACATGAGAAAATACTAGAGAAATAGTATTCCTTTTCCTCGTATAAATCTGCAAACCAGACGGAGCCTTAAGAGTTGTCTATATGGTATGTTTTCGTGAACTAAACAAGATGAGGACCAACGCAGATTTTATAATGATGACTAAACACTAAGTTATACACAATGGAGGTACCACTACAATCTTTATGGAATGTCCAGAAACACCCTCTAAGAAAGATAACTTAATGCTGTTGTTATTTATTCCTCTTAGTTTGATTGAGGACATAACAGTCTTTGTACTATTGTTGATATGAACCAGTCTAGAGAAGAGTATGTGTAGAAAATACTGATAAGAACAAGAGTAACAGAAATTATTGCGAAATGTTTTGTTTATTATAATAGGAACGCCATTATGCTAATAACTTTCTTACGTCTCTGTTTAGCATGCAGAATTATAGAAGGAAAAGGAGAAGGAAAGAAAAACGAGCAAGACGAATATTTCCCCAATGTTCTACGTTGTTTTTTTTTTTTTTTGAAAACCGTTAGAAATTAATAAAGTTCAAAATGTACTAGATACTCAAAAAAAAAAAAGGAAGAGAAGTGACTCGCAAAATTCATAATTTTTAATTTATTTCACCCCATTTTCTTTCTTTTCTTTCCTATTTTTCTCACTGTTTTCCTTATTAACTAAAGAAAAAAAAAACTTTTTTTCCCTTCCTATTTTCATCATTGCTTTCGTTAATAACCAAAGAGAGAAAAGTTGTTTGCCTTGATGTTTTCTTTTCGTTTCTTTTCCTTCACTAAAACAATGAACTAAACAAAGCCTAAAAGTACTAAAATTCCTACCTTTTTATTTTTTATTTTTATTTATTTTTAATGTGAACTATCCTAAGAAATCATTCTTTGTCAGCCAAAAGAGAAAGTGTCACTATATAGGAATGTATATCTGCGGACATTGTTTTATTTACTAAGAGCAGAATGATAAACTTTACAGGGAATAGGCGTTTCTCACTGTGGAAAGGTTCAGTGATAGATTCAGTGGTTGGTGTTTTCTTGACTCAGAATGTGGCGGATGTTCTTTCAAGGTAAATTCAAGTTTTCATATTAAATTGATATAACTAAGAGGCTGTTTGAGGTCATCTTTTGTAATAATCAATTTTTGGATAACGTATTTTAAAAAGCTACAAATTTAAGCATTTAAAAAAAGCACTTTCCAGCTTTATAACGGAATCAGAATTTATAAAAAAAACTGTGAAAAAGCTAATCAACGATCAGTTAAAAAGTAATTTTGGGCCGAAAGAAGCTATCCCAATTCCCCAACGGTCTTTTACTCTTAAAATGTTAATGATATTCTTACCAGCTTATATTCTTTACAGCTCTGCCTACATGTCTCTTGCTTCGGAATTTCCCCTTCAACCTACAGATAACCACAGTGAAAGTGATGAAGTTGAGGAAATTCCATTTAGCCAAGAATCAGTTGGAAGTAATACAGAAGAAAGAGGGGAAGCATGTGATGCAAATGCAGAGCTGTCACTTCGTCAAGAAACTGAACAAGAAATGACCCATCCATTGGAAGAGAACAGTAAAGAGACGGTGGTAATAAAGACATGCTTTTCTTACGTGGACGTAGATTCTATGGCACCATCTGGGAACACAAGAAACACAAAGATGAAAGAGTTGGGGGATAAGAGTGAAAGTTTAGGATGCGTGGAATTTGCTGAAAATGAAACTGAAGTCCTTCGTGGAGCTACACCAAAGTCTCAACAATCAAAAATTATTGATCCAATCATGTCATTGGGCAAGTGTCAAGAGCCCCTAAATTCCAACTCTGAAGCAGCAAAGAATGAAAACGTGTCACAGACAGAAAATTGCTCAAGAGGTAAAGGAAATAAAGTTGAGAAGAAGCAAGCAGAGAATATTGATTGGGATAATTTGAGGAAAACCTATTCCAAGTGTAGTAGAGGAAGAGAGAATAATACTGATACAATGGATTCATTAGACTGGGAGGCAGTTCGGAAGGCGCAACTTGAAAAGGTTGCCAACTGCATTAGGGGGCGAGGACAGTACAACATCATTGGACGAAGAATTCAGGTAACTTTTTTTCGTAAAAAAAATGAAAGTTCGATAAACAATATTTCAGATTGAAGCCTAAGCCTTAGATGTGGAAGTACTTAAAAACAGCAACAACCAACAATCCTTTCCCTCTCTCTCTCTCTCTGATGCAGTAATTTGTAGTACTTTATATTATAATAATTGTACTTAGCTTGTAATAATTCATTTAGTTGTTATTTTAGTTTAGTCACAAGCATGTGACATTAGTAAGGGATAGGCTATAAATAGTAGGCTAGGGTTGGGGTAAATTAGTTCTGGGATATTTTGTATTTGGTATTGGTTTGTAAACAAAGTGAGCTTTGAAGCTCTTTAATGCAGGTTATCTTCCCAAAACCCTAGTTCTTCTTAATTCTCTAATTTCCTCTTATACATGCAAATACTTTGCATCATTTTGTATCAAAGCCTGAGATTTGCTGAAATTAAATCGACACAAAGCCAAACAACGCTTTTAAAACCTTTCGAACAAGACTGTTTGTCGGCGACATCCACTATCAGATCGCAAATGACCTGCGACTGTTTTCAAACCAGCCAAACCCTATTCTCGAGCCAGACGAACCTTGCGAAGTAATCGTGAACCTTGATCAACAAACCTTGGCACTTACGAACCCATTTTCGAACCCAAACAAAGCCCTGCACCATTGTTCGAAGCAGCAGACACACATATTTGTGGCTTGTGAACCAGCGACGAAGCAACTGGAACCAAACTGGTCTTGCGACTATTTCAAATCAGATCGTAAGAGAGTCGCAACACTTGTAGTGTCCATCTCCAACCTGATTGAAAAGGACTTTAAGCTTCGCAGCCTTTTGCGACCATCTTTGGGAGAGTTCCTTGGGTCGCGAACTTCCGTTGAGTCTTGTTTGGCTGAGATGACTGATTTTTGACTGAGTCAATTTTCTTTTGGGTTGATTTTGATCGGGTAAGTCCGTCTGAAATCAGATTGGTGATTTTCGATTTTGCTTTGGGGTTGCGATTATTTCAGTTGGTTGAGGTTGCAATTTTCAGCAAGTGTTCTTGGTTGTGGTTTGTGAATTGTCTTCTTGTTGGATTGTGGCTAGTTGTTGGTTTGTAATTTTCGATATCATTTTGCTTGTGTCTTGTTGGATTGTGGATTTTCTGTTGGTTTTGGTTTTAGATTTGATTCAGTTTTGGTTAATTGTGATTTCAACTTGATTGTAATTTGAGATGGTTCAAAGAGGAAGAGAATGAACTGGTAGAGGGCGAGGAAACGCCATGTATTTTGAGGATGGGACTGAATTTGATTTAGCCCATCCTATGGGACCTAAGGGTGCCCAACAATATGAAATGAAGGGATTGAGAGAGCAAATCACTACCTTAACCCTTAAGGTGAAGCGATTGCAATCTAGGGTCAAAATTCCGGAATTCTTTGGTGAAGAATTTGAGTTTGATGATTGGGTGAAACAAGCCGACGACATAATCAATTACTATAATGTAATTGAAGGAACGAAAGTGAAATAAGTGGAGAAGTGTTTGAAAGGAAGCGTTGCGGATTGGTGGCAACGAAATAAAATCCTTAGGAAGTGAATGGGAAAAACGAAAATCAAGGAGTGGTGCACAATGAGGAAGAAATTAAAAGGCAAGTTTGTACCTATTAGTTATTGTCCAACCAAAGGGGTGGAATTGCCACACAATTCCATTAAGTTGGGCTTTGATGATGAACCGAGGTTTGATGAGTACTTTGATGATGAACCTAAGTTCGATACTTTCTTGGATGAGGAGTCGATATTTGGTGATTGTTGTGAAAGTGGGTTTGAGGAAGAATTAAACCAAGACGATGACAAGGAGTCGTATGAGAACCGACATTCAATTATTTTCTTGGAAGTGTGTTTGATGAAAACTTAAGTGATGTAGATGATAAGGAATTGGAATTTATTCAAATTCTTTGGTCTCCATAGGAGAATAGCTTTGCTTCAACAAATTGTAATAATGAGTATGGCTATGAAAGTGAGTTTAGATGAAAATGTCCTTAATACTCTGGGAGATACTTTTTGTATTGGGGACGAGAATACGGTTGAATTGGAAGCTTTTGTTGAGGGGTTTGTTAAAAGTGACGCCTTCAAGTTGCCTATATGGGATGATGAGTGTGAGATTAAGTTGTGTGATCATGGGATTGAGGAGGGATGTGAAGTTGATGAATCTATGGAAAGTTCTATGGCCAAGAAAGCGAGTTTGCAATTTGAAGATCAAACATAAGTGTTATTTCCTATCTCAAGAATTGAAGAATCATGTTACCCAGACTCGGGTACGGGTGTCGGGTACAGACTCGGGCACGGTGTCGGGTTCGTCCAGTTTTCAAAGATTTTACACTATTTCAGTATTTTGAAGGGTCGGAGAGAGAAGTGCCCCTATCCGGGTGTCGTGTCGGGCACGGGTACTCTATGTATTATGAAGGGTTCGGGTAACATAGTTGAAGATACAAATGAACAAGGAGTGTCAATCACAATGTTTTCCAAGATTACTATCAAGAGGAAAGCCATCGCTGAAATGCAATTCAGAAAGCTAATTTTTAAACTTGAGGACAAGTTTTTTTTAGAGGGAGAGTCTGATGCAGTAATTTGTAGTACTTTATATAATAATAATTGTACTTAGTGTTCAAAGAGAGAATAGAGAGAAAGAGAAGGCTTAACCTAATTAGGTTAGCCCACACTTATATATATATATCAATCATATATTCAAGAAAATTACAAAAATACCCTTAATACTAATACTTATATTCTAACACTCCCCCTCAAGCTGGAGCATAGATATCTATCATGCCCAGCTTGTTACAAAGATTATAGAACGATCCTCTATTTAGAGCCTTGGTAAGAATATCTCCTAGTTGCTCACTAGACCTAACAAAAGAAGTAACAATTTCCTTTCTCATAACCATATCTCTGATAAAATGACAATCAACTTCAATATGTTTGGTCCTCTCATGAAACACTGGATTACTTGCAATGTACATAGCTGCTTGATTATCACAATACATCTTCATAGGTTTACTACTTGGAAATCCCATCTCCTGCAGAATAGTCTTCACCCATAACAACTCACACGCAGTATGAGCCATAGCTCTATACTCAGCCTCTGCACTTGATCTTGCAACTACATTTTGCTTTTTGCTCTTCCAACTGACGAGATTTCCACCAACGAACACACAAAACCCTGATACTGAACGTCTATCAAGACTGTCTCCTGCCCAACTGGCATCTGAGAAACCAACTATCTCCAAATTATCTGAAGGCTTCAACACTAAGCCTTTACCAGGGGCACCTTTTAAATACCTCAATATACGACACACTGCCTCCCAATGTGATAACTTGGGACTCTGCATAAACTGACTAACAACTCCAACAGAGAAGGTGATATCAGGTCGAGTTACGGTTAAATAAATCAACTTACCCACAAGTCTTCTATACCTTCCAACATCATTGAAGTCTTCTCCATCATCTTTACTAAACTTAATATTTGAGTCCATTGGAGTGTCGACAGGTTTTGAACCCATCAATCCTGTTTCATCTAGAAGGTCAAGGACATACTTTCTTTGAGATAAGAAAATTCCTTCCTTAGACCTTGCTACCTCAATACCCAAAAAATAACGTAGTAGCCCCAAATCCTTCATATGAAAATGCTTACTTAAATGAGATTTCAATAACTGTATACCTTCACTGTCACTGCCGGTAATCACTATATCATCCACATAAACTGCTAGAACTATCGTACCTTTCTCACAGTGTCTCACAAAAACTGAATGATCAGAACTAGTTCTTCTCAACCCATATGAACTAGCTACTTGGCTAAACTTGTCAAACCAGGCCCTTGGAGACTGTTTAAGGCCATAAATAGCTTTCTTCAACCTACATACTTTATGTGACTCCCCCTGAGCAACATACCCAGGAGGTTGCTCCATATGCACTTCCTCTTGTAGGTCACCATGAAGAAAGGCATTCTTTATGTCAAGTTGATGTAGAGGCCATCCCTTAGTAACAGCAACAGACAATAAAATGCGAACAGAATTGAGACGAGCTACAGGGGAAAAGGTTTCAAAGTAATCCACACCAAAAGTCTGAGTGTACCCTTTAGCCACCAAACGAGCTTTCAACCGTTCGACAGTACCATCCGGATGATACTTAACCACATAAACCCAACGACAACCTACAACATGTTTCCCAGAAGGAAGATCAGTTAACTCCCACGTACCATTTTTGGACAACGCCAACATCTCATCATCCATAGCACTCTTCCAACCCGGAGAAACCAATGCCTGAGTATGAGACTGAGGAACAGAGACTGAAGATAAAGCACTAACAAAAGAGCGCAATGAAGACGATAAATGAGAATATGAAACAACCTGATCAATAGGATGGTGAGTGCAAGAACGAGTACCTTTTCGAAGAGCAATGGGTAGATCATGAGATTGAGGAACCTCAGCCGAAGTGGATGAAGATGGAGGTGGAGCTGGCGGGTCATGAATACTGGATGGCTTGTCACGACGACGATACACCTGCAAGGGAGGAGAACTAGGAGGAATGGGTAAGGGAATAGTGGACGATGGAGCAAGAACATCAACATCTAAGGATGCACCGGAGGATGAAAAAAATGATGTACCTTCAAAGAAGGTGACATCTGCACTAATCACATAACGACGACTCTGAGGATTCCAGCATTTATAACCTTTTTGAGTGCGTGAATATCCCACAAATATACATTTGGTGGCCCGAGGATCCAATTTATCATGACCAGGAGTAAGAACATGAACAAATGCAACACAACCAAACACACGTGGTGGTAAGGCAAACAATGATCTATCTGGATAGAGAACAGAATGAGGAATGCCACCACTAAGAACAGATGAAGGCATTTGATTAATAAGATAACAGGCAGTGAGTACAGCATCCCCCCAAAATTGTTTAGGAACATGCATGTGCAACATAATTGTTCGGGCAACCTCAAGAAGGTGTCTATTTTTTCGTTCAGCTACCCCATTCTGTTGTGGAGTATAACCACAAGAGGATTGATGAATTATCCCCTGAGAATCACAATAGGACTGAAGAGGTCCTTTAACATATTCCAAAGCATTATCAGATTGTAAAATACGAATAGTGCAACCAAACTGAGTCATAATCTCTTTACAAAACAATTGAAAAATTGAAGAAATATCTGAACGTTCTTTCATTAAAAATAACCATGTCATCCTGGAACAATCATCCACAAAAGACACAAAATAAGAAAAACCTAATAGACTCTTATGTCTAGACGGACCCCAAACGTCGGAATGAACCAACTCAAAAGGAGTGGCCCGACGATTATTTTTACGTAAAGGAAAAGACACCCTATGATGCTTACCTAACTGGCAAGCCTCACACTCTAAACTAGACAGAGACTTAAAGGACGGAAAAACCAACTGCAAGGACTGTAGTGAAGGATGACCCAGACGGCAGTGCCATTGATGTGGTGAAACATTTGTATGTAAAGCCGTCGATTTATTCGCTATTGAATGTTGTTCCAGGTAATAAAGACCATCTCGCTCACGACCTCCACCAATCATCTTCTTCTTCGAGCTGAGGTCCTGAAAAACACAATGAGAGGGATAAAATGTTACAGAACAATTTAAAGATTTAGTAAGTTGACTGACCGATAGGAGACTAAAGGGAAATTGAGGAATATAATTTACAGATGACAATGAAAGAGATGAGGTGGGAGAAACAGGACCATGACCAATAATAGGACAAGATCGTCCATCAGCTAAAACAACAGAAGGCTGTGTGGGTGGACGAAGCAATTGTGTAAATACATTGGACTTACCAGTCATATGTGCCGAAGCCCCTGAGTCGATGACCCATGGTGAAGGAGCAGATGAAGAAAAACACGCAATATTACCTGACTGTGCAAAACCAGCAGTACTAGACAAGGATTGCTGCTGTTGCTGTTGGATTAAAGCATTGTATTCCTCGCGGGAGAGAGTGATAGACTCATTTGAAGATGCGACGGCAGGTGGAGGAGTACTAACTTCCTGTTGAGACCCAGAAGCAGTGTCAGAAGAGTACAGGGCTGGATTAGGTGAGGTCTCCCACGGCTTACCATAGATATCATAACACCTATCCACAGTATGATTGTCACCCCCGCAGTGTGTGCAATAAAGAGAACCACGGCCTTGACCAAAACCACGACCACGTCCCGGAGGACCTCCTCGTCCTCGATTACCATTAAACATAGGAGGGGAATTGCCAAAGCCACGACCACTGCGACCGCGATTATTACCAGAAAAATTGCCACGACCACGAAAGGCCCCTCTATATCCCGTAGATGTAAGAAGTGCAGAATTTTCTTTCCCAACAGGCTCAAAAGAGATGGAGGAGGACTCTGTAGTAACACGGAGCACACGAGAATACACATTGCTCAAGGATGGAATACTACCATCACCGGCCAAAATCTGTGACTTAACAGACTGAAGATTCGAATGTAAACCAGATAAGAACTTGGAGACATAAAATTCCTCTCGTTGCTTCTTGATAACGTCAACATCATTAGTGATAGGATGATACTGATTCAACTCATCCATGAGTCCCTTAAATGTACTGTAGTATTCACTAACCGGCTTATCACCCTGTTGAAGCAGAAACAAATTTTGATATACCTCATAAACGCGAGAAACATTCTTTTCCATAGAAAACGTCTCATGAACAGACTCCCAAATCTCTTTGGTTGAGGACAAGAACATGACACTTGAACACACAGTAGGTTCCATACTATTCCACAACCAGGACATAACCACATAATTCTCAGACACCCAATCTTCATAATCCTTACTATCCTTAGTCGGAGCAACAGACTCAATATATTTCAACTTCTTCCTAGCCCCTAAGGCGACTTTCATAGCTTGAGCCCACAACAAGTAATTGGACCCATTCAACTTAGTAGTGATAATTTGCATACTCACAACATCGGACGAAGAAATAAAACCTTTCTTGTCAGCCATATCAACCAAAAACAGTAGGAGTCTTATACCCAATAACGAAGGAAAAATACTAACAACGAACAAGAAGCAACATCAACGCCAATAAACTCAAACGGAACTAACCAATAAGGTCCATAAAGGGACCGAGACAACACGATCGAAGAAACCACCAATCAAAATTGCCTAATCGAGTTCTGATGTATGCGAATGTAATCCCTTGGACGGTTGGAGTTCAAAAAAAAAGTGCAGAAATCAGATCATGAACAATGCCCGATGAATAGTTACTGCATGAACAGTGTTCGATGAACAGTGTTTTCGGTGAACAGTGCTCGGTGAATAGTAACTGCGTGAACAGTGTTCGATGAACAGTGTTTTCGATGAACAGTGTTTTCGGTGAACAGTAACTGCGTGAATAGTAACTGCGTGAATAGTAACTGCGTGAACAGTGCTCGCGTGAACAGTAACTGCGTGAATAGTGATGCGGCTGTGATGGTGGTGGTGGTGGTGGTGGTGGTGTTGGTGTGCGGCACCGAGAAGCCTAGTCGGGTGGCTCTGATACCATGTTCAAAGAGAGAATAGAGAGAAAGAGAAGGCTTAACCTAATTAGGTTAGCCCACACTTATATATATATATCAATCATATATTCAAGAAAATTACAAAAATACCCTTAATACTAATACTTATATTCTAACACTTAGCATGTAATATGTCATTTAGTTGTTATTTTAGTTTAGTCACAAGCATGTGACATTAGTAAGGGTAAAATAGGCTATAAATAGTAGGTTAGGGTGAGGGTAAATTAGTTTTGGGATATTTTGTATTTGATATTGGTTTGTAAACCAAGTGAGCTTTGAAGCTCTTTAATGAAGGTTATCTTCCCAAAACCTTAGTTCTTCTTTAATTCTCTAATTTCCTCTTATACATGCAAATACTTTGCGTCACACTCCCTCTCTCTCTCTCTCTCTCTCTCTCTATCTCTCTCATTGCACTGACCTTCCTTGAGGCAAGTCAAAAATACAGGGACCTCCCTCGTGTTTTCAGACATTACATTTACCCCCCTTAAGGTTTATAATTGAGTACACATTCCCCTTCCATTAATCAACCATCAGGTACTATTCATTTATGTATTGTTTGTAATTTTTAAGGGTCAGCTTGTTCTTTCGAATCATAATGTGTTGACATTTGAAATTTAGAATTTAGAATTTATATTTTATATATTGGTTAGATTGGTAATTTCACATGCACATTAAAATTGTTTGGTTTCTATCACCCACAAGGGAGGTCAATGTATTTTTCGATATTACGAGGGAGGTCCCTGTATTTTGGACTTACCTCAGGGGAGGTGAATGTAATTTACCCCTTTTTTTGTAGGTAAAATCTAACCATTTTCAGTGGATTTTTGCAGGATTTTCTTAACCGCGTTGTAAGAGATCATGGAAGTCTTGACCTTGAGTGGCTAAGGGATGTTCCACCAGAGAAAACAAAGTAAGCCAACATAAAGAAATGTAAGCCACAGATACCCATATGATAAGAACACCCTTAAATTTGATTTTAATTATGCGTGCTTGTAGGGAGTACTTGTTGAGCATAAATGGATTGGGATTGAAAAGTGTAGAGTGTGTTCGCCTTTTGGCACTTCAACATCACGCATTCCCTGTAAGATTATATCAAAGCTCCTACTTATTGAAAATTCAGATTTCTGGATTTTTCAAATAGTGCTCACAATACATACATGTTTGTTATTTGAACAAGGTCGACACAAATGTTAACCGGATAGCTGTGCGTCTCGGATGGGTCCCGTTACAACCACTTCCCGGGGATATTCATTTACATCTTCTAGAAACGTAAGAATTATGTACCCATTAATTAGTACCGTTGCAAATTCCCAACTAAATTTAAAAATATTTTCTCCCTTCTATTGGGTACTATAGGTACCCAGTGATGGATGCCGTTCAAAAATATCTATGGCCACGCTTGTGTACTCTTGATCAACGAACATTGTAAGTCCCCACCTTTCCCACTTAAAAAGAGAAAAAGATAAATAAATATCTTTCAGATATAACTTTGCTGACCATATAATGGAATATTTTATTGAATTACTGTGTTACTTGATACAGGTATGAACTACATTATCAAATGATTACATTTGGAAAGGTAAGCTATTACCTTTGAATTGGGTTATGTCATTACAATCTTGATTTTCCTTAAATTTAATTTATGGATGAGTATATGAATGGTGACCACGTGTTTTGAATGTATATAGGTTTTCTGTACAAAGGGAAAGCCGAACTGCGGCCCATGTCCAATGAGAGGAGAGTGCAGGCACTATGCAAGTGCAGTTGCAAGGTTTGAATCACTATTACTACCTGGCTATCTGAAATGGCCTGTTTGAGAGTTCATTGTCTTAAATTAATTTACTATAAATCCAATCATCTTGATTTAGTTGATTGATAAAGTTTTCAAGCTGTCTTTTTTTTTTTTGGCTTCTTTTTTCATCATTCGTAGATTTTCTTCAGATGACGTAATTGATGATTTAAGCGTTACTTATTATTATTTTTTTTTCACGTAATTATCATTTTCTGAATAGCCTCATTCATGATCATGGATTTCGTCATTGAAATGCTTTCTTTGTTTGGGAAAGTGAAGGAAAACACCAAGGAACACACTTTCTTTGTTTGGTTAGTAAATAAAATAGCGTGGAAAATAGGAATTAAAAGAAATTTTAGTGAGACAGAAATTAATTTTTTTCTTAACGATTATATTGTAAAATTTCTAACTTTTAGTTAAGGATGGAGGAAAACTCAGCGGATCTAGTGTTCGTTTCCTTTTTCTTTCCCTTCTCTAAATCCACAAAATCTAAGAGAGCCTAAGGAAAATTTTCTAAGAGGAAGAATTAAACTTTTGAAATATTAAGAGTCACTTCCATTCCTTTTCTTGATTTCCTCCTATATTGGATTTTTTTCTCGAGTTTCCAAGATTTTAAAGCAGGAAGGAAAACACTAAGGCTTTTTTTGGTTCTTGGGTTTAATGAGGGAAAATAGAAAGAAAACATAGAGGAAAACCTTTGCCTTTGTTGAAAATAGGGAAAAAAAGAGAATAAGTTGAGAAACGTATTAAACATTTTGAATGTTGTCAGTCATTTCCATTACTTTTTTTCTTTTCTTGCAATTATATTTTTCGAATTTTTAATTTTTAATATTATTTAAGCATGGAGCAAAACACAAGGGAAAGCATGAGGGAGCTAGTTTTCCTTCTTGTTCTCCCTTCCATTTTCTTTTCCCTTACACAAGCAGAGCCTAGGGAAATAGTTTTTGCTTCTCTTTTTCTCATTCCTTTCCTTTTCGTCCACTGGTGCATAAAAGTCTCAATAGTCCATGACGCACATTTCATAAGTCAAATTACTAGTACAACATGTTAATGCAGTGCAAGGCTTGCCCTGCCCGCGCCCCCAGACCGAAGAGTGGTTAGTTCAAAGGATAATCCAATTCCGTCTTTTCAAAACCTTGACATGCATATCACTCAAACAGCACTTTCCCTTCTCAAGGCTAACTTGTCAGATAAATATCAAAGCACAAGATGTGAACCCATCATTGAATATCCGGCATCTCCCGAGCCTGAATGTTCCGAACCACAGGCTCCGGACATAGAAGACTATTACTCTGAATCAAATAATGAAATACCCACTCTCAGGCTTAATGCTGACGAGTTGAAAGAGAACTTGTTGGATTATCTGAGCAAGATTAGTATGCCATTACCAGAAGATGATATGTCAAAAGCTCTTGTTCTTTTGACTTCTGAAGCTGCCTTCAAGCCTGCGCCCAAGCTGAAGTCTGTGAGCCGGTTAAGAACAGTGCACCATGTGTAAGTAGTCTCATATTTACTTCGTATTTATTTCAAACTAATTAAAAGTTACCAAATTTTAATCTTCACAACATAGTAGAATGATGTAGAACTTATGCCAACTCATATGGTAAGATGAGAAAAGCATCGAAATCGAAAATTGATGTTGGGATGACTTTTGGAAACTCAACGTTGGGGATTTTGACCAAAAACTACAGGGTGTGACCTCAAAGCTATTTGGTGTAGG
The DNA here is from genome assembly GCA_033977485.1 of Hydrangea macrophylla. Lineage (NCBI taxonomy): Eukaryota > Viridiplantae > Streptophyta > Magnoliopsida > Cornales > Hydrangeaceae > Hydrangea > Hydrangea macrophylla. Next base: position 40,937,378 of record CM066986.1, read on the forward strand.
TACGTTAGGCCCTTGTTTGTTTCATGGATTTAGTGAGCAAAAAGGTAAGAAAGTATTTAGGCAGGCATCTTTATTTTTGGTTACTAATGTAAAGGCAAAAAAAATCTAGTACTTTGTAGTTATAGCGTAGTTCCACTTTGGGCCCTGCATTTTCAATTGCAACACTATGGGCTGTCGATTGATAAATGCGTGTCAATTAAGGACAATGTTGACGGTGTCAAAAAAATAAATAAAAAATGACGGAATGGACTACGTGGCTCAAAACATTTAACTGTTGAACACTTGGTACCTTGTAATTGCACAAAGTTCCATTTTGGGCTGTCCATGGGGTTCATTTTATTATTTAATTTTACGCCGTTAATCATTGCCCTTAATTGACACGCATTTATCAATCTAAGGCCCAAAGTGTTGCAATTGAAATGTAGGGCCCAAAGGGTACTAAAATATACTATAGGCTATAGCCTAATGAAAATGGTGAGGAAAATAGAATTGAAATGAATATAGGGTAAAAAAAATAAAATAGATTTAAAGTTTTTTAGTCGACATGTTACTTATTATGATATTTTCTTAATCTTCTGTGATATTTGTCAATGAACACTAAGGCTCTGTGGATTTAGTGAGAGAAAAGAAAGGAAAGCACCAAAGAAAACGTTCTCTTTGTTTGGTTACTAAGGAACACAGAGAGAGAACTAGGATGGAAACGAAAATCAATTAAAAATTTTGAATTTTGTGAGTCACGTTCCTCCCTTTTTTTTGCGAATTCACTCTAATATTTGCAAAATTCTTAACTTCCAATGTTATTTGAGAATCCGGGAAAATAAAAGGGAAAACACCTAGGAACTAGTTTTCCTTCTTGCTTTCTTTTCCCTTCTCTTTTTCTTCAATGAATCCGCAAATCAAAGCAAGCGTTGGTGCATGTACTTGGTAAGGAAAAAGAAAGGGAAACTCTTAAGACAAACGGTTTTCGTTGTTTGGTTTCCAAGGAAAATATGAGAAAAAAAGGAAGGAAAAGAAAATATAGTACAAAGTAAATTAAAAATTTTGATTTATGCGAGTCATTTCCTCCCTCTTTCTTATGCTACAGTATTATTCTAGATTTTCTTAACCAAAATGTTTTTTAAGCTTGGAGAAAAAAATGGGTGCTACTCAAGCTAGTATTCCCTTCCCCCCACCCCCCCTTTTCCCGTTTATTTTCCTTCAATGAATTCGCAAAGCAAACAAAGCCCAAGGAAAGGGTTTTCCTTCTCGTTTTCGTTGCTCTTTCTTTTCCATCTCTAGATTTGCTTACCAAATGGAGTAGGGCTTCGAGAAGAAAAATTTCTTACTCAATATTTTTTAGAAACCGATTGGCTAAAACTTTAAATTTAGGAAACATGTATTGGATAATAATATGATTGTTACACAATGTATAGGTAATTTTACATCTCAGACTTGATCCAACATAAACCTGTAGATCAAGCCTAACATATTCTATGCTAACTATTTTCAATATTTTTTTAATAGCTATGAGCTTCCAGATACACACCCTCTAGTGGAAACAGTGAGTAACTTATCCTCCATACAAGTATTTCAAATGTCATAGAATTATATGCATTATATATAGTTTTGATACACTCATTTTGAATACTACAGCTAGATAAGCGGGAACCGGATGATCCATGTCCTTACCTTCTTGCTATATGGATACAAGGTACAAAATTGACATACTAATGTATTATGCTATGTTCGGTAAGAAGGATTGAGGGAAGGAAGGAAAGGTAAAGGGGGGGATGTGGGGAGAAGAGGAGAAAACCCCTTGTTTTGGTAATGTGGAAGAGAATCCTCTCCCCCTGGATACCTCTTCCTTCCATACTCCCACTTTCCAACCCTCTTACCAAACACGGCATTAAGGTCAAATGATTATGGATAAATTATTGTTAAAATCGTTCGATTCGCGATACGAATCATGCGATTCGATACGATTCACAAGTGGAACGATTAGAATAGCAGGTATGAATCGCAATGCATCTATAATCGTTCTCGTATCGTTAGAATCGTAACATATCAAATCGGAAATCACGATTCAACGATTCTTTGCGCAAGTTGTTCGAGTGGCTCACACAGACCTGTGACCCAGTATGAAGCCCATAGAAGTGCCTACCCGAATACGAAGCCCATAGAAGGCTGTTCGACTGGTTTAGACAGGTGACAGACCTGCGTATGTTCTGGGGTTTTGTTTTTGGTTTTTTCCCTTTGAAAAAATCTAGGCTTCCGACAGAGAAGAGTAAACCCTAATATAATATTATAAACTATAAACATCTTATACACTAATGACATATATTGGCTGTCCACTTATCAAATCTAATAATAATTACTATATATTGGAAACATATTACTATATACTTCCATGACAGGGGTTGCCGACAGAAAAAGCTGAAGAGTAGTCCAAGCCCTAATATAATATTATTATATATATGGTCTAACCCTAATATAATAACCAAACCAAGCCTTGTGTCCCAATCAGCTGGGGTCAGCTGTATGAATCATTTTTCTCCATTCTGCACGATCAAGAGCTATATGTTCATTTAAATTATATATATTCATATCTTGTTGCACTACATATTCCCAAGTCAGTCTAGGTCTGCCTCTCTCTCTAACTATTCCAGGCACTACGATCTTATCACTCTTTCGCACAGGTGCATCTACAGGTCTTCATTGCACATGGCCGAACCATCTAAAGTCTATTTTCCCTCAACTTAACCTCAATATGTGTTACTCCTACAGTCTCTCGGATGTACTCATTTCTAATTCTATCTTTCGTAGTCTTATCACACATCCATCTTAGCATCCTCATCTCAGCTACGCTCATTTTGCTAATGTGTTGTTTCTTAGTTGCCCAACACTTTGTCCCGTAGAGCATAGCTGGTCTAATAGTTGCCCTATAAAATTTTCCTTTCAATTTTGCTAGTATTCTCCAGTCACATAATACTCCAGAAGCACTCCTCCACTTAAGCCAACCTACTTTAATTCTATGGGTCACGTCATCACCAATCTCTCCATCTCTACTGATCATTGAATCTAGATAGCGAAAGTGTTCCCTCTTTGGGATCTCCTGCTCTTCGATCTTCACTGCTTCGTTGTCTCTACTTCCACTGTTGCTAAAACTATATTCCATGTATTCTGTTTTCGTCCTACTTATCTTTAACCCCTTAGTCTCCAGTGTTACTCTCCAAGCTTCCAGTTTAGTGTTGAGTCCCCCTTTAGTCTCATCAACCAAGACAATATCATCTGCGAACAACATACACCATGGGACTTCATCTTGAATGTGTCTAGTAAATTCATCCATAATTAGGGCGAACAAATAAGGGCTCAAGGCCGACCCATGGTGTAGGCCTACTGTAACTGGGAATTGGCTTGTTTCTCCGGCTGGTGATCTAATTGTAGTAACCGCTTCATCATACATATCCTTCACCACGTCAATATAACCATTGGTCACTCCCTTCTTCTCTAGAACCCACCAAATTAAATCTCTAGGCACTCTATCATAATCTTTCTCTCAATCAATAAAAACCATATGTAGATATTTTTTCTTCTCCCTGTACTTTTCCATTAGTCTCCTAAGTAAATAAATTGCTTCCATAGTTGATCTCCCAGGCATAAATCCAAATTGATTTTCTGACACTGATGTTGCGCCTCTTAAGCGATACTCCATCACTCTCTCCCACAGCTTCATAGTATGGCTCATCAACTTAATACCTCTATAGTTGCATTGTTGTACATCTCCTTTATTCTTATATATAGGCACTTGGATGCTCTTCCTCCACTCATCAGGCATTTTTTTAGTCATTAAAATCCTATTAAAAACTTTTGTAAGCCAAGATGCCCCCACATCTCCCAAGCATTTCCAAACCTCAATGAGGATCCCATCTAGTCCTAAGGCCTTGTTGGGTTTCATCTTCTTCAAAGCAAATTCCACCTCAAACTTCCTTATTCTCCGATAGAATCTGTATTCTCTAGTTTCATCGCAACTTCCAGTTTCTTCTTCATATTATCTTATCCATATGTTTTTCATTCAGCAACTTCTCAAAATAGCTGTTCCACCTTTCCTTAATCTCTTCGTTGTTCACTAATACCCTAGAGTCATTGCTTTTTATACACTTAACCTGATTAATGTCTCTTGTTTTCCTTTCTCTCGACTTAGCAAGCTTATATATACATTTTTCTCCCTCTCTAGTGTCTAGCTTGGTGTAGAAATCGTCATAGGCTTCCATTTTAGCAACTCTAACTGTACTTTTAACCTCCTTATTTGCACATTTATAGCTCTTGAAGTTTTTCTCACTTCTATCACTTTGCCACTTCTTAAAGCAATCTTTTTTTGTTTTTATTTCAGCTTGTACCTCTTCATTCCATCACCAAGTATTTTTAGATTCTAACCCTCTTCCCTTCGTTTCTCCAAGGACCTCCTTCTATATTCTATCCTACATAGTATTGCTTCCATCTTCCAAATTCCAAGGTGCTTCTGTATACATTCTTTTTTGGAATATTGCTTGCTAGTTTCTCGCCTTTAAGGTTATAGGGTCTTTTTTAGTACGACGTTGTCCTTTTATATGGATATCTAAAATAGTAAGTCTATGTTGAGATGTTAAACTCTCCCTTGGGATGACCTTACAGTCTTTACATGCTAAGCAGTCTGCCTTTCTCACAAGGAACAAATCGATCTGGCTTCTATTAGATCCACACTTAAAGGTTATCAAGTATTCTTCCCTCTTTTTGAAAAAGGTGTTTGCTACTTCAAGATCATATACTACGGCGAAATCTAGAATACTCACCCTGCCTCATTTTGATCTCCAAAACCATACCCCCCATGCACCCTTTCATATCCAGTTCTATCTTTGCCTACATGGCCATTAAAATCTCCACCTACAATTATCTTCTCTCCTCCCGGTATTTCTTGCATTAAAGCGTCCAACTCATCCCAGAATTGTCTTTTAGTGTGATCATCCAATCCTACTTGGGGTGTATGCACTAATCACATTAATTATATCCACTTCACTCGTAGTTTGATAAGCAATATTCTGTCTCCTTTCCTCGTGACTGTCACAACTTTATCCTTGAGGTTCTTGTCAACCACGATTTCGACACTATTTCTATGCCTATCTTTCCCCTTTTAGAATATCTTATACCCGGTCTTTTCTACCTCCTTAGCTTTCTCTTCAACCCACTTTGTTTCTTATGAACATAATACATTAACCTTCCTTCTAATCATAGTGTCTACTAGTTCCATAGCTTTACCTGTTAAGGTTCCTATATTCCAAGTTGCTAACCTAAGCCTATAGTTCTGGACTAGTTTCTTTACCCGCGGTGGCCCAAATGAGCGCGGGAACCCTTGCTTATTTAACACCGCACCCGGGCATCGATGCGGTGTCCCTTGCACATTTTTCGAAACACCCGAAGGCAGGTGCAACGCGTTGCTTAAAGGAACGCCCTAGCATTTACACGAGTATTCATATATGGATTCATATCATAAGTATCCGATGGTTTTTTTTTTTTTACGTGTTGGCTGTCAAGCTACCTAATGCACTAAACCCTCCTCTTTTATCCGGGCTTGGGATCGGCAGTGTTGAAACAACCCAGACAGAGTTTCTAACTCTAATATAATATTCTAACAAATATTATATTATATTACCTATAGGCTAGTGACCCTAATAGCATACTTTCAAAACCCAATTGTGAATTTGACTGCCGAGAGCTTTTCAAAGCTCTAATTGTAGTTTTTTTAAAATAAAAAAGAAAAAAGAAAAAAAAAAGGAAAAAAAAGAAGAAATAGTGGCCCCAAACCCTTATAAGTTGTATTGTAGGGTTTGTTATAAACAAAAACACTTTTCTTTTATGTTTTATTCTACATAGTTTTTTTTAAAAAATATCATTTCTATAGTTTTTTTTATTTGTTACCGAATCTTACGATTCGTGAATCCCGATTCGATTCACTTGTCTCATTTCGATTCACGATAAGAATCCCGATTTAACAACTCATAAATATGATTTGTGTATGTGCTGGATACAGCATTCTAATTTTCAGATGTCATCTTCTGTTTTTTCATAGACTTTTTTCCCCAAACAAGATTTCCATATATTTCATTTGTCTCTCTAACATGCAAATTTATTTTGGAATGTGTTCTATTAGCGGAAGCTACAAATTCTGCAGTATCACAATGCAACTCTCAGGCATCAGAACTATGCAATGAGTGTAATAGTTTTCAACAAGAGGATTCCCAAACAGTCCGCGGAACAATTTTGGTGAGGGAAAACCATAGTAACCTGCTTGGTTGTCACTTAATAAAATTCACTCATAATTTTGTCTAGTTTTATAGAATTGGAATAGCACATCATGGATAAAGCCATCTAGAAAAGAGAAGACTTCATCACAATTCCTACTCTTTGATCATTTTTAGACTTCATTGAAATGGTGGTTTTAAGCATCGGTTTTGAAATGAACACCATTTTCTAGATGGACCAACTCTGATGTGAGTTTTCAATTCAAATGTTATTGCATACAAGGAACGGCCAAACAGGCAATAACTATTTACGCATGATGATGTTGGAACTGCAACATATTAAACTAAACTATATGATAGAATATGTATGCATACATATCTTAAAAAATTGAATACTTACACATAGAACAACCTATAAACAGATACCATGTCGAACAGCAATGAGAGGGAGATTTCCACTCAACGGAACGTACTTTCAGGTTAATGAGGTAAATTTACTATTAATATTGTGCTTTCCAAACTCGTCTAATTCACCTCCACAATTCATTAGGAAATAATTAGGTTTCTGTTTTACCAAACAAGCATATTATGTTTTATGCAGGTGTTTGCTGATAATGAATCTATGAAACACCCAATAAATGTACCTAGAGCATGGATATGGCATCTGCATCGACGAGATTTATATTGTGCAACCCAAGTTACATCAATTTTTAAAGGTCTGATCATTAGAAAATACGACTAAAATATAGCCTGTTATTTAGTTTTTATTCTGTTTATTTTTCAAAAAAATTTAATTTTTTTTAATCATAATCAGTTTGAATTGGAATTTTGACTTGCAAAAGTGTCGTGTGTAAACCAGGGTTGTCAACAGAGGAAGTTCAGTATTGCTTTTGGAGAGGTATGAAATGAAATCCTTTGTATATTGTAGCAGATTTCTAAGGTTGTGCTTGGAATAACATTTCATCAACTATAGTATATTATTCTCTTCATTATCAAGTATATAAATGCTTTACTATAATACAGTGTTTGTTTTTTTCAAAAAAATAAGTCTATTTTTCTTCTGCTTTTAAACTTTTAAACTGGAAGTGATATTTTGCATATGAGAACATGAGTTGGGGCTTGACGAAGCCCCTTGCTCCTCGGCTTTTATAGCAATTAAGTCTCATTATTTCATATTTCTATTTCCATCTCCAACTCTCTTTCACTTTTTTATCTCTAGCTATATCTAAAATCCGACAACATTTATACATTTACCACAAAAGCAAAAAAGTTTCTTCTGGACCCATGCATGATAAGGACAAAGATACAAATTTATAAAATATGTTTACATTACAAACTAACAGCTCTACTTTTAAGAAAATACACTCTTATCAGAAAAATGAAATGAACAATGGAAAAAGAAGATGCAGAAGCATTCTACTCAGAAGGAACCTTACCCAAATTAGGCAAAGCAGAGAAAGGGAATTGACATAGGCTAAACAAGGTTCAAATCGTACACCTATAGTTCTGAAAGAGTGCAGTTTTGCTCACCAAAATTGCTCACCTTTTGCTCACTCTCCTTTCCTATTGGCTTAATGCAGTGGGGTCCAGTACTTTACACCAGTAATTAATTCTCATTTAATCCTGGGTCCCACTGCATTAGCCAATGAGAGAGGAGGGTGAGCAAAGGTGAGCAATTTTGGGGGTGATAAAAAATGTATTCATTCTGAAATGGTAAACCTCCCTACCCGCCCGCCACTTTTGTTAACCACTTAATATTGAGTTAGATTATACATGATCTGAGCACTTCTCTATAGCCTATACAGTGTTTGCCCCTTCACTTCTTGGCTATGAGAATGTATGTATCCCTATTTGGCAGTGACACATATTATGAATCTCCTGAATGTACAATGTCAATCATGCAGTTATAGTATAGAGAAATGCCTTCCCTAAAGACTTGAACCTTAGGAACATGTGTTCATAATAAACACACTGTATTTGCACCGCATATGTATGAATAAGCATGTATTATACATATAGGCATATTTACCCGTGTTTAAGCATAAGTTTGGGCTTTTATTTATATATCCATGTTATTATACCGTGGGAGGGTTAGACGACGCACCCTTACTCCATTAAAACCGTTCAACTGACTATGTTAATACCAGTTTACCACTACTACTCGTGTCGCTAACTTACCATACATGTAATTCCTGAGAAATTCCCAGGCGTAGTTGTGATTTTAACGATATTTGAGCATTAAAATTCTCTAGTTCTTTGTATCTTGGCGCGCGCGCGCACACGTGCAAGTTCCAGCAAAAATATATCAATTCAGCTATATCTCTTCGTAGTACTCATCTACATCCTGTTCAAATGTGGTGGTGTTTTCAATTTGCTGCAGGATTTGTTTGTGTAAGGGCTTTTGACAGAAAGACTCGTGCACCCGTACGTTTGGATCACAAGTTCTATGTTAGAGGTACAAGTACAGGAAAGAGAAAAGAGAGCCCGTGACAAGTAGGATTTGCGAACACGGTTACAGAACTATTAACCTCATTTTTTGACTCCAAAGCAGGCCTTAATGTGCTTGGTTAATATAATTTTTTTTTTTGGAAAATGTATATAGAAGAAAGTGAACAAGTTTATTGGAAGTCATAGGATTTTGACAGAAATAAATTTCATTCGTGGGAAGTTCATGAGCTTTACACACAAATTTGATGTAGAACTTCTCATTCCCGTGGGGTAAATCCATTCAGTTCTAATGTTCGCTTTTCTTTTCTTTTCTTTTCGTTCACTACTAGGACAGCCGTGCAAGACACTGGTGTTCAATTTGGTAGGAAAAAAATGGAACGTATTTTTTATTTTATTTCATTTATTTATTTATTATTATTATTATTATTATTATTTTTATTTTTAGTGTAGAAGAAAGAGAAATAAGTTATATTAATTCTTAAGATGGTGTTAGAAAAAATATGCTTGAACAACAACTATATCAATTACGTTAAACTTTCAATTCTTGTTGGATAAATAGTTGGACGAATAAAAAAGTTCAAAAATTTAAAGTGAAGAATTTTATAGACTAACATTTACTTGCTATTTCTTTGACCAGCTAGAAATTGTGTTCGAGATTTGTAGGCAAAATTTTTGAGTCAAAGTAGAGAATAGAGAAATAAAATGTAGTTGCCTTTATTGTGGATATATTTTATAGATTTATGATTTGAAAAACAAGTGAAATCAAACATTAAACCCTAAATGTATTGAACATGCACTGTCGTCAAAAGAATCGAGTTATTTGAATAATCTTCATATTTAATAATTGTATACACTTTAAATTTTTACAAAAGTGTAATTTGATAATTCAATTTATAATTGTACACAATTTAAACTTTAAGCCTCTTTTTTTAACATTAACATTAACATAACATAACATATAGATTAAAAAAAGGATAATTTATAAAAGGCTAAAGGGGAATTTGGTAATCTGATTTAACAAAAGAGTAATTTGCAAAAGGCATAAGGGTAATTTGATTATTCAATTATAGTTGTACACACTTTAAACTTTACAAAAGGCAAAATGTTAATTTAATATAATAAAATAAAATATGTACATATCTACACACAAGGGTAATTACAAAAGATAAATGGGTAATTTGGTAATTCAATTTAACAAACGGATAATTTGCTAAGTCAATTTATAATTGTACACTTTAAATACATAAATAATAACAATAAATTATAGTATGTATATATATATATATATATATATTAAAGATTCTCTAAAGAGGGCTACCTCTCTTTATTAAAGAGAGGATTTCTTTTTGGCCGTAGGATTGTGTTTAAAACTGTAAAATGACAAAACTGCCATTAATGAAAACACGATCCGACGGCCAAAACAGAAGCCCTCTCTTTAATAAAGAGAGGGCGCCCTCTTTATAGCCTGACTGTATATACAAAATAGTAATTTACACAAGTGACTTAAGGTTTGTTTGGCCCAATTCAAAGATTTCTTAACAGATGCCTTAAGGCTCAAACAAGCCTTGCCAAAGAGTCCTTAATTTCTAAAAGTAAGTTAAAGGCTTGTTTGGTAAGTGAAAGACAAAAGGCAAAAGGATAGTTGGTACTTCAATTCAACAAAAGGGTAATTTACAAAAGGCAAAAGGGTAATTTGGTATTTCAATTTATAATTTTACACACTTCAAATACATAAATAATAATAATAATAAAAAATTATAATAAGTATATATATATATATATACGCACACACACAAATGTACGAAAGCGTAACTTATAAAAGTAACTCAATGCTAGTTTGGTAATTCAAAGATTCCTTAAGAGATGCTTTAAGCCTCAAACAAAGCTTCTTTTGTAACTTAAGCCTTGTTTGAGGCTTAAGGCATCTTTTAAGGAATCTTTGAATTACCAAACTAGCCTTAAGTTACTTTTAAATAGTAACTTGATGTAGATAGATATGATGCGAAATTTCCAAATAATCAAATTAGAAATAAAAATGACAAATTAGGCCAAATCGATTTAAAATTTTTGAAGATTCATTTAAAGATGCCCTGAGGCACTTTTAATATAATGAATGATAATGGTATAGAAATATATCAACCAAAAAATTCATTGGGCAAACTATAAAGTTTTACGGGAACCTTGGCACCATAGTGTGCCTTAGTCCCTCACTAAATCCAAAAACTATGCGAAGCCTAAATTTCAGTGTTTTCTTTTTTTTTTTTTTTTTTCTTTTTCGTCACTAAATCCGGGAATTCTATTCTTTTCTCCCTTTAATTCTCAAAATTACTAAGGGCTAAAGGCACTCTATGGTGCCAAGGTGCTCCCTACGACCTTGCGCAAGAAACTTTTTGGCATTTCAAACTTGTGGGTTTGTCAAATCAGTGTATATCCTTTAATTGGCAAATGCACTGTTTAAATACTCTTTGGGAGTACTACAGTGTTTGAACTTAGCAACCTATTTGGAAATTCTTTAAATTAAGAGCCTGTTTCTGAATGCTTTATAATATAGGATTTGGTTAAGTCACAGCCTTACCTTTTGTTTGATTTTTATGAAAGTTTTTCCAATTTGACATTGAGCCAATTTTAGCAGTAGAGATATTAGATTAACACCAATTCCGCCAACTCTTGTGTAAGAAATGGATGTTCATACCACACTTGGATTCGTTTTGAAGTCATTTCCATAAAGATTTTGAATGAATAGCAACTTTGTACACCTCTACTTGGGATTGTAACAGTTACATGATTATACATACGTATATGACAACACAAACCGAATCTCAGACTAATGGAAGTCCTAAATTCTGGTGGGTGGTTAGAGCAGACGACCAACAGCTCATTAAGGCCTATGATGCTGAGTGTAGATATAGTCCTAGTGTGCCCTGCAACTATTCTTCTCTTCAAGTACTCATCATCTCACTTTCACAAATCTCCAAACCCATCAACTTCTGCAAAAAGCATTCCAAAAACCAAACCACAGTTACAGCACCAACTAGCGCATTGCTAGCTAAATTTCCACTTAAAACACTTCCCTCGTGTAGTTTAGCTAGGGTTGCAACTTGGACGAACTTGGCTTAATTTTAGCACTATCTAGGCTCACCCTGAGTTCTAGTGTAGTGTGCCCAACCCCCCGGCTTGAGCCCGACCAACCTAACCCAAGTCCGATCCCCATTTTACTACTCAAGCCCGTTGCAATAAAGAAACAACTTCCATAGAATATCAAATCTAGTTTTTTTTTGTTTCAAATTTGAGAAAAAAAACCTGTACCTACAAATTTAAATTTTCAACATAATCTAATGAGATATACTTGCTACTAAAAACGTAAAAATGAATCCTACGACTAAAAAGAATACATAGATAAAATACAATGCAACTACAATAAATAAATATAAAGTGTATATATATATGTATAAGTTCGAGATTGGGATTGGGTTATTCTAGTTACAATAGAAATTGGGAAAAGATAAAATATTGTTTACACTCCCAATGTTTATATAGTGTTACAAGAATAATGAAAGAAAGGAAAGAAAATAAAATGAAATAAAAACAATAAAGGACTTAACTATGGTCAACATGACATATAATTACGTAAATAAAATCCCGTAACAATCTCTTAATTCCAACACTCCCCCTCAAGCTGGAGGGGAGACATTGACGAGCCCTAGCTTGCCAAGAGACTACTATAGAATCGTTAGACCAACAAACTATCGGCGGTTTGATCATATGAGGGAACAAAGCTCGGTGTAATAACTCCGGACCGAATTTTTCCAGGATGAAGTAAATATCAACCTCTACATGCTTAGTTCTCTCATGAAGGACAGAGTCAGAGAACAACATAATGGAGGGCATGTTATCACAACACAAAGTGGATGAGCCCGCTACTGGAAAACCTAACTCGTTTAGAAGAGACCGAAGCCAAAGAAGTTCATATGTGCCCTGACCCATGGCACGAAACTTAGCTTTAGTAGAAGAACACAAGACAACAACTTGCTTCTTACTCTTCAAAGTTATGAGATGACTACCATGAAAAGTACAAAGTCTGGGAGTAGAATGCCTGTCACTCCTATAGCTTGCATAATCCGTGTATGTAAAGCAAGAGAAAACTAACTAAGGTCATGCTGTAAAGAAAATCCCAAGACCAGGACAAGTCTTGAGGTACTGAAGGATATGGTAGACAACATCCAAATGAGAGGTACGTGGTGATTGCATAAATTGGCTCATAACATTGACAGCAAATGTGAGATACGGTCTTGTGTTCGTTAGATAGACGAGACATCCCACAAGATGTTAATACACTGAAGGATCCGGTAATAGCTCTCCCATCTCTGCAGTTAACTTAAGGTTTGGGTCCATAGGAAAAGAGGCAGGGCCTATATCCAAGCATACCTGTATCCTGAAGAAGATCAAGAGAATATTTCCTCTGGGATAAAGAGATACCTTGGCAAGACCTAGCAACCTCAATACCAAGAAAATAACGAAGAGGACCCAAATCCTTAATATCAAACGACATAACAAGATCACGCTTCACTTGAACAATGCCAGGTGCATCATCACCAGGAATAATGATATCATCTGTCACGCCCCGACGTAGCATAAATAGGGAAAGCGTTTAATTTCCTTTATGGACCTGTAGGTCGTGATAGTTTGAAGGATCGATTCCGTCCCAAACGTCAACAACAAAAATATAATAATCAGAGCAGAGCAATCAAGGTTTACAATATTTTTCTAACTTAATAGTTATTACAGCACGGGGTCTCTAAAGGCACAAACCGCCTTAAATTAAAACAATAACTTAACATCTATTACAATCATCTATATTACAAAACAGTTCATAAATTAAAGTATAGGATATTGATAACAGTTTTATCTTCCAAACGCAGCCGTTCTCAGTTAGCATAGTCATAATGTTCCGCTTGATCAAAACCTGAAAAGCCTAGACACGAATGTCCAGGACGCATCAACGTCGTCAGCTTCAAGAAGCTGGTGAGTATTAAAAACATAACTTTGAATGTAACACATACTCATTTACCATTTTCAAATTCCCATTTAATTCAACAAGTTTACATTAGAGTAAAGAGTTCATCTTAGAAAACAACCACAATATCATTTGAAAGCTATAATTCACATATATGTGACCGTGTATGAAAACAATGCACCATCTCATCTTACCGACTCTTTTCTCTCGACAAACACAATAACCCACCATCTCACACCAGTATCTTTGAAATACTCCGATAGCCACACTTTAGCACAGGGGTGCCAGGGAATGTCCAGTTACCTCACACTTTAGCACGGGTGCCAGGGAATGTCCAATGCCTCACACTTTAGTACCTAATCCGCCTCGCAAATACATCACACAGTATCCAGACTCGAGTACCAGGGAGTGTCCGTAGGCCACACTTTAGCACTACCATGGGTGCCAGGGAATGTCCAAGTTTGGCGTCACACACTTTAACGCTACCATTGGCGTTAGGGAGTGTCCAGTTTTGCCACCGTCGCATTTCAAAGACACTCTAGCCGTAATCTCAACCACAACACACTTTGGTACTCACTTTGTTGGGTTTGTGCCCTCAAACCATTACTTTATATAGGAGACATTGACATTTTAATATATGGATATCAGCTTTACATTTTATGATGTATGTTTCTTTCATGAGATGATTGTTTAATCCATAAGTATCATAGTAAGTATTTCGTGTGTGTATGAGATACATACAATGAGATACGAATTACTATTCTTTGATACATAAAGCTTGTCACAGTGGATGATGAGACTGGATATCTCATCAGGTATACACTGTAGCATCATTAACTACCATTGGATGGAGTGATAAATCTCAATCACTAGAGTGTGACTCTTGGTTAGTATGCTAGTGCTTATAGTGCATTGACGGACCTGAGTTTCCTATTGACACTCAAGGCTGTCAATCAGTCGATAGGAACTCATAACTTGTGTAAGGTACGTGTTCTCAATCTTGAGACGATTATGAACACAGACTGTGGATATGACTGCTTTGACTTACCAATCAGTGAGGTCTATAGAAGATCAACACCTGGGTATCTTGGGTATGTTATGTTCACGGGGTTGTGAACATATATTGTCAAGATAGAATCTACCCTCTGATTCAGAGTAAGCATTCCCTTGAGAATGTCACCAAGTTGATTACTGAGAACTGCAGTCTTGTTGATAATAGTTATCGACATGTTTGGTAATCATGAGAGGTGAATGGGACTCAAGGAATACAAGAAGTAATTATGATTCAGGTTGACAGTAACAGTTATCCGACTACCTGAATATGATTTGCGAATGCTGACGGTAGAGGGACATTAGTACACCATACAAGTCTAGTCATCGCTTCGGATATGTTCTTTTGCGTTGGAGTTCAGTTATCGTTTTATAGTGGAGTAAACGTTAACTGACCAGTTAGTTAGTTTGCTGATCAAAGAGTTTGGTCATGGTAATTAACAAACTGGTCTGAGCCAACAATAAAGAGCCTAGGAGGTCCTACTCTTAGCTCCGCCAGGATGCTTGGAAAGACACTTGAGGGAGCTATCAAGACAAGTTCGATCGATTGAAGTATGTTCGATCGATTGAGGTCATGGTAGGTTCGATCGATCTAGGATTGTTCGATCGATCGAAGATTCGATCGATCGAATTCACTTCGATCGGTCGAAGTTTAGGTCGGTTATGGAAATCTATAAATAGGGCAGCTGCGTTCTGGAAAAGATTGATCGTCGTTCTTATACGCAGAAGCTGCAGAAACTATAATAGTTTTCCCAAACCTTCCTATACTCTATATTAGGTTTCCCACCAACCCTAGTCTTTCCGGCAGGCATCCGCAAGAGTCATAAGGGTGAAGATCATCTAGTGGAGGCATCTGAAAGTTGAAGTTCAGAACTGGGTTCAAGACACTAAGGTATAACTCTTGTTCCCTCATGTGCGCATCTATAGAGTTGATGGGTAGTAGATCCGGGCATGCCAATTAAGTCTTATAACTTGATTTTTCCGCTGCGCGTTTAAACTTAGAACTTAAACCGGTTTTTCCAACACACTTACCAGGGAGTGTCCACAATACAATCTCAACCACATACTCTATACCACACTGACCATTACTCTTTTCCACATTGACCAACACTCACACTCACCATGCATGTACAACTGACACCATATGAATGTCGTGCAACAGAACATATGAAATGTCGGGATTGATAACCATGTATATTTGAAAAGAATCGAAATCATGATCGTCCTTTAATAACAAAAACGTAATCTGTTTTAACATAACTTCCAAACAGAGCCTTAAAAACTCATAAAATATCATCCTAACAGTCCCTTAGCAAAAAACAGACAAAAATCAGAAACTGTCAGAAGTCGCGCATGCAGTCTGCTCGCGCGATATGCCCATTTTCCTTTTTTATTATAAAAGTTTCCTTACTGCCTGGGAACGGACAAATCGCGTGCGCGGGCCGCTCGCGCGATTTGCCCAATTTTTGTTTTTCTTTTTAAAACCTTTTCTGTCTGCCTGAAACCAGCCACCTCGTGCGCGCGGGTCACTCGCACGATTACGCGTGCGAGTTTCAGCAGAAGCTTTGTCTTCTTCACTGGAACTCCCCTGTTTCAGAATTTTAGGGTCTTTTTGACCCATTTTGCAATCTGTGACTATATATATCATACAATATATGAATCTCTTCGTTTTTCGACGAGGATTAAGAATCTACAACCAATTTTACATGAATCAATCTATAACTTTAGAATTTTATGAAAGATTACAAGATGACAAAACTTAATTTCTTATATACTTTCACAAATGGATGAATTAGGCTTAAATACTTTAACCATAGTCTATATATACTATAATCTTTCATTATTATCTACAAAAAAAGATTTTACTTGAGTTTGAAAAGTTATAGTTTTCAAGCTATGAAACTACCAACGTGAACTCAAAAATGGTGATCACAATTTAACTACACAAAACAGTAAATCAATGGTGAATTACATTCTGAGTGAGTTAGAAATACTCAGTGAAATTAAGAGTGTAGAGATTGTTGAGAAAGAATAGCAAGCTAAGAATTTCAAACCCAAGCTTGCCTATGGGGATTAAGAGCTTCTCTCTCTACAAATTCTGAAATTAAACTCTCAAACTCTCACTGAAATTCTCTCTAGAGTATCAAAACTTCTCCAGATTGTGTGTGTTTATATAGAGATGTAAGAACTTGGAGCCCAAGCTCCTTATGCTTGACTCAACAAAGTGATTTAAATTAGCTAATTACTCACATACAATTATGCACAGCACATATATACATACGTATATACACTCTCAGATTTTGAAGGGGTAAATTAGAGTAGTAGGGGTCAAGACCATTTGTTTGGGAAAATAGCTTATAGGTACAAGCATACACATGCAATATAAGCATAGCCAAACAAGGCACAGTTCAAGTGGCTAGGAATCTACAGATGTGTTTGGGAATTTTGGCTTAAGGCATAACAATTACACATACACAAAATGCATTCCCAAACAAATCTTAACTAATCATTAGTTGCCATAAATGGAAAAGTATGTGTCACATCTTGATTGTTGGAGTTTCCCAAACTGTGGGAGATCAACGCGGCGCGGATAGTTTCGCACATAAACTGGTATTTTTGCGTCGCGGTGGTCACCACAAAATACAAAAAATTCATTTTATCATAGGAAATGATTTTCTGGTTTTATAAAAATACTGATTGAGTCAAAAGCAAACATTTCCACCATTTTGAAATACAGTTTTAAAATCCAACACAGGTATTGCTAAATTTTATAAAATCGCAGTTTGACCCCAAAAGATTTTCAATGTACAACAAAATAGGCCATAAGGTTATAAAACATGACCATTGAAATAAAATGAACATAGATAATACAAATTGGATTTAAATATGGAAATGAAAATACAGATAAGTAAATGAAAATGCAGGTTGTTACACCCTTCCTCCCTTAAACAGGATTTTGTCCCCGAAATCAAGACTAGCTAGTCATGAAACAACTCCGGGTACTTCTTCCTCATATCGGCTCCAACTTCCCACGAGGCTTCGTTTTCGTCATGGTGATTCCACTGAACCTTCACCAACGGAAAGTCTTAATTCCTCAGCTTCTTGATACTCTGATCTAGAATCTTCACAGGTCTCTCCTTGTAAGAAACGTTATGACTTGTCTCAATTTTGTCACAACTAACCACATGCGAGGGGTCTCGTATGTACTTTCTCAGCATACTCACATGAAATATATTGTGAACCCCAGACATCTTCGGTGGTAGCGTAAGTCGATAAGCCACTTTTCCAACACGATCCAAAATCTCGAACGGTCCGATAAAATGCAGGGCTAACTTCCCTCTCTTGAGACCGAAGCGTACTACTCCTCGGGTCGGTGAAACCTTCAAAAGTACGTGATCTCTGACGCTAAACTCCAAATCTTTTCGGCGTCGATCGGCATAACTCTTATACAGGCTTTGAGCGGTTCTCATCCTTTCCTTGACCAAAGAAATCTTTTCGTTGGTTTCTCTAACCAAATCTGGTCCCAACAATTCTGTATCCCCAACTTCTGCCCAACACAATGGGGAAAGACATGGTCGTCCGTACAATGCTTCAAATGGAGCCATCCCGATACTCCTGTGATAACTACTGTTATAGGCAAATTCAACCAAAGGCAAGTGCGTCTCCCAAGATTATTCGAAATCAATGACACAAGCCCTAAGCATATCCTCCATGATCTGATTGACACGCTCAGTCTGCCCATCTGTCTGAGGGTGAAAAGCAATACTCATCTTGAGCGAGGTTCCCATAGCTTCTTGCAGACTTTCCCAAAATCCAGAAGTAAAACGTGCGTCACGGTCTGACACAATCGACACAGGTGCGCCGTGAAGTCGCACAACTTGTTGTATGTACATCCGGCTCATCTTTTCTACCGAGTATGTCATACTATAAGCGATGAAATGTGCCGACTTAGTCAGTCGATCCATGATTACCCAAATGACATCATGATTCTATTGTGATCGAGGCAATCCCACTACAAAATCCATCATGATGTGCTCCCACTTCCAACAAGGAATAGGTAGTGGTTGCAACAATCCCGAGGGTCTCTGATGTCCAGCCTTGACTTGTTGACACGTCAAACACTTGGATACAAATTCGGCCACATCCTTCTTCATACCTTCCCACCAAAAATTTCTTTTTAAATCCTTGTACATTTTCGTTCCTCTTGGGTGAATTGTATATTTTGACTTATGTGCTTCTGCCAGAATATCATTTCTCAAATCCCCACAGTCTGGTACCCATAATCTGTCTCTGTATCGATACCCTCCGTCACTTCCCACCTTCCATTCTGTCAGATCTTTCTCTGACATCTTCGCCAACCATGTTTGAAACTTCTCATCTTCTTTCTGGCTCCAATAATGCGGTCGATAAGAACAGGCTGTAGGATAAGACATCCAAAAAGTTGTCCTCCTTCTTCAGCACTCTGTACATCGAACTCCGCCAACGTCTCCAATGCTCGCCATTCTCTAACCATTAAGGAGGCGACCGTCTCACGAGTCTGCCAACTCAAAGCATTAGTGACAACATTAGCTTTACCAGGGTGGTACTCTAACATAAATTCGTAATCTTTGATCAGCTCCATCCATCTACGTTGTCTCATGTTCAACTCTTTCTGTGTGAACAAATATTTCAGACTCTTTGATTGGAGAATAAATCAAACATTTCACCATAGAGATAGTGTCTCCAACTCTTGAGTGCGAATACCACTACCGCCAATTCCAAATTATGAATGGGATAGTTCAACTCATTCAGCTTCAGCTGTCTGGATCCATAAGTGATAACTCTACCATCTTGCATAAGTACACACCCTAGTCCTTGATATGACGCGTTACTAAAGATAGTGAACTTCCCATCAGGCTTGGGTATAGCTAGTACCGGTGCGGTAGTGAGTCTCTCTTTCAACTCTAGAAAGGCACGCTCCGCTTCTCTGTCCATTCGAACTTTAAATTATTCTTCGTTAATCCGGTTAATGGTGCAGCTATTTTAGAAAACCCTTCAACAAATCTCCGATAATAGCCTGTGAGTCCAAGAAGACTCCTAACCTCCGTAGGGTTGCTCGGCCTAACCCAGTTTGACACAGCATATGTCTTGGACGAATCCACAGAAATTCCTTGAGATGACACCTTATGTCCCAAAAATTTCACTTCTTGCAACCAGAACTCACACTTATTGAACTTGGCATACAAGTGGTGGTCCTTAAGCGTCTGTATTATAATCTGTAGATGTTGCTCGTGTTCTTCCTCTGACTTAGAATAGATCAAAATATCATCAATGAAGACAATGACAAACTGATCCAAGTAAGGCTTGAACACTATGTTCATAAGATCTATAAACACTACCGAGGCATTGGTCATTCCAAACGGCATTATCAAAAACTCATAGTGACCATATCGGGTTCTGAATTCAGTCTTAGGTATGTCTTCCTTTCGTACCCTCAACTGATGATATCCCGACCTTAGGTCTATTTTGGAAAACGTCGTAGCTCCTTGTAGTTGATCAAACAAGTCGTCGATCCGAGGCAAGGGATACTTATTCTTGATAGTCACGCAGTTCAGTTCTCTATAGTCGATACACAGCCTGAGCGTCCCATCCTTCTTCTTCACAAATAATACTGGTGCTCCCCAAGGCGATGTACTTGGACGTACAAAACCCAAGTTCTCGAGCTCTTGAACTTGTTCCTTCAACTCTGATAGTTCGGTGGGGGCCATTCTGTAGGGAACCTTGGTGATCAGTACGGTACCCGGTATAAGCTCAATACAGAACTCTATACTTCTCTCGGGCGGCGGATCAGAAACGTCTTGAAATACTTCTTCAAAGCCCTTGACTACAGGTATAGATGACGCTGTCATCTCTGTACTGACGACTTTGATGTTTGCTAAGCATCTTGTGAGGAACATATCTCCCAAAGGGTTACATTGAAAATCAAAGGGTTGATTCTCATTGTTGGGGAATGTAATTCTCTTCCTCGCACAATCCAACTTCGCTTGATTTTGAGAGAGCCAATCAATTCCTAGGATTATGTCAAACTCCTTCATCGATAGAACAATCAGCCTTACAGGATTTCACGGTTTCTTAGCCATAAGGGATAATCCTTGTACACATGTCGTTATTTGACTGCGGCTCCTAATGGTGAGTTAGCCCTAAAAGATTTCTCTAAGTAATGAGGTAAGATACCCAATCTTCGAATAGTATTAATAGATATGAATGAAAGAGCAGTACCCGTATCAAATAACACTTTAACATGGGAGTTAAATAAAGTTAATGTACCTTCCACTGCTTGTTGATCATGTTGAGCTTCTTCATAACCTCCTTCTTCATACACAGTCCCATCATATCCAGCGGCATCAGGAATAATAGCATTCACATGAGTCTAACCTTGCTGACCATAAATCACTTTCTTAGGGGCAGTACAGAATTTGCTGATGTGGCCTGGTTCACCACAGTTGTAGCAGACTATGCCTTGCTGAGTAGCACGCCTTGGTGCCTTGCAATCTCGAGCCAGATGATTGGGGTTGCCACAATTGAAACATCTCCCAGCACTACTTCCTTCTTCCACTCGGGGTTGAGTCAGATAGGTGATAGCTTGGGTTCTCTTGCTCCCATCAAAATTCCTCTTTTGCCCTTGGGTACGATACATTGGTGGCTTATTTCCAAAGTTACCCCTTTGAGGCGGTCGAAATTCGAATTGTTTACGGTTTGCTTGAGCGTCCTCTTGTAGATCAGTGGCCAAGCCAACCAATCCCTTAAACGACTTATCTAGGTGACTGAGGGTCATGCGGCGAATCTACGGTGTCAGCCCTTGGTTATACTTATGGATCCTCTTCTCCTCAGTATCAACCATATGAGGGGCGAACCGAGACAGTCTCTCGAACTGAGTGGTGTACTCTTGCACCAACTTGGTTCCTTGTGTTAGATCCATGAACTCCTTCTCTCTTCTGTGCCTCTCTGTAGCCTGAAAATACTTCTCCAAAAATCTCCCTTTGAACGCAGTCCACGTCATTCCCATCGCAGCTCCATTCCCGATAGTAGCTACGATCGAATCCCACCAATCTGCGGCGGCATCGGTTAATTGAAAGGTAGCTAACCTTCTCTTGTCCATCTCATTGCACTGGACAGCCTTGAACATGTGGTCCATCTGTCTTACCACTGTTCCGTCTTCCATGAATCCGCGGTACCCGTAAACTACTCGGGCCTTAGCACATAGAATCTCTCCAGCAGGTTATCTCTAGTTTGGCGGTCTCGTCGGTTTTCATTCTAATTACTAACCCTTTCGAGACGTCTGACGAAAGCTTCAAACATTCCTGTGGGATCGGCAGCCTCAGGTGCTCCCTCAATCAAATTCCTGTTCCTTCTTAGTCCTCCAGCCATTCTATGCATGATAGTGATAGTAGAATGAGGAAAATGCATGCAACAGAAGTATAAAGCAGTTTAAATGACAACAACATCAAAAGAGTATTTCTATATATAACTTCTTGTCAAGTTGATACAAAAAGCGTGTATGATCAGATCAGTGCCTACCCTATCCGTGTGGGTTAGGACGTACATTATCTATGCAAGAGTTAGAGTTACAAAAAATGGGGTCATTGACCTATACTCGAATGCATGTAAATACAGTTTGCAAAAAGAGAATAGAGCTACTAGTAAAAAATAGTCAATATATACGAGGCGATATCTAAACAGCCAGTCATTGCCGTAGGTAGCCATTAAAAGGTCAAGCGAGTCGGCCTGATGAAGTCGCTGAACATGAGAGGGGCCTGCCCCAAAATTACAGCTATGTGAGGTCAACAACGAAGCAGGTCCAGGGGCATCTGCCTCTGGCAAGGCTAGCTCGAGTGCCAGTGCCTCCTCAAGGTCAATTACGAAGTCGTCCAAACCTATGCCATCCTCCTCATCAACACCCTCCCCACCTATAGGAGCCAAATGAACCACCTAAGCATCATCCTCATCAACGGGAACAACTGGCGGAGGCACCTCCAACTGTGCAAGGTGAGCCTGCACAACCTGAACCTCAAGAGGTAAATAGAAGGCATCACTGTTAACCAAGCGAACCATCTCTACGAGTACTAAGCGCTGAATCTCGACAAAGTACAGGATCTCGAGGCGAGCACGGGATAAGTCAACCAACCCTAACACGTGGATTTGGTGCCAGAGATCTAACTCGACTGTCGCAGCTGCTCGCTACTAGATAGCGATGAAATAAAGTATCGTTGAAGCTGGTACTATCACTCCCAAGGTAACCCAATGCCCACCAAAAGCATCGGGTACAAAAAGGGGCTGAGCTGGATCACTACCTGAAAAAGGTACTAACTTAAATCAGGATAGAGATAATCTTAGGCGTTTGGGTAACTGAGTCTATCCTCCCTGTCGTATCATCGGGGTGCATAAGCTTAAGCTAGCAGAACAGTGAAATGCGGTCTATACTGGTAAACCCTAACCTGGCTAAACTATTCTGAGATAACCTGGCTCTGATACCACTAAATCCTATCACGCCCTGACGTAGCATAAATAAGGAAAGCGTTTAATTTCCTTTATGAACCCTTAGGTCGTGACAGTTTGAAGGATCGATTCCATCCCAAACGTTAACAACAAAAACATAATAATCAGAGCAGATCAATCAAGGTTTACAATATTTTTCTAACTTAATAGTTATTACAGCACAGGATTTCTAAAGGCACAAACCGCCTTAAATCAAAACAATAACTTAACATCTATTACAGTCATCCTTATTACAAAATAGTTCATAAATTAAAGCATCGGATATTGATAACAATTTTATCTTCCAAAAGCAGCCGTTCTCAATTAGCGTAGTCATAATGTTCCGCTTGATCAAAACCTGAAAAGCCTAGACACGAATGTCCAGGACGCATCAACGTCGTCAGCTTCAAGAAGCTGGTGAGTATTAAAAACATAACTTTGAATGTAACACATACTCATTTACCATTTTCAAATTCCCATTTAATTCAACAAGTTTACATTAGAGTAAAGAGTTCATCTTAGAAAACAACCACAATATCATTTGAAAGCTATAATTCACATATATGTGACCGTGTATGAAAACAATGCACCATCTCATCTTATCGACTCTTTTCTCTCGACAAACACAATAATCCACCATCTCACACCAGTATCTTTGAAATACTCTGATAGCCACACTTTAGCACAGGGGTGCCAGGGAATGTCCAGTTTGCCTCACACTTTAGCACGGGGTGCCAGGGAATGTCCAATGCCTCACACTTTAGTACCTAATCCGCCTCGCAAATACATCACACAGTATCTAGACTCGGGTACCAAGGAGTATCCGTAGGCCACACTTTAGCACTACCATGGGTGCCAGAGAATGTCCAAGTTCGGCGTTACACACTTTAACGCTACCATGGGCATCAGGGAGTGTCCAGTTTTGCCACCATTGTATTTCAAAGACACTCTAGCCGCAATCTCAACCACAACACACTTTGGTACTCACTTACCAGGGAGTGTCCACAACACAATCTCAACCACACACTCTATACCACACTGACCATTACTCTTTTCCACACTAACCAACACTCACACTCAACATGCATGTATAACTGACACCATATGAATGTCGTGCAACAGAACATATGAAATGTCGGGATCGATAACCATGTATATTTGAAAAGAATCAAAATCATGATTGTCCTTTAATAACCAAAACGTAATCTGTTTTAACATAACTTCCAAATAGAGCCTTAAAAACTCATGAAATATCATCCAAACAGTCCCTTAGCAGAAAACAGACAAAAAATAGAAACTGTCAGAAGTCGCGCGCGCGGGCTGCTTGCGCGACGGGTCGCTCGCGTGATATGCCCATTTTTCCTTTTTTATTATAAAAATTTCCTTACTACCTGGGAACGGAGAAATAGCGTGCGCGGGCCACTCGCGCGGATCGCTCAAGCGAGCCGCTCGTACGATTTGCCTTATTTTCATTTTTCTTTTTAAAACCTTTTCTGTCTGCCTGAAACCAGCCACCTCGCGCGCGTGGGTTGCTCGCGCGATCGCGCGCACGAGTTTCAGCAGAAGCTTCGTCTTCTTCACTAGAACTCCCTTGTTTCAGAATTTTAGGGTCTTTTTGACCCATTTTGCAACCTGTGACTATATATATCATAAAATATATGAATCTCTTCGTTTTTCGACGAGGATTAAGAATCTACAACCAATTTTACATGAATCAATCTATAACTTTAGAATTTTATGAAAGATTACATGATGACAAAACTTAATTTCTTATATACTTTCACATATGGATGAATTAGGCTTAAATACTTTAACCATAGTCTATATATACTATAATCTTTCATTATTATCTACAAAAGTAGATTTTAGTTGAGTTTGAAAAGTTATGGTTTTCAAGCTATGAAACTACCAACGTGAACTCAAAAATGGTGATCACAATTCAACTACACAAAACAGTAAATCAATAGTGAATTACACTCTGAGTGAGTAAGAAATACTCACTGAGATAAAGAGTGTAGAGATTGTTGAGAAAGAATAGCAAGCTAAGAATTTCAAACCCAAGCTTTGGCTATGGGGATTAAGAGCTTCTCTCTCTACAAATTCTAAAATTAAACTCTCAAACTCTCTCTGAAATTCTCTCTAGAGTATCAAAACTTCTCCATATTGAGTGCTGTGTGTGTTTATATAGAGATGTAAGAACTTGGAGCCCAAGCTCCTTATGCTTGACTCAACAAAGTGATTTAAATTAGCTAATTACTCACATACAATTATGCACATCACATATATACATACGTATATACACTCTCAGATTTTGAAGGGGTAAATTAGAGTAGTTGGGGTCAAGACCATTTATTTGGGAAAACATCTTATAGGTACAAGCATACACATGCAATATAAGCATAGCCAAACAAGGTACAGTTCAAGTGGCTGGGAATCTACACATGTGTTTGGGAATTTTGTCTTATGGCATAACAATTACACATACACAGAATGCATTCCCAAACAAAGCTTAACTAATCATTAGTTGCCATAAATGGAAAAGTATGTGTCACATCTTGATTGGTGGAGTTTCCCAAACTGTGGGAGATCAACGCGACGCGGTCAGTTTCGCACATAAACTGGTATTTTCGCGTCGCGGTGGTCACCATAAAAATATAGAAAATTCATTTTATCGTAGGAAATGATTTTCTGGTTTTATAAAAATACTGATTGAGTCAAAAGCAAACATTTCCACCATTTTGAAATACAGTTTTAAAATCCAACACAGGTATTGCTAAATTTTATAAAATCACAGTTTGACCCCAAAAGAATTTCAATGTACAACAAAATAGGCCATAAGGTTATAAAACATGACCATTGAAATAAAATGAACATAGATAATACAAATTGGATTTAAATATGGAAATGAAAATATAGATAAGTAAATGAAAATGCAGGTTGTTACATCATCAACGTACACTGAGATTATACTACACTTCCCCTGAGACTAGCGGTGGATGAAACACGTGTGATATGAATGACACTGAATAAATTCCAAACTGAGATCACTAAAATGACTAAGCCATGCACGAGGAGATTGCTTTTGACCGTAAAGGGACCTTCGGAGGTGACAAACATTCCCAGAATACTCCCTCTGAGCCTGAAAACCTAGTGGATGATCGTTATAAATAGTCTCTGATAGATCACCATTAAGGAAGGCATTTTTAACATTAAGTTGATGAAGAGGCAAAGAAGAAGAACCCACCAACCAAACCAGAAGACAGACTATAGTTAACTTGACCATAAGAGCAAAAGTAACACTAAAATCCTTACCAGTAACATGAGTAAAACACTTAAGAACCAGGCGATCCTTATAGCGATCTATAGTTCCATCCATTTTAGGCTAAAATCCCATTTACAGGCTATTGCCAACTGTGCTGGAAGAGCAACAAGCTCCCACATCTGATTGCCCTGAAGATCATCCATTTTTACTTTCATAGCAACCATCCACTTAGGATTCTAAAGGTTCTCATGAACATAATGAGAAATGGAGACCAAATCAACTTGACTAATAAATGACAGGTAAAAGCAGACAAGACTTAATAAGAGATATACTTAAAAAAAATTGATGGTTAGTACTCTTTGAAAGAAGGAAACTGAAAGGGGACGATGAACATGAGTAGGATAATAGGGAGTAGCAATTTTAGGAGCAATGTGAGAAGCTGAAAGGAAGTGGTGAGATACTTGAATCCAGAGAAGAAGCTGGTGGGAGAGCAGAGGAGCATGGATGATGAGAGTAAACCTGTAATAGATCACTTGAGATAACATGAGTCAGGGATTCACTGGTGGAGTCAAGGATAAGAGCTGGATATGGTAGTATAGAATTATCTTCCATGGCAGGCTCCACAAATGCTTGCTCTGATGAAGAAGATGAACCTGGAAAAAAGGAACAGTTTCTGGAAAGGTAACATCCAAAAAGTAGTAGAAGTGGTGAGTGACAGGATCATAATATCTATACCCTTTTGACATGGATGAATACCCTAAAAATACACAATGAACTGGTTTATTAGCAAGGTTTGTAGTTGGACAAAGCAAGTACATAAAAAAAGATATGGCAAAAAGGAAAGAGAGTACTGTAACCCCTAAAAAACCCTAATGTATTTTCCTTTGGGATGTAACATATGAATCATATTTTATATAATGAATTTCGTGGATTTCATGTTCATTTATGTACTTAGTTTAACATTTGTAGACTTTCATTCAAGCAGACCCTTGATGATTGTCCCTTGATCTATCATAGCGATAATCGATCACAGCTTGATCAATCAAAGGCACCATTTTTGCCACTTAGCTGAAATACGTTGTACCACCTCTACTGCACCATCATCATCACCATCACTGCACCACCCCGACGCTTGAAACACCCCCTGCATACTCCTCCTAACTGCCCAAGACCATCATTGCCCTCCGAAGGTGTTGTCTATGTCACCATCATTTTGTTATATCACCTCCAACTTACACACCAACATCACACTCACAACCCTTGACTCTTGACCCCAACTCTGCGCACACAACATATTTTATACATATATGTATACACTACACACATAGATACATAGAGAGAGAGTGGACCGAGAGAGAGGGTGTGTAGAGAAAAAGAGAGTGTGGTATCATTTTCTATATAAACCCACATTCACCCTCCCTTATTTCCTTCACTGCACATTGAGAGAGAAAGTTCTAGAGAGTGAGATAGACTTCTAGAGAAGGAGAAGGAAGTGAATGAGAGCGCCCTTAAAGCTTCAAGCCAAGCTTCGTTCTCAAAGACATCGACTTAAGGTGAGTACAAGATCCCTTTGGGTACTCCCAAACCATAGCTTAGATGTATATAAGATGCCATGAAAAACCCTAGATTAAACCCAATTTGTAATACTTAGATTTTTTGAAAAGCTAATAAAGAAGACGTACTTAATCGATCATCACTTGATTGATCAACTCTTGATCGATTAAGACATTATTTTTGGTTAAAAGTTAATTTGGTTACTATTCTGACTTATACATGTTATACTTTCTCCATGTGTGATTATGTTGTTAGGATACTTTGTATGTTATAAATGTTGCCTTGAATGTGCTTAGTTACTTGTACTATGTATTTTGAATGTTGTATGTTGATGTATGTTGTATAATAGCAAACTTCAGGAGTTAAGACTTATATTTCTATAATTGTACCGTTAAAAGGAGTATTTTTCATATTGGCACTTTTTAACGATCAAACTCAGAAGAAGTTCAAAAATCAGATTTTATAAAACAGAGGTATGATCGATCATGCCATGATTAATCAAGCCATGATTGATCAAAAGATACAATTTTACCGAATTGCGTTTTCAAGCTATTTTAAGTCCGTTTGAGCTACTGTAATTATGTTCCCAGTATTCATAAGTTCTAAAATGACTGTTTCCAGTATGTTTAATATGCTAGTTCGACAATGTGATATTTTTGTATACTCGTATATGTTTCGTAGTTGGTAGATGGACCTTTTCATATTAGAGATGATGTTTCTGATAGTACTAACAGTAAATCATGTTAAGAGTAAGAGTTAAGGTTAGTGTCATTTGTGTATTAGCTCAGTCACGCGGACCTTGAAGCTAAGAGTTTCATGTGTGATACTATCGAGACCATGAGGGCATCGGTAACAGGTGTGTATTTGTGGATTATTTATGGGGCCAACTAGGTGAGCAAGGTTTGTGAAGAGCATGATTTGCATACACTCTTTACTAATTTGAGACCAACTGGTTGGGCGATGCTAGTAAATGATAAAATGGGTTAATTCGGTAACTAGCAGCTAACTGGGTGGGCAACGATATCCATGGTGTAAGTAAAAGGATAAAATGGGTTACTTTGGTTTCTAGCGGTTAACTGGGTGGGCAACGATATTCATGGTGTAAGTAAAATGATATAATGGGTTACTTAGGTAACTAGCGGCCAATTTGGGTGGGCGATGATATCCATGGTGTAAACAAAAGGATAAAATGGGTTATCAACTGTAACTAATGTCCAACTAGGTGGGCGACGATATCCATGTGCTGCCATCTTTTAAACAAGTGCACTGATTGTATGTTTGAGTTTGAGGCAACTGGGTGGGCTTGGTGTTTCAAGAAACTAATGTTGGGTTCAAGTGTGTCATCATTGTGTTGGTTGGACTTATTGTCCATTCAAGTATGTTGTGTCGTGAGTCACATTGAGAATGTGGATGCGTCTAGATGGGTACTGACTTCGAAGTGAGATGTGCAATGAGGATTCTATTCAAGACATAATGGATTGATAATTACTTTTTAAATCTTAACTGTGTTTACATATATTCTTTTAATCAATGTTTTGCTTGTACACAATTATGGTATTGTATTCACTCGGCTTAATAGCTAGCAATGTACTCACCCTGTGCATTGAACGCTCATATTACCAATTATAGGAGAATCCCAAAGCTGACTTCCAAGAGGATGAGCAATACAGAGAAGAGTGGTACCCCTTCTCTAGCTAAGGTGGGATCGGATGCTCAGCTAGAGGACCTTGTTAAGAGGTTCCTCGATATTATGTTTAGTTTTGTTCAGCTTATCATTGAGATATTCCTCGGCCAGTACTTTATTATGTTTGTAACCCTTAACTTATGTAGTAGTTTATTTCCCAGATGCTTGATGATGTAATCCTTAAGAACCGCTTATGTTTAAGTTATGTTAATGTTTAAAGTTATGATCCTTGTGCGTTTTTAATTACTCTGATTATTATTATTATTATTATTATATTGTGTGGTTTGGACAATCTGGCTACTCCCGAACTATTGCAACTCATCAGGTCCAAGAGTGGAAAGTCCCTTTTCACCATGTTGCTACTCATGGGTGTGACAGGGGTAGTATAGTGGTAGCAGAGCCAGGTTTAATTTGCCGATTGTCCTACACGTATAAGTTAGCAAACCTTAAGTTTGTTCCTTTTATTCGTTACTGAAATTAAGATAGTTTTCTTTGGGCAGGTTATTGATGGAGCCCTATATCATTCCAGATAGCTTTCAGGGTATCTTGTCACCCGAGATCAGGTATCACCAGTCGATCATGCCTTTTATAGCTAGGGGTACAACGGAGAGCTCAGACCATTCTAGAGTAGGACGTGTGGCTTTCGATCTACGTCCAGGGCAGAGCAGATGAGTGGGAGATTCATTGTAGAGTTGTGCACTGAGCAGTCACATGGTCATATGTTTACGCTGAGTCCCTTCCCTGTGCAGAGATCAATGGTTATTTTTGCCCTGTGTATGATTGGGCAATGCATGCACCCCCGCTAGATGGAGAGCCCATGGATTTGGATTTTGTGCCCCCTCAGTGCCGTAACCACCCGTTGGTTTTGTAGCATACTGGGACCTACAGTCCAGATCTGGGTGGATTGTTGATGCTGACTAGGCCCTGATGGAGGAAGATGGAGAGGCCCATTCAGAGGTGATGGATGAGGATGAGACACCCGCAGCCGAGTCTGATGCCGATGCTTCCGAGACCGGCAGTGTTTAGATCTAGTTTATTTTTTTTTATACTAGAACAGACTAGTAGTCCCATATTTTGTTGCACTTATCTATTTTTGTTAGGGCTACTAGGATCTTCTGTTAGAAGCCCGCCTCTTAATCTGTGTACGTGTACTAATGTTTTATATAAATAATGAGAGCAACTTTCTTTTCTATATGATTCAAGACATGACTACTTTTATTTGTTTATTTTATGTGTTTTCATGTATATGATATATGATATATATATATCTATATCTACAGTCCGGATCTTAAGCGGACTATAAAAAACGGACCTAAAAGACGGACTGCGTATTTTGTGAGAATTTCTCACAAAAAAGTGAGAAATTCTCACATTTAAAAAAAAGTGAGAAATTTGAAAATGTGAGAAATTCTCACTTTTTTGTGAGAAATTCTCACCTTTTACACAGTCCATCTTTTAGGTCCGTTTTTTACGATCCGCTTAAGATTCGGGCTATCTATATCTATATATTGAGTAGTATTTCCCTGAACCATATAGTGCTTATCTAGAATATCTTCTTTCAGCATCTTGATGGCTAATGCTATCTAGCACGACAAAAAATCTGTGCACTCTTGTGCAACACCCAAGTGTAGGTGATCGTGCAAGTAATACTGGATAAGTCCAGGTCGATCCCACAGGGAAGGAAAAGGAAGAATATATACTAAGTTACAACCTAAAGAAAAAAAAAATAGAAATGAAGGATTGAAGGTTCTAACAAATCCTACTTAATTGAATTAAATTAAATAATAAACTAAGCATATAGAAACATAACTAATTAAATAAATAAACTAAAGGTGTTGGAAATACGTGAATCCACATTGATCCTAACCATATACTATGCAAATTCATTAATGTTCTATGGAGTTCATTCCTCTTCAGCATTCCGTATTTTTCTAAAGATATAGAATCAATAGCCCTTTCATGACCGAGACTACATCATCACAGTTGATTTAAAATACTTGGAAGACGGTTTAAAACAATGGTTGTTACTTGCACTCTAAATGGTGTTAGCATTCAAAGTGGTTTTCAAAAGTCATTGAAGAAAATAGCCTTAAGGCTTTAAGTTCTAAAAACTGTTGTGACAAACTGAGCTTATAGGGACAATTTGATGATAGATTTCTAAAACAAAAAGTCATGGAATACTTAAAAAAATCATCTCAGGAATCAACAAGTTCGATCGATCGAAGCGCTCTCGATCGATCGGACAACATCATCCTTCAATTGATCGAAATGTCTTCGATCACTTGACTATGGCTTTGGTTCGATCGATCAAAATACCTTCGATCGATCGATCGAGCCCAAGGTTTCTAAAGATTGCATGGCAGAGGTTGGGAATCAATGTTTCATCACATATTCTCAACGTCTAAACTACGGAAACATGATTAAACTAATACAGGAATAACAAACTAGAGTAATCATAATAGCTAGATTAATAAACAATCAAATAGAGAAAAAAAAAAGAAAAACCTAGAATAATCTGAATATAACTTGTAATAAACATGAAACCAACTTGAATCTTCAATAATCTTCAATATAACAATGGAAAAGAGGAAGAAAAATAAGAATCTAACCTAATCTACTCCTAATCTAACCCTAAAATTACCCTAAACTGCTGTTTTTTGCGTTCTGCAGCGTCCTCTCTTCGTCTGATGTCAAAACGACTTATTTATAGGGTTCCTGCAGAGTGTACACAACTTTTGGGGGAAAATAAAGCTCAATCGATCGAGCTTAGTTCGATCGATCAAAGGTTCAATCGATTGAACTCTCCTCAAGCCCTTGAAATCTCTGATTTTGACAGCTCTGCACACCGATGGGAGAATGGCCATAACTTTTCACTCGGATCTCGGATTGACCTCCCATTTGTGACCACGCGACCGTAATTCAAAGATCTACATTTTATATTTCTGGGAAAGTCTTCCAAATCTGAAGTCTTCATTATCCAAAATGGCATTTTCTCAGCTGCTTCTGTTGTTCTCTTCACCAGAATCACTTTCTTTAGCTCCACTTCATTGATTTACATTCTAATACCTATAAAACAATGCATAAACATATGTTTTAGCATTAAAACAATAAAAAGAACATTGTTATTAGAATGCACCTAGATGTAGGGACTTTGGGGATAAAAGTATGCATAAAGGACCATGTAATACGCTATGAACATGCACTTTTCACCTCGAATCACACACCCAACTAGCTCGTTGCTAGTCCCTAGCAATGAAGCGAACTACAATAATGTTTATTTGAACTCTAAGAATTGAAAACAAAAGAAAGTAAAAATTCTAACTCACTTTCGCAGGAATCGCGATTGCATTTAGCGTATGCAACAAGCCTTTAAACCCCTAGGTTCCCCCTAGTGGACGAGTGTTGTCTCGTGAGGGTTTGCAGTGAATCTACCCACAAAATTCATGTTTATGGTAATAGTTCTCGTTTAAATATTTTCAAGAAAATTTTTCTCTCATTTACCAATATAGTTAAGCTCAACAATCTCATGAAACTCTCTAGTATGCCATAGCCATGCAACACACATATTAAAGTTAATCTACTATCAAAGTTATTAGAATATTCCATATTTATTAATCTTCAAGTGTGTGTGTGAATGGACAACCAAAATACAAAACTTTAATTTCAAAGTTCGCATAACCTAAGATACTATCAAGACATTCATTTTGACTCAACTCTCACCGGGATTACACTCTCAAGATGAAATCACTCCGAATTAAGTGTAATAATTATCACTCATAATATGGAAGCTATAAAGAGTAAATATGAATGGAATCTAATGTTTCTCATATCTAAATAGAAAAACGGAAATTTTATAGTGCACAAAGTCTCATGAAAGGATACTTTTCACTAGAGGAGCGAGATACCGTGGAGAACTCTCTCATTACCTTAACTTCAAATCCAATCAACTTAAAATCATCAGGACTTTGATAAAAAAGGTGTTTGGTTAAGAAGAAAGAGGCTCGTGATATTTAATTGGGTCAATGGATGTGATTGGAATGTCTACTACAACTTTTCAAACTTCCACACATCTCCAATCTCTCTCTTCTTTTTATTTATTTATTTATTTATTTATTTTTCACACTATTCTTTTTATTATTATTATTTTTTCTTTTGTAGCAACCATTTGCACTTTTTTTCTTTTCATGCTTTTTTTTTTCTTTTTTTTTTCCTTTTTTTTTGCCAACTTTCCCTTATTCACACAACCAAACTTCTTGTTAAGATAACACATTCCAATCACTCCTAAATGAAGAACTGAGGCTTGAACTCCTAATTTGGAGTTAGGTATAGACTTTAGGAATGTGAAGACAAGGTAAATATGGTAAGGCTCAAGAGGTGAAGTAAAGGAACAGCATAGACGTAGGTTAATGTTGTATTTTGCATGTATGGTCAAAAGATGACCTAAATCATCTTCTGAGTTAATAGGATTATTCATTTCAGTAAATTCAAGAGTTCTAAAGTTTGGTAAATCCCGAACGTTCTCTTCTAGTGATCAGTGAAAATGAAGAAAATTGAGACTTTCAACGAATGAATACGCTTTTCAAAAAGTCAGAGTAATTTTATAAAACTCTAAAAAACAAAGAATGGCACAAAAGCTCACTTGGGTTATTGGTCTCCACTACAGTCTCTCAAGACACTTAAATTATGCTTACTAATCCATTTTAGCTAAGTACAATGTTGTATCACATAATAATAACATACAGAATATAACACTAATGCATCATAACTAACTACATTAACTAGAGAGAAATACAAGAACCATTTTATTATATTAACAAAATTAAAAAATTTTAAAATTTTTGCAATTTTAATTTACTGAGTTACATGTTGCTAAACAGGTATATTAACATTAAAGCACAACAAAAAAGATATGAGGCATGCAATGACTCACTCCCCCCAACTAAAACTAAACATTGTCGCCAATGTTCTAAACTAAGCATATAGACATGTAAAGTAAAGCGAGAGAAGGAAGGATGTTACCTCAAGGCGTCAATATCCAATTTTTTTTATATGTTACCTGCAAAATCATTAGTAGCAACAAGGAAAAATAGAGAAATAATACAAATGCTCAGTAAATAAATTTGGTTAATCAAGATTTTTATCATAAAGTAATAACCGAAATTTTTTAGGGTCTTCCCAATGAAATAATTTAACAGTGAGAAGAACTTTGGAATTCTTATAAAAATGCAACTCCCCCCAACTAATGTCAGGCTCAAGGTCAGAGGAGATGATGCATAACCTATGGCTTCCAAAGTTGTTGGGGACAGTTATAAGAGGAATACTACACTTCTTAGGAATTATATGAAATAAATAATCTTTGGTGTTGGTATTTCCTATAACGGCCTCTATTTTAATACAAGGAGGTGGCCACGGTTCAATAATAGGGGCAGGGTCTAGGTGATGTTCTAATGAAGCTTCTTTACCCTCCTCTTGTATTAGAACAGAATCTATGGTGATATGATCATATGAATGGGATTTCTGTTCTATGTAAATAGTTTTGGACTGGACTTGGATAAAACTATTTATTTGGGCCTCAATATCATTATTACTCAAGAAGGTCAAGCAGTCTAGCAGATTACTAGCTTCTTGTTGAAGTTTAAGATCATCTAATGTGGGCCCAAAAGTTTCTAAGTCCTCTCTCAAAGAATTTTGAAAAATAAAATTTTGCGAAGTACATGTGCTAGAATCCTTACGATCCTCTTCCACAACACATTCTGTTTGTTCAATATTAGGGTACACATGATTTTCAAGCTTGGGATGAGAACTTTGATTGATAGAGAGGATAGGTGATGGGCAACTTGGTGACACCACCTCTTCGGCCGAAAGAGGTGAGGGTTCATGAATATCAGATGAATCTAAATCGAATTTAGAAATTTCAATAACGTCATCCCTAGGGTCACTATCAAAGGTAGGGGTAGAGTCAATAGGGGACTCATCCTTTTCTAATTGTGTGCAATCACCTAAACTCTCATCATCTTTTAAATCCTCATTCTCATCCTTGTAACTCTCCTCACTATGTCTGTCATCTATTAAGGTGCTCTGGACAAAGAGAGTGTGCAATTCTATCCAGGCAGTGAAGGAGTTGATGTCTGGGGTTGTATATTGAGGAGAAGATGGTTCTACAACTTCATGCTCAATGGTTTGGTTTTGGAGTTCTTGTTGGTTTATTACTTTCTCGAATAAGTTGTTAACCTCATTCGGTATAAACCTATCATTGTCCTCTAATTACATTCCATTATTAGTGTCTTGAAATTTAGGTTGTTGTGTTGAAGGATTGGTATAGTCTTCTAAAGGTTGGCTAGCATATGCTTGTTGATATCTAGTTTCTAATTTATCAAGTGCACTATCTAACCTTTTCATTTCACTAAACAGTAATTTTAACATACCATTATCCTCAACTTGGTTATTCTTCTCATTATAATTATATGAAGTTTTGTCCCATTGTTGTTGATAGTAATTCCCATCCCATTGTGTTTGTGGACAAGACTCTCCAAAGGGAAAGTCTTGGTGCGTTTGGTAATCGTGTGAGCTACTACTATATTCTATATTATCATTTTGGTTATATCCCCATTGCAATTGATAGAACTCTCCATGTGGAGGTTCTTGTTGTGTTTGATAACACGAGGGACTAATGCTATTGTTTCCCCATTGTGGTGGTTGGTAGCATTCGAGTTGATAGTTCGCGTCATATGTGGGTGCTTGCCAACTTGGGGGACAGTTTTCATTACCTAATGTGTACCTATTCGTGGTGTTTGTGTTGTATGGAGGGTAATATGGATAAGACATGTTTATCCACAATTTTTAAACAATAGAATTTTATTTATTTAATTATAAATATTTTTTTTCTTGTGAGAGAAAAGGTTTTTTTAAAGGAAGAAAAATTGGAAATAACGTAGTAAAATTCTAACCTAGTTGCCTTCCCCGGCAACGACGCCAAAAACTTGGCACGACAAACAATCTATGCGCTCTTGTACAACACCCAAGTGTAGGTGATTGTGCAAGTAATACTGGATAAGTCCAGGTCGATCCCACAGGGAAGGAAAAGGAAGAATATATACTAAGTTACAACCTAAAGAAAAAAAAATAGAAATGAAGGATTGGAGGTTCTAACGAATCCTACTTAATTGAATTAAATTAAATAATAAACTAAGCATATAGAAACATAACTAATCAAATAAATAAACTAAAGGTGTTGGAAATATGTGAATCCACATTGATCCTAACCATCTACCATGCAAATTCATTAATGTTCTATAGAGTTCATTCCTCTTCAGCATTCCGTATTTTTCTAAAGATATAGAATCAATAGCCCTTTCATGACCGAGACTACATCATCACAGTTGATTTAAAATACTTGGAAGACGGTTTAAAACAATGGTTGTTACTTACACTCTAAATGGTGTTAGCATTCAAAGTGGTTTTCAAAAGTCATTGAAGAAAATAGCCTTAAGGCTTTAAGTTCTAAAAACTGTTGTGACAAACTGAGCTTATAGGGACAATTTGATGACAAATTTCTAAAACAGAAAGTCATGGAATATTT
Organism: Hydrangea macrophylla; assembly: GCA_033977485.1. Classification (NCBI taxonomy): domain Eukaryota; kingdom Viridiplantae; phylum Streptophyta; class Magnoliopsida; order Cornales; family Hydrangeaceae; genus Hydrangea; species Hydrangea macrophylla. Next base: position 40,974,737 of record CM066986.1, read on the forward strand.
AAAAGAATCATCTCAGGAATCAACAAATTCGATCGATCGAAGCGCTCTTGATCGATCGGACAACATCATCCTTCAATCGATCGAAATGTCTTCGATCGCTTGACTATGGCTCTGGTTCGATCGATCGAAATACCTTCGATCGATCGAGCCCAAGGTTTCTAAAGATTGCATGGAAGTGGCTGGGAATCAATGTTTCATCACATATTCTCAACGTCTAAACTACGAAAACATGATTAAACTAATACAGGAATAACAAACTAGAGTAATCATAATAGCTAGATTTATAAACAATCAAATAGAGAAAAGGAAAAGAAAAACCTGGAATAATCTGAATATAACTTGTAATAAACATGAAACCAACTTGAATCTTCAATAATCTTCAATATAACAATGGAAAAGAGGAAGAAAAATAAGAATCTAACCTAATCTATTCCTAATCTAACCCTAAGACTACCCTAAACTGTTGTTTTCTGCATTTTGGAGCATCCTCTCTTCGTCTGATGTCAAAACGACTTATTTATAGGGTTCCTTCAGAGTGTATGGAACTTTTGGGAAAAAATAAAGCTCAATCGATTGAGCTTAGTTTGATCCATCGAAGGTTCGATCGATTGAACTCTCCTCAAGCCCTTGAACTCTCTGATTTTGACAGCTCTGCACACCGATGGGAGAATGGCCATAACATTTCACTCGGACCTCGGATTGACCTACCATTTGTGTCCATGCAACCATAACGCAAATATCTACATTTTATATTTCTGGGAAAATCTTCCAAATCTGAAGTCTTCATTGTCCAAAATGGCATTTTCTCAGATGCTTCTGTTGTTCTCTTCACCAGAATCACTTTCTTTAGCTCCACTTCATTGATTTACATTCTAATACTTGTAAAACAACGCATAAATATATGTTTTAGCATTAACACAATAAAAAGAACATTTTTATTAGAATGCACCTAAATGTAGGGACTTTGGGTATAAAAGTATGCATAAAGGACCATGTAATACGCTATGAATATGCACTTTTCACCTTGAATCACTATTTATAATGCACGAAACTGGAATGGTGATCCCAACCCGATTCTTAGAAGTATGGACCCCATGGGAGCATTTGAAGCTTTTCTTCAGAGATTGGAGAGGAATATGGAAGCTTACCAACCGTAGTGTAATGCGGCTCATCGAGCCTAGTCGGACACAAACTACTTGCGCGATCTAGGGAACTACACCCTGAGAACTACAATGACATTGGTGAGTATTGGCAAGCAGAGAAATGGATTCGAGGGATGGATCGTATTTTTGAGTCTCTTGAGTGCTCAAAGACAGATAAGAAAAAGTTTGCTACCTTCTAGCTTACGTACGCAGCGTTATACTAGTGGGAGGCAGAGAGAGCCTTGGTAGGGGACGAAGTAGCTAGATGCATGGCTTGGACTGTGTTTCGTGAGAGGTTTTTGAAGAAGTACTTTTTAGAGTCGGAGAAGAGATGAAGGGGTTCAAAGGTTTGGTTTAAGGGAAACTTAGTGTCCGAGATTATCTGATCTAGTTTGATAGGCTTTCCCGATTTACCTATCATTTGATTGACACTCCCAAGAAGAAATGACGGGTTGAACCCTAGCCATCCGAAGATTGGCAATGGGAGATCTTAGTCTTCCCTTCAACGAGTTTATAGAGTTGGTAATGGATTTAGAAGAGGAGAACCATTCATATGTTAGGACTTCAGGAAGTCGACCCCCGATGAGACCCAAGGACAAAGAGCATCCCCTCATGGCCAAGGACAGAAAAGGACATGGAATACGGAGAAGTAGCAGCAATAGAATTTTCCTCGCAATGCATCTATGGTACCAGCTACCTAAGGACAGCTAAGGATAGGGACAAAGGATGGAGGATGCTATAATTATGGGATCTCTGGGCACATCAGCAGAGGTTGTTATGCCCCAAGGAAGAATGCCTGAAAAGAAGATATTTGCTACAACTGTGGCAAGCTAGGCCATGTAAGTAGAGATCGCAGGTCGCCCCACCAGGAGGATATTATATGCCAGCAGCCCAGGGTCAACAGGGCTCAATTGAACACTATCATTCTAGAGGAAGCTGGTTTCGACGAGGGTAAACAACAAAATATGGAAGATACGTTGACTCTATTCAATAGCAGAGTCAAGGTTTTATTTTATACAAGTGCTTCTATTTCTTTTATCGCTATTAAAACTATACAATTGTTATGTTTAGTATCTCAAGCATTAGAGAAGGCTCTAAGTGCTGTATCACCTTTAGGTGTAATTGTGAGGTTGAGCAAAGTGTTCAAGGATTTTCTTTTGACTCTTGAGAATTAGAACCTAACCACTAATTTGGTTATGTTATCAATAAATGAGATTGATATCATTTTAGGAATCAATTGGCTCACTAAGTGTCATGCCAAATTGGATTGCATGAGCTAATCTATTTCTTTCACCATACTAGGTAGACCCTACTTTGATTTTCAATGAAACCCCTATTGCGATGCAATTTTTACGAGTTAACTAGCCACTGTTGGAAGTGTTAGTACGAAACTTACCCCCGCTCAAATCCTGATCGTTTGTGAGTTCGAAGATATATTTCAAGATATATCTGGATTACCGCCCAAGCGTGAGATCAATTTCTGTATTGAGCTATCACCTGGAACGACCATCATTTCTAAGACACCTTATGGCATGATCTTTTTAAGCACCATGTCACCTATATGAAGCTTTCTTTCGAGGACCATTTTATTATATTAGAGTCTTGACTACCTTTGATAAGCCTACACATGTTCAGCTCTGTAGACACCCCATTTTGTCGGCTATCAGATTTAGGAGACCCATAGCTTGGTGGTTCACAATGATCGAAAAAGACTCAAAAGGACTCCTGGAAGTTAGTTCTATCTCTCAAAATGCTCAGAATGACCAAAATGCCCCTGAAAGTCCGAAAACTCCCAGATTTGGACCAAAAGTTCTAGAAACATGCTATGTCATAAGAAAAATAATAAAATGAGTTTTGAAGCAAAGTCAGATGAAATTGTCAGCTCCCAGAGACCCCCGGAAGTCCCGGAAGTTCCCAGAAAGTCCCCGTTGACCGGTTTGACCAAGGTTTGACCAGGTTTGACCAAGGTTTGACCAAATTTGACCAAGTTTGACCAAAATTGTCCAAATTCACCGAAATCATTCTAGATTATGTGGAAAGTATTAAAGTAAGTTTTAAAAGAAGATCGCGCGAAAACGTCAGCTTCTGGGGGCTCCCAGAGATTTCCAGAACTTCCCGGGAATCCCAGGTTTGACCAATTTGACCAAAATTTGACTTTAGAACCAGAGCACCGTAATAATTTTCAAATATTTTTCATGGATACTAGAGGTCAATAGCTTTCCAACGGTATATCACACATAATTTTTGGATTTAAAACGAGTTTATTATGAATTTTCGAATGCAAAAAAGGTGATCAAATCGGCTTTTATTGCAAATACCGCAAAAATTTTCAAAGTGACTTATCTCCGAACTATTTTTATGTAAAATAGACTCCATTACCTTTCCAACGGTATATCACAACCTCAATTTGGAGTTCGTATGCATTTTCTATGAATTTCGGACGAAATAGGGCCTTTTCGCGAATACCGGAACCTCTGGGGGCCTAAACAGGATTATCCAGACGATTGAGGAGTAGTGCCGCCACGGCACTGGCCCACTGCCGCCGCGGCACTGGCCCAGTGCCACCGTGGCACTCTTCTCTAGAACAATATGTTTTTGTAATTTCTTTTGGGGGTTCATTTTGATTAATTGAAAACCAAAACGACGCAGTTCTATGTTCACAGATGTTTGGGACCAATAGGAGCACTTTCTAAATCCCAAAACCACCCCAAATTGGCCTATATAAACCCCCCATTGCTCTTCATTTTAGGGGGGCCAAGTGCAAAGTCCATAGAAGTTGTAGAGAGAAAGAGAGATAAAGATAGATTTAGAAGTGAGAAAGGAGCTTCCTCCTACTATTTTTCTATAGCAAGTGAGTTCCAATCTTGTTTTCCTCCACCATTCTTCTATATATTTCATCATCAATACACCCAAACACTATTTTCTCTAAGCATTTATGAGTTAGGAAGCTACTTCCATGTCCAAATGTCACCATATATGAGTGAAACACCAAGCTACAAGTCCAAAATCACATTAATTATCATCTATTGATTGTTATTTACTTACTTGTTCATATTATGTTTGTCTCTTCCTAACCTCATTTCTTTTTATTTTTCTTTATTTACTTACTAGTTCATCATCATCTAGGTGATGACATGAAGTTTGAGGTGAGTGAATCCTTATGGATAGTAGCTCTTGACCTCAAAAACATGTTTGATAGATGATGATTATAACTTCAATGTCGCCAAGGTATCCTTGAAGTTATGTCCAAATGAAAATAAATCTCTCCAACAATCTTGGAGGTTCTTGATGATGAGTTTGATGTTGACATTTTAAGTGGATATAATCTTCATTGAGTATTGAAAATATTCTTTCAAAACTTCTATTTCAAAACCCCCTTCTTAAAACCCTCACTTTGATTTCAAGAGATAAACCTTGTTTTCCCAAAATCTTCAAAACAGTGAGTGATCTGAGTTCAAGGATTTCTCTAGAACTCAATACTCAATGTATAGATGCAAGACCACTTGGAAAGTCTTCCTAACTCATTAGAGAACACCCATGATTTTTGGTTTGACTTGGAAATACTTGAAAATGGTCCATTTGGACCCAAACATCCTCTCCAGATATTCTATTTTTGTTGTCACAGCAGCATGGTCTACTTTCAACTTATTTTACAGAAAAATTTTCCAACAGGGGTGGTCCTAACTTATTTTTACCTTACACTTCAATGTCTTAGGGAACTTTCTGTATAAAATGGGCCTCTAGATCATTTTTGTTCATTTTCTAAAATTTTTCAACATTTCAGTCGACAGTACGGACTCTGTTTCTGAGTGACCTCTATTGTTTATATGATTTCTCTCAATCTATGATAGTTATTAAAGATTTACTTTTTGGGTTGTGTTCTAGACACAATAAGGAAGATCGCCATAAAAAACCATGCATTGAAAACATTTCTAATCCCTCTTTTCAATTTTCAAAATTTCATGTTACTGTTCTGTCCACTATTCACAGAAGCACACTTTTACTTTCCCCCTTTGATTTGATGCTTACATGCTCTCCAAATTAGTTCATGTCTTAGGAAGTAGTTCATACTACATTTGTATATATCCCATGATGATTTCATTCATTCCTTCATACACATTCTAGACTTCTAAGTCATTCTAGGAATCCATGAACACAAGGCACATTACAACCTTAGCACATTCTAGATACATATATTGCATCCATGCAAAGATTTGGGGCTTTTGTGACTCCTAATCTAAGAAGATTATAAGGAATGATCATGATCACACATTCATGTTTCCCTCGATCTAGTCTTTCTTTCTCATCCGTCTCGGGGATTGAGAAATCTTCTTTCCTCAAAGATTAACATGCATCATAATAGCTTGCTAAGCATATTTTGATTTCTTTGATTATTTGTTTCAATAACAATTCATGTCCCCCTTTAGATTAGGAAGTCTTGACTATTTGATATATGATTAGACAATTTTTCCTAAGTTTATTTGTGTGACCTTTCACTTTACATTGGATGATATTTGACTTAGATCTTATGAATGATATCTTATCTTTAGATCTTCCATTTTAAATTTTCTTATGTGATGTAATATAATTTCATAGTATTAATTGTCAAACCATACATAGTATAAGATGATTATTTGGATGCTAATTGAGGCCCGTCGAAAGACGGGGTGAGTTGAGGGTGTTTTAGTCGCGACAAAGGCTCCTTCCTCTCTCGTACCAAAACCTCGAGCCAAGTTCTTTGGTTATGAAGGGCCGGTGCCCTTTATCCATTTGGGTGAGTCAAAATTAGGTTTCTTGGTTCCTTAAAGAGCAAGTGGCGACTTTTCAATGGACATTTTCTCTTTTTTTGATCAAAATCAAATTTTAAACAAAAACAAGCAAAAGTGGTGCAATCCCGCGTGTATTCATGGAATTGATGAATCGAGTATTCAGACCATATTTAGACCAATTCATCATCGTGTTTATTGATGACATCTTGATAGTCAAAGACAGAGAAAGATCACCAGAAGCATCTAGAGATTGCTTTGTAGAACCTCAGAGACAACCACTTGTATGCAAAGTTTAGTAAGTGTGACTTTTGGCTAAAAGAAGTCAAATTTTTGGGTTATGTGGTTTCACAAGATGGTATAGCCATACACTCATCAAAGAAGGATTCTCATGAGTTGCGTCTCCACTGATGAACTTGACTAAGAAGGATTTAAGATTTTAATGGAATGGAAAGCATGACCGTGCTTTCTCAGAATTGAAGAGTGGACTCATCTCAACACCAGTCCTTGCAATGCCAAAGACGAAGAAAAGTACACTATCTTCAATGATGCATCATACCAAGGATTGGGCTGCGTATTGATGAAAGATGGAAGAGTGATCGCTTAATAGTTGAAGCCGCATAAGAAAAATTACCCGATGCATGATTTGGAATTGGCAGCAATTGTGTTCGCACTCAAGATTTGGAGGCATTACCTCATTGGAGAGAAGTTTGACTTATTTTTCGACCACAAGAGCTTGTAGTATCTGTTCTCTCAAAAGGATTTGAAGATGGGGTAGAGAAGGTGGATGAAATTGTTAAAAGATTATAACTTCACATTACAGTGCTACCTTGGTAAGGCAAATGTAGTCGTAGATGCATTAAGCTGGAAACCCCGTAGATTGGTCGCCTCTCTTATGATTAGAGAATGGCAAGCATTAGAAACTTTGTCAGAATTTGATGTTCAAGCACCATAATCAAGTGAGGGACTATTCTTTGGATCTTTATTTTGTGCAACCTACTTTGATAGATAGAATCCTTGAGGCATAATGGGAGAACAAAGGACTTGGAGAATGGTTCGCAAAGATGTCAAGCAAAGAACCTGAAGTTTGGAGCATCAGATGGCAGATATCAATGGAAGGGGAGACTGTGTGTACCAGATGAAAGAATCTTGAGGAAAGATGTTATGGTAGCATACATGTCCAGATTGTTCGTACATCTCGGAGAGACAAAGAAGTATAGGGACCATAAGAGAAGTTTTTGGTAGGAAGGTATGAAAAGGAATGTAGCAGATTATGTATCCAGATGTTTGACGTGCTCACAAGTCAAGACTGATTTCCAGAAGCCAGCAGGATTAATGCAACCATTGCCCATTCCTAGATGGAAGTGTGAACATATTTCCATGGACTTAATGGTTGGTTTGCCAAGGACTTAGCAAAACCATGACGCGATTTGGGTGATTGTGGAATGACTCACCAAATCCGCACATTCATCGCTTATAATTTGACATACTCAATGGAAAGGATGAGTATGTTATACATTCAGCAGATTGTGTGACTGCACAGGGTACCTGCCATGATAGTATCGGATTGAGACTCTCGTTTCACTTCAAATTTTTGGAAGAGTTTGCAAATTGCCTTGGGAACTTCATTGAAGATGAGTTCAAGTTACCACCCATAAACTGATGGTCAGACGGAACAGACCAATCAAGTAATGGAAGACTTGTTGAGAGCTTGTGCAATTGACTTCAAAGAATCTTGGGAGGATCATTTGCCACTAATTGAATTTGTATACAATAACAGATTCCAATCAAGTATTGGAATGGCACCGTTCAAAGCACTGTACGAGAGACCATATAGATCACCTTTGTGTTGGACCAAAGCGAGTGATGGTCAGTTATTGGGACCCGACATGGTTAAGGAAACTAGAGAAAAGATCCAAATTGTAAGACAAAGAATGTGTATGGCACATAGTAGATGGAAGAGCTATGTCGACAAGAAACACAAGGACAAGGAATGTAAAGTTGGAGACCACATACACTTGAAGGTTTCACCTTGATATGTTGGACCATTCAAAATTTTGGAGCATATCGGCAAAGTCACCTATAGACTCGCATTGCCACCAAGGATGTCCGGTGTACACAATGTGTTTCACGTGAGTATGCTAAAGAGGTATGTTCAAGATGATTCTCATAAGTTGGATTTCACGATCATTCAGGTCAATGATAACATGACCTACTATGAAGAACAAGTCAAGATTTTGGATCACGGAGTCAAGAAGTTGAGAAACAAGGAGATTTCGTTGGTGAAAGTCCAATGGAAGCATCACAATGAGGGTGAAGCTTCTTGGGAACTCGAGTTGGAGATGAAGAAGAAGTTTCCTATGCTTTTTGTTAAATAGTTGATTTCGATTTCAGGGGTGAAATCATTTTATTGTTTGTGGTGAGTTTTAACCCCTAGAAAACCCTAATGTATTTTCCTTTGAGATGTTATATATGAATCATATTTATATAATGAATTCGTGGATTTTATCTTCATTTATGTACTTGGTTTAACATTTCAAGACTTTCAATCAAGCAGACCCTTGATCGAACAAAGCCATGATCGATCACAGCTTCATCGATCAAAGGCACTAGTTTTTCAATTTGGATAAAACACACTGCACCACCCCTGTTGCACCATCATCACCACCCCTGTGCCTGAAAAATCCTCTGCATACACCTCCCAACCCCCTAAACCCATCATAGCCCTCCCATGGTATTGTCTATGTCACCATCATTTTGTTATATCACCTCCAACTTACACACCATCATCACACTCACAACCCTTGACTCTTGACCCCAACTCTACACACACAGCATATTATATATATATATATATGTATACACTATACACATAGATACATAGAGAGAGAGAGAGTAGACAGAGAGAGAGAGAGAGAGAGAGAGAGAGAGAGAGAGAGAGAGAGAGAGTGTGTGTGTGTGTGTAGAGAGAGAGAGAGCGTTGTCTCATTTTCTATACAAACCCACACTCACCTTACCTCATTTACTTTGCTGCACATTGAGAGAGAGAGAGAGAGAGAGAGAGAGAGAGAGAGAGAGAGAGAGAGAGAGAGATATAGAGTTCCAGAGAAGAAGAAAGAAGTGAATGAAAGGGGCATTCAAGCCTCAAGCCAAGCTTCCATTATCAAATACATCTACTCAAGATGAGTACAAGACCCTTTTGGGTACTCCCAAACCATAGCTTAGATGTACATAAGAAGCCTTGCGAAACCCCAGGTTAAACCCAATTTGTAATAAAAGTTGATAAAGAAGACGAGCTTAATTGATCATCCCTTGATCGATCAACTATTGATCGATCAAATGCTTGATTGACCAAGACACTATTTTTGGTTAAAAGTTGTTTTGGTTGCTATTCTGACTTATACATATTATACTTCCTGTATGTGTGATTATGTGTTGTTAGGAGACTCTGTATGATATAAATGTTGCCTTGAATGTTCGTAGTTAGTTGTACTATGTGTTTTGAATGTTGTACATTGATGTATGTTGTATATTAGCAAGCTTGAGGACTTGAGACTTATATTTCTGTAATCGTACTATTACAAGGAGTATTTTTCATATTGGCACTTTTTAACACTCAAACTTAGAAGAAGTTCAAAATTTAGATTTTGTAAAATAGAGGCATGATCGATTAAGCCATGATCGATCAAGCCATGATCGATTAAGGGAGACAGTTTCACCAACTTGTGTTTTCAAAATATTTTAAGTCCGTTCGAGTTACTGTAATTACGCTCTCAAAATTCCTAAGTTTTGAAATGACTATTTCCAGTATGTTTTTAATATGTTAGTTCGACCATGTGATATTTTCGTAAACTCGTAAATGTTTTGTAGTTGGTAGACGGACTTTTTCATGTTAGAGATGACATTTCTGATAGTAATAACAGTAAATCATGTGAAGAGTAAGAGTTGAGGTTAGTCTCATTTATATATTAGCTCGGTCACGTGGACCTTGATTCTAAGAGTTGTATATGTGATACTATCGATGCCACTAGGGCATCAATAGTAGGTATGTGTTTGTGGATTATTTATGGGGCCAACTAGGTTTGCATGGTTTGTAGATAACATGATTTGCGTACACTCTTTACTAATTTAAGGTCAACTGGGTAGGCGATGCTAGTAAAGGATAAAATGGGTTACTTCAGTAACTAGTGGCCAACTAGGTGGGTGACAATATCCATGTGTAGACACTCTATTTTGGTTTGTTCGATCGACATAAGGAACCCCCGCCTCAAGAACCACCCGATGACTAGAATCAAGAATTATCAGTTTATGAAGCAGAACTCTGTGAAGCATTATGGTCTCTTAAATATGTTAGAATAACCTCTAGGAAGACTTAGGTATATTATCAACTCCCTTTAGAGACAAGAACCCAAATTAAGATAGCCGTTTCACATGAAATGACAAAAATCACCTTTACCGAGCAAAATTCGAAACTCAGGGTGGGATCCCGAGAGCTCCCATTACAAAATATTCCTACAATAGCTTTAAATGATTCCCTAAGCCTTCACGTTGGCCAGAATCCGCTTAGGATAATTTTCATGCCAAGATAGCCTTTTTATGCATCTTCGTTTAGCTCCTTTTTAGAGTCAACCTCACTTTTTATTTATTTATTTATCATAACTCAAAATCAATAAATTACGTTTGAATGAGATCAAAAGCATTGCAAACTAGACTTCCATACGTTTTAAATAGTGTATAAAAAACCCATTTTTGATAACTGAGGTGAGAGAACGAAGTCCGGGAACTTTGAAGTGAAACATAACCTTTTGGGCCGAATGCCATAGTGGTATTTAGGGAAGGCCGCACTGATGGAAAAACATGTTTAAATTAATTTTTAAACGCGCAGCAGAAAGATTAAGTTTCAAAAATAAACTTTTGGTATCCTAGGATCTACTACTCGTTAATTCCATAGATGCGTATACTAAAGAGGGAGAAGAAATATACCTAAGGACTTGAACCCAATTCTGATTTTCTTTCTCCAGGATGGTGCAACAACCTCCACTAGGTTGTCTTCACCCTTATGTCTCCTACGAATGCTTCCCGGATAGGCTAGAGATGGTGGGATCTCTAATGGAGAGGATAAGGAGGGTTTGGGAGCTCTAAAACAGTTTTTGCAGCTTCTGACGTTCAAAACGACGAACTCTTTTTTCTGGACGCAACTGCCCTATTTATAGATTCCCAAAATTGACCTAATGTTCGAGCGATTGAAGTGCATTAGATCGATCGAGACTTCAATCGATCGAACCACCTTCGATCGATCGAACTCGCCAAGACTTCAATCGATCGAGACACCTTCGATCGATCGAACCCGCCTTGACTAGGTCCTTATGTGCCTTTCCAAGCATTCTAGCGGAGCTAAGAGTGGGAACTCCTAGGCTCTTTATTGTTGGCTCAGACCAGTTTGTTAATTACCATGACCAAACTCTTTGATCAGCAAATTAACTAACTGGTCAATTAACGTTTACTCCACTATAAAATGATAACTGAACTCCAACACAAAAGAACATATCCAAAGCGATAACTAGACTTGTATGGTGTACTAATGTCCCTCTACCGTCAGCATTCATAATCATATTCAGGTAGTCAGATAACTAGTTACTATCAACCTGAATCATGATTACTTCTTATATTCCTTGAGTCCCATTCACCACTCATGATTACCAAACATGTTAATAACTACTTATCAACAAGACTGCAGTTCTCAGTAATCAACTTGGTGACATTCTCAAGGGAATGCTTACTCTGAATCAGAGGGTAGATTCTATCTTAACAATATATGTTCACAACCTTATGAACATGACATACCCAAGATACCCAGAAGTTGATCTTCTATAGACCTCACTGATTGGTAAGTCAAAGCAGCCATATCCACAGTCTGTGTTCATAATTGTCTCAAGATTAAGAACACGTACCTTATACAAGTTATGAGTTCCTATCGACTGATTGACAGTCTTGAGTGTCAATAGGAAAGCTCAGGTTTGTCAATGCACTATAAGCACTAGCATATTATGTCACGCCACAGAACGGCAAAAATAGAGAAAAATAAATTTCCTTTTTGGGTCCAAAGGCAGCGACGGGTGAAGTCACATGATTGTCCACACCACGCAGTACTAAGCAACAAGAGTAATAGTGTAACAAGAATGAAGTCTAGGTTCTGATCACAACGTAACATAAAGTCAACAGAAGTTATTAACTATTATACATTAGAGTCTTGAATCAAATATAAGATAGCGGAAGTACAAATGCCAAGGCAACATATGCCTGACTACAAAAAGGGTTCTAAAACGGAAAAGACAATTAGCTACAATTCTAGTCTAGTCTTCAGTTGGCGTAGAGGTAGTCCTCGGCATAGTAGTCTTCTTTGGTCTGACCTCCGTCGGGGAAATCCTCCACAGGAACTCCGTCACCGGCATAGTAGTCTTCTCCTGTAGGCCCTTCACCTGTATAGTCATAACCAGGGTGCGCTGGAACGTAGAAATGTCCAGCGGCATAAACGCCGTCAGCTTAATGAAAGCCGAGTGAGTTAAATACTAACAGGGTACCGACTATTGATATTATCACAAGTTATAAATAGTAACCAAATTAGAATTCAGTAAGGGTAACTCCTTTAATCAAACCAATGATCCGATTACTGTCATCCTATTCATTTTAAGATCGACAACGCGTCCTGATAGGGGAACAGACTCGACAGTAGTTCAACTCTATAACACACCATTGCTCATCCACCGCTTTTAAGAACATATGCACAGTTCACCGCATGTCATGGATACCACGTTAGTCCATCCCCCGCTTTTAAGAACATATGCACAGTTCACCGCATGTTAGGGATATAATGCTTTAAGCAACAGTACATCATTCTATGCCACGACTTAGCGACGTCTACCAGTGATCACGGTCCACCGCATGTCATAGACACCTTCGTTTGACTACCGCTTTTAAGAACATATGATTAGATCATCTGGCTATCTTAGGGAAAATTGTCCGGTTCACCGCAAGTCGTAGATACCTTCGTCTGTCTACCGCTTTTAAGAACATATGATCGACCAACGCCCGCCCACGCAAGGTTCCCGAATCTTAGCAAACCTACTTAAGTTCAACTCTATTACCGATATATGACAATCCCAATGTGGCCCGACTACTCTGAATGAAATGAACGTTAACTCCAAAGGATTCACGACTATTCGTTATCTAACATCATAAACATTATCCGTTAATCTTGTTGTTACTACGATCCTATGCCGCATTAGCTCATTATCCTGTTTGCATTATAACAATAAAGCATGCTGGGAATACTAAATAGTAATTAAATAACTAAACAGTTATAACATCAACTAAACAAGTAAAATCGTAAACTGTAATTGCCAATCGATTGGGACAAGGGTCCAATCGATTGGTATAAAAAAAGTAACAATCGATTGGTAAAAAGTTCAATCGATTGGATCACAATCCATGTCAATCGATTGCTAACTTTGTCAATCGATTGGTGATTCTGCAAAGGCAATCGATTGGATAAAATATCAATCGATTGGGATTTAAATGATGGCAATCGATTGGGAAAAGTCCCAATCGATTGGGACTTCGTATTCTTCACAGTGAAGACTGTCCAAAACATAAAAACAGGAAAATACATGGTTTCTTCTCCATTCCTCCATTCAAACATGTTCTAATATCAATACATGGTTACCAAGTGAGTTTAGAACTCACCTTAGGATTAGGGGGTGTGTTTGGGAACGTGTATTGAAGCTTGGAGCTTCAATGGTGGTCTTCCTCCCTCTCTCTCTAGTTCTCTGTCTTCTCTCTTCTCTTTCTCCTTCTTTTCTTCTTCTTTCTGGTCTTCTTCTTCTTCCTCTTCAATCCCTGGATGTGGGTGTATAAATATATGTATATGTGTGTGTATATATATATATAAAAGTGTTTGTATATATATAAACATACACAAACACTTCCTTTCACTCCCTCTGATTTCTTGGAACCCCAAAAATGCAAAAATGAGCTGATATATATAGGGAGAAAGTGTTCACGTGGACAAACCCCAGCCAGAGCAAAAGAATCTGCCCAGCTGCCTCCAATCGATTGGCATAAGTGTCAATCGATTGATAAAAGCAATCGATTGGTATAAAGTTCAATCAATTGGTATCCAAAATAAGGCAATCGATTGGAAAACTTGTCAATCGATTGGTGTCCAAATTATACCAAGGGTAAGGCCAGGCTCAAACAAGTATTAAAAGAAGCATACAGGGTCTTATTCACATAATATATTACCAAAAATACAGGGTATTACATCATTCACCACTCATTAAAGATTTCGTCCCCGAAATCCGAAATAAGAAGGAATCAAAACAAAAATGGAAACTTCTCTCGCATTTCTGACTCCAGCTCCCATGAAGCTTCTCCTTCGTCGTGGTGCTTCCACTGAACCTTCACTAGCGGGATCTCCTTATTTATGAGCTTTTTCACTCCTCGATCTAGGATACGCACTGATCCTTCATTGTATGTCACGTTTTAGTTCACCTCAATATCTTCAAAACTAATCTCGTGCGTTGGGTTGTGGGCACATTTCCTCAACATGCTGATGTGGAAAACATTGTGCACTCCTGACATCTTTGGCGGCAATGCAAGTCGATAAGCAACCTTCCCAGCACGTTCTAGGATCTCAAACAGTCCAATGAATCGCGGCGACAACTTGCCTCTTTTCTGTCCGAATCTGACGATACCTCGAAGTGGCAAGACTTTGAGTAGCACATGATCTCCAACTGCAAACTCTAGATCTTTCCGTCGCTTATCGGCATAGCTCTTGTGTCTGGATTGCGCTGTCTTCATCCTTTCTCGTACAATCTGGATCTTCTCGCTGGTTTCTCGAATCATCTCAGGCCCAAGTAGTTGAGTATCTCCGACTTCGGCCCAACATAGCGGCGATCGGCAAGGTCTTCCATACAAAGCTTCAAACGGCGCCATCCCTATGCTCGTGTGGTAGCTGTTGTTGTAGGCAAACTCGATCAAAGGTAGATGCGTCTCCCATGAATTCTCGAATTCAACGATATAGGCTTGCAACATATCCTCCATCACTTGATTGACTCGTTCGGTCTGATCGTCTGTCTGTGGATGAAAGGCTGAACTCAAATTCAATGAAGTTCCCATTGCTGTCTGAAGGCTTTTCCAGAATTCTACGGTGAAGCGTGAATCTCGATCTGAAACTATTGAGACAGGTACACCGTGCAGTCGCACTACTTGCTCTAGATACATACGGCTCAATCTTTCAACATGGTATGTCATGCTGTAGGCGATAAAATGTGCTGACTTGGTGAGTCGATCCACTATTACCCAAATAGCATCGTAGTTTTGCTGAGACTTTGGCAATCCAACCACAAAATCCATGGTGATGTGCTCCCATTTCCATTGGGGAATCGGTAGTGGTTGTAGGAGTCCAGGTGGTTTCTGATGCTCTGCCTTCACTTGTTTGCAAATAAGACATTGCGATACATACTCGGCCACTTCTCGCTTCATTCCTTCCCACCAGAAGTTTCTCTTCAAGTCCTTATACATCTTGTTTCCTCCTGGGTGGATAGTCATCCTTGACTTGTGTGCTTCATCCAGAATGTTCTTCCTGAGACCATCGTCATTTGGCACACAGAGTCTACCTTTGCATCTCAGTGCTCCGTCCGTACTAATACTCCATATCTCTGGTTCCTTTGCGGACATCTTAGCAAACCATAACTTGAAATCTTCGTTCGACTGTTGAACTTCCAAGATGCGGCTGATGAGAGTCGGTTGCACGACAAGACATCCAAGGTGTTGTCCTTCTCCTGATTCCACTGGTCGAAGGTCGAATTCGGCTAACGTCTCCATTGCTCGCCATTCTCTAATCAAAATCGAAGCAACCAAAAGGCGTGGCCTCCGGCTCAGAGCGTCGGCTACAACATTTGCTTTACCCGGGTGGTATTGCAAAGAGAAGTCGTAGTCCTTGAGTAGTTCCATCCATCTCCGTTGTCGCATGTTCAACTCCTTCTGAGAGAACAGGTACCTTAAACTCTTGTGATCTGAGAACAAGTCGAACTTTTCTCCATACAAATAGTCTCCAAATCTTTAGGGCGAACACGATTGCAGCTAGTTCCAAGTCGTGCGTCGGATAGTTCTTCTCATGCGGCTTCAATTGTCTTGATCCGTATGCGATGACATTCCCCTCTTGCATTAGCACACAACCAATTCCTTGGTGCGATGCATCACTATAGATTATGAATTGTTCACCATTCTTAGGTATCGCAAGCACGGGTGCTAAGGTTAGTCTCTCTTTCAATTCCCGAAATGCATCCTCATGTTTATCAGTCCATTCGTACTTCGTCTCCTTCCTAGTCAGGCTTGTCAACGGTCCTGCGATTCTAGAGAATCCTTCCACAAATCTCTGATAATACCCCGCCAATCCAAGGAAACTCCTAACTTCGGTCGCGTTGGTTGGTCTGTTCCAGCTCAAGACTGCATCGATCTTAGATGAGTCTACGGAAATCCCATCCTGTGATATCACATATCCCAGGAATTTAACTTCCTGAAGCCAGAATTCACATTTGCTGAATTTCGCATACAGACTATTGTCTCTGAGAGTCTGTAGAGCAATTTGTAGATGCTTCTTATGTTCCTCTTCCGTCCTTGAATAAATTAGAATGTCGTCGATGAATACTATAATGAATTGATCCAGATAGGGTCTGAATACTCTATTCATTAGGTCCATGAATACTGCCGGGGCATTAGTCAATCCAAAAGACATCACTAAAAACTCGTAGTGTCCATATCTCGTCCTGAAGGCAGTTTTTGGTATGTCTTTCGGTCGAACTAGCAATTGATGGTATCCTGAACGCAAATCAATTTTCGAGAATATCCTTGATCCTTGCAGTTGATCGAATAGGTCGTCTATCCGGGGAAGTGGGTATCTATTCTTGATTGTGACTTTATTCAGCTCCCTGTAGTCGATACAGAGTCGTAGCTCTCCGTCTTTCTTCTTTACAAATAGAACTGGTGCTCCCCAAGGTGATGTACTGGGGCGAACAAAACCTAAGTCTTCAAGTTCCTGAACTTGCTTCTTCAATTCTAACATTTCCGTTGGCGCCATCCGATACGGGGTCTTGGAAATCGGCAACGTTCCAGGTGCTAACTCAATGCAGAAGTCTATCTCTCTCTTCGGTGGAAGTCCTGAGATACTTCGGAACACATCTTCAAAGTCTTGAATAACAGGGATCTGGTTGATAGTAGGCTCTGTGCTTGAATTCTTAATCGTGGCTAGGCAGCTCGTGATAAACATGTCGCTCAACGGTTGGCACTGAAATCTGTTCTGCGGGCAACCAGACGTCGAAAAGACAATGGTCCGACTAACACAATCCAGGTTAGCGCCATACTTAGTAAGCCAATCCATTCCTAGGATCACGTCGAACTCAGACATTGACAAGACTATCAAGTCTGCCGGAAGATTTCTATCCTCTAGTGTCAAGGGACAATCCTTGCACACCTTACCTAACCTAACGGATACTCCCAAGGGTGAAACGGCATTAAGGGTCGGCTCAAGTGCTAGGGGTAGCAATCCCAAATCACGTACCATCTTAATAGCTATGAAAGAACGGGCGGCACTGGTATCAAACAAAGCTCTAACTTGACAGTGAAATAAAATGAGTGTACCTTCCAAGTTCTACTGTTCCTCAGCATTATACCCTGCATTGTTAGGGATGATGGCATTCACCCTAACCTGTCCTTGTTGTCCTTGCTGTCCTTGAGCAGGCGCCCCATAGTAGCCTCCATGTGGTGCTCGACAATCCTTGCTTATGTGACCAGGCTTGTTACAGTTGCGGCAGACGAGGTCATTACGGCGGTTTGTCTTGGGGGCTGTGCAATACCTTGCAATATGTCCGGGCACTCCATAGTTGAAACATCCATCAGTGTTCTGTCGCTGGGCGGCGGGCTGTGCCTGAGGTGGTCCTCGCTGTTGATTCTGTTGTCGAGGAAAATTAGCTTGGGGCTTCCTTGTCCCATCCCATGTACGCTTGGTTCCCTGGTAGTTGTTGGTCTGGGGTCTCCATCCCTGATTTTTCCTCGATGATTGCGCGGGAAAGTTCCTTGGTTGGAAGGTCCTGGGTGGAGGTCGATTCGCTTATGGTCCTTGCACAGGGTAAGCATCCTTTTCCAAACTTGAAGCAAGACGAACAATCCCTTCAAATGACTGGCCCAGATGGCCTATCATCATGTGCCGGAGGTGTGGGTTGAGTCCTTGGTGGAATCGCTTGACCTTCTTGACGGAGGTGTCTATCATATGCGGAGCGAAACGAGAAAGTCGCTCGAATTGTGTAGTATACTCCCTGTCTGTCCAGTTTCTTTGGGTTAGACTCAGGAAATTCCTCTCTTGTTGGTCTTTTTCGTCCTCAGGGAAATACTTCTCGAGAAATCGAGTCTTGAATGCTTCCCAAGGCATTCTCCTTGCAGCGTCGATCCCAATTGTGGCTCTCTCGGCCTCCTACCAGTTCGCAGCAGAGTAAGTCAGTTGAAATGCGGCTAGACGTCTCTTGTCAAACTCACTGCACTCCAGGGCTTCAAAGATTAGCTCCAACTCTCGTATCCATTGCTCTGCTTTCCAGGACTCTGCCATGCCGTCGAACTTCTCAGGTCACAGGCTACGAAATCGTTCCAACAGCTTATCGCCTGCCTGTCTTGGAGGGACAACGTGGTTGTTGCCATTGTTATTGGTGGCATGATTGTAGGTATCGCTGATGTGCTCCATCCGTTGCATGAAAGCTTCGAAGACTCCAGTTGGGTCCATACCCTCGGGAATGGGTGCTCCCAGTCGTGCTTGGTTCCTTGTGGGTCCCACCATAGTGATTCGTGTGAGGTGTACCTATGAAGGTCCTAACGATTAGCGGACAATCTTCACGGGGAAATGACCATAATTAATTAACAGAAAGCATAACATGGATCAAAATCACAACCATAACATAATAATGAGACGATAATAGAAATAATCAAGAGAAACGATCTGCCATATATATATACCCAAAAGATGTACAGCGGAGTACACAACAGATCATCTGTGTACCGCGTAGTACATGGTCCTATACAAGATCTAAACAAAAGGAAAGATATACACAAGACCACTACTGGTGGCTACCTATACAAAAAGGCTATGGTCCATAGCTGTCTATGTAAGCGTCAAAAGTAAGTGGACAACATGTCCTAAAGTCAAACGTAAAAGTCTAAATCCTAAAGGTACTGGACTCAAAAGTTGTCCACATCGGATCCATAGATGGAAGCCTCGTCCTCTGGGGCAACCTCAGATAAAACATCATCCTTATCCATATCATC
Source organism: Hydrangea macrophylla (assembly GCA_033977485.1). Taxonomy (NCBI): domain Eukaryota; kingdom Viridiplantae; phylum Streptophyta; class Magnoliopsida; order Cornales; family Hydrangeaceae; genus Hydrangea; species Hydrangea macrophylla. The sequence continues at coordinate 40,994,016 of CM066986.1, forward strand.
GTCATCCATCATGTCCTCATCCTCTATCACAACATCCTCAATTAGCTCGGGTCCATCATGCTCCACAACAGCTCCCAAATCCCCTGCATCAGCGGCCATGTCAGCCTGGGCTGCATCAAATGCGGCTGCAAGCGCCTCAGCCTGTGCCATAGCCTGTGCCAACTCTGGTGCTCCAATCTCAAATCCATGGGGATGTGCAGCCATCTCTGCAGCCCACTCAACTGCCAGCTGTGCTATAACTCCTCCTGGTAAGACTGGTACTACTGCATCATCACCTGCATCATCATCGGCGGCTACCTCCTCCTCCCTTATCGGATAACCCTCTGCAACTACAATATCCATGCCAACTGGCACATCCATACCGGCTGGGTCCTCGGGGTCCTCCTCCTCAAGATCATACTCTGACTCCTCGTCATTGGTGTCCTCGTCCTCCTCATCCTCCATCTCCTCATCGTCATCCTCTGGCTCATCGTCGCCATCGCTCTCATCATCATCCTCCGGATCCTCATCTGCTGGGGGTGCATCAGCCATGTCCTCCTCCGGTGGGGGTGGAGGTGTCTGGGGTGGTGGCTCTGTCGGGGGTGGTGGAGGCGCTGTTCTAACCTCTGCAAGTAGAACCTGGTACGAAGAACGGTCTTGTAACATCAGTAGAGAATCCTCCTCGATGCGTTTGAAGGTCTCCTTGCGGTAGATCATCTCCCGACTATCACTTCTGGGTCCTGGGTCCCAAATCTTTGCTGCTCAATCCGCATGTCCCGCTCTGTCTCTGCAATAGCTCTCTGCCTAACCTTCCAGGCGTAGTATTGTAGAGCTGCTGGCGCAATACTCCTCTCATACACATAGTGTCCTCCAAACTCGTCTGGAATGAACAGCGGCAGTGTCATGCTACCTGAAAAGGACTACCTTAAGTCAGAACTATTCTTAATACTCATCTATAGAATCTCAAGGTTCTAGGACCAGATGGTGTGGGACAATCTGTGAGCGAAAAGGTATACAACCTAGGCTCTGAGACCAAAAATCCTGTCACGCCCCGGAACGGAAAAAATAGAGAAAAATAAATTTCCTTTTTGGGTCCAAAGGCAGCGACGGGTGAAGTCACATGATTGTCCACACCACGCAGTACTAAGCAACAAGAGTAATAGTGTAACAAGAATGAAGTCTAGGTTCTGATCACAACGTAACATAAAGTCAACAGAAGTTACTAACTATTACACATGAGAGTCTTGAATCAAATATAAGACAGCGGAAGTACAAATGCCAAGGCAACATATGCCAGACTACAAAAAGGGTTCTAAAACGGAAAAGACAATTAGCTACAATTCTAGTCTAGTCTTCAGTTGGCGTAGAGGTAGTCCTCGGCGTAGTAGTCTTCTTCGGTCTGACCTCCATCGGGGAAATCCTCCACAGGGACTCCGTCACCGGCATAGTAGTCTTCTCCTGTAGGCCCTTCACCTGTATAGTCATAACCAGGGTGCGCTGGAACGTAGAAATGTCCAGCGGCATAAACGCCGTCAGCTTAATGAAAGCCGAGTGAGTTAAATACTAACAGGGTATCGACTATTGATATTATCACAAGTTATAAATAGTAACCAAATTAGAATTCAGTAAGGGTAACTCCTTTAATCAAACCAATGATCCGATTACTGTCATCCTATTCATTTTAAGATCGACAACGCGTCCTGATAGGGGAACAGACTCGACAGTATTTCAACTCTATAACACACCATTGCTCATCCACCGCTTTTAAGAACATATGCACAGTTCACCGCATGTCATGGATACCACGTTAGTCCATCCCCCGCTTTTAAGAACATATGCACAGTTCACCGCATATCAGGGATATAACGCTTTAAGCAACAGTACATCATTCTATGCCACGACTTAGCGACGTCTACCAGTGATCACGGTCCACCGCATGTCATAGACACCTTCGTCTGTCTATCGCTTTTAAGAACATATGATTAGATCATCTGGCTATCTTAGGGAAAATGGTCCGGTTCACCGCAAGTCGTAGACACCTTCGTCTGTCTACCGCTTTTAAGAACATATGATCGACCAATGCCCGCCCACGTAAGGTTCTCGAATCTTAGCAAACCTACTTAAGTTCAACTCTATTACCGATACATGACAATCCCAATGTGGCCCGACTACTCTGAATGAAATGAATGTTAACTCCAAAGGATTCACGACTATTCCGTTATCTAACATCATAAACATTATCCGTTAATCTTGTTGTTACTACGATCCTATGCCGCATTAGCTCATTATCCTGTTTGCATTATAACAATAAAGCATGCTGGGAATACTGAATAGTAATTAAACAACTAAATAGTTATAACATCAACTACACAAGTAAAATAGTAAACTGTAACTTCCAATCGATTGGGACAAGGGTCCAATCGATTGGTATAAAAAAAGTAACAATCGATTGGTAAAAAGTTCAATCGATTGGATCACAATCCATGTCAATCGATTGCTAACTTTGTCAATCGATTGGTGATTCTGCAAAGGCAATCGATTGGATAAAATATCAATCGATTGGGATTTAAATGATGGCAATCGATTGGGAAAAATCCCAATCGATTGGGACTTCGTCTTCTTCACAGTGAAGACTGTCTAGAACATAAAAACTGGAAAATACATGGTTTCTTCTCCATTCCTCCATTCAAACACGTTCTAATATCAATACATGGTTACCAAGTGAATTTAGAACTCACCTTAGGATTAGGGGGTGTGTTTGGGAACGTGTATTGAAGCTTGGAGCTTCAATGGTGGTCTTCCTCCCTCTCTCTCTAGTTCTCTATCTTCTCTCTTCTCTTTCTCCTTCTTTTCTTCTTCTTTCTGGTCTTCTTCTTCTTCCTCTTCAATCCCTGGATGTGGGTGTGGGTGTATAAATATATGTATATATGTGTGTGTGTATATATATGAGTGTTTATATATATATATAAACACACACAAACACTCCCTTTCACTCCCTCTGATTTCTTGGAACCCCAAAAACGCAGAAATGAGCTGATATATATAGGGAGAAAGTGTTCACGTGGACAAACCCCAGCCAGAGCAAAAGAATCTGCCCAGCTGCCTCCAATCGATTGGCATAAGTGTCAATTGATTGATAAAAGCAATCGATTGGTATAAAGTTCAATCGATTGGTATCCAAAATAAGGCAATCGATTGGAAAACTTGTCAATCGATTGGTGTCCAAATTATACCAAGGGTAAGGCCAGGCTCAAACAAGTATTGAAAGAAGCATACAGGGTCTTATTCACATAATATATTACCAAAAATACAGGGTATTACATATTAACTAAGAGTTACACTCTAGTGATTAAGATTAATCATTCCATCCAATGGTAGTTAATCATGCTACAATATAAACCTGATGAGATATGCAGTCTCACCGTCCACTGTGATAAGTTCTAAGTAACAAAGAATAGTAATTCGTATCTCACTTGTATGTATCTCATACATACACGAATTACTTACTATGATACTTAAGGATAACAATCATCTCATGAAAGAAACATACATAACTAAATGTAAAGCTGATATCCATATATTAAAATGTCAATGTCTCATATATAAAGTAATGGTTTGAGGGCACAAACCCAACACGTGCGACTCCTATGAAGGCTACACAGTGCTCAGAGAAAGTCACTATGGCTTTCAATCCCATAATGCAATCTGAACAGTCCGTTTGGTCCTGATCCGCGTGAACTAGCATAAATTCAACCAATCTGAGGCAAATACATCCAAAACCTTAGAGATAAGCTTGAATACTCCTAGTTACACCTCAAACACCCTAGGTACAAGCATTTAAAGCTTTTATTTCTGTCCCAAATCGCTTAAACTCAGAAAACCCAGCCCAAATTCCAAACTATAAAAGGAGGATTGCCCCTTTCCATCCAATGAACCAGAAAATCTTGAGAACTAGAGAGCTCAAGCAAACCCCCAATGAAAGGATTCCTAGAGCACTCCTATAATGTTCTTGGGAGAATTAATATTTTAGCTTTAGGGTTCTAGAGATCACGGTGCTAGCAGAGTTCCGCCGGAGAAGATTCTGAGGGAAGTTGTTGGGGTAAGATTTCTTCCTTTCTTTTATTTCCTTGTTTTTATTAGTTTTCTTAGTTTTGATTTTCATAGTTTTTAGATTAGCTTTCTTTTCCTGTTTATTCATAGTAGTTCTTATTTTCTTAGTATTTTAGATCTTCTAGGCTTCTAGGTTAGCCTTCTATCCCATTTGTGGATAGGCTATCCTTACTGGTCCCTATCCCACCTATGAGATAGTCACCACTAGTGAGATTGGTAGCCAAGCCATGGCTATTCCAATCTCATCAGGGACTGTGAAACCCTAATTCTAAATACTGGTTATTCCTTTCTAACATAGTTTATCTTATCCATGCGTCCATACACACTATCCACACTTACGATAGCAGGATATCCCGATTAAGGATTACACATGCACACATGCACCTAGTATCCATGTTTGGTTATTATGCTGTTATTATCCTAACCTTAATTAAATAGGAAACTATAATTGGGAATGCTATGCTATCTCGGGTAAGTTCTCTTGATCTTCCCTTTTATTTATTACTATCCTAGATCACCTAGAAGCATGCATATGTGGATAAATATGGTTAATTTTCCCTATATGGTACATGTGCTTATCATATTTGTTTTAGGTTTTGAATGTACTTTTCACATTTCTTTCCATTTATTTCCTTTCGCATGCATAGGGGAGTATAGTAATATGTTTAGCCCCCAAATTATTGCTTTAGCATGTGCATTGCATATTTTTTTTTTACAGTCTATTACACACTTTTATTTTCTTTAGTTATTTATAACTTGAATTGGGATTTCATTATAAATACATGAAACGGTCCACATAATGTCTAGTCAAACACCCTGAAAGCTGAGTAGAGGCCAGTCTCCGAATAAGGTGAGAGGGGGTATTTTAGCATGATCTAGCTCTTTCCTCTCTTGAACCTTAACCCTCGAACCGAGTTCCTTGGTGATGACGAGGTGGTGCCCTCTATCCATTGGACTTGATTGATTTAGTTTTCTTGGTTTCCTTATCAAACCAAGTGGCGACTCTATTAGCGATGATCTCTCTAGATTTAGCCTTGTGGGATAAAACATGGATTTCTCACTCGAGTAGCCTCGAATATGGATCATGGGCATCGATTGTAGCCTCGAATATGGATAGAAGCTCCATGTAATCCAAATTCAAGTAATCCAAATTCAAGTAATCTAAATCGATCAAATCAGATAAAGGCTAATGAAGGGTGGGGAGCCTCACTCGTGGCTGTTGGCATGATTTTGAATGGGATCAATCAAGTGGGCTTGGCCTTTCTAGGCCCTAAACTTGGTCAAGGTACCCATAATTGGTGACTCTACTGGGGACATATTAAAAGGGTTAGACTCCAAAACTTTCAAGGTTCTTTGACTTTATATTATGAGGATCGTATGTGCATTAGTTTTAGGAAGCTTGGGCGGACCAAAGCCAGGGCGTGCAACTAGTCAGACACCCCCGCGGAGGACTTCCCTTCCCTAGCATGTACCTATAGTTATAAAATGCATGTCTACGTACCATATCAAACCCTGTAATGGGGGTGTATATATGACATCTCACTGGGGGACCCTTTGACCTATCCACCTTGATGCATATAAAAGCCATAGATCTCAAATCCTTTAAGGCTTGACCTGTTATGATAATGTGCACACACATAATTTTATTTTCCCTTTAGGATTATGTGACATAATAAGGAAGCCTATACGACATGTGATACATAGCTCCGTCTAACACTGAAAGCACTCTGCCCAAATAAAATGCTCGCCACATGATATAAGGATTGCGTGCTTAGGTGTTATATTGGGATTATGTGTCACGAGTCTATAGTATGGCAAACCATAACCTTGTTTGCATCTTATTCGCTAGAGCTAGTCCTGATTAGACCTATGCTATCATGAACCTTATCTCACATGAAGTTCCAAGCATGGAATAACTAGCGTGACATAGATTATGGTGGCCATGGAATGAGAAGGAATACTCGATGATATGACTAGAACTTATATAGATATATGTAAATAGGTGGTTGAATAATTTCTTTTAATTTGCATGAGCATGCATAGCATTGAGACAACCTAAAAAAAATGAAAAGATAAAAATGGTTTTGTTAAATCAGGCATATATGGGTATGCAGACTGTCTAGAGATAGGTCCAAAGAAAATCGTAAGCACACCTTCTTGGGTGCGTCCCACTAGTTTAGGAAGATTAGTCTAAGCTACAAGTACTGGGATACCTATGGTCGAGGAACAAGAGAGAATAGAACAGTTATAGGATGCCCTGGCCCATCAGGGGCAATAGGTACAACTTATCATAGACCGTTTGTGGAAAACCACCGTCAATCCACAAGTGTGGACACGCGGAATCGGTCGTCCAATTTTCATTTGTTTGAAATTGATTTGGATCAAAGAAAGAAAAGGAAGGTCTGTTGAAAATAGATACAGAGTTGCCACTTGGTCTTTGAGGAACCAAGAAACCTAATTTTGACTCACCCAAATGGATAAAGGGGCACCGGCCCTTCATAACCAAAGAACTTGGTTCGGGATTTTGGTACGAGAGAGGAATGAGCCTTTGTCACGACTAAAACACCCTCAACTTGCCCCGTCTTTTGACGGGCCTCAATTAGCATCCAAATAATCATCTTATACTATGTTTGGTTCGACAATTAATACTATGATAGTATATTACATCTCATAAGAATCTTGAAATGGAAGATCAAAAGATAAGATATCATTCATAAGATCTAAACCAAATATCATACAATGTAAAGTGAAAGATCACACAAATAAACCTAGGAAAAATTGTCTAATCATATATCAAGTAATCAGGTTTTCCTAATCTAGGAGGGGACGTGAATTGTTCTTGAAACAAATAAATAAAAAGAAATAAAAAATATGCTTAGCAAGCTAGTATGATGCATGTTAGTCTTTGAGAAAAGAAGACCACTCAATCCCCGGGACGGATAAGAAAGGGCGATTAGATCGAGGGGAAGCATGGACGTATGATCCAACTCATTCCTTATAATCTTCTTAGATTAGGAGTCACTAAAACCCCAAATCTTGCATGGATGTAATGTATGATCCTAGAATGTGCAAAGGTTGTAGTGTGTTTGTGTACATAGACTTTCTAAAGTGACTTAGAAATCTACAATATGCATGAATGCATGAAGAAAATCATCATAGAATATGTACAAATATGGTATGGACCACTTCCTAAGATGTGAACTAATTTGGAGTGCATGTAAGCATCAAATCAAAGAATGAAAGTAAAAGAATGCTTGCTGTGAATAGTGGACAGAACAGTGACTTGATCTTGTGGAAAATGGAAAGTAGGATTAGGAATGTTTTCAATGCATGATTTTTTATGGAGATCATCCTTATTGTGTCTAGAACACATGTCAAACTATTAAAGATTGAGAGAAATCATATGAACATTAGAGGTTACTCAGAAACAGAGTACGTACTGTCGACTGAAATGTTAAAAAAAATTAGAAAATGAAAACAAAACATCTAGAGGCCCATATTATACAAAAAGTTTCCTAAGACATTGAAGTGTAAGGGAAAAATAAGTTGGGACCTCCCTTTTTGGAAAAGTTTTCTGGAAAACAAGTTGAAATTCAACCAAGCTGCTGTGACAGTAAAGACAGAATGTTTGGAAGGAATGTTTGGACAAAAATGGACCCCTTTCAAGTACTTTCAAGTCAAGCCAAAAATCGTGGGTGTTTTATAACGAGTTAGGAAGACTTTTCAAGTGGTCTTGCATCCATACCTTGAGTATTGAACTCAGAATAATTCTTTGAAATCAAACAACTCACTGTTTTGAAATTTTTTTAAAGAGAAATAAGGTTTATTTCTTGGAATCCCAATATTGGGGTTTTAGAAGGGTTTTGAAATAGGGGTTTTGAAAGTATATTTTCAGCACTCAAAGAGGATTAAAACTCCTTAGAACTTCAACATCAAACTCATTTGGAGAACATCCAAGATTGTTGGAAAGACTTATTTTATTTTGGAAATAACCTCAAGAATACATGGGGATGTATTGAGGTTGTAATCATCATCTATCAAACATGTTTTTGAGGTCAAGAGCTACTATCCATAAGGATTCACTCACCTCAAACTTCATGTCCTCATCTAGATGATGATGAACTAGTAAGTAAACAAGAAAAAAAAAAGAAAAAGAAATGAGATAAGAGGAGATGAACATCAAAATAAACAAACAAGTATATAGCAATCAATAAATGATATTCATGATGACTTTGGACTTGTAGCTTGGTGTTCCACTCATAGATGGTGATTTTGGACATGGAAGAAGCTTCCTCTCTCTTAAATGCTCACTAGAAATGGTAGTTGGGTGTATTGAAAGTGAAGTAACTAGAAGTAATGAAGTAAAAACAAAGTTTAGAACTCACTATCTTGTTTGAAAATCAAAGAAGGAAGCTTCTTTTCTCTCTACTCTAACCTTATCTCTACAACTTTCTCTCTAAAACTTTTCAAAGCTTGCATTTGACACCCCTAAAATGGGAAGTCAAGAGGGGTTTATATAGACCGATTTGGGGGTGGTTTTGGGGTTTTAGAAGTACTCCCATTGGTCCCAAACAACTGAAAACATAGAGCTACGTCGTTTTGGTTTTTAATTAATCAAAATGGACCCCCAAAAGAAATTGCAAAAATGGACTGTTCTGGAAGAGAGTGCCGCGACGGCATTGGGCCTGTGCCACAGAGGCAGTAGGCCAGTGCCGCGGCGGCACTCCTTCTCATTCGTCCAGATAATTCTTTTTAGGCCCCCAGAGATTTCGATATTCGCGAAAAGGCCCTATTTCGTCTAAAATTCACAGAAAATGTATACAAACTCCAAACTGAGCTTGTGATATACCGTTGGAAAGGTAATGGAGTCTATTTTCTGTAAAAATAGTTCAGAGATAGGTCACTTTGAAAAGTTTTACGGTATTCGCGATAAAAGCCGATTTGATCGCCTTTTTCACATTCAGAAATTCATAATAAATTCATTTTAAATCCAAAAATTATGTGTGATATACCGTTAGAAAGCTACTAACTGCTAGTATCCATGAAAAATGTTTGAAAAATGATACGGCACTCTGGTTTCAAAGTCAATTTTTAGGTCAATTCGGTCAAACCGAGATTTCCAAGAAGTTATGGGAACCTCTGGGAACTCCCAGGAGCTGACGTTTTTGTCCGATTTTTTTTTAAACCATTTCAATACTTTTCTCATGATCTAGAATGATCCCAAAACTTTTTAGCGAATTTGGATAATTTCGGTCAAACCTTGGTCAAACTGGTCAACGGGGACTTTCCGGGAACTTCCGGGACTTTTGGGGTTCTTTGGGAGCCAACGATTTCTTCTGATTTTGCTTGAAAACTCATTTTTAGTACTTTTTATGACGTAGCATGTTTCCAAAACTTTTGGTCCAAATCTGGGAGTGTTAGGGCTTTCAGGGGCATCTTAGTCGTTTGTACCACTTTCTGAGCATTTTGCGAGATAGAATTAACTTCCATGAGTCCTTTTTGAGTCTTTTTCGATCATTGTGAACCACCAAGTTATGAGTCTCCTAAATCTGATAGCCGACAAGATGGGGTGTCTACAGCAAGGGGTGCCTGTTGTTGACCCACCCATACTACCTCCTCTGTCTATTGCACCCAAGAACACTATTGATGCAAATCTTATCAAGGAGGAGGATTGGCTCGATGACAGTGTACGCGGGGATTCCGAAAAGATGATGAAAAATAAGTTGGACCACCTAGAAAGTGTAGTGAGAAAATCTCTTAGCTTTGATGACTACTTACTAGACCTTGAGGGTTTCTTTAAGCCTTCAAAAGTCAAAATGCCTGAAAAGTTCAAGATGCCTGACCTAAAGAGGTCGATGGGATGGGACCGGGAACTCCAAAAACCACTTGAAAATGTATGTCGTTGTGGATACGGGACCCTGGGTTTAATTTTTTCAAAACAAACAAAGAGTCACCACTTAATTTTTAAAAGGAAAATTAAGAAACCATTTTAAAAGCAAACTGATCTTTTTGGACACCTGAGATTTCTCGGTCTGGGGATTATGGAATGCGAGGGGAAGGAGCCCGGCGTACTAATATACCCCCTCTCATCCTATCTCTTGATATGCCTCTACTCAACATCCTTTTTTAATCGAACTATAAATCTAAGCATGCCCTCAACTATTACATATATATACACATTCCAAAAGCATGTCAAAAGGGGTGAAAGATTGCCAACGATAAAATGGCATTCAAAACCCCATAGTTCAAATAGCAAGCAAAATGACATGCAAATAGAGAATAAGGAAACTTACCTGGGATCTAGCTGCGATATGGAAGCGTGCAATGTATACGAAAAAGAAAGCCTAGAAAAAGAGTCTCTAATTCACATATTACACATAAGATAAAATCCTAATCTAAGGTGTTGCGCATGGAGTCGAAAATGAATAAAATCAAGAAATAAAATAAATGAGAGAAAAGCAAGGAATCGTACCTCGATAGCACTACAAAACAAAGGTTAGTTCATGTGCTTCAGATACAATATTATACCAAGTTTTAGCCTAAATCTAACAACACTGGGAAAGGTGGACAAAGTCATGGATTCCTTCCAATTTGAAATTACAACATCCCTATAGATATACAAGTCTCAACTAGGAGCCAATGTAATGTCCATATAGAAATGATATGACCTCAATCATAATCGAAAGAAATCCTTGATTGAGTTCAACCAATCACAATTTATTCCAATGATTTTACAAGCTAAAATCCTAAGGTGCAAGCGTCACTACCACATATGATGATTATGGATGCATGAGTATGAATAAGACATGAACTAACTTTTGATTTGGATCTTTTAGCCTCCGGACTTAAACTTAATTAGCCTTATTCAAAGCATGGTTTAAGTCTTAAGTCATATAAAAATTATTTGGATCATCATTATTAAGGTTCATCAAATCTGTCACGGAATTTAGGATTTACAGAGAAGAAATCAAATATCTAAAAATAGAAAAGTCACAGTTCCCATGGCTTATTCTTAATGATTTTTGGAGATAATGTGTCTGTCACGCCCCGGAGTAAGCCAAAAATAGGGAAAATAAAAATTTTCCTTTATGGGTCCGTAGACACGTGACTAGTTTGTTAACCGTTCTGTCCTTCTAACTCCGCACCGTGCAATCATAAGGGAAAAGCTAGAGCATAAGCATGATCTAAACTTATCAGATTATAAATACAGTAGCGGAAATTAAACATGGGTTACAATAACTACAATCCTAATACAAGAGGCCATACTAAACAATTTATATAAGCTTAAAAACTTGAGAATCTGTCTATCAGATCTTGGTCAAGGCTTTATTCTCCTTGGCTCCACGGCACTGCATCCTGAACACTTCTATCTATCTCCAAACCTGCAACACTCTGGGCATACGAATGCCTAGGGCGTAACATGCCATCAGCCTTGGAACAAGGCTGAGTGAGAGTCTCAACCGCACAATAATCAATAAATACAAAACATCTCTCGACTCACGTCATAGTTTAGTACCTTAAGGTATGGTTAGTCTCTTATCAAGAGACGCATTCTCACCACGGACATAGTAGAGGTCTCAACGAGAAAGGTAAACAGATAAGTATAATATCATAGAATACATTCTCCTTATTTTATCCTCGTGTGTGCAAATGCATGACCTATGTGACTTATTCTCAACTCTTTTCAAAGACACTTGCTTTTCAAAACAGATACTTTTCAAAACCATTTCATTTTAAAACCAAGACTTTCCAAATCAAATCATTTTGAACAAAACCATTTTACTCATCAATTCAATCTCATCATTCATTTTCTCTTTCTCATTCACTTGACAACACTCGATACGTCAAAGATGATAACATACTATAACAGCCAACTCATACTCATCCCTTGATAGGCCATCGGACGTCTTCACGGCGCACACTATCTGTAAACAATGGAACTGGCACATGGGACATCTTCAACCATGTGTATACTCTCACCGGTCGTCTACACGATTGAGAAGTATATTAGAGCACTAGCCGGACGTCTTCAACGATATATGGGACGTCTTCAACCACATATGCGCATTACCGGACGTCTTCAACGGCGAGAGGCACGCTAGGAACCCTAACCGTTCATGTCCACCCGGCTCGTCATCCGTTGATCCATCGGATCTAGCAAACACATCTCCTTCACATTCGCATATCTCATCTCATTCACATTCTCATCAAACACCTCTCTTTCTCATACAATGCATGCTAACACATGTCATGAAATGCAGTGAGTCCTCTACCAACACCCATATGCAAAACCACTTTTATTCTCTTTACTATTAACATAGCAGGCATTATCTAATCCAGTTAACTACCATCGTAAAATGTGCATTTAACAGTTAGCAGTAGAAAACATAACATATAAAATATGGATCACATAACATGGATTTGATACCAATAATCATGTAGATAAAACCCTTGACATGCTCACGTATGCGACAACATTACCATAACATGCTTTGCATAGTCTTACAATTATTGGAATACATGCGGCATAAAAAATCAGCATACTACTTATACAAAACATCATACAGGTAACTTTTAAACATCTTATATTAATCTTATTAGGATTAGAGTGAGGTTAGGAAACTCACCTCGAGTCATCGATCCTCAAAAGCAAATAAACGTCAACTTCTACAACAATAAACGGAATAAACAATAATAAAGAGTGAGTGCAACTCCAGGGGCAAAATGGTAATTTTACCAAATGAGATCATAAACCTCAAGGTAATGATCTACGTGTCATTCTAAGTCCAACGCCATTGACTAGACACAAATCAGAGTCCGTCGCGTTTTACGAGGTAATATGCAAGGCTTGCTACACTAATGCGGGCCCTAAAAGACAGGTTGTATTTTTGACCGAGTCAAAAAGTCACTAAACTGTAAGGGAAAGTTCTAGACATTATTCTAAGATTCTGGGAACTGACCGCGTAATTTTCGGAGTCCTAGATTATTTATTATGAATTATTGAAGATAACATATACTCGAAAATACCCGAAAAGGGATTTAAATACATAAATATACCTATACTGTGAAATCAGTACTTAAAAGCATTTTTATTAAATACTAGATATTAAAATACACTACCAGTATTTATCTCATAATTTTCGGAGCTCGTTTGGTATTTTTAATAATTAATATACTCATAAAATAACTCCTTATTAATTATTAAAAATATTAGACTATAATATTATAGCTTTATAACTTACATTATGTAATAAAATAGTCCCATGGTCATTACTCTAATTTTCTAGAATTTATAAATACATATAGGTATTTATTAACTATTTAAAACTATTTAAAACTGATATTTATTATTTATATTAACCATATAAATAATAAATATATAATATATATAATATAATAATGATATATAGAATATTAAAAATAATATTCTATAATATAAAATATTAATGGTATAATTATAAACCATTTATAATTATTAAAACAATTTAAAACATTTTAAACTAATTAAAACTAATAATACTAATAATAATAATAATAATAATATTAATATTAATCTCAGACCCGACGGGTCAACCCGATCCAACCGGACTAAACAGGTTACCCGTTTGCTCACACAAAGTGACCCAACAAACAAACCCATCAGGTCAAATCATGACCCGATCCGAACTAATATGGACAACCCATTTTAACTCACAACTAAACCCATCTCTCAAACCCATTGGGCTAACCCTTACCTGAACCCGAAACCCACTCATACTCACAAACTCATCCTACCCATTAACCCAAACCCTAACCAGACCCGGACCAAACCTTGACCCACTCCTAGACACAAGACGATCCGCCCCAACAACCTCAACCTGAACCCGACCCAGGCACAACCCGGCGTCTAAACGACGCCGTTCCACTAAACTAGACCCACGGGTTTTTAAAACCCGACCCTACCCAGATCCTTACCCATTCCTATTCCACACTAACCCGCTCCGTTTACCCGAACCCGACCAAAACCCAACCCGACGTCAAAACGACGTCGTGCTACTTAAACCTACCCACGGGTTTTATTAAAACAAACCCGAACCGCGACCCTACCCACTTCTACACACATCCTAACCCAACCCAGACCCGACCCGGACCCGTTTGTTATAACCCGAAGACCTAAACGGGTCTTCTTCTTCTCCGGCGAGCTGCTCGCCGCCAGTGACCCGCGATTTTGCCTGAAAACTTCTAACGCCTATAACTCTCTCTCCTCTCCATGTAAATCCATGAAACCAACGGCAACAAGACCGAAATCTCCTCCTCTATAACATATTAGGAGATAAGAACTCGAATCATGGGTTAAGGGCACCTACGGATGGATTATCGTTTTTGGCCAAAATGAGAATAGCGGTCTGCATGGCCCACTAAACTATATCCAAATCAAAAGCCACCCATTGGGGGGTTAACCTGGGTACATAAGGATCAAATTGGTGTAATAAAAAGGAGTTTTGATGCTATTTCAAAATCAAGCTCATTTCTTGAGTTTAATGGCTGACCGGGGCAATCCCAGAGCTTAGGGCTCTGTTTGGCTTCATGCATGTGGGTCCTAGGCCCTATAGATGACATGCAGGGGTGTAAAATGGAATGAGGGGGTGTGGGTTTACCTCAGGGGTCTCGAATCACTCTCTCCTTCTTTGATCACCACCTTTCTCTCTCCTCTGCATTCTCCTTCTTCCTCCTCTAGTCTTGGCAACAATGTGGATGTGTGAGCATTGAGAGGGGGTAGCGGGTTATGTACAATGTAGGGGGTGAGTTTGTGTATGACCGGAATGTGAGGGAATGAGTGTGGTTTTCTTCTCAAGCTCTCTGTCTCTTCTCACTCTCAGGTCTCTCTCTCTATAACCTGTATAGAACAGATTGTGGAGTGGTGAGGGTGGTAAATGAGAGGGTGAGGGGGGTGTGTATATATAGAGAAAAGCTCTCTCTCTCTTCTCACTCTCGGGTCTCTCTCTCTATAACCTGTATAGAACAGATTGTGGAGTGGTGAGGGTGGTAAATGAGAGGGTGAGGGGGGTGTGTATATATAGAGAAAATGTGAGGGGGTTTGGTTGTGTGTAGTGGGTGCACAATGTGTACCCACATGTATAAGTGGGCGTGTGTCCAAGGGTAGATATTAGTGGGGTCTACTTGGTTCTTGAGTAATAGTGTGGGTCCCATTCTCAAGTAAGTGCACTGGGATGTGTGCCAAAGTTCTAGTGTAAGTACAATGCTGTGAGAATGAACACAATATCAGAATATTAGGGTACGGGGCTGTGTACGGATCTAAGTAAGAGTCCGACTATAATTCTAACTAGAAATAAAAGTCAGGGTCGCGACTACTATATATTAATATTATTAAAATATATATTTCGATGTCGTCGTCAAGACAGCTACTAAGGATCCTATGGACGATTCCTAATTAGGATAATCCTAATGGACCTTCTATAACCGTACTCCAGGTGATGTTAGCATTTCTAAATTCTTACGTGAAATTTTTGGGGAAATTCAGGGTGCTACAGTGCCTCTATGAGTCTAGTTTTTAACCCAAAAGAAAATCAATGATCAAATGGTCCAATCTCTGGGAATTGGACCAAGACCAGACATCACTTAGGTTTTATCAACCCTTTGTCCAGAGATTTTATATGATTTATTGAAAATAGTAAACGAACCTTAATCCTTCTAGACCATTTAGAGGATGTTATTGACTCATTGAAATCCATAGAAAAATTTATTTGAAGCTTAAAAATACTTGATTAAGGTTCTGATCCAAACAATTTAAAATTAACCTGCTATTCTGAAATTCTGGATAGAGAGTAATCACATTACAAGACCTATGATCAAAACATGCTAACCATGTAATCGACTCAAAACAAATATTACAGTGGTAGGATTAGATTTTATGAACACATTCCAATTGGTCTCGTTCAAATCCAACGGATCATGATTTAATTAAAATCTTTGATCACAATTGGTCAATGAATTCACTGCACCATTGCTGAATGGTCATCTACTTGTTAAACCAAGTTTGGTCCAAAATTTTGGAGAGAATTTAGACCAAATTAGAGTTAAAACCATTACCATAATAATCAAACTTACCAGAAGAAGACCCTAGATTAGACCTTAAGGAGACTTCAATGAGGATCTCAACTTCATATCCATACTTGAATACTTGAGATTATTTGGATATGGATTATTAAACCATGAAATTGACCTCTTATGAGTCCAATTCCTATATCAAGTTTATGATCCTTGATGAATTGAGACCTACCTTGATCATTTCTCCTCCCAAATCAATGGTCCTTGGAGACTAAAATAATACTAATACCTAGGAATTTCAATAGGGTATGAAGAAGAAGAAGATCCCATGAAACCTCAAATTGAAAGACCCAAATCATGATTATGAGACTTGGATCTATCAATTATTCATGAATATAGTTCAGATCAACCTTAATTCTCATGTAAATAATAAATTTATAGAAAATTAAAGGATTTATCTCAAGGGATTCAAGTGAGATATTAAAAATCTTATGAATCCCTAGAGAAGAGTATGAACAAAAGAGATGAAATCATGACCCAATTGATGATCCAAATTGAATTTCACTTTGAAAACTTGTTTTATTTTAAACCCCAAGCTAATTAGATCTAAATCAACAAATATAAGAAGGAATTCAATCACAATTCAAGTGGTGTGTGATGAAATGAGGTTAGAAGAGACTTTTTGAAAATTGTGTAAAGTCCCTAAGGAATTTTCTGAATTGTGATTGAATTAATGTTAAAAACAAGCTAAGATTAGAGGATTACCTCCAAATATCCTCAGATTTTCTTGGTTGTGGTGAAGATCTTCAATATTCTTCAAGCTCTTCTTCAAGTTCTTCAATCTTCTTCAATGACTTCTCTTCAATTCTCTTAATTATAATCTCAAGTATATCAAATCTCTATCCAAATTGTCTAACCCCTAACAATAGAGATATACATCCCCTTATATAGACCAATCTTAGAGGGGTTATTTCAGTAAATTTGTGGTAAAATCCCATGTGCAATGGCATCTTTGGTTGTTCAATACATATTTTTTTTTAAAATAGACTGTTACAGGCAGCGGCAGTCGGCGACATATCTGCGACACTCGCTGCTTGCCGGTGCGGCACTAAGTGAGTGCCGGCGGCTTCGCCATGTGTCATTTCTTCCTTCTTTTTCCTTTATTTTTCAATTTTTGTTTTCTTTTTATTTTCTTTTTATTTCAAATCCTTTTCTTCTTTCTTTTTCAAAATTCTCTTCTTAAAATGGTCTAACCAAATAAAATCCACCTTTTTTTTTTTTTAAATTTTCAATTTGATTTTTTTACTTTTCACATGGTATTTTACACCCAAAATTTCCTGAATACACGGTATTTTCCTTTTTTTTATTTTTATTTTTACATTTATTGTTTCTTTTTAACTTTGCAACTTTTGAGATCGAGAAGCTTCTGAAGAGCTTGAATCACCTTAAAAGACTTACAATTTGTTGGACATTATTGTCATTGATTTTGGAGGTAATCACACCCTGAATTTGACTGTTGGTCAAAATTAGGGTGTCCACTGTTTGCCCCTCTTTGACAGAGCTCGTGAGGCAATGCGTATCACAAGTGAATGTCGAAGCCTATATGAAGACAATTCTTTGACCAAAATGTCGAATTCAGGTAAAAACAAAGATGCATTGCAAAAATGGGCGCAAAAGATAGTCGGTGCTGGTCATGCTCGATGGTGAGCTGCCTATGTATTCCGATGCGAATCAGACCATGCGTATTTCAGACAAAGGACATCATTCAAACACAAACAAGTCATCAGGATGAATGCACCAATCTTATCATGATGCACGTGCTCATGCAATGTTTCCAGAGGGGGCGAAGTGATTTTGGACATGCTGATGTTAGGCTTGCCCTATTCCAAAACTCTATTGCATGATGTATGATGCGATGCCCAGAGATGACTACTGGAGATCGGTCGATGAGAATCTGTCGCAAGGACCAAAATGACTAAGGGTTTTGATCGATGCAAATCCATTATGAGGACCAAGAATGCCACTCCGTTACACTTTCAGATTATGATATTTTGATCAACGTAAATCCATGACGTTTCCACACTCCTGATCAATGCAAATCCGTTACGAGGACCGAGCACATAAATCCGTTATATTCCCACACTTCTGATCAACGCAAATCTGTTACAAGGACCAAAAACATTAATCCGTTATATTCCCACACTTTTGATCAATGCAAATCCGTTACGAGGGCTGATAACATAAATCCGTTATATTCCCACACTTCTGATCAACGTAAATCCGTTACAAGGACTGAGAACATAAATCCATTATATTCCCATACTTTTGATCAACACAAATCCGTTACAAGGATTGAGAACATAAATTCGTTATATTCTCACACTTTTGATCAACGCAAATTTGTTACGAGGATTGAGAACATAAATCCGTTACATTCCTACACTTCTGATCAACACAAATTCGTTACAAGGACCGAGAACATATATCCGTTATATTTCCACACTTCTGATCAATGCAAATCCATTACCAAGACCGAGAACATAAATCTGTTATATTCCCACAGTTTTGATCAACGTAAATCTATTACGAGTACCGAGGACATAAATCTGTTATATTCCCACACTTTTGATCAATGCAAATCCGTTATGAATACCGAGAACATAAATATGTTATATTCCCACACTTCTGATCAACGCAAATCCGTTAGAGGACCGAGAACATAAATCTGCTATATTCCCACACTTCTGATCAACACAAATCCGTTATGAGGACCGAGAATATAAATCCGTTATATTCCCACACTTCTGATCAACACAAATCCATTATGAGGACCGAGAACATAATTTGTTTTATTTCCACACTTTTGATCAGCACAAATCCGTTATGAGGACCAAGAACATAAATCTGTTATATTCCCATACTTCTGAGATCGGGAGTTAATCAGACTTGAAGAACTTCAATTTTCTAAATTCGAGAGTTAATCGGACTCAAAGAATTTCAAATTTCTAAAATCAGGAGCCAGTAAAACTCAATTCATTTTTTTTTATTTCCAAGGTCTGGTGTCAATCAGAATCAAACCAACTCGAAACTTCTAAAATTGGAAGTCAATCAAACTCAATCTAATTTCCAAAATTGGGAGTCAATCAGACTCAACTTAATTTAAAAAATTCTACAATCGGGGAGTCGGATCAAACTCAACAGAATTTAAATTTTCAAAATCAGAGTCAATCTGACTCAAAAGAATTTCAAATTTCAAACTTCATAATCCAGAGTCAATTTGACCCAAATGAATTTCAAATTTTCAAATCAAGAGTCAATCCGACTCAAAACAATTCAAAATTTCCAAAATTCGGAGTCAGTTTGACTCAACAAACTTCAATTTTCCAAAATTTATAGTCAATTCGACTCAAATCAAAATTTAATTTTCTAAAATTGAGAGACAATAAAGACTAAAAAGAAATTTATTTATTTCTAAAATGCGAGTCAATCAGACTCAATGAATTCAAATTTTCAGAATTGGGAGGCAAATTAGACTCAAAGAATTTCTTATTTCCAAAAAATCGAGAGTCAATTAGACTCAAACGAATTCAAATTTTTTTTTCAAAAGATTCAGAGTCAATTAGACTCATTTTAGTTAAAATTCCCAAAATCGGAGTCAATCAGGCTCAATTCAATTAAAAATTCTGAGATTGAGAGTCAATCAGATTCGAAGAACTTCAATTTTCTAAATTTGAGAGTCAATCGGACTCAAAGAATTTCAAATTTCTAAAATCAGGAGTCGATTAAAGTCAATCGAATTCAAAATTTCTAAAAATTAGATTTAATCAAAGAATATCTAATTTCTAAAAAAGATACAGAGTCAATTTGAAAGAATTCATTTTACAAGATCTGGGTCAATTTAAATTTATGAGAAGGATTTTAAGACTTATTTTTCAAATCCTGGGGGTTTATTTGAAATGAGGGAAAACTTTGAGGGACATCTAGGCAAAATTCTGTGGTCTCCATGTGAATATGAAAAATTTTGTGGGGAAGGCCAACTATCAATGCAGCAGCACTTAAAACCATAGCAGCGGCAATCAGTGAGTGCCGATGCGACAGTCAGGGAGTGTTGCTGCCTTTTCATTGGGTGTCGGCCTGTTCAGCAGTTTGTTTTAAAACAAACTCTTCTCACCTTTTCTTCTCATTCTTTCTCCTCCTCTTCATACAAATCCCTCCCAGTTCTTCTCTTTCCTTTGGTTTCCAACCTAAACCTCATCAATCTAAGGTTAGTTTGCTCACTCCAAAGTTTGTGTTGATAATGAACCCCCTAATATCACATCTTTTGTTTGATTTATGATCATATCCAAAGTTTGCTTCCATATTTTTCATATTTTTCCTAAAGTTTCTTCACAACTTGATTTTTCTTTCTCTTCTCTCTCTCTCTCTCTCTCTCTCTCTCTCTCTCTCTCTCTCTCTCTCTCTCTCTTTTTTGCAGATCCATTCCCATGGCTAGTGGTTCGAGTTCTCAAGGACCCGTTAGGAAGAAATACAAACCTTCTCCAGACCACAATTTTGAGTTTCTTCTTGCAGACCCTGAGAAGCACCTCTCGGCATGTGCTTTCCATAAACAGGTAAAATCCCCAAACTTTACTTTGATCTCTTACTCTTCTTAATAAAAATGCAATGTATGATGCCTAATGAATGTATGATTTCAATCTTGAGTGCTTTGTGATTGTTAATTTCCCTAAGTCACTGTTATCATGAACCCCCCATGCTTATTTGGGTTGATCTCAAGTAGCTTGAATGCAAGGATCACATGTAGGATCAATGCTATATCTTTTGCTTATTCTTATTGCCTTGGTTTCATTGATTTTGTGCCGAGATTATTCCAAAATTTTATTTTCCTTCCCCCTTCCAAAGTAGGGATCACATTAATTCAACCGAATTGATCTTTACTTTCAAAGGTGGGGCCACATTGGCTTAAATACACACATTTATTTTAAAATAGGAGCCACATTAGCTTGAACGAGTTCTTGATTTTTTTTAAAAAAATGGGGGTTGCCTTGACTCGAACAAATTTATTTTATTTGTATTTTCGATCAAGCGCGTGAGTCGCATTGACTCAATCATATTGTTGATTTTTCTCTTTCCCCCCTCCCTTTTTTTTTAACACAAGTGGAATCATACTAACTCAAGTATTCAGATTTTACACCACGGAGTCACATGGACTCAAAAATTCATATTTTATACAATGGAGTCTAGTGGTCTCAAAAGTTCATATTTACACCAACGAATTCACGAGGAAACAAAAGTTTATATTTTACACCAACGAAGTCACCCGAACTTCAAACACTCATTTTTCACAACAATGAAGTCATGCGGACTTCAAACATTCACATTTTACAATTTTCTTTCAAGCTTATTTATTATTACTATTATTTGTTTCTTCTTTCATTGTTTCTCTCTTGTTCAACTTTCCATTTGCTTGCCTTTTCATTCATTATCATTCATCTTTCCCTTCTTTTTTTTAGGTGCACGATGATGCCCTCAAGGGCCACGGAAGCTTGGCTCATGGTTATGAGTGGAATAAAGAATTCTTCAATGCTATTAAAGGGAAAATTAACACTGCTGGCTTTGAACTTTTCGTACAACTTTTGGCAAAGAGTTCTAATGATCTGGCCCAAACCTATGCCATGGTAGAGAGGCGATGGGATACTACAAACACTTTCCACCTCCCCTTCGGAGAGATGACCATGACCCCTCTGGACTTCTCGATGACTACGGGTGTCCCTTTCGGCGGGCTTCCCATGGCTCATTTTGACGATATTGGGAGCCGACACGAGTTGATTATTGACCTTCTTGGAGCTCATGCTGGAGACTTCATATTTCCTGCTAAGTGGTTCTTGGACACTTTTAGATGGTCAAGGCTTTTATCATGTACGTGCTAGGCTATTCCTTGCTAAGCACTAGAGGTGACCGGATTCACCTATCTTATCTGGCATACTTGGAAAACATCGATAGGAACAACCAATACAACTGTGGAGGGGCAGGGTTAGATACACTATACGACCATATGAGCAATATTCATCGAGGCCATTACCCTTCTATCGGGGGCTTCTGGAGAGTCTGGGAGGTAAAATTCTTCATTTTCTTCTTTCTTTTGTCCTTTTGAATTTCTTATAAATTCTTTCAATATTGAACTCACCCACTTGATGTTTCATTTACAGCTATGGTCCTATGAGTATCTTTGCATGAGGGCTCCAAGTAACAAATCCAATGAAAATGTAATCCTCCCTCAGGTGGGTTTGAAATGGAGGAAAGCAGCAACGGGCCGAAAAGTTGGGGCCCATGATTTCAGAGGTTGCAGAAATTTTCTCACTAATCTATAAAATGTCCATGTGACATGGAATCCCTGGACTGCAGCTTTTCCAGAGACCATTAGAGAGGTCCAGGTTGCCTATGAGTTTACTAGGATGTAGATCTTGATGGAGGGGGATGCATGCAGAGAGTGGTACCTGGACGAGAGGGTTACCAGACAGTCCCTCGTTACCCCTACCTTTTACGTACCCACGGCTCCTCTGCCAACTATGAGGAGTGCTGAGGCTCTAGACCATGATGACTTAGTCACAGCCTTGAGCGGAGAAGATATTGCAAATCATATAGAGGACCCTAGTGGCTATTACGCTTTTCGCCTGAATTCCTTGATGCTCAACTTTCCATTAATGGAAATGACCTGGGTAATATTATTATATTTTCTTTTCTTTTTTTTCTTTTACCATAATTCATGATTAACTTGATTTTTTTCCTTGTGTAGGCCATCACTGGGGCTACTGATCCTCTGCCACTTCCTCAATGGGACTAGAATGTGCCGACCATCTACATAGGCCAGAAGATTGCTTATCGCCTCCCTCCATACACTCAGGGCATCCTAACCATTCCTCTTTAATATTATAATGTCATGCTGAGGAGGGATTGCTATATGCTCATTCTTCTCAGTACTGGATTCATGGCCGTGAGTGGAGGATAAGCCTAAAACTGCTTTATTCCTGATTGATTGATTTTTTTTTTTTTGAATTTTCTCATTCTCTTGATTATCCTGATACTGATTATTATCAAATTTCTTAAGTCAATGGAGCGAGAGCGGCTGTGGAACTCCAGGTGAAGGTGAAGGTATCTTTATTCCCTTCTCTTATTTGAAGAGTTTATATTTACTAAACAACATAAGTCCGCGAACTCGAAAGAATTCGTACTTTACAAAATAAATATCGTGCTGGTGACACGACTAAATAGTTGTGCGCTCTTGTGCAACACCCAAGTGTAGGTGATCGTGCAAGTAATACTGGATAAGTCCAGGTCGATCCCACAGGGAAGGAATAGGAAGAATATATACTAAGTTACAACCTAACGAAAAGGAAAAGAAAATAAGAATGTTGGGAGTGGATGTTCTAACGAATCCTAATTAATTAAATTAAACTAAATAATAAACTAAAGCTTATAGAAACATAACTAATTAAACAGATAAACTAAAGGTGTTGGAAATACGAGAATCCACATTGATCCTAACCATCTACCATGCATACTCATTAACGTTCTATGGAGTTCATTCCTTTTCAGCATTCCGTATTTTTCTAAAGATAAAGAATCAATAGCCCTTTCATGACCGGGACTACATCATCACAATTGATTTAAAATACTTAGAAGACGGTTTAAAACAATGGTAATTACTTGCACTCTAAATGGTGTTAGCATTCAAAGTGGTTTTCAAAAGTCATTGAAAAAAATAGCCTTAAGGCTTTAAGTTCTAAAAGCTATTGTGACAAACTGAGCTTATAAGGACAATTTGATGATAGATTTCTAAAACAGAAAGTCATGGAATACTTAAAAGAATCATCTCAGGAATTACCAAGTTCGATAAATCGAAGCGCTCTCGATCGATCGGACAACATCATCCTTCAATCGATCGAAATGCCTTCGATCGCTTGACTATGGCTCTGGTTCGCTCGATCGAAATACCTTCGATCGATCGAGCCCAGGTTTTCTATAGATTGCATGGCAGAGGTTGAGAATCTATGTTTCATCACATATTCCCAATGTATAAATTACGAAAACATAATAAAACTAGTGCAGAAGTAGTAACCTAGAGTAATCATAACACATAAACTAATAAACAACGAAATAGAGAAAAGGAAAAGAAAAACCTGGAATAATCTGAATATAACTTGTAATAAACATAAAACCAACTTGAATCTTCAATAATCTTCAATAGAACAATGGAAAAGAGGAAGAAAAATAAGAATCTAACCTAATCTACTCCTAATCAAACCCTAAAACTACTCTAAACTGCTGTTTTCTGCGTTCTGGAGCATCCTCCTTTCGTCTGGCGTCAAAACGACTTATAAATAGGGTTCCCACAGAGTTTATGCAACTTTTGGGTGAATATAAAGTTTGATCGATTGAGCTTAGTTCGATCGATCGAAGGTTCGATCGATTGAACTCTGCTCAATCGATTGAACTCTCTGATTTTGACAGCTCTGCGCGCCGATGGGAGAATGGCCATAACTTTTTACTCGAACCTTGGATTGACCTCCCGTTTGCGGCCACGCGACTGTAACTCAAAGATCTACATTTTGTATCTTTGGGAAAATCTTCCAAATCAGAAGTCTTCATTGTCAAAATTGGCATTTTCTCAGCTGCTTCCGTTGTTCTTTTTACCAGAATCACTTTTCTTTAGCTCCACTTCATTGATTTACATCCTAATACCTATAAAATAATGCAAAAACATATATTTTATCATTAACACAATAAAAATAATATTGTTATTAGAATGCACATAAATATAAGGACTTTGGGGATAAAAGTATGCATAAAGGACCATGTAATACACTATAAATATGCACTTTTCACCTCGAATCACACCCCCCAACTAGCTCATTGCTAGTCCCTAGCAATGAAGCGAACTACAACAGTGTTTATTTAACTCTAAAAATTAAAAACAAAAGAAAGCAAAAGACCGTAAAAATCCTAACTCACTTTCACAGGAATCGCGATTGCATTTAGCGTATGCAACAAGCCTTTAAACCCCTAGGTTCCCCCTAGTGGACGAGTGTTGTCTCGTGAGGGTTTGCAGTGAATTTACCCACAAAATTCATGTATATGGTAATGATTCTAGTTTAAATGTTTTCAAAATAATTTTCCTCTCATTTAGCAATATAGTTGAGCTCAACAATCTCATGAAACTCTCTAGTAAGCTATAGCAATGCAACACACACATTACAGTTAATCTACTATCAAAGTCATTAGAATATTACATACCTGTTAATCTTCAAGTGTGTGTGTGAATGGACAACCAAAATACAAAACTTCAATTTCAAAGCTCGCATAACCTAAAACACTATCAAGACGTTCATTTTGACTCAACTCTCACCGGGATTACACTCTCAAGATGAAATCACTCCGAATTGGGTGTAATAATTATCACTCATGATATGGAAGCTATAAAGAGTAAATGTAAATGGAATTTAATGCTTCTCATATCTAAATAGAAAAACGGAAATTTTATAGTGCACAAAGTCTCATGAATGGATACTTTTCACTAGAAGAGCGAGATACCGTGGAGAACTCTCTCTTTACCATAACTTCTAATCCAATTTACTTAAAATCATCAGGACTTTGAAAAAAACGTGTTAGATTAAAAAGAAAGAGGCTTGTGATTTTCTATTGGGTCCAAGGATGTGATTGAAATGCCTACTACAACTTTTCAAACTTCCCCACATCTCCAATCTCTCTCTTGTCTTTTTTTTTTTTTTTTCTTTTCTTTTTTCCACACTTTTCTTTTTATTATTATTATTATTATTTTTTTCTTTCGTAACAACCATTGGCACTTTTTTTCTTTTTTTTTTTTTTTTTTTTTCCTTTTTTTTCTTTTCATGCATTTTTTTTTCTTTTTTTCCATTTTTTTTCTGCCAACTTTTCCTTATTCACAGAACCAAACTTCTTGTCAAGATAACACATCCCAATCATTCCTAGGTAAAGAAAAGAAACTCAAACTCGTAGAGTTAGGTATGAATTTTAGGATTGTGAGGACAAGGCGATTATGATGAAGGCTCAAGAGAGTGAATTAAAGGAATATCATGGAGGTAGGCCAAAGCTGTATTATGCATGTATGGTCAAAAGATGGCCTAAATCATCTTCTAAGTTAATAGGATAATTCATTTTAGTAAATTCAAGAGCTCTAAAGTTTGGTAAATCCTAAACGTTCTCTTCTAGTAATCAGTCAAAATGAAAAAAATTGAGACTTTCAACGAATGAATACGCTTTTCAAAAAGTAAGAGCAATTTTCTAAAAACCCTCAAAAATAAAAGAATGGCACAAAAGCTCACTTGGGTTATTAGTCTCCACTAAAGTCTCTCAAGATACCTAAGTTATGCTTACTAATCCATTTTAGCTATGTACAAGGTTGTCACAACGTGCTTAAAGTTGTTTGACGATTAAAAGGCATAAAATATACTATAATTAAGATAGTAAACAAACTACCATTGTGTATCACATACTAATAACAGATAGAAAATAACACTAATGCATCATAACTAACTACATTAACTAAGAGAGAAATACAAGAACCATTTTATTATCTTTAAAAACAAAATTAAATTTTTGACAATTTTAATTTACTGAGTCATGTTACTAAGCAGGTACATGTCACATTAAAGCACCACAAAAAGATATGAGGCATGCAATGGCTCATTCCCCCCAACTAAAACTAAACATTGTCCCCAATGTTCTAAACTAGACATATGGATATGTAAAGTAAAGCGAGAGATGGAAGGATGTTACCTCGAGGCATTAATATCCAATTTTTTTTTTTTTTTTTCTTTTATTTCATTGTTAAGTTACCTGCAAAATCATTAGTAGCAACAAGGAAAAATACAAAATATGATACAACTACTCAGTAAATAAATTCGATTAATCAAGATTTTTATCATAAAGTAATAACCGAAATTTTTGAGGATCTTCCCAATGAAATAATTTAACAGTGAAAAGAATGTAGGGATCCTCATAAAAATGCAACTCCCCCCAACTAATGTCAGGCTCAAGGTCAGAGGAGATGATGTAAAACCTATGGCCTCTAAATTTGTTGTGGACAATTTTAAGAGATATACCACACATTTTAGGAATTATGTTCAAATAATGATCTTTGGTGTTGGTATTTCTTATAATAGCCTCTATTTTTTTATTATCAATAACATGCGGAGGCCATGGTTCAATAAAAGTGTAGACACCCCAATTTTGACCAAACGTCAAATCCAGGGATTGGTTACCTCTCAAAGACTGATGATGACGATGACCGTGACGTTCGAAGATTTTCCAAGAAATTCAAAATCTTCAAGAATGATTCTTCAAGTTAAATTTCAAAATTGAAAATAATAAAAGGAGAGAGGATTTGGGCATTCGGGAGAAACTCGAATAATAAAGAACATGTGAGAAACACAGTCTGGGAACCTGTTGTTTTTTAAAAAAAAAAGAAGAGAGAAGGATTAATAAACAAAGTAAAAAGAGTTCCTTTGGAAGAAATAGGAGGACAAAATAAATAAAAATAAATAAAATCTTGAAAAAGGAGAAAAATACAAAAGAGGATAGTATATTTAAAGTATATACCATGCACATGGAGGACCTTAGCACAAATATATATATATATATATTTAAAAATTTTAGTTTACATTAACATTTTTCTTGAAAATTCAAAGAAAGACAAAATTCAGTTGGTCCCGGCACGCGGCAAACGCGGCGGCACTCACTGAGTGCCGCGCCGGCATTCTCTGTTTACCGCCCGACATTCAGTGAGTGCCGCCCGGTACTCAGTGAATGCCGCCGGCACCCGTCGAGTGCCACTGGCTGTAACAGACTGCTTTTCTCACATATTCTAGAAGAAATCTTTGCACATGGGTCTCCACCCGAATTTACCCATTTATCCTTGAGATGATGGCCTATATAAAGAGACCTTCATCTTCATTTTGAGGGAACTTTGAAGCTTTTGAATCATTATATACATATACAAGAGATATACTTGAGTTTAGAGAGAGAATTATATAGAGAATTGAGAAGAACAAAAGAATTTCTTGAAGAATTTGAAGAGTTTTTTGAGAAGAATTTGAAGATCTTGGAAGAACTTCACAAGAAATTGAAGAATTCTTTGAGGTCATAGAGGTAACCTCTTAATCCTTGGTAGAGTTAGGATAATTCAATCACAAGTTCTTAGATCTAGGAACTTTTCACATTTTTAAAATCTCTCTTCTTATCCCATTTCATCACACACCACCAAGAACTTGTGATTGAATCTCATAACACTTCATTGATTTGGATTTAATTGATGCCTTGGATTTGAAATAAGTTCAATTTTGAAGAATTTATGTTCCTAAATAAAACTTTGATTTCCTTTATTTCTATTTCATTCATAAGGTTCATGAGATCTTCCATATCTCATTGAAGCTCTTTGAATTTGATTCCTTATTCTCCTATAACCTTATGATTCATATGGAGTTTAAGGTTGATCATGACCATAATCTACATATAATTGGTGAGATTCAAGTCCTAACCCATGACTTGGGCCTCCTTATTATGAATCTTATGGAATTCATATTATATTCCATGGAGGTTAGAGAGGATTTGTTTTCTTTTAGTCTCCAATGACCACCAAGTGGTAGGAGTAATGTTTTGAACTCAAGATTTGGTCCATGAGTTTGAGTTCATTGTTTTGGATCTTGTGAAGTTTATTTCATACTTCATCAAAAATCCATAAGTCTAAAGATGTTCTTAGTCTTCAATGACCATCAAATGGTAGAAGAAATGATTTGGTTTAAGCCCAACATTATGATTTAATAGTTGAGGTCAACCAACAAAGTTGAACTAGCAAAACGAAAATAGTGGTTTCACAAACTGTTTTCGATCAAAGATTTTTAGTTCGAAATCTAACCGTTGAAATCAAGTGAAACCAATGGGAAAGTGTCAATAACACAGTAATCTACTACTTCAATTTTTGTTTTAAGGTGGTTTTATGTTTAGAGGGGTTTGATCATGGGTTTTGTGAGTCAACCACAATCTGTCCAGAGTTTCAGAATAGTTTCAGAACAGCAAACCGGTTTTAAAATTGATAGATCAGAACCCTAACCAAGTTTTCATGACCTTTAATAATTTTTTCTAAGAACCTTAATGTGTTAGGAAGGTTTCCTAAAAAGAATGAAGCAATTCAGATTTGTTTGCTATTTTTAAAAAATCATACAAGATCTCTGGACAGAGAGTTGTAAAATCCTGAGTGAGGTCTAGTATTTTCCGTATTCCCGGAGATCTAACCGTTGAAACCTCGATTTGCTTTTTGGGTTAGAAACTAGACTCACAGAGGCATAATATATCCAAAAATCATTAAGATCCAACGGTTGGAAGTAATTTATTTCTATTTTTTAAAATCTGGTCTGCTCTTTGTAATTCATAAAAAACTGCTACTGTTTTTGTCTAATCTTATTTATTTCAACTCAAATGGTTCCCTAATGTCTTGGGACCCAAATCATGTTTTGAATAAAGATAATTTAGTTTAAATCCAGAGGCTAAGTGATCCAAATTAGTGAATAAACTCATGTCTCATTCTTGTTCATAATCATTCATTCATTCATATACATTGATGCTTACAATTAGAACTAGTTCTTGGATAAAGTTGGACCTAGTTGAAAAGTTGGACTTAGTTGAATCTAATTGAACATTGGCTTAGGATTAATTACTCTTTGATATTATATCTTGTCTAAGGCATGTGTACTAACCTTTGTTTTTGTAGCGCATTTGAGGTACAACTTCTCATCCCTTCTCTAGTTTAATTATATTATTTGATTTATATTGATTTTCGATTCCATGTGCAACACCTTAGCCTAGGTTTTGCCTTATGTGTATATATGTGAATTAGAGACCTTTTCTTAGGCTTTGTATTTTGTGTATGCATTGCACGTTTCCATTTCGCGGCTGGATCCCGGGTAAGTTCTCTAGTTCCTTTATGGCATGTCATGTTGCTTGCTACTTGAATTACGTGGCTTATGAATGATATTTTGCCGTTAGCAATCTTACACCGTTTCCAACATGCTTGTGTAATGTATATGTATATATGTATTAATTGAGGGCATGCTTAGATTATTAATTTGATTAAAAAGGATGTTGAGTAGAGGCCTATCGCGAGATAGGATGAAAGGGAGTGTTTTAGTCCGTCGGGCTCCTTCCCCTTTCATTCCATAATCCCCGGACCCAGTTTATCTTTGGTTTCGCAAAAGATCAGTTTGCTTTAAAATGGTTTCTTAATTTTCCTTTTAAAAATTAAGTGGCGACTCGTTTTGGTATTTGAATTTGAATTTGAAAAATATTTTAAAAGTGGGCCTAAATGCCGGCATATCCACAAAAAGGGGCAGGGTCTAAATAATGTTCTAATGAAGTTTTACTACCCTCCTCTTGTTCTAGAACAGAATGTATGGAGATGTGATCATATGAATTGGATTTCTGTTCTATGCACATTGATTTGGGTTGGACTTGGATAAAACTATCAATTTGGGCCTCAATGTCAGTATTACTCAAAAAGGTCAAGCAGTCTAGCAGATTACTAGCTCCTTGTTGAAGTTTAAGATCATCTAATGTGGGCCAAATAGTTTCTAAGTCCTCTCTCAAAGAATTTTGAAAGTTAAAATTTTGTGAAAAACATGTGCTAGAATCCTTACCATCCTCTTCCACAACACATTCTATTTGTTCAATATTAGGGTACACATGGTTTTCAAGCTCAGGATGAGAGCATTGATTGATAGAGAGTATAGGTGATGGGAAACTTGGTGACACCACCTCTTCGGCCAAAAGAGGTGAGGGTTCATGAATATCAGATGAATCTAAATCGAATTTAAAAATTTCAATAACGTCCTCCCTAGGGTCACTATCAAAGTCAGGGGTAGAGTCAACAGGGGACTCATCCTTTCCTAATTGCGTGCAATCACCCAAACTCTCATCATCTTTTAAAACCTCATTCTCATCCTCGTAACTCTCCTCACTATATATGTCATCTATTGAAGTACTCTGGACCAAGAGACTGTGCAAATTTATCCAGGTAGTGAAGGAATTGATGTCTGGGGTTGTGTATTGAGGAGAAGATGATTCTACAACTTCATGCTCAATGGTTTGGTTTTGGAGTTCTTGTTGGGTTGTCACTTTCTTGAGTGAATTGTTAACCTCATTTGGTATAAACCCGTCATTGTCCTCCAATTCCATTCCATTGTTAATGTCTTGAAATTTAGGTTGTAGTGTTGAAGGACTGGTATAGTCTTCTAAAGGTTGGCTAGCATATGCTTGTTGATATCTAGTTTCTAATTTATCAAGTGCACTATCTAGCCTTTTCATTTCACTAAGCAGCAATGTTAACATACCATTATCCTCAACTTGGTTATTCTCCTCATTATTACCATATGAAGTTTCGCCCCATTGTTGTTGGTAATAGTCCCCTTCCCATTGAGTTTGTGGACAAGACTCGCCAAAGGGAAAGTCTTGGTACGTTTGGTAATCGTGGGAACTATTACTATATCCTATATTATTATTTTGGTTATAGCCCCATTGCGGTTGATAGAACTCTCCATGTGGAGGTTCTTGATACGTTGGATAATATGGGGGACTACCACTATTGTTTTCCTATTGTGGTGGTTGGTAGCACTCAGGTTGATAATCTGCGTCATATGTGGGTGCTTGCCAACTCGGGGGATAGTTTTCATTACCTAAAGTGTACCTATTCATGATGTTTGTGTTGTATGGAGGGTAATATGGATAAGACATGTTTATCCAAAAATTTTAAACAATAAAATTTTTATTTCTTTATTTTTTTTTTGTACTTGTGAGAGAAAATGTCCAAAGTTTTTTTTTTTTAATTTTTTTGCAAAGTAAAAAAAAAAAACTTGGAAATAACTTAGTAAAATCCTAACCTAGTTGCCTTCCCCGGCAACGGCGCCAAAAACTTGATACGACTAAATAGTTGTGCGCTCTTGTGCAACACCCAAGTGTAGGTGATCGTGCAAGTAATACTGGATAAGTCCAGGTCGATCCCACAGGGAAGGAATAGGAAGAATATATACTAAGTTACAACCTAACGAAAAGGAAAAGAAAATAAGAATGTTGGGAGTGGATGTTCTAACGAATCCTAATTAATTAAATTAAACTAAATAATAAACTAAAGCTTATAGAAACATAACTAATTAAACAGATAAACTAAAGGTGTTGAAAATATGAGAATCCACATTGATCCTAACCATCTACCATGCATACTCATTAACGCTCTATGGAGTTCATTCATTTTCAGCATTCCGTATTTTTCTAAAGATAAAGAATCAATAGCCCTTTCATGACCGGGACTACATCATCACAGTTGATTTAAAATACTTAGAAGACGGTTTAAAACAATGGTAATTACTTGCACTCTAAATGGTGTTAGCATTCAAAGTGGTTTTCAAAAGTCATTGAAGAAAATAGCCTTAAGGCTTTAAGTTCTAAAAGCTGTTGTGACAAACTGAGCTTATAGGGACAATTTGATGACAGATTTCTAAAACAGAAAGTCATGGAATACTTAAAAGAATCATCTCAGGAATTAGCAAGTTCGATCGATCGAAGCGCTCTCGATCGATCGGACAGCATCATCCTTCAATCGATCGAAATGCCTTCGATCGCTTGACTATGGCTCTGGTTCGATCGATCGAAATACCTTCGATCCATCGAGCCCAGGTTTTCTATAGATTGCATGGCAGAGGTTGAGAATCTATGTTTCATCACATATTCTCAACGTATAAACTACGAAAACATAATAAAACTAGTGCAGAAGTAGTAACCTAGAGTAATCATAACACATAAACTAATAAACAACGAAATAGAGAAAAGGAAAAGAAAAACCTGGAATAATCTGAATATAACTTGTAATAAACATAAAACCAACTTGAATCTTCAATAATCTTCAATAGAACAATGGAAAAGAGGAAGAAAAATAAGAATCTAACCTAATCTACTCCTAATCAAACCCTAAAACTACTCTAAACTGCTGTTTTCTACGTTCTGGAGCATCCTCCTTTCGTCTGGCGTCAAAACGACTTATAAATAGGGTTCCCACAGAGTTTACACAACTTTTGGGTGAATATAAAGTTCGATCGATCGAAGGTTCAATCGATTGAACTCTGCTCAATCGATTGAACTCTCTGATATTGACAGCTCTGTGCACCGATGGGAGAATGACCATAACGTTTTACTCGAACCTCGGATTGACCTCCCGTTTGCGGCCACGTGACCGTAACTCAAACATCTACATTTTGTATCTCTGGGAAAATCTTCCAAATCGAAAGTGTTCATTGTCAAAATTGGCGTTTTCTCAGCTGCTTCCGTTGTTCTCTTCACCAGAATCACTTTTCTTTAGCTCCACTTCATTGATTTACATCCTAGTACCTATAAAACAATGCAAAAACATATATTTTAGCATTAACACAATAAAAAGAACATTGTTATTAGAATGCACCTAAATATAAGGACTTTGGGGATAAAAGTATGCATAAAGGACCATGTAATACACTATAAATATGCACTTTTCACCTCGAATCAGCTGGCTCGTAAGAATTTATTTTACAAAATAGAGCAAATAAACAAAATGAGTCTGCGAACTCAAAATAATTTATATTTTACAAAATTTGAGTCGCACGGACTTAAAACAATATATATTTACAAAATAGAGCATATAAACCAAAATGAGTCTGCGGACTTGAAAGAATATTATTTACAAAAAAATGAATCTACAAACTTTAAAGAATTTCATATTTACAAGAAAACAAATTTATTTTCCTTTCTTATTTCCTTTCATAAGAGGAAGAGGTTGCAGTTCTGAGGAGACAATTGCAAGAGCTACAGATGAATCAGGGCGGTGAATATGCTGGGGGTGCCAGTGGTAGCAGTCTAGGTAGAGGTGATAATAGAGATGGCGGTGATTGTGGTGCTGGGGATAGCCAGACAGCTCAACAGGCAACTAGGAGAAATCTTCGTCATAGAAGAGGATGACTTCCCTTTCCTCTATCTCTTTTGTTAATATGACCCTACGAGGATGAACAACTTTATGGATTTCTTTATTTATGTTTTTATTTTGGATTTGGATTTGATTAGGTGGATGGATGAATGATATGCATTCATGCATGACGACCTTTGGGTCATTTTTGGATTTTCCATGCTCATGCTCAACTTCATTTCTCTGACAATCAGATATTATTTCATCATCTTTTTGGATGCACTTTTGGATACCCAGGTTGATTTGTAATGTGCTTGTTTCCCCCTTTTTATTGCTTATGCTTGTTGGTGAATGATGCAGGTGATAATGCATAATGCTATTTTTTTGTACTTTTTGCAGTGTTTCTTCTATTTTCTATGCAGGTTTTGGGTTTATTGACTTTCAAACTACACTAGGAACTACCTAAAGCCTATCTGACAATAAGTGAAGGGGGCCAGCACTCGCTGAATACCGCATAACACTTAGTGAATGCCGACAGCCTCCATCGAGTGCCGTACAGCTTCTTATTTCCTTTAAATGACCTTAGTTCATTTATTTGATGTACATTTGAACTTTTAAGCTTCTTATTCTCTTTTCATTTTCTCTCTATGACTCCTCTTGATTCTCAACTCCTCTTCTCATGGATGGACGATAAGACAGGTTTGGATCTTCTCCACTTTTGCTATTTTTGTCTTAACACACTCCTCCTCCTACATCATGTGAATCTTGAGGAAAACTTCTTTCATATGGCCATTCAGTGTTGGGATCCTAAGTTTCACGTATTCAGATTTGGTCATCACAATATTACTCCTTTATTTGAGGAGTTCTGCGCCATTCTCGGCTTCAGCCTGTATTCTGATTTGATTCTTCCCATCATTCAAGTCGGGTACATTCGGGACCTTTCATCACTTCTTGATTATACCCTCCCAGTCACAAGTTCCTTGATTTTAGATCATGAGATTAACTTCCCATGCTATTTTGCATGGTATTGTCCAGCTGTGGGTGGGCATTTTGATCATCGTGCATCTGGATGGAGTGCCCTGAGCATAGCACTGATTTATTACTTTTTCTTTTCTTCTTTCGATTCTCTTATATCGATAGCCTGCGGTCTTCGTGCATAGAAGAATCCTAGGATGCTTGTTCTTACTGACACTGTGATGGGTCGGATCAGGCTCATACAGACAGGACAGGCATTTTTTGTGGTGCTCCAATGATCTTGCAGTTTTGGCTTTTAGAGCATCTATAGCTTTTGGTTCCCCCTCTTGGTCCTCCTGGAGTTCTTTCATTCGATCAGAGGCAGATTCGGAGGCCCTTTAACACATATAATGATTGTCTTACATGGTTCAGAACCATATCCGCTGTGGATATCTGCTAGATTTATCCTCAGTGGGTTCACTATTCTGTCATAGGATGACTTCCGGGATGTCCTATTATTAGGCTATCTGGTCTTTATGCTACTAGTTTCTACGTTCTAGGTCGAGTGGTTCGACAATATGGACCTCTTTAGGATGTACTCGAGGAAATTACTGCGGATTTCATGAGGAGCTTAGTTTTATGCCCTTCCACGGTGAAGCCTTTTGCCGAGGCTTGGCATGTGAGGGTAGCTGCTCCTTTTTAGAGGAACTGTACTTCGATCATTCCCACTGTAGAGTACACTTTGGAGATCCAGGGTTTGATTGAAAGACAGACTCACTTATAGACATAGTTGTAGTAAAAAAAATAATAAATATAGGAGAGAGCTTTATTTTACCGAATTTCTGGCAAACCCTATCTACTCTGTGCTTTTGAATGTGATTTACTTTTTCTTCCAAAGAATGTTATTGTAATAGAAATGTTATGACATGTTTAATCAAAGTTTCACTCTTTCAATTTATCTTTGAGTTATGAAAATCTTTCTTTCAATGTCTCTTCTTGACTTTTATTACCTTGCTTTGAATCTTGCTTGAAGCTTTAATCATACTATACCATGAATTCTCATTTGTTTCTACATAGTGCTCATTTTGATAACCAGGAGATCCAGAGATGGGTTAGGGCATATACCTAGGTCTTTTCGGGTGGCAAACAAAGTTTGCACCTGTTAGTGGGGCTTTGATGTGGCTTTGGGAAAATAAAAGTTTGCCCCTTGCTTACCATGGGAAAACTCAAGACACAAGGATTTATCAAAAGTTAGGGTTTTCATGGACCGAAGGCCTTAGAGGCCCGCTTACTTATCCCCGAATGTAGTTCAGCTAAGGTTTAATGAAAGGTGCCATTAAGGCAATTATTAATGACCGAACCGAGCAGGTTGCCTACATATCCCCTAGTGGCAATTAGGTCAAGTGTAGTTCATCGATGTTGGAGGTTTTGAAAGAAAAAGGGCTCAAGCAAAATATCTTTTGAGGCGATCGAGGTTGATTGACTGTTTGAATTCAACACCATCTAGATCTATAAGATAGACAGCCCCTCATAAAAGGAGAGTCTTAATAATGTATAGTCCGACCCAATTAGGTTTGAATTTCCCTCTAGGATCATAAATGGGCGCTTTAAGTTCTTTGAGGACCAGCTTACCCTCAACAAGCTTCCTTGGGCAGACCTTTTTGTTGAAAGCACGACCTATCCTTTTCTGATATCCCCGAGTATGGTTTAGTATGGCCAACCTTTTCTCATCAAGCAACATTAACTCCTCATACCTTCCTCGTATCCATTCAAGCTCAGTCACTTCACATTTTGCCAAAACTCTAAGAGAGGGTATTTCCACTTCGATCGAAAGGATAGCTTCCATCCCATAAACCAACGAATATGGTATAGCACCTGTAGAGGTTCTTACAGTGGTTCGATATCCCCATAATGCAAATGGTAGTTTCTCATGCCAATCCTTGTAGGTATCCGTCATTTTTTCCAGGATCGCCTTAACATTCTTATTTACTGCTTCTACTTCCCCATTTGTTTGAGGTCTCTAAGGGGAAAACCGATGGCAGGTAATCTTATACTTCTCTAAAAGTGAGATAAGCTCCCCTTGGAAATGACTGCCATGGTCAGAAATGAATTCATTTGGAACCCCATATTATTATGCTCTTTTGAATAAAGCTTACTACATCCTTGGCCTTCAGAGTTGCCTATGACGGCGTTTCCACCTATTTAATAAAATAATCAATTACCACAATTATGTACCAGTGCCCATTGGATGCCTTAGGAACGATTTCACCATTAATATCGATACCCCACACAGAGAATGGCCAAGGTATGGTCATGCCATAAAGCTAAGAAGGCATGGTATGCATCAGGTTCGCATGGATCTGACACTTATGACATCTCCTGACATAGTCATAGCAATCCCTATCTAGGGATAATAGGGTTGTGCAATAGTATCTTGACCGGATGATCTTCTTCTCTAGTATATACCCTTTCATATGGGGCCTGCAAATTCCCTCATGTATTTCTTCCATCATTCTCTTTGCTTCTCTCCCATGTAGACATTCCAGATTATACCCGGTATACGACTTCTTCCATAGCTTATCTGTATAAATCACAAATTGAGTAGAAAACCTTCGTATTGCCTTCTTATCTTTCTCCGAAGCTCCTTCGGGGTATTTTCATTGCTTAATAAAATTCCAAATGTCCATATACTAAGGTATTTTACCTTCTTCTCTCTATTCAATGGCTAC
Organism: Hydrangea macrophylla; assembly: GCA_033977485.1. Lineage (NCBI taxonomy): Eukaryota > Viridiplantae > Streptophyta > Magnoliopsida > Cornales > Hydrangeaceae > Hydrangea > Hydrangea macrophylla. The sequence goes on from CM066986.1 coordinate 41,031,846, forward strand.
AATCATATCAAATGAAGGTTGGTTTCTCTCTTCTATAGATAATGGGATCATGGTAACTCCTACTGGGACTTGGATCATTGAGGCTAGGGTTGCTAAGGAATCGGCTAACTGATTTTCTTCACGAGGAAGGTAATAAAATGAAATCTACTTAAACTTCTAAGTATTCATGATAGGGTCTCAAATTCTCATGATTTACTTTCCAATCACCTCGTACTTGGGATATAATCAAATTAGGATCCCCAAAAAAATCAATCCTTTCAATATAACAAGGCTAGGGTTGCTTCTATTATGATTATACACTCTTTGTGTTCTGCTGTATTATTGGTCAAATTATACTTAAGCTTGACGGCTAGCGGGGTGGGGGCTCCACAGGGTGATACAAGAATGATTCCTACCCCATATTCTATTTGATTGGCTGCTCCATATAAAGCTTCTTTTACCTCCATCACTCCTTCATCCGGGAACTTAAATTCTCCTTTCTCCTCGAATTCTACAACTAGGTTAGCTAAATACTTAGCAACAATGCTCCCTTTAACAGATTTAGTGGTGATATATTTTACATCAAACTCGGCTAACATTATGGTCCATCGGAAGATCCTACTGGTTATGGTGGACTTTTCGAATCTGTATTTGAGTGGGTCCATTCGGAATATCAAGGTTACTAGAAAGACTAGCATGTAATGAATAAGAGGTGACGGGTGCACCAAACCAGGACCCAATGGGCTTTTTCCAATGGCGAATAATTCAGCTCATATTCGATCATCCCTCTTACTCAAAATAATAGATAGCTTTCTCCACATGCCCCTTTTCTTCATCTTGGGCCAACATATACCCCATCAAATTTTTGGTCATAGATAGATATAATAATAAGGGTTTTTAGGATTGGAGAGGTGATAGGACAGGCGGGATTTGGAGGTAGGCTTTAATCTTATCAAATGCTTGTTGGCATTGGCTATCCCACTCAAACTTCTCTCCCTTTCTCAGTAATTTGAAAAGTGGGTCACAAGTTAAGGTGAGCTTTGATATGAAATGGCTAATAAATTGTATCCTACCTAAAAATCCCCTAAACTCCTTTTCACTCTTTGGCGGCTGCATTTTGACTAAAGCTTTAATCTTAGTTGGGTCTACCTCTATACCCCTCTGTGTGATAAGAAATCCTAGCAGTTTCCTAGTACTGACCCCAAAGGTGCATTTTTGAGAATTCAACCTCATCCAAAACTTCCTTAGCCTCTCGAAGAATTTCTTTAATGCTACTAAGTGCATCCCTTTCTCTTTGGATTTTACGATCATGTCATCAACATACACTTCCACTATTAGGTTTTGAAGGGTATGCCATCAAACTAGTTCACTTATGATTACTATTTATAGACATTTGAGTAGTTTATTTATGGGTATCATTTACATTTAGTTATGTATATTTTCATGAGATGAATGGTTAGCAGGTTTGAATCCTTAAATAATTCATGGAACTCATATATACGAATGTGATTTATGTATGAGGAGATATAAGTATTCTAGTTGATGTTGGGTTTGTGCCCTCAAACCATTACTTTATGTATGAGACATTAGCATTATAATATATGGATATCAGCTTTACATTTCATTGTGTATGTTTCTTTCATGAGATGATTGTTTTGTCCTTAAGTATCATAGTAAGCAATTCGTGTGTGTATGAGATACACACAAGTGAGATACGAATTACTATTCTTTGATACTTAGAGTATGTCACAGTGGATGATGAGACTGGATACCTCATCAGGTCTACACTGTAGCATAATTAACTACCATTGGATGGAGTGATTAATCTCAATCACTAGAGTGTAGCTCTTAGTTGATATGCTAGTGCTTATAGTGCATTGATGGACCTGAGCTTTCCTATTGACGCTTAAGGCTGTCAACAGTCAATAGGAACTCATAACTTGCATAAGGTACGTGTTCTCAATCTTGAGATGATTATGAACACAGACTATGGATATGGCTGCTTTGACTTACCAATCAGTGAGGTCTATAGAAGATCAACACCTGGGTATCTTGGGTATGTCATGTCCATAGGGTTGTGAACATATATTGTCAAGATAGAATCTACCCTCTGATACAGAGTAAGCATTCCCTTGAGAATGTCACCAAGTTGATTACTGAGTACTGCAGTCTTGTTGATAAGAGTTATCAACATGTTTGGTAATCATGAGTAGTGAATGGGACTCAAGGAATACAAGAAGTAATCATGATTCAGGTTGACAGTAACAGTTATCCGACTACCTGAATATGATTACGAATGCTGACGGTAGAGGGACATTAGTACACCATACAAGTCTAGTTATCGCTTCGGATATGTTCTTTTGCGTTGGAGTTCAGTTATCGTTTTATAGTGGAATAAACGTTAACTGACCAGTTAGTTAGTTTACTAATCAAAGAGTTTGGTCATGGTAATTAACAAACTGGTCTGAGCCAACAATAAAGAGCCTAGGAGGTCCCACTCTTAGCTCCGCTAGGATGCTTGGAAAGACACTTGAGGAAGCTGTTAAGACAGGTTCGATCGATCGAAGTATGTTCGATCGATTGAAGTCATCAGGTTCGATCGAACGAGCATGGTTCGATCGATCGAAGTCACTTCGATCGATCGAAGTCTAGGTCGGTTCTGGAAATCTATAAATAGGGCAGCTGCGTTCTGGAAGTAAGTGATCGTCATTTTTATACGCAGAAGCTGCAGAAACTATCATAGTCTTCCCAAAACCTTCCTATCCTCTGTATTAGGGTTCCCACCAACCCTAGTCTTTCCGGCAGGCATCCGCAGGAGTCATAAGGGTGAAGATCATCTAGTGGAGGCTGCTGGAAGTTAAAGTTTCAGAATTGGGTTCAAGACACTAAGGTATAATTCTTGTACCCCCTTGTACGCATCTATGGAATTGATGAGTAGTAGATCCTGGAATGCCAAAAGTTTTATAACTTAACCTATTTCCGCTGCGCGTTTAAAATCTAACTTTAAACCACTTTTTCCTTCAATTGGTATCAGGGCCAGGTTCGTTTGGATCTATAAATGCGTTTTTGGAACCCTAGTTTTGATTTGCATGTTGATTTTAGAACTGTTTTCGAAACTGCATCGTCACAGATCTGTTTCTGCAGTGTTATCGCAGCAGAATACAAAACTGTGATTGCATAGGATGCAAGGTGGGTTCGATCGATCGAACTTGTTTCGATCGATCGAACATTCTGTTCTCAATCGATCGAACAGTCTTTGATCGATCGAACCTTCTGGTATTCGATCGATCGAACGAAGTTCGATCGATCGAGATAGATACTTTGTCAGGTTCTCTGTTTCACAGTTTTAAAGTGTTTTGAAATTAAAAACTTTAATTTTAAAATATTCTGTAAAATTTTCAAATCATTCTGTGAAACAGAATGTTCAAGCGATTGAACAGTGTTCAATCGATCGAAGGTTCGAGCGATCGAACGGTCTTCGATCGATCGAACTGTGACAGAGAAGTAAGATGCTGTTTTAAGTTCTAATTCAGTATGTAAAGTGTTTATATACTGTGTGAATCAATTAAGTGTTCCAATAGTTACATATATTTGTTATGTATGTGTGGATGTGTGTACGACTAACCCTTTTGCAGCAAAATTAGTCGCTATCTCCCATGGCACCAAGTCGTTTAAATATTTATATTTAAATTGTTTGAGATTGGTGCATGTTGTAATTTATTAATGGTTTGGTTTTAAGGCGTATGTAAAGGGCGCTGCGGCTTCAATCCTACGAAAAGGAAAGTCGCACCGATTTCCCTAGCCTTTTATTTCTTTTTTGCTATTTCTTTTTTCTAGATAAATTGTAAGCTTCAAAAGAAGCATAAGTCCAATGTAATAGAATTAGAAATTCCATGAAGATGGAGCAAGGAGCCGTTGTCCATCAAGATGGAGCCGGAGGCGACCAAACCAAGAAGGTGTTCTATGGAGATAGAGCCATGGGAGATAGAGGCATTGTTTGAATGCTTATATTTCATTTTAGTTTTTGTTTTATGTGCTTGTTTTGTGATTGGCGTATAATACATTGTTGCATGCACTTAAAACAAGTTTTCTAAAATAAAATTCAAAAACCGTTTTCAACACATTAGTAAACATTGGATGTTTATGGGTAGTGTGTGGAAACATTTTTCAAAAGCAAAATCCTTAATTTACTAAATCTAGTGGGAGAGGGTCTTATCAAATAACACCCACGATCTTCCATTAACGGTTCATTGTAAGATGAGTAGTGTATTCTGTGTCACCTCGCCAGGGGTGATCATTCCATACGGAGGGTACACTGCTCATTGGTTACTAGATGTGAACTTCCTATGGATAGGATCAATCAGACGTGTTAGAGGGTGACCACCACACGGAGGCGCTACTTGAGACGGTTGTGATTGGATCCTAGTTAATGGTACATACTAGCTAAGCTATGGATAAGGGATCCCACACGGGGCATTATTCAGAAACTTAGAGATCAAATAGGTTCGGGAGTCATGGCTATTTTGCAAGAGTTGCATAGCGGATAAGTCATGATAAATCGAAAGATCGAATATTGACCACCACACGGTGGCTTTATTCTTTCGTTTCGATATTCCGGCGACTTTGTTTTTTAAATAAGAGTTTTAAGGATTCTTTTATTTCAAACTGTCAATTCTGATATCCATATTTATTTTGTTTGTTTGATTTTCAGTAATCATAATGTCTGGATCTGCATTTAGTCCACTTGCCACCATACTCACTCAAAACAAGTTAACTGGAAATAACTACACTGAATGGAAACGTAACCTTGACATCATTTTAACTGCGGAGGATCACATATATGTCCTCACCACCCCAAGCCCTGAAGAACCCGCAGCAAATGCTTCGGCAGCTGCCAGACGCGAGTTCGACAAATGGAAGAAGTCGAATGGAATGGCCCGTTGTTACATTCTGGCCTCAATGGCTGGTGTGTTACAACACCAATTCCAATCGAACGATTCTGCCAGTGACATTATCACATCCCTGAAAAAGATGTTTGGGGAGCATGGCAGGCCTGCCAGACAGGTAGCCATGCAGAAGATAATGAGTGCAAAGATGTCGGAAGGTACTCCAGTCAAAGAACATGTTTTAAAAATGATTGGTTATTTAAACGAGCTGGAAACCCTAGGTGCCAACATCGATGCACAGACCCAAGTTGATATGATCCTTAATTCGCTGTCGCCTTCATTCGCTCAATTTAAACTTAACTATAATATGAATCAAATGAATTTTTCAATGAGCGAATTGATGAGTTCTCTTTTGGCAGCGGAAGGGGTGATCAAACCTGGGGTCAACGTTTTGAACGTTGAGAAAAGCGCTTCCTCCTCCCGATCTGTGCCGAAAGGAAAGAAAGGGAAGAAGAAAGCTAGCACTGGTGGTTCAAGTGTTGGACCAGTCCCTAAGATAGCAAAATCTAAGGGAAAAGGTAAGGGCAAAGGGAAGGTCGGTAGCCAAGGCAAAGGAAGTGTTTCCAATGCGGTGAGAAGGGCCACTGGAAGAGGAACTGTCCAGAATTCTTAGCTACAAGAGTTCAAGGTATGATTGAATCACATGTGATTGAAGTAAGTTTTATTACGGATACTTCAAACACTTGGTGCATTGATTCTGGTGCGACTAACCATATCTGTAATTCATTGCAGGGGTTCAGATCAACCAGGAAATGCAGTGATGGGGAGATCGTGCTTACTCTAGGTTCTAGCGCAACCGTTTCTGCGGTTGCAATAGGAGTCGTAGTTTTAGAATTTTCAGACAATAAAGTTTTGATTTTATCAGATGTACTTTACGTCCCTTTAATGAGACATAATTTAATTTCAGTTTCTAACTTAACGAATAATGGTTATTCCTTTCATTTTGGAACTGAAGTTGTCATTAAAAGAAGCAGTTCTTTTATATGTTCTGGTGTTAAATCAAATGGTTTGTATGTGATTACTCCCAATATTTCAAAAGATTCTTGTTTGGAACTTAATAACTCAGTGGTAACTTTACCATCTAAAAGAAAGGAACCTTCCACTAATCCAACAAGGCTTTGGCATATGAGGCTTGGCCATATCAATCTGAATAGGATTGGCAGACTAGTCAAAGAAGGGGTCTTAGGCGATTTGGTTCTCGAACCAATGGAAGTCTGCGAGTCTTGTTTGGAGGGTAAGATGACCAAAAGGCCCTTTCCTGCAAAGGGCAATAGGACCAATGCATTGTTGGAATTAGTTCATACTGATGTGTGTGGACCAATAAATATTAGAGCAAGGGGTGGTTATGAGTATTTCATAACATTTACCGATGACCACTCTAGGTATGGATATGTGTACCTAATGCAGCACAAGTCTGAAGCCTTTGAAAAGTTCAAAGAGTTTAGGGCTGAAGTGGAGAAGCAATCGGGCACACATATCAAGGCTATTCGATCTGATCGAGGTGGCGAGTACCTCTCTAATGAGTTTATTGATCACCTCGTACAGAATGGGATTCTGTCACAGTTGACTGCACCTGGTACGCCTCAGCAGAACGGTGTAGCGGAGAGAAGGAATCGGACTCTTTTAGACATGACTAGGTCGATGATGAGTTATTCAGAGTTGCCATTATTCCTTTGGGGTTATGCTTTGGAAACCGCTACATACATACTAAATCTAGTACCAAGCAAATCTGTTCCCAGGACACCACGAGAGATGTGGATTGGGCGCAAGCCTTCTTTGCAACATCTCCGGATATGGGGGTGTCCGGCACATGTGCTCAAAGGAAAGATGAGCAAGTTGGATTCTAGATCGGAAGTATGTTACTTTGTAGGGTATCCAAAGGGTACTTATGGATGGTATTTTTATGATCCAAGAGAACAGAAAGTGTTTGTTAGTACAAATGCTATTTTCTTGGAGGATGATTATATCATGAACCATAAACCTAAGGGAAGGATAGATCTTAGAGAGATAGAAGGAGAGCCCTCAGTCCAACCCGCAGTTGATAACGATGAAAATCAAGAAAATACCACTTCTTCACCCATTTCCGTACCGGTACCTCGTCGTAGTGGGAGGATTATCAGCCAGCCTGATAGATACATGTTCTTAGGAGAAGTTTTTGAAGCTGTCTCCATAGAATCTGAATCTGATCCTACCACTTACGAAGAGGCAATGGCTGATGTTGATTCAGCTCATTGGATTAAAGCTATGAAGGCTGAATTGGAATCTATGGATTCCAATCAGGTCTGGGATCTTGTAGAACTTCCAGCCAATATTAAACCCATTGGCTGCAAGTGGGTCTATAAGAGGAAAAGATGATCTGATGGAAAGGTTGAGACCTTTAAGGCAAGGCTTGTGGCGAAAGGCTATACTCAGAGGGAGGGCATTGACTATGAGGAAACCTTCTCGTCGGTAGCCATGCTCAAGTCCATCAGAATACTCTTATCCATTGCTGCATGCCTAGATTATGAGATCTGGCAGATGGACGTCAAGACTGCATTCTTGAATGGCAATCTTGAGGAGGACATCTATATGCAACAACCAGAAGGGTTCATAGCTGGTCGGAAAGGTAACTTGGTATGCAAGTTGCAAAAGTCCATTTATGGGCTTAAGCAGGCATCCAGAAGTTGGAACATCCGATTTGACCAAGTGGTCAAGTCGTTTGGTTTCATACAGAATCTGGATGAGCCTTGTGTATACAAGAAATGTGAAGGGAAAGTAGTGGCTTTTCTTGTGCTTTACGTTGACGACATTCTACTCATTGGGAATGATGTAGCGGCGCTGTCAACGGTCAAGGTTTGGCTAGCTAGTACTTTCGATATGAAGGATCTAGGAGAGGCGAGCTATATTCTTGGGATAAAGCTCTTTCGGGATCGCAAGCGAAAGATAATGGGATTATCTCAAGCTGGTTATATCGAGAAAGTGCTAACTAGGTTTTCAATGGATAATTCGAAGAAAGGTTTGTTACCTTTCAGGCATGGTTTAGCGTTCTCCAAGGACCAGTGTCCAAAGACACAAGAGGAGAGGAATCGCATGGTAGGAATTCCCTATGCCTCGGCAGTGGGAAGTCTCATGTATGCGATGTTATGCACTAGACCAGATATCTGCTTTGCCGTTGGCATGATTAGCAGGTATCAATCGAATCCTGGTCCAGAGCACTGGACAGCCGTTAAGCACATTCTTAAGTACTTGAGAAGAACTAAAGATTACATGCTTATGTACGGCGGTAGTGAGTTAATTCCAGTAGGATATACTGACTCGGACTTTATGTCAGATAAAGATTCGAGAAAGTCGACATCCGGACATCTCTTTACCTTGGGAGGTGGTGCTGTTAGTTGGAGGAGCATTAAGCAGAAATGCATTGCAGACTCAACTACAGAAGCTGAGTATGTGGCTGCTTGTGAAGCCGCAAAGGAAGCTGTTTGGCTCAAGAAGTTCCTCATGGAACTCGAGGTGGTACCAGAGTCGCTGTCGCCTATTACGCTTTATTGTGATAATAGTGGGGCAGTGGCTCAGTCCAAGGAGCCAAGGAACCACGGAAAGGGAAAGCACGTAGAGCGGAAATATCATCTTATCCGAGATATTGTTCAACATGGAGATGTGACTGTCACCAAGATTGCCACCGCTGACAATCTTGCTGATCCGTTTACAAAGGCCTTACCACAGAAGGTCTTTGATCATCATCTAGCTAGTCTAGGTCTTAGATGTAGTTCTGAATGGTTGTGAGTGCAAGTGGGAGTTTGTTGGGTTTGTGCCCTCAAACCATTACTTTATGTATGAGACATTAGCATTATAATATATGGATATCAGCTTTACATTTCATTGTGTATGTTTCTTTCATGAGATGATTGTTTTGTCCTTAAGTATCATAGTAAGCAATTCGTGTGTGTATGAGATACACACAAGTGAGATACGAATTACTATTCTTTGATACTTAGAGTATGTCACAGTGGATGATGAGACTGGATACCTCATCAGGTCTACACTGTAGCATAATTAACTACCATTGGATGGAGTGATTAATCTCAATCACTAGAGTGTAGCTCTTAGTTGATATGCTAGTGCTTATAGTGCATTGATGGACCTGAGCTTTCCTATTGACGCTTAAGGCTGTCAACAGTCAATAGGAACTCATAACTTGTATAAGGTACGTGTTCTCAATCTTGAGATGATTATGAACACAGACTATGGATATGGCTGCTTTGACTTACCAATCAGTGAGGTCTATAGAAGATCAACACCTGGGTATCTTGGGTATGTCATGTCCATAGGGTTGTGAACATATATTGTCAAGATAGAATCTACCCTCTGATACAGAGTAAGCATTCCCTTGAGAATGTCACCAAGTTGATTACTGAGTACTGCAGTCTTGTTGATAAGAGTTATCAACATGTTTGGTAATCATGAGTAGTAAATGGGACTCAAGGAATACAAGAAGTAATCATGATTCAGGTTGACAGTAACAGTTATCCGACTACCTGAATATGATTACGAATGCTGACGGTAGAGGGACATTAGTACACCATACAAGTCTAGTTATCGCTTCGGATATGTTCTTTTGCGTTGGAGTTCAGTTATCGTTTTATAGTGGAATAAACGTTAACTGACCAGTTAGTTAGTTTACTGATCAAAGAGTTTGGTCATGGTAATTAACAAACTGGTCTGAGCCAACAATAAAGAGCCTAGGAGGTCCCACTCTTAGCTCCGCTAGGATGCTTGGAAAGACACTTGAGGAAGCTGTTAAGACAGGTTCGATCGATCGAAGTATGTTCGATCGATTGAAGTCATCAGGTTCGATCGATCGAGCATGGTTCGATCGATCGAAGGTTCGATCGATCGAAGTCACTTCGATTGATCGAAGTCTAGGTCGGTTCTGGAAATCTATAAATAGGAAAGCTGCGTTCTGGAAGTAAGTGATCGTCGTTTTTATACGCAGAAGCTGCAGAAACTATCATAGTCTTCCCAAAACCTTCCTATCCTCTGTATTGGGGTTCCCACCAACCCTAGTCTTTCCGGCAGGCATCCGCAGGAGTCATAAGGGTGAAGATCATCTAGTGGAGGCTCCTGGAAGTTAAAGTTTCAGAATTGGGTTCAAGACACTAAGGTATAATTCTTGTACCCCCTTGTACGCATCTATGGAATTGACGAGTAGTAGATCCTGGAATGCCAAAAGTTTTATAACTTAACCTATTTCCGCTGCGCGTTTAAAATCTAACTTTAAACCACTTTTTCCTTCAGTTGAATGTTTAGATCTATCATAGTTGATAATAAGATTGGATTGCTTATCAGGTTTAGACTATATGATATTAACTTCTATATGATAGAATGAAGAATCTCATACATTGAAATGCTTGATTCCAAGTTTAATGTGGTGGTGTATTTGGTACATTGATGGACTTGAGTATGTTCTATTAGCATAATACTATTCATTAGTTAATAGACACTCAAACTTGTGTGAGACACTTGTCCTTAATCCTAAGATGATAGTGGACGCAAGCTATAAGCTTAGGTTTTTTTGAGTTACCAATTAGTGAGGTCTTCTAGATTAACACCCGGATTACTTGGGAAACCAAGTTTATAGTATTGGGAACACTTATCATCAAGATGGAATCTACCCTCTGGTGTGAAGTGATTCACTTTAAAGAGTAAAGTATTCCCTTGAGAATGTCACTTGGTTGATTACTAGAATTGTAGTCATGTCCTCAAGAATGTTGATGACATGTTCAAAAATCTATGAGTAAGTGAATGAGACTTAAGGATTACATGAGGTGATTATAATCGAGGTGACAATATATATTATATCCTGATTATAATTACGGTTACTGTTGGTAGAGGGGCATTAGTGTCAGTACAAGTCAAGGTACTACTAATATATGTATGGCTAGCTTCTTATGCACTGGAGTGCAATCATTATTATATAGTGGAGTTAATAATGATTGGTTAATAATTGATTCCTAAGTTAGAAGGAGATAAAAATTAACCGGAGCCAGTAATTAAGATCCTAGAAGTCCCACTCCTAGCTTATTGGGTGTTTGAATGCTGAATGGAACAATACGGGAAAAGGGTACCCGAAACCAGTTTGTCTGACAAATCGGTTACTGGGTACAGGGCACCAGAAATCAGTTTGTGGGATAAACCGATTACTGGTAACAGGTTCTAGTAACCGATTTGTCCTATAAACCGGTTACTAGGGACAGGTTTCAGAAATCGATTTGCGAGATAAACCAGTTTGTGGAATGTCGGTTTGAAAAACCTATAAATAGGGGACCTATGGGCAGAATCAAGAGTGACAAAAATCAAAGCCCTAGGAGTTCCATATCACTCTCTAAGCCCTACAGACATTCCCATATAGTTCCTTAGGGGTTTTCCACAAAACCCTAGTATTCGGTAGCATCCGGAAGCCATAGGAGTGAAGATTTTTGGAGTCTGGAGAGTCGGATCTTCATCAACAACACAACCGGAAAGAAGAGTTCTCGATGGGATCCTACCGATCTGTTTTGGTATGTATATATATGTATATAAGTAATACTATATATACATGTTTTATATTGTGTGTAACATAACGAGAAGTAGATCTAAAAGTTTTTGAACTGCATCTATTCATATTCTACTCCGCACTGGACCGGTTTTCCAACAACTGTTATCAGAGCCACCTCGTTTATGTTATATACAATAGGTATTGTGATAACATGATGAACTAGGAGTTCAACATTATAAATCCTATATAAGAAGATTCATTATTAATCTAAAAACTAATTGACGTTTTTTAAAAATATCGATTTTCATTGTATTTTTAGATCTGATCAGTTTTTGGACTGATCAGACATGTTAGAAAAATTTTTCGTGGTGTTAAAACTTGAAATCCTGAAGCTACTCAGATTAGATCTGAACAAGTACCAGAAACTGATTTGTAGGACAAACTGGTTACTGGGAAAAGATTCAGAAACTAGTTTGTTGGAGAAACTGGTTACTAGGGTACCAGAAACTGATTTATGGGACAAACCAATTACTGGGAAGGGTACCAGAAACTGGTTTGTACCACTAACCGGTTTGTGGGTTGCAGATTTGTTTTAGATATAATTTATGTTTTTTTTGTTATTTTAAAACTCTACTTTAAAACTTTATTTTATAAGGCAGAAATAGTTTTACAACATTGTTTAGAGGTTTTAAAAGTGCGAAATAGTTTTTCTAACAAACCCTAGGTATTGTTTGACAATAACCATCATCATGGAAGTATGTGTAAATTTGATTTATGCATACTTGTAATTCTGTAATATTCATACGAGCACTAGCTGTGATGAAATTGAATGATGTATAATATATAGGACATGTGATTGATTGTATGGAATTAATTATGAATATATATCATCTAGCCCTTGTAATAGGACGCCTTATCTCTCACGGCAAGTTAGTTTAATAATTTTAAATTATAGTTATGGTTTTACGGCACTTGTAAAGTGCATCATGGTCTCAGTTCTGCGAATAGGAAGACCATAATGGTTTCCCTAGCCAATTGTTCTTTATTTTTCCTAGATTATTTGTAAGCCTCTTCGAAGGTATAGGATTATGTTTTGTAACTTTTGGAGGACTCGAAGAAGGAGCCATGGAGATGGAGTCCAAGAGACCAAAGCCTTGAAGATGGATCTATGGAGATAGAGCCATAAGAGAAAAGGGCTTGAATGAATGCTTTACTTATGGTTATATATGTTTGATATGTTGTGGTTACATGAGTAGCATTTCTTTAAGTGATAACATGAACAAAATCATCTTGCAAAATTATCATTTTTTTGAAAGAAAATATTATTTTGACACATTAAATGAATATGAGATATTAATAGATAATGAAAAGTGAAACTTTATCAAAATGAATTCCTAAATTTTAAAAATTCTAGTGGGAGAGAGTCTTATTAAAGTTATAACCTCAAGGTCTTCCATCAATGATTAATTATAAAGTGAATGGGATACTGCGAGTCAGAGATTCATCTATGATCACTCCCTTCGGACAGTAGTCCATCTATTGGTTACTAGATATGAATTTCCAACGGAGGAAATTAATGAAACGTAATAGAAGCCGACCCCCCCTCGAAGGCGCTACTTGAAGCGGTTGTCATTAGATTTCTTTTGATGGTATACACTAGACTAATATTTTTAGTAAGAGACTTCCCTCAGAGTTTTATTAAAAATCACTAGAGACTTAAGGATCAGAAGTCATAGACTATTTTTGGAAGAGTTGCATGGAGAATAGTTATGATGGGTTCCTCCCAATTAAGTCATGAAGTCTTGACCTCCCCTTGGGGGCTTGACTTCATAATTTAATATTCTGAAGACATAATATGTTTTGTTTTTATAGGAATTCCTATTTAATGCATGTATGTCAATTTAAAATATCCATACTTATTCTATTCTGCATGTTTTCAATTTCAGATTAGCATAATGTCTAAATTTAGCCATCTAGCCACAATTTTGAACCAAAACAAGCTAACTGGAATAAATTATGTTGATTGGAAAAGAAACCTCAACATTCTTTTGACTGCTGAGGGACACAAATTTGTCCTTACCACTCCCAGTCCACTAGCCCCTGCTCCTAATGCTCACGCTAATGTGGATGATCCACATTCACGATGGCAGAAAGTTTGATGAGATGGCTCGTTGTTACATATTGGTCTCAATGTCCAATTTGTTGCAACACCAACATCAGTCTATGGCCACAGCTATGGATATGATTGCAAACCTCAAGGAAATGTTTGGCAACAGGGCATCATGCTAGGCTTAACACCATGTAGCAAATCATGAACACCAAAATGACAAAAGGGACGCTAGTAAGAGAGCATGTTTTAAAAATGATTAGATTTTTAAACATACTGGAAGTCCTTGGTGTCGGGGAAACCCAATTTGACATGATCCTAAACTCACTACCTCCTTCGTTCACTCAATTTAAATTGAATTATAATATGAATAAGTTAGGTTATTCACTAAGTGAACTAGTAAGCTCTCTACAGGCAGTGGAGGGGATTGTCAAGGGTAATCATGAGATGATGAACATTGAGAAGGCTTCATCCTCTAAGTCCAAGAAAGGGAAAATGGGAAAGAAGGGCTCAAAGGTTCAAGTTGGTGGGCCCAAACCAAGTATTGGGAAAAAGGCAAAAAAGGGAAAGAAAAAGGCAAAAGGAAAGCCAAAGGGAAGGTTTTTCTAGTGTTGTATACTAGGACATTGGAAAAGAAACTGTCCAGACTACCTAGCTACAAAGAACCAAGGTATAAAAGAATCATTTGTAATTGAAGTAAGTTTTTTAACAGATACTTCAAATACATGGTATGTTGATTCTGATGCAACTAACTATATGTGCAATTCATTGTAGGGGTTCAGGCAAACAAGGTAGTTTAGTGATGGAGAAATCAGTCCTACTTTTGGAATCTAGTGCAATTATTTCAGCAGTTGTAGTTGGAGTAGTAGTTTTAGTTTTTCCTAGGAATAAAACATTTGTCTTATTAGATGTTCTTTATGTTCCTTCTATAAGGCGTAATCTGATTTTAGTTTCTAATTTAGTGAATAATGGTTATTCATTTTCTTTTAGTAATGAAGTTTCAATAAAAAGAAATGGTTCTTTTATTTGCTCTGATATGTTATCTAATGGTTTATTTTTGATTAACCCAGTCTCTCTAGAAACTTTTGAAGTGGAATTGAATAACTTAATAATAACCTTACCATCTAAAAGGAAAGAACATTCTTCAAATCCAACAAAGCTTTGGCACAGGAGGTTAGGACATTTTAGTCTAAATAGGATAGACAGGCTTGTTAAGGATGGGATCCTTGATTTTTTTGGTTCTCGAACCACTATCTATTTGTGAATCCTGTTTGGAAGGCAAAATGAAAAAAAGACCCTTTTCTTCAAAGGGCAAATGAGCCAAAGACTTGTTGGAATTGATTCATATCGATGTATGTGGACCAATAAATGTTAGGGTACGAGGTGGTTATCAGTATTTTATTATGTTTACTAATGACTTCTCAAGATACAAATACATTTACTTATTGCACCACAAATCTGAAGCCTTTGAAAAGTTCAAAGAATTTAGAGTTGACGTGGAGAAGCAATTAGTAAAGAATATCAAGGCCATTCGATCTGATCGAGGTGGCGAGTATCTCTCTATTGAATTTATTGACCATTTGAGAAAGGATGGGATCATATCTTAGTTGACTGCACTAGGAACACCTAAACATAATGGTGTAGCAGAAAGAAGGAACCAGACCCTTTTGGACATGACTAGGTCTATAATGAGCTATTCGGAATTACCAATGTTCCTATGGGGTTTCGCTTTGGAAACTGCAATGTATATACTAAATTATGTTCCAACAAAATCTGTACATATGACACCCCCAGAGTTATGGAGTAAGCGTAAGCCCTCTTTGAGACACTTTCGAATTTGGGGTTATCCGACACATGTGCTGAAGGCAAAGACGAGCAAGTTAGAAACAAGATCAGAAGTATGTTACTTTGTGGGATATCCAAAGAAAATGAAGGGCTGGTATTTTTATCACCGAAGAGAGCAGAAGGTGTTTGTGAGTACACACGCTATTTTCTTGGAGGATGATTTTATCATGAACCACAAACCCAAAGGAATGATAGTTCTGGAAGAAGTAAATGAACAACCCTCAGTTCGTCAAACAATCAATGATAATGTAGAACAAGAAATTACTGCACCTTTTTCTATTCCTGTACCGGAACCTCGTCGTAGTGGGAGGATTGTCTGGGAGCTTGATAGATTCATGTTTCTAGGAGAAGCTTTTGAAGCTGTTCCTCAAGAATCTGAATCTGATCCTTCTAGTTATGAAGAGGCTATATCCGATAAAGTTTCAGAACATTGGATACAAGCAATGAAAGCTAAAATGGAGTCTATGTACTCCAATCAAGTCTGGAAGCTTATAGATTCACATGCTAATATTAAACCTATTGGCTGTCAGTGGGTCTACAAAAGGAAAAGAGGACCAAATGGGAAGGTAAAGACCTTCAAAGCTAGGCTAGTAGCAAAAGGTTATAATCAACAAAAGGGTAGTGACTATGATAAGACCTTTTCGCTAGTAGCCATGCTTAAATCCATCAGCATTATCTTATCCATAGCAGCATGTCTCGATTACGAGAAATGGCAGATGGACATCTGCATTCTTGAATGGCAATCTTGATGAGGACATCTTTATATAGCAACCAATCGGTTTCATAGCTAAGGGACAAGAAGGTAAAGTATGCAAGTTGCATAGGTACATTTATGGGATTAAGCAAACATCAAGAAGTTGGAACATCCATTTTCACCAAGCGGTAAAATCTTTTGGATTTATCCAAAACATGGATGCACCTTGTGTTTAGAAGAAACGTGAGGGGAATGCGGTGGTGTTCTTAGTTCTGTATGTTGATGACATCCTTATCAGTGGGAATGATATAGGAGTGCTGTCAACGATTAAAGTTTGGTTAGCTAGCACCTTCGATATGAAAGATCTCGGTGAGGCAAGTTATATTATGAGAATAAAGTTTATACGAGATCGGAAGAATAAGATAATAGGATTATCTTAAGCTTTCCATATCGATAAGGTGTTGACTAGATTTTCTATAGAAAATTCCAAGAAAGGGTTCTTACCCTTCAGGCATGGTGTCTCACTTTCACAGAGTCAGTGTCCCAAGACATAGGCAGAGAAAGATCATATGATGGGAATTCCATATACTTCGGCTATTGGAAGTCTTATGTATGCGATGTTGTGCACCAAGTCAGATTTTTATTTTGCTGTAGGCATGGTAAGCAGATATTAGTCCAATCCAAGTCCCAACCATTGGACATCAGTAAAGAATATTCTTAAGTACTTGAGAAGGACTCGATATTATGTGCTGATCTATGGGAGAGAGGACTTATTTCCAATTGGCTATACTAATTCTGATTTTATGTCAGATAATGATTCGGGGAAGTTGACATCCAGTTATGTGTTTGCACTTGGAGGTAGTTCTGTCTGTTGGAGGAGCATTAAGTAGAAATGCATTGCAGACTCTTCTATAGAGGCTGAGTATGTAGCAGCCTGCGAGGCAGTCAAAGAGGCTGTTTGGCTCAAGAAGCTCCTATTAGAGCTGGGAGTTGTACCTACTGCATAGTCCTCTGTCATACTTTATTGTGATAATAGTAGAGCTGTGGCACAATTGAAGGAGCCAAGGAACCACAGTAAGGAAAAGCATATGGAAAGGAAATATCATTTGATCCGAGAGATAGTTCAGAGAGGTGACGTAGTGGTGACAAAGATTGCGTCGACGATAAGCAGATCCCTTTACAAAAGCCTTACCTTCTAAGGTTTTCGATCGCCATATGGATAATCTAGGAGTTAGAAGTTATCCTAGCTAGTTTTGAGTGCAAGTGGGAGTTTGTAAAGTTTTGAAGGGTATGCCCTCAAACCAGTTAACTTACGATTACTATTTATAGACATTTGATTAGTTTATTTATGGATATCATTTACATTTAGTTATGTATGTTTTCATGAGATGAATGGTTAGCAGGTCGAATCCTTAAATAGTTCAGGGAACTCATATATACGAATATGATTTGTGTATGAGGAGATATGAGTAATCTAGATGAATGTTTAGAACTGTCACAGTCGATGATAAGATTGGATTGCTTATTAGGTTTAGACTGTATCACATTAACTTCTATATGATAGAATGAAGAACCTCATTCATTGGAATGTTTGATTCCAAGTTTAATGTGGTAGTGTATTTGATACATTGACGGACTTGAGTATGTTCTATTAACACAATACTGTTCATTAATCAATAGACACTCAAACTTGTGTGAGACCCTTGTCCTTAATCCTGAGATGATAGTGGACGCAAGCTATAAGCTTAGGTTGCTTTAAGTTACCAATCAGTGGGGTCTTCTAGATCAACACATGGGCTACTTGGGAAACCAAGTTTATAGTATTGGGAACACTTATGATCAACATGGAATCTACCCTCTGGTGTGAAGTGATTCACTTTAAAGAGTAAAGTATTCCCTTGAGAATGTTACTTGGTCGATTACTGAGAACTGCAATCATGTCCTCAAGAATGTTGATGACATGTTCAGAAATCTGAGTAAGTGAATGAGATTCAAGGATTACAAGAGGTGATTATAATCGGGGTGACAGTATATATACTATATCCCGATTATAATTATGGATACTATTGGTAGATGGGCATTAGTGTCAGTACAAGTCGACGTACTACTAATATATGTATGGTTAGCTTCTTATGCACCGGAGTGCAATCATCATTGTATAGTGGAGTTAATAATGATTGGTTAATAATTGATTCCTATGTTAAGAGTTTAATTGGAAGGAGTTAATAATTAATCAGAGCCAGTAATTAAGATCCTGGAAGTCCCACTCCTAGCTTATTGGGTTTTTGAATGCTAAAAGGAAAAAAACGGGAAAAGGTTACCAGAAACCGGTTTGTTTGACAAATCGATTACTGTGTACAGGGCAACAAAAACTGGATTATGGGAGAAACCAATTACTGTTAACAGGTTCCAGAAACTGATTTGTCCTACAAATCGGTTACTAGGGACATGTTCCATAAACCGATTTGTGGGACAAACCAGTTTGTGCAATGTCGGTTTGAAAAATCTATAAATAGAGGACCTATGGGCAGAATCAAGAGTGACAAAAATTCTAAGCCCTAGGAGTTCTATAACAGTCCCTATGCCCCAGAGACATTCCCATATAGTTCCTTAGGGGTTTTCCACAAAACCCTAGTATTCCGTAGCATCCAGAAGCTATAGGAGTGAAGATTTCTGGAGTCTGGAGAGCAGGATCTTCATCAACAACATAACCGGAGAGAAGAGTTCTCGACAGGATCCTACTGATCTATTTTGGTATGTATATATATGTATATAAGTAATACTATATATATGTTTTATATTGTATGTAACTTAATGAGAAGTAGGTCTAAAAGTTTTTGAACTGCATCTATTCAAATTCCGCTGCGCACTGGATCCAGTTTTCCAACATCCACTTCCCTATGAATCATATCGTGTTGTAATGTAGTGGCAGCCCTTTGGTATGTTGTACCTACATTTTTTAGCCTGAATGGCATTACCCTACAGCAATATGTCCCCTAAGGTATGATGAAATTGGTTTTCTCCCTATCCTTTGGTGCCATGAGGACCTGATTATACCCCGAGAATCCATCCATAAAAGACAAATGTTCATCTCTTGTAGTATTATCAACTAGTATATCAATATGAGGCAGATGGAAATTTTCTTTTGGGCTGGCATTATTTAAATCTCAAAATTCAATACCCTTACATGACCATCCTTCTTTAGAACTGGCACGATGTTGGCAACCCATTCAGGGTACTCAGTGACAATCAAGAATCCAGCTTTCAATTGCTTTTCAAATTCCTCTTTTACTTTAAGTGCTCATTCAGGCCTCATTCGCCTTAATTTTTGTTTTATTAGTTTTGAGTTTGGGAAGAGAGGGATGTGGTGTTGGACTATCTCTAGATCGATACCTGGCATATCATTATAAGACCATACAAAAAGATCCTTAAATTCATTTAATAGAGCGACTGATTCTTTGTCTTCTTCATTGCTAAGTGTGGAGCCAATAAAAACATTTTGTGGATTATTTTTATTTCCCATATTAATTCTTAGAGTGGTCTCTGTGATTTTGCATATAGATTCATTTTCTTTTTCGATTAGTTTTTGCAATTCATTTGGTATTTCATGGTCATCACATTCATCACATTCATTACATTCATTGAGCGCATTTGAGTAGGCAGAATCAGTCATATTCTCATTAACATTTTCTGAAGTGATTACAATAGACATAGCAATAGTAAGATGCCTCATTTAGGCCATTACAGACTCCAGGAAAGAGGGATACTTATCATTAGACTCAAATACCCACTCCCTATTGACTCCTTTCTTGAGCTCCACGGTGTCGCAGTCTGGCAGATTCCCTGTTTCCACCTCTATTCCCTCTTCATTTTCTGGCCCTTCTTTCTTTGCTTTATTTCCCTCGGTCTCATCCTTCGACACTTTCTCCACCACATATTTCATATGAACTTTTCCTGTCTCTACTTCCACGTGCCCTTCTTGATCACCATTCACAGATTTCTCAATTCCTTCTTTCAATAAATTTTTCATTGCCGGGCCATCTAAGGCACAAATCTAATCCTAGACAATGATTGGTTTTGCAGACACTTGCAGGTACAAGTCTTCATAGTTAGTGAACTCATGTGAGAAAAAGATCTCAAACCCTGGTTTCAAGCATTTGTCATTACGATCCACCCATGGCTTCAGAAAGCCACAAAAGGGGAAATCTTCTCCTTCCTTGATGAAGTACCCATTGAGCATTTTCGCATTGTGCGTCAGTTGCTTTATTCTTCTCTTTCAACTCTTTCTTTGATGGTCAATTACCCAACCCGCAGGTATGAGTTCGTGTCACAATATTCAAAAATTCTGGCAGACGTTGGTGCTTTTTGCCTAAACCCAATCCTGAAAATAAATCCATCTTCCTCATGATTCTAGCAACTAGTGAACTCGCATACTGATCAAAATACTGTGGTAGAAATTCTCGTGGCTTCCCATCTTCTATCATATTAATGAACTCAAACCTCCCTGGGCTTATTTCTTCCCCTTGTAGCTGTACTTCTAAGACTGGAGCACTTGACAAGGCTTTAGTCACACGGATCCAACTATCCCCAAAAATGTCATAGACTTTATTTCCCCAGACGCACTTAACCTTTTGATGGATTGTTGTTGATATAGCACCCAGACTGTCCAACCATGGCCTACCCAGTAATAGGTTGAAAGAGGTAGGGATGCCAATGATCTGAAATTTAGCTTCCTTCTCTAAAGGTTTGATGGTAAGATTGAGAAAGATAATGCCCATGATCGCCCTTTCGGTAGTATTGTACGCTCTCACCTTCTGCTCAGACGGTATGAATGTCGACTCATCTATTTCCATCTTCTTAGCTATTTGGAATGGACATACATTTAAAGCAGACTCATTGTCGATAGGAAAAGTAGGCAGTGAATTCTCCAAGCACTTAATAGTTACGTGCAATGGCTTATTAGGAGCGAGCCCACCAGGGGCAGGTCATCCGAGGTAAAGGTGATAGCGAGAGTTAGAACTTTGTTGATCATCCCTACAAGGTTCTCTGGGGAAATGTTGATAGAAACATCAGATTGGTTCAAGGCATCTAAGACTGCTTACTTGTGATGCTTTGAAGCTATTAATAACCCCAAAATTATGATGTTGGCCTGTGTTTTCTTCATCTGCCTTAGAACCCTATCCTCTTCTTCTTCTTTGTTCATTTTTCCTTTCCCTTTATCTAACTCTTATCCTGGGTGCTCCACCTCTAGCTCATGTAGCTTAAAGTGCCTCCCTAATCAAGTTAGGTGACTAACCTCTTCCCTCATCCATAGGTTATCTAGCACTTCAGTAGCCCCCAAATTTTCTTCCCTACCTTCGTCACTTTTGTACTATAAATTATCTTCTACCTGACCAATATTTTGACTATCATCCGCTTCTTACCAGACAAAGTCAGTAGTTTCTTGAGCCCACAAATCTAAAGCATCCACTTTCTTTGTCGTTCCCTCCCCACATTCTTCTGATTATCTCCCAAGAGTGTAGATTATCACGCTTTTGGATAGCTTATAGATTTCTTTGGTTGGCCCAACTTGGCAATCAACTCAGAAGGATTGAAAGGAACCTCTTCACATCCAAGAAATAAATACCCCTACGGTGATGGTACTGCATGGTGGTTCGGTATTGGATTTCTGGTGTTGTTGGGGGTGTTGATGGGCGGTTCCAATATTACCTTGTTATTGATTAAATCCTAGATTTCATGCCTCAGCCTAGTACATCAGTCAGTGGAATGTCCCTGTGCCTGATGAAATTAGCAACACAAGTCTACTTTAAAGTTTGGGGAAGACGGGTTCTGCATCAGTCATGGTTCCAATAAACGGAGATGCCCTTTGCCATTAATCTGTTAAGAGCTGTGGATAGTGATACTCCCAAATCTGAGAATTTCCTTACTGGCTTATCTCCTCCTCTCCTTGGATAGTTCCCTGTTATATCAAACTTTCTCTCCAGCTCGCTCAATGCATTAACATCGATGGGGCCAGTGTGACCCCCTAAATGTCCTCTACCTGTTCCATAGTTTGGTTACCTATATCTGCTTGGTGGTTCTTCTTTCTTAATCACCCCTTCTTAGATTGCATCCTCTATTCTTGTTCCTACATCAAAGACCTCAGCAAAGGTATTGATTAACTGGAAACACATTTTCTCTTGGTAAATGTGCTGAAGGTTCTTCATTAGCATCCAAATTTTCTCTTTCTTAGACAACCTTTGTACCATCTTGGCCACCTTACCCCTTCATCAACTTAGGTATTCAACAAATGATTCTTTGCTTTCTTGCTTAGTAGTCTCCAAATCTCGAACCGTCACATCTATATCCCAATTATACTCATATTGTGCAACGAATGACTTCACCACTTCTTCCCAGACCTAAGTTTTGCTAGGATCAAGTATACGGTACCATGCGAAAGCGGCCCTGGTCAAGGTTTGTTGAAATAGGATGGCCATCATTGTAGCTCTCAACCCACTAGGCTAGAAGACCCCAATACACATTCGGACATGGCTGTGAGGATTCCCCATTCTATCAAATTTATCAAAGATAGGCATCTTAAAACAGGCGGGTAGCGTCTCGCAGACTCCATCGTATAATCCTTCTAATTCTAACAGATAGGTGTTGAGTGTTGACCCCCTGAGCTTTATGGACCACCCTCTAAAGTTTCTCTACCTTCTCAGTCGTTACCCTTTCCTTCTCGATTTTCTTGGCTCTTTCCTTTTCTATTTTCTCTCTTTCTGCTTGCAGCATGTCAGCTCTCTATACCTCAAAGTCATCATACCAATCTTCTTTCCTTGTAGCCAAAGGAAGATCAACAACTTGCGGGTTTGCTAGCGGGTGTTTCCATGTCATGGTCTCCATCATAGCCATCATACGGTTCATATTTTCAGCCTATCGTCTTATTTGCTCGGCTTGTTGTTCTACCATTACCCTTAATTCCGCCACTTCCCTCATGTTTGGTTCTTTTGCCATTTTGCTTATGATGAAAGCTTCCCTTCTTACCAATCTTGATGTGGAATCTCTAAACCAAATCGTGCCTGAATCAGGTTCTATTTTCACCTACAATCACATTTTATTTTTAATCAATTTTGATTTTTAAAAGAATTTTATTATTATTGTATTCTTCGTCATTTCTTTCCCTTCTTTTTTTTTTAATTATATTTTCATACTTCTATTTGATTTCATTTTGTTGCAAATGCTTAGTGAAATGTTCATGAATGATTCATATGTCACACGGATGCAATGCTTGTGTGTATATGTGTGTGTGTGTGCCTACTCTATATGCTAAAGAAATAAAAATTCTAATACTAACATATAAAACACATAAAATCCTCATCCATGTCGAGTGCGCTTAATTTATCCCTTCATTGTGATCCTTGTTACCCTTTCAAAGGTTGGGTATGCTGAAACAATTTTATTTTTAGAAGTTCATTAGAAAAAAAGGATTTCTTGGATGATGACAAATTTTTTTTTAAAATAATCCTAAAACATTTTGGATTTTTACGGGGATGTGAAAACATTTTTCAACAAAAGTTGATTGGGTTTCAACTTTACTTGATTAAAAAGTAAGCCCCGAAAATTTCTTTTAAAAGAGTGATTTTTTGAAACATTTTTGGGATAAAAGATTATCAAATTTTTTTTGCTCTCAAAGGTGGGTTTTAAACTCTAGGGTAGAAGGATCACATGATCAAATAATTATCGTACTTTTCATGAGTTCGGATACATACAAGGTCAATGATGCTTAGTTAACATGATATAAGAAATGCAATCTTATAATCAATATTTGACATGTTCCAAAATGTCATGAGACATGAGGAGGAATTGCTAAAAGGTGATTGAAGGGTTACTCGTCTTACATCAAGAGGGCATCATCATCATCTCACATAATCCCTTCCGGGCATACAAAATTCCCTAGCACATAAGCCTAATCCAGAATTGATTTCCTAAGATTGAAAGGTTCTATAAAGCTACCATGCAAAGACCGAGTTTTTGTTAAATAAGGGACCCTTGATGCACATCCTATATACCCCTCATTACAATATTAGATGGTACGTGGATGCTTTTATATACCAATACTTGGTATGAGATCAAGGGTGATCACACGACCCTGCGATAACTTAGTCGACCGGGCTATCTTGAGTCTCCAAGGTCATAGTTCTGTGCAATCAACTGGCGAGACATGCAAGTGCAATGCAATGGGTAAAAGAATTAACTAATTCGATTAAAAGGATGCTTTCAAGTCTAATCCTCGAGTGAACCCAAAATCAAAATTTTAGTCTGTGAAACCAGAGATTCTAGGTTCGATCTCCAGTGGAGTCGCCAGATTATGGATACGGGATCCTGGGTTTTACTTTCACAAAACAAACAAAGAGTTGCCATTTAATTTTTAAAAGGAAAATTAAGAAACCATTTTACAAACAAACTGATCTTTTTGGAAACCAGAGATTTCTAGGTCTGGGGATTATGGAATGAGAGGGGAAGGAGCCCGGTGGACTAAAATACCCCCTTATATCCTATCTCGTGATAGGCCTCTACTCAACATCCTTTTTTTGCCCTTAACTAATACATAGACATGTAGGTATATACACATTCCAAAAGCATGTCGAAAGGGGTGTAAGATTGCTAACGATAAAATGGCATACAAAATCACATAGTTCAAATAGCAAACAAAATGACATGCAAATAGAGAACAAGCAAACTTACATGGGATCCGGCTGCGATATGGAAACGTGCAATGCATACGAAAAAGAAAACCTAGAAAAAGAGTCTCTAATTCACATATTACACATAATGCAAAATCCTAATATAAGGTGTCGCGCATGGAGTCAAAAATCAATGAAATCAAGAAATGAAATAAATAAGAGAAGAGTCAAGGAATCGTACCTCGATAGATCTATAAAGCAAAGGTTAGTTCACGTGCTTCAGATACAATATTATACCAAGTTTTAGCCTAAATCTAACAACAATGGGGAAGGTGGACAAAGTCATGAATTCCATCCAATTTATTGAAATTACAACATCCCAATAGATATACGAGTCTCAATGAGGAGCCAATGTAATGTCCATATAGAAATGATATGACCTCAATCATAATTGAAAGGAATCCATGACTAAGTTCAACCAATCACAAATTTATTCCAATGATTTTACAAGCTATAATCCTAAGGTGCAAGTGTCACTACCACATATGATGATTATGGATGCATGAGTATGAATAAGACATGAACTATCTTTTGATTTGGATCTTTTAACCTCTAGACTTAAACTTAATTAACCTCATTCAAAGCATGTTTTAAGTCTTAAGTTATAGAAAAATAATTTGGAGCATCATTACTAAGGTTTATCAAATCTATCACAGAATTCAAGATTTACAGCGAAGAAATCAAATATCTAAAAATAGAAAAGTCACAGTTCTCATGGCTTGCTCTTAATATTATTTGGATATAATGTGCCTTTATGAGTCTAGTTTTAACCCAAAAAGAAAATCAATGATAAAATGGTCCAATCTCTAGGAATTGGACCGAGACCAAACATCACTCAAGTTTTATCAACTCTCTATCTAGAGATTTTATATGATTTATTAAAAATAGTAAACGAACCTTAATCCTACTAGACTTTTTGTTATTGGCTCATTAAACATCATAGAAATATTTTGTTAAAGCTTAAAATAATTGATTAAGGTTCTAATCCAAACAATTTAAAATTAACTTACTTTTCTGGAATTCTAGACAGATAGTAATCACATCACAAAACCCATGATCAAACCATGCTAACCTTGTAATCTACTCAAAACAAAAATTGTAGTGGTAGGATTGGATGTTATGAACACATTCCAGTTGGTCTCATTCAAATCCAATAGATCATGATTTAATTAAAATTCTTTGATCACAGTTGGTCAATGAATTCACTACACCATTGTTGAATGGTCATCCACTTAAACCAAATTTGGTCCAAAAATTTGGAGAGAATTTAGAACAAATTAGAGTTAAAACCATCACGATAATAATCAAACTTACCAAAAGAAGTCCCTAGATTAGACCTTAAGGAGACTTCAATGAGAATCTCAACTTCATATACATACTTGAATACATGAGATTATTTGGATATGGATTATCAAACCATGAAATTGACCTCTCATGAGTCCAATTTCTCTCTCAAGATTATGATCCTTGACGAACTGAGACATACTTTGATCATTTCTCCCCCTAAATCAATGGTCCTTGGAGACTAAAATAATTCTAATACCTATGAATTTCAATAGGATATGAAGATCCAATAAAGCCTCAAATTGAAAGACCCAAATCATGATTATGAGACTTAGATCTATCAATTATTCATGACTATAGTTGAGATCAACCTTAATTCTAATGTAAATCATAAATTTATAGAAAATTAAAGGATCAATCTCAAGGGATTCAAGTGAGATATTAAAAATCCCATGATTCCGTGGAGATATTAAAAATCCTGTGGAGACCTTTGCATGGTTGGCCTGCCTTTGCATTTATAGCGGCCCTCAACAGTCCTGATATGGAAAGAACTCCTTGAATTGCGCTCCAACCAGGGTACAACTTACTGTGGACACGTGGCCTCCGGGAGTCCACCCCCGTTCTGTTTTTGTTTCCGGCGGGGTTTCGGAATTGATTTTCCTTTTGTTTTGAAATTGATTGAAGAAATGGAAAAAATGGTCTGTTGAAAACAGATACAAAGTCGCCACTTGGTCTTTAGGGAACCAAGAAACCCAATTTTGACTCACCTAAATGGATAAGGGGCACTAGCCCTTCATAACCAAAGAACTTGGCTCGACGTTTTGGTACGATTGAGGAAGGAGCCTTTGTCGCGACTAAACACCCTCAACTCGCCCCGTCTCTCGACGGGCCTCAATTAGTGTCCAAATAATCATTTTATACTATGTTTGGTCCGACAATTAATACTATGATAGTATATTACATCACACAAGAATCTTGAAATGGAAGATCAAAAGATAAGATATCATTCATAAGATTTAAGCCAAATACCACACAATGCAAAGGTGAAAGATCACACAAACAAACCTAGGAAAAATCATCTAATCAGATATCAAGTAATCAAGTTTTCCTAATCTAAAGGGGACATGGATTGCTCTTGAAACAAATAATCAAAGAAATCAAAAAAATGCTTAGCAAGCTAGTATGATGTGTGTTAATCTTTGAGAAAAGAAGACCTCTCAATACCCAAGACGGATGCGAAAGGATGATTAGATCAAGAGAGAGCATGAACGTGTGATCTAATTTATTCCTTATAATCTTCTTAGATTAGGAGTCACAAAAATTCCAAATCTTGCATGGATGCAATGTATGATCCTAGAATGTGCAAAGGTTGTAGCGTGTTTGTGTTCATAAGATTTCTTAAAGTGATTTAGAAGTCTAAAATATGCATGGATGCATGAAGGAAAACATCATAGGATATGTACAAATGTAGTATGGACTACTTCCTAACACATGAGCTAATTTGGATTGCATGTAAGCATCAAATCAAAGGAAAGAACTCAAAACATGGTTGCTGTGAATAGTGGACAGAACAGTGAGTTGATTTTGTAAAAATGGAAAAGTGAGGTCAGAAATGTTTTTAAGTCATGATTTTTTATGGAGATCTTCCTTATTGTGTCTAAAACACATATCAAAAATCCAAATCACTACTGAAGTTATAGATTGAGAGAAATCATATAAACATAGAGGTTACTCAAAAACAGAATCCGTATTGTCGACTGAAATGTTGAAAAATCTTAGAAATTGAAAACAAAACATCTAGAGGCCCATATTATACAGAAAGTTCCCTAAGACACTTAAGTTCAAGGGAAAAATAAGTTGGTACCACTCTTTTTGGAAAATATTTTTGAAAAACAAGTTGAAATTTAACCTAGCTGTTGTGACAGTAAAAACAGAATGTCTAGAAGGAATGTTTGGACCAAAATGGAACCCTGTTTTTTGATCAAAGCAAAAATCATGGGCATTCTATAATGAGTTAAGTAGACTTTTCAAGTGGTCTTGTAATCACCCATTGAGTATTGAACTCAGAATATTATTTTGAAGTTGAATAACTCACTATTTTGAAGATTTTTTTTTGAGAAAACAAGGTTTGTTTCCTGGAATCAAAATATTGGGGTTTTAGAGGGGTTTTGAAATGGGGGTTTTGAAAGTACATTTTCATCACTTAAATGGAGATTATGACCATTTAAAATATCAGCATTAAACTCATATCAAGAACATCCAAGATTGTTGGAGAGCATTATTTTCATTTGAGCATAACTTCAAGAGTACTTTGGAAGTACTGAAGTTATAATCATCATCTATCAAACATGTTTTTGAGGTCAAGAGCTACTATCCATAAGGATTCACTCACCTCAAACTTCATGTCATCATCTAAATGATGATGAACTAGTAAGAAAATAAAGAAAAGTAAAAAAGAAATGAGATTAAGAAGAGATGAGCATAGTATGTAAACAAGCAAGCAAAACAATCAATAGATGATATTCAATGAGATTTTGGACTT
Organism: Hydrangea macrophylla; assembly: GCA_033977485.1. NCBI lineage: Eukaryota > Viridiplantae > Streptophyta > Magnoliopsida > Cornales > Hydrangeaceae > Hydrangea > Hydrangea macrophylla. Next base: position 41,060,480 of record CM066986.1, read on the forward strand.
GTAGCTTGGTGTTTCACTCATACATGGTGACTTTGGACATGGAAGTAGCTTCCTATCTCATAAATACTCACTAAAATGGTGGTTGGGTGTATTTAATGTGAAGTAAAGAGAAGTAATAAAGTAAAAGAAGGTTTGAGAACTCACTTTCTTGTCGAAAATCAAAAGGTGGAAGCTCACTTTCACTATTCTAACCTCATCTCTACAACTTTCTCTCTATAACTTTCTCTAAACTTGTATTTGAAACCCCCAAAATAAGAAGTCAAGGGGGGTTTATGTAAGCCAATTTGGGGGGGAGTTTGGAATTTAAAGAGTGCTCTCATTGGTCCTAAATATCTGTGAACAAGAAACTACGTCGTTTTGGCTTTTAATTAATCAATTTGGACCCCCAAATAAAATTACAAAAATGGACTGTTCTGGGGGCGAGTGCCGCGGCGGCATTGGGCCAGTGCCACGGCGGCACTGCTCCTCAAACGTCCAGATAATGCTGTTTAGGCCCCCAGAGGTTCCGGTATATGCGAAAAGGCCCTATTTCATCCAAAATTCATAGAAAATGCATACAAACTCCAAACTGAGGTTGTGATAGACCGTTGGAAAGGTTATGGAGTCTAATTTTTATAAAAAAATAGTTTAGAGATAGGTCACTTTGAAAAGTTTTGCAGTATTCGCAATAAAAGCTATTTTGATCGCCTTTTTTATATTTAGAAATTCATAATAAATTCATTTTAAATCTAGAAATTATGTGCGATTGTAACACCCGTACCCGGAGAACGGGTTAATTATCATTTTTATATGCATTGTTTAATATAATTAGTGTATAAAAAGGATTAAGGGGAGGCTTGGACTCACCTGTGAAAAAGTGTTCAGTAAAGGAACACAGTTGGAAAAGTCCCCAGTGAAGAGGGATAGGTATTCGAATGGGACCCAGTGAAGGGCCTGGATAAAATGAAATTGCATTTTATACGTTAAATGCATTTATGTGATTACATGAATATTTTCTTAATTGCTTTCATATTATATGATGATTTATGTGTTAGTATTTGGTATTAGTTTTGACACCCAAATAAGGGTATAAATAAAAAAAGGTTCTTAATTAGTAGGTGTGATAGCAACTTCACAAAATATATAGAACCCACGTTGGGACCCATGCGGAACTTAGATAAATACTCATAGGATAATTGGGTAGTTAATAGAATGTTTGGGGGATTTCATAATAGGAACTTAAGAAAATCCAGGGAAATAAATGAAAAGAGGAAAAATTGAGGCTTTGACACCTCACTACAAGTTGCATGTGTGTGTTGTCGTATGAGACTAGTCTCATTATTAAAAATCAAAACAAGAAAAGAGAGAGAGCTAGAGATAGAAAGACGGAACCGTCGCTGTCGTTTGTCGGATTTACAATCCGAGACCACTTTTGGACTCGTGGAGGTAAGAGGATCACATGCACGTATTTTGTTTTCATTTTCGGCAATGTTTTTTTGGCAACCGTTCTTGATAGACGATATTTGTTGTACCAAAACTATGTAGGATTACTCTAGAACAAGAATTGGCTTTGGTTCTAGCTTGAATTGGGATTTTAGGAGCATAATTGGGTATAATCTTGCTAAGGTGAGTTTTCTACACCAAGGAATGATTATGTTTATCTATGTTCAAAGCATCAATGATGTTTGAGATGATAGTTTATGTTTATTAGCTAAGAGAATGTTCTTGTTGTTTTGATTATTCATGCTTAGAAGACATGGAGATGTTAAAATGTGAATTGCATGTAAATATTATGAAATTATATGTGTCCACATGTTTATGTGCTTATATGTTTATGTGGTATTCAATGAGCACCGGGAAAATGATTCATTAGTTGGGAGTAATAAGGGTGGTGAAGAGGAAGAATCAAAGAAATACGGAAGTCCAAGGAATAGAATTGGCCACGGGACCAAGGGAGGTCTTCGGGTCTGAATGAATCATTAAACCAGTGACTCGGAGTGGATACTAGTATTTGGGCCCACTTTTATTTTTAAAATATTTAAAACATTTTTTCAAATTTCAAATTTCAAATACAAAGAGTCGCCACTTAATTTTTAAAGGAAAATTAAGAAACCATTTTAAAAGCAAACTGATCTTTTGTGAAACCAAAGATAAACTGGGTCCGGGGATTATGGAATGAGAGGGGAAGGAGCCCGGCAGACTAAAACATTCCCTCTCATCCTATCTCATGATAGGCCTCTAATCAACATCCTTTTTAATTGAATTATTAATCTAAGCATGCCCTCAACTAATACATATATATAACTATACATAGCACAAGCATGTCAAAAGGGTGTAAAATTGCTAACGGTAAAAGGCAAACAAAATCACATAGTCCAATTAGCAAGCAAAATGACATGCAAATAGGGAACTAGGAAACTTATCCGGGATCCTTGCCGCGAATATTAAACGTATAATGCACACAAAATAGAAATCCTAAGAGAAGGGTCTCTAATCACATATATACACATAAGGCAAGTCCTAATCTAAGGTGTCGCACATGGAGTTGAAAGATTAATTAAAATCAAAGAATGAAATAAAGTAGAGAAAGGTTGGAAAATTGTACCTCAAAACCACTATATAACAAAAGGGTTAGTTCACATGCTTCACACAATAATATGACATCAAATAATTAATCCTAAACCTCTAGCTTAGATCTATCAAGTAGAGGAAGAATTGATAAAACTATGAATTCCTTTTGATTAGTTGGAGCCATAGCACCTCTATAGATATACAAGTCTCAACTAGGAGCCAATGTAATATCCATATAGGGATGCTATAATCCCAACATGATCATAAGGAATCCATGGTTATGTTCAATTAGGTTCAACTAAGTCCAACTTTATCCAAGAACTAGTTCTAATCATAAGTATCAATATACATGAATGAATGAATGAATATGAACAAGAATGAGATATGAATTTATTCACTAATTTGGATCACTTAGCCTCTATATTTAAGCTAAATTATCATTATTCAAAACATGATTTGGGTCCCAAGACATTAGGAAACCATTTAAGTTAAAATCAATCAGACTAGACAAAAACAGTGACTGTTTATCATAAATTACAGAGAGCAGACCAGATTTTAAAAAAGATAGAAAAACTATACTTCCAACTGTTGGATCTTAATTATTTTTGGGTATGATATGACTCTATGAGTCTAGTTTCTAACCTAAGAGGAAAATCAAATATTGAACGGTTAGATCTCTGGTAATAAGGGAAACACTAGACATCACTCAGGAATTCTGAACTCCCTGTCCAGATATTTCGTGTGATTTTCTAAAAATAGTAAACAAATGAGAAACACTTAGATCTTTTTAGGGTACCTTCCTAACACATTAAGCTACTTATAAAAATGTATTAGAAGCCAATGAAGTTTGGTTAAATTTCTGATTTATTAATTTTAATACGGACTTACTGTTCTGGAATTTTGGACAGAGAGTTGTTTGTTTTGAAATCACAAGACCAAACCATCTTAAACATGGAATTTCATCAAAACAAAAACCACAGAGGTGCTTAAATGAGTTATGAACATCCTCCAATTGGTCTCATCTAATTCTAATGAACCATGATTTTATAAAAAAACTCTGGTCACAGTTGATTTATGGATTCACTACACCTTTGTTGGATTAATGTTCATGGTTTGAATCAAACTTGACTAACACCTAATTCCTCTCCCAAATACATGGTCCTTGAGGGATATAGGTTCATTTTGTTATTTCTCCTACGAAGTTAATGGTCCTTGGAGGCTTAAGCAAGACCAAGCCCATATGAACCGTCAAAGGACATAGAGAAGGTCCTTTGAGATTCTCAAGTTGAAGGCTCCAAGTCATGAGTTAGGACCTTGAATCCATTCAAACTTGTGTGGGTACAATTATGATTAACTTAATCTACACATAAATCATAAGATTATGGGAGACTAAGAGATCATTCTTAAGCAAACCTCTTGAGATATAGAAGATCTCATAGAATTCCAAAAGAAGCAATATCAAGAATGAAACAAAATCAAAAGTTATTTGAGAGGGTCCAAGATAACAAAATCTCTTTATGAATTAGTTTTAGTTTAAATCCAATGCTTATTCAGATCCAAACTAGCGAATTATCATGAGTTTCAATCACAAATTCTATGTGGTGTGTGACGAAATGAGGTAGGAAGAGAGGTTTTGAAAATATGTAAAGATCCTAGAACTATGAATTTGTGATTGAATTTGCTTAATTCTACCAAGGATTGAGAGGTTACCTTTATAACCTCAAAGATTTCTTCTATCTCTTGTGGATTTCTTCCAAAAATATTCAAATTCTTCTCCAATTCTTCAAATTTTTCAAGAAAAACTCTCTTCTCTTCTCCCAATTCTCTCTATTGTATATATATATAACTCTTGTATATATCAAATTGATTCAAAACGTCAAGTAAAAGGTCCCTATAATGGAGATGAAGGTCTGCTTATATAGACCAACATTACAAGGTTAAATGGATAAATTCGGGTAAAAACCCATGTGCAAAGTTTTCTTCTAGAACATGTGAGAAAAGCAGTCTGTTACAGCGCGCGACACTCGACGACTTGCTTGCGGTACTTGCTGAGTGTCGGGCGGCACTCACTGACTGCCAGGTGGCACTCAGTGAATGTCTGCGCAGCACTTAACGAGTACCGCCGGCTTTGATGCGTTCCGTGGCTAACAGAATTTCTGTCTTCTTTTTAATTTTCAAAATATATGTTAACGAAAACTTAATTTTTGGTAAATTACATTAAAATACTTATAGTTGTAATATATTTCATTAAGAATACATGCATAGGATGTACTTTAATGTGGCATTTCTTTTTTCTTTTTTCTTTTTTTTTCTTTTCTTTTCTTTTTCAAAAAACAAACTCCTTTTTTCAAAATTCCTTTTCATTTTCTCCTTTTCTTTTCTTTTCTCTTTTCTATATATTATTTTCTTTAAAACTTTCTTTCATATTTTATTTCTCAGTACGAATCCCCAGACTGATTTTCTCATACATCCTTTAACGTTCGGGTTTCTCCCGAATACCCAATTTCTCTTTCTTTTATTTTTGATTTTTGATTTTTGAAACTTGATTTAAAGAATCTTTGAAGAATTTGAATTCTCTAGAAAAACTTTGAATTTCACCGATCATCGTCATCATCAGTCGTTTAGAGGTAACCAATCCCCGGATTTGACGTTTATTCAAAATCGGCGTGTCTACAATTTACCCCTCTTCGGCAGTGATTGTAAAGCGACGCGTATCACAAGTGAATGTCGAAGCCTGTGTGAAAGACAAGTCTTTGACCAAACCATCGAATCCAGGTAAAAACAAAAGGTGCATTGCAAAAATTGGGTGCGCAGAGAGCCAAAAGCTGGTCATGCTCAAAGGTGAGCTGCCTATGTATCCCATCGGGAATCAGACCAGGACTTAGTTCAGATAAGGGACAAAACAGAAACGCAAATAACCACACATATGGATGTTCCTATCTTATCGTGATGCATATGCTCAAACAGTTTCATGTCCCATGCTCCCAAGCATGATGATTTTGCGTTATGCTACTTTTCCTATTATCAAAAATGCGCCTTATACTTCAAATTCTCCAATTGTGTTATAGTCCTATTCTAGGAACATCATGATTGGTATATGCACGCTTCACATGCGGTTTTTTTTTGGGAATCGTCTGATCGACTGAGCCGCTTCATGCCTTACGCTCCGTAGTCGAATCAGGTAGCACACTGAAAGATTGAGTTGCTTCATGCCTTACACTCCATAATCCTCTGAAAATCATCTGATCGACTGAGCCACTTCATGCCTTATGCTCCGTAGTCAAATCAGGTAACACGCTGAAAGATTGAGTCGCTTCATGCCTTATACTCCATAATCCTCCAAAAATCATCTGATCAACTGAGCCGCTTCATGCCTTATGCTCCGTAGTCGAATCAGATAGCACGCTTAAAGATTGAGTCACTTCACACCTTACACTCCATAATCCTCCAAAAAATCATCTGATCGCCTGAGTCGTTTCATGCCTTACACTCCATAGTTGAATCAGGTAGCACGCTGAAAGATTGAGTCGCTTCACGCCTTATACTCCATAATCCTCCAAAATTCATCTGATCGACTAAGCTGCTTCACGCCTTACGCTCCGTAGTCGAATCAGGTAGCACGCTGAAAGATTGAGTTGCTTCATGCCTTACACTCCATAATCCTCTAAAAATCATCTGATCGACTGAGCTGCTTCACGCCTTATACTCCATAGTCGAATTAGGTAGCACGCTAAAAGATTGAGTCACTTCACGCCTTACACTCCATAATCCTCCAAAAATCATCTGATCGACTGAGCTGCTTTATGCCTTACGCTCCATAGCAAAATCAGGTAGCAATACTAAGGTCAGTGTAGATTCTTTTGCGAAAACCAAGGATGCAAATTCGTTATTTCCATGAGGCAAAGTCAATGCCAACTCGCTTTAATTCATGACTTCTGATTTTTAGGGATTACTTCTTTTTTGAGATTCAATTTTGGATTAATTTTCCTAAATCTGGAAGCATTCAGATTCGTATCTGCTTTTAATTTCTGATTTTGAGGATCAATCATACCCAAATCGGCTTAATTTTCTCATAATCTAGAGTCCACTAGCCCCAAAGTCAAATCAATTTTCAAAAATCTGGAGTCAATCAGATTCCAATTAAATCAAACTTTCAAAAAATTCGGAGCCAATCAAACTCTAATTTATTTACTTTCCAAGATCTGGAGTCAATCAGACTTCAATCAAATCAATTTTTGAAATTCTGGAGTCAATCAGACTCTAATTAAATCAATCTTTCAAAAATCTAGAGCCAATCAAACTCCAATTTATTCATTTTCCAAAATTCTGAGTCAATCAGACTCCAATTAAATCAAACTTTCAAAAATTCGGAGCCAATCAAACTCCAATTTGTTTACTTTCCAAAATTCGGAGTCAATCAGACTCCAATTTATTCACTTGCTAAAATTCCAAGTCAATCAGACTCCAATCAAATCAATTTTCAAAATTCTGGAGTCAATCAGACTCCAATCAAATTAATTTTAAAAATTCTGGAGTCAATCGGATATGATCCCTTGCAAATAGGGGCTAATTTCATTTTACAATGCGGCTTAAGAACTTATTTTTCAAACTCTGGGGGTCCTTTCGAAATGAGGAAATTTTTTTAGGGATATGGGGGCAAAATTCGGTGGTCCCTATCATAAATATGAAATTTTTGGAGGGAAAGGGCCACCTGTCACACGAGGTGGCACTCAGTGATGCACACCAGCACCGGAGTGAGTGCCGGCACTCCATCAAATGCCGCGCGGCACTCACTGAGTGCCAGTGACTTTCCATCGAGTACCAGCCTGACTAGCAGTGTGTATAAAACTTAATTTTCCTTCTTTCTTTTTCATTCTCTTCTTCTCCCCTTCTTCTTCTGTAGTGTGTATTTTTGGTTTTTCTTCTGTCCTTTTCTTGCAGACTCTGGAATTTGTCATTAAAGGCCATGGGAGCATGGCGGCTGGAGGTGGTACGAGGAGCTTTCTGACGAGGTTAGAACCCTGGTCGACAATACTGGATTTGGGCTCTTTGCGTTACTCTTAGAGAAGAGTTCGAATGATAGGACCCATATCCAGGCCTTCGCAGAGAGATGGTGGGATACAACAAATACATTCCACATGCCATTTGGGGAGATGACGATGACTCCCTTGGACTTTGCTATGATCGCAGGCATCCCGTTTGGTGGCCTTCCTGTTGCTCGCTATGACGATCTCCAGACTCGTCATGAGCAGATTAACCTGCTCGGGGCTCACCCAGGAGAGTTCATAGTGCCCGCAAAATGGTTCCTGGACACTTTCAAGGGTCAGGCCTTTACCGACAACCAGATGGCTATGGCCTTTATCATGTATGTGTTGGGTTGCTCACTAATGAGCACAAAGAGGGATATGATCAACCTCGGGTACTTGGCCTCTCTTGTAGATATTGACAACATCTCCTGGTATAACTGGGGAGGGGCGGGGTTGGATACTCTCTACAACCACATGAGTAAGGTCTCTAGGGGAAATTCTCCTTCCACTGGCGGGTACTAGAGAGCCTGGGAGGTAAAGCTTTATCATTAAATTTCAATCGTCATCCTTTATTTTTATTCACCCCCTTTTGATTTTATTTTGAAAATTGACTTCACTCTTTTCTTTTTCTTCTTTTGCAGATATGGTCTCATGAGTACCTTCGCATGAGGGCTCCCAGTACCCGGGATGGCGAGGCTACTATTATGCCTCAGGGCTTAAAATGGAGGAAGGAAGCGATGGGCCGAAAGGTTGGGGCCCATGACTTTGTCGGCTACAAGAATCTCCTCACCAACTTATGCGAGGTTCATGTGGTGTGGAATCCGTGGGAGGCGGCTGTGGGTTTCTCCAGGTTGAGGATTCTGATGGTAGGTAAGGCGTGCCAAGAATGGTACCTTGGTGAGAGGGTGACCAGGCAATCCCTTGCAGCCCCGACTTTTTATATGTCGAGAGCTCCCCCGGCGACTATGAGGAGTACGGAGACTTTGGATCATGATGACCTGGTGGCTGCTCTAGACGGGGAGGGCATTGCAAACTTCTTGGATGGTCTAGACGGTTATCCCGCCTTCAGATTAAATTCTCTCATGCATAATTTTCCTCTCATGGATGTTACCTAGGTAAGAGACTCTTATTTCTTTTATTTCTGCTTCTCTTTTCTCTCTTCTTTCTTTCTTTCTCTTCTTTTTTTAAATATGTGACCACATTTATTAATATCCAAATTCTTATTTGCAGCCTGTTCCTGGGGTTGTTGACCCTCCAGCTCTCCCACAGTGGAACTGGAACTTTCATATGGTCCACATGGGCCAGGAGACCATGTACCAACTAATCCCTTATACCTAAAATGCTCCGTCCATCCCTCTGCAATACGATACAGTCCCTAGAGATTACACTGAAGAGGGTTTATCATATGCACACACCGTTCAGCACTGGATTCATGGACGCGAATGAAGGGTAAGTCTCAATACCACTACATTCATTTTATTTCCTTAAACCGCTTTACTTATTAATGCTTATTGATTCTTAATTTTCAGGCTGATGGAGCAAGAGCTAATGCGGATCTCCAATTCAGAGCCATGGTATATCTTCCTGACCTCCTTTCGTTCCTTCTTTTATTATGCTCTTTTCTCTTTTCTTCTTTTTTTCTTTTCCTTCTTCTCTTCTCTTTTTTTTAAAAGAATATTCATTTATTTTCCTTTAAAAAAGGAATCGACTCATACAAAATTTTTAAAAAAGAACTAAAATCTGGAGATTCAAAAGAATTTTATCATCCTTCTTCTGTGCAGGAAGAGGAGCTTAATGCTATAAGGAGGCAAATGCAAGGGCTCCAAATGGGTTAGGGGGGTGGTTATCCTGGAGGTGCTGGCGGCAGCGGTCAAGGTGGTGGTGGTGACGGTGGTGATGGCAGAGATGGCGGGGTCGGAGGAAGTCAAACGGCTCCACGGGCACCCAGAAGGAATCCTCTTCGCCGACAAAGATGATCCTCCTCTTCTCATCTTTTATTACATCCCTGCGAGGACGAGAACTAAAACACTCTCTCTCTCTCTCTCTCTCTCTCTCTCTTTTTCTATCTAGGTGGATTGGATAGTATTTATGCATAGTGGCCTGTGTGCCAATTTTGAATTCTGTTTATATTCATGCTTGACTATCATTTCAGTATCAGACTTATTCTCCTTGCTTACCCAAAAATGTGATTGCCTTTTATTTTTTATTGATGAATGGTGCAAGAGAAATGGTGCTTGGATGATGATTGGTGAAATTCTATTCAATTTTTTTTTATGCAGGTTTGAGCTGATTCAAGTTATAAATTGACCCATAATCCTTTTAAAACCTGGTCGACACTCAGAGAGGCTGACCGGCACTGACTGCCGCGTGCCACTCAGTGACTGCCGGCCGGCACTCAGTGAGTGCCACCGCTTTACATCGAGTGCCGGTTTGTACCATATCTCTTATATAAAGTGCTATTTGCCCATTTTATGCTCATTTGAAGCTCCTAAGGTCCCTTTTCCTCTTCCTCATTCTAATTTTCTTCTCCATTCATTCTCCTTTTGTATGGCTCCCATAAGTTCTGACATTCTATACTCGTGGATGAATTCTCTTTCCGGTATCGACCGACTCAACTTCGAGTCCCACCGATTGACGGACCTTTTTGCTTTCCGCCATATGGCTCTAGACGAGAGTTTACTTTGAGCTGCTATCATATATTGGGACCCCTCTTTTCATGTCTTTCGATTCAGTCATGAGGAGGTTTGCCCACTCTTCGAGGAATTTAGCGCCATTCTCCATACCAGTCCTTATGCTGACTTGATTATCACCCAGATACAGGTAGGGTATGTTCAAGATCTAGTGGCTCTTCTTTATGTTTCCCGCAGTGCAGCCATCTCTTTTATTTGCAACCATCATATTGATTTTGACCGGCTCTCCTCCGTCTATGCTCCCATTGGAGATCCGGATGATGGAGGATTTCAAATCATCAGACGTAGTGCCCTTTCTCTGGCTATGTTATCCCATTTCCTTTTTTAGTCTTCTGCGGACATCCTCATCCCTATTGTCTGTGGTCTCCGTGAGATGAGGAGTGCGGTTATGCTAGTCCTTGGGGAGACTCTGTTGGGTCTTGACCATGCTCATACTACTGGGTCATGTTTTCTCACGGGGCTCCCCATGTTCTTCAGGTTTGGTTTTTGGAGCATTTGGGCTTGTTCATTCACCCTTCTCACCTCGGGTGGCAGCTACCTTACGATCGCCTGGAGGTCCGTTACCCATCTCATACAGTCGCCGACTGGCTTGTTTGGCTTCGAGGCCTTTATTATGAGGATATCTCCTGGGTCTGCCCTCGATGGTCTTACTGTTCGATCACGGTACAACTTCCCGGACGCTCAGGGGTTTGGGTGTCTGGTCTATGTGCCACCACTTTTTACATCCCTGGTCGAGTAGTTCGTCAGTTCGGGTTGCTTTAGGATGTTTCGGATGCTATCACTGCAGATTTCTCGAGGAGTTCCGCCTTACACCCTTCTACCATAAGGCTCTTTGCTGAGGTTTGGCATGATAGAGTGTCTGCTCCCTTCTAAAGGGTCCCTGCCTCGATTGTTCCTATTGACGAGTACCTCTTTAAGATTCAGACCTTGGTTGAGAGATAGTTTCACAACTGGACATGCAGAAGTAAAGAAACAAACAACAAATTTTAACCCTTGGAAAACTTTGATAGATCCCACTTACTCTGACTGCGCTTTTATTTTTGGATTATTTGATGCATTCTCATTTAAAAGACTTTTCCTTGTATCCAGAAAATGTTCTAAACATGTTAAATCGAAGTTTGCACTTCTCTAATCTTTTCAGATTATCAAAATTTTCATCTTAATGTCTCTGTTAGCTTTTACTACTTTGCTTTGAGTTTTGCTTTAGAGCTTTAATCATTCTATACCATGAATCCTCATTTGCTTCCACACAATACATATTTTAACAGCCAGTAGATCCATAAATGGTTAGATATTATCTGGGTTCTTCAGTTTAGCAAATGAAGTTTGCCCCTGGTTTCGGGACTTAGATGTGGTCCCGGGAAAACGCAAGTTTGCCCCTAGTTTGGCGTGGTGAAACTCAAGATGTTAATTTTGTCAAGAGTTTGGGCTTTATTTGGACCGAGGGCCTTATGAACCTGCCTACTTATCCCCGAATGGGTATCAGGTCCGTAGTAGTTCAGCCGAGGCTAGAAGGAAAGTGCTTTTTAGGTAATTTTGTGACCGAATCGAGTAGGTTGCCTATGTATCCCCTAACGGGAATCAGGTCAAGTGTAGTTCATCAACTCTGGAGGTTTTGAAAGGATAAGGTTTCAAGCAAAATATTTCTTGAGGCGATCGAGGTTGATTGGTTGTTTAAACTCAACTGCATCTAGGTCCATGAGATAGGCAGCTCCGTCGGAGAGAAGTGTCTTGACAATATATGGTCCGACCCAGTTAGGTTTGAATTTTCCTCGGGGGTCATAAATAGGCACTTTAAGTTCTTTGAGGACCAGGTCGCCCTCAGCAATCTTCCTTGGGCGAACCTTCTTGTTGAAAGCACGAGCTATCCTTTTCTGATATCCCTGAGTGTGATTTATAGAAGCCAATCTCTTTTCATCAAGTAGCATCATCTCCTCATATCTCCCCCACAGCCACTCAAGTTTGGTTACCTTGGACTCCGCTAAAACTCTCAAAGATGGTATTTCGACCTCAACTTGAAGAATAACCTCCATCCCATAGACTAATGAATACGGTGTAGCCCCCGTCAAAGTTCTTACAAAAGTTCGGTATCCCCACAAAGCAAATGGTAACTTCTCATGCCAATCTCTATATGTATCCGTCATTTTCCCCAGGATCGCCTTTACATTCTTGTTTGCGGCTTCTACTACTCCATTTGTCTGGGGTCTGTATGGTGAGGATTGATGGCGTGTAATCCTATACTTCTCTAGGAGTGGAATAACTTCTCCCTGAAAATGGCTACCATGGTTAGAAATTAGCTCATTTAGAACCCCGTATCTGCAGACTATATTCTTCTCTATGAAATTCACCACATCCTTAGCTTTCAGAGTTGCATACGACGCCGTCTCCACCCATTCGGTGAAATAGTCTATTGCCATGACTATGTACCGATGTCCATTTGAAGCTTTCGGGACTACTTCACCGATGATATTAATACCCCACACAGAGAACGGCCAAGGGGTGGTCATACTATAAAGTTGGAAAGGTGGGTTATGCATTAGGTTTGCATGAATTTGACATTTATGGCACTTCCTAACGTACTCACATCAATCTTTATCCAGAGTCGTCCAATAGTATCCTTGCCGAATTATCTTTTTGGCCAACATGTGTCCATTCTTGTGGGGTCCGCAGACTCCTTTATGTATTTCTTCCATCATCTTTTTCGCTTCCCTCCCGTACAGACATTCTAAGTTATAGCCAGTGTAGGACTTCTTCCACAACTTACCCGCATAGATTACGAATTGAGCCAAAAATCTCCGAATTGCTTTCTTATCCTTCTCTGAAGCTCCCTCAAGATATTCTCCTTTTTTAAGAAAGCTCCAAACATCTACATACCATGGTATCTCAACCTCTTATCCATCTTCAATGGCGGCGATTGTCTCATACGAGGGTCGGGTTCTTTCTTCTATGGATAAAGGCATCATGGAGATTCCTACGGGGATTTGGATCTTTAAAGCCAGGGTTGCTAGGGAATCGGCTAATTGGTTTTCTTCAAGGGGGAGGTAGTAGAATGAAATCTTTCTGAATTGTACTTTTAGGCTTTCCAAATATTCGTGGTAAGGTCTCAATTTCTCATGCTTTATTCTCTAATCATCCCTCACTTGTGATATTATCAGATTAGAGTCCCCAAAAATATCGATCTTCTCAATTGTTAAGGTCAAGGCTATTTCCATCCCAATTATACAGTATTCATACTCTGCCGTGTTGTTGGTTGAATTATACTTAAGCTTAACGGCCAAAGGGGCGGGGGCCCCATTAGGTGATATGAGGATGATTCCAACCCCGTACCCTATCTGATTGGCTGCCCCATCAAAGTACATTTTCCACAGGTTCTCCTTTACCTCCAATACCTCCTCATCAGGAAACTTAAATTCTCCCCTTTCTTCAGATTCTACTGCAAGGTCAGCTAAGTATTCGATGACGGCTCTCCCTTTGACAAATTTGAAAGTGGCATATCTGATATCGAATTCGGCTAGCATCATGGTCCAACGAGAGATCCTACTTGTTAAGGTGGGCTTTTAAAAGAGGTATTTGAGTGGGTCCATTCGAGATATTAGGGTGACGGGGAAGGCTAACATGTAATGCCTAAGGCGACGGGTACACCACACTAATGCCCAACAGACTTTCTCCAACAGTGAATAGTTTAACTCATATCCGGTCATCCTCTTACTTAAATAGTATATTGCTTTCTCCACATGCCCTTCTTCCTCTTCTTGGGCCAGCATGCACCCCATTGAGTTTTTGGTTACAGACAGGTATAGCAATAAAGGCTTCCCGGGTTTGAGAGGTGACAAGATATGTGGGTTTTGAAGATAGGTTTTGATCTTTTCAAAGGCTTTCTGGCATTGGCTATCCCATTCAAACTTTTCCCCTTTTCTCAACAATTTGAACAACGGATCACAGGTCATGGTGAGTTTGGATATAAAGCAGCTGATGAACTGTATTCTCCGTAGGAATCCTCTAAACTCCTTCTCATTTTTAGGTGATGACATTTCGGTTATGGCTTGAATTTTGGTCGGATCTACCTCAATCCCCCTCTGTGTGATCAGAAACCCCAACAATTTCCCCGTGGTGACCCCAAAAGTACATTTTTGCGGGTTTAATCTCATTCTAAATTTTCTTAGCCTCACAAAGAATTTCCTTAAAGCCCTTAAGTGCCCTTTCCTCTCTTTGGATTTTACTATCATGTCATCCACATACACCTCCACTTCTTTATGGATCATGTCATGCAGTAGGGTGGTGGTGGCTCTTTGATAAGTTGCCCCTACGTTCTTAAGCCCAAATGGCATAACTCTATAACAATAAGTCCCCTAGGGTGTGATAAAGGTAGTCTTTTCCCTATCTTTTGGTGCCATTAAAATCTGATTATACCCTAAGAAACCATCCATGAAAGATAGAATTTCGTGCCCTACAGTATTGTCTACTAACACATCAATGTGGGGTAAAGGGAAATTGTCCTTAAGGCTAACCTTGTTCAGATCTCGAAAATCCACACAAACCCTAACACGACCATCCTTTTTGGAGACTGGTACAATGTTGGCGACCCATTCAGGATACTCGGTGACAATTAAGAATCCAGCTCTTAATTGCTTTTCAACTTCCTCCTTCACTTTTAGCGCCCATTCAGGCCTTATTTGCCTCAATTTTTTTACGGGTTTTGAGTTTGGGAAGAGAGGAATATGATGTTGTACTATTTCTGGATCAATTCCTGGCATATCATCATAAGACCAAGCAAAGACATCTTTGAATTCATTTAATAGATTGATCAATTATTTGCTTTCCTCATTACTAAGTGTGGAACCAATAGAAACATTTTATGGATTATTTTCATTTCCCAAATTAATCGTTAAAGTGCCTTCTATGATTTTACATGCAGATTCATTTTCTTTTTCAATTAATTTTTGCAATTCATTTGGTATTTCACTACATTTATCACATGCATCACAGTTATTATTATGCGCAGTTAAGTAAGCAGAATTAGTCATATTCTCATTAACTTTCTTGGGAGCGATTACAACAGGCATAGAAATTGAAAGAGGCCTCATTTGGGCCAATACAGACTCTGGGTGAGGGGGATACCTATCACTAGACTCAAACACCCATTCCTTCTTGCTTTCCACTCCCAAATCGGCGATGAAATGATCCTCCTGATCCGCTGTCTGAGTAACTTCCCCCATTTCTTCTTCCTCTGGTTCTTCTTCATGTTTAGATTTTACCCCTTCTGCTTGTTCCTTGTTTTCTTCTTCATTTTTGCTTTTCCCATCTTCGTTCACAACCTCCCCAAAACTACCCTTTCTGGTTCCCCTGTATTCTTCTTCTAGCAGGTCTTTCATTGCAAAGCCATCTAGAGTACACCCCCAATCCTAGACGGTGGTGGATTTTGCAGGCACTTACAGGTAAGGGTCCTTACAGTCAGAGAAGTTATGTGCAAAGAAAATCTCAAATCCCGGCTTCATACATTTTTCTACATTATCCAACCATGGTTCTGGGAAACCGTAAAATGGAAAATCCTCTCCTTCCTTGACGAAGTATCCATTGAGAGTTTTTGAGTAAGGTTCTATTGGCGCATCGACTAATTTCTTCTTTCTCCTCATTTCTTCTTTTATCGGTTGATATCCTATCCCGTGAGTATGAGTTTATGAGATGATGTTCGGAAATTCTGATAATCCTTGGTGCTTCTTATCCAGACCCATCCCCGGGAAGAATCCCATCTCTCTCATGATTTCGGCTACCAACGGACTTGCATACTGATCAAAGTAGAGCGGCAAGAACTCTTTTGGCTTGCTATCCTCTATCACATTGATGAACTCGAATCCGCCCAAACTTGTCTCTTCTTCTTGCATCTATACTTCCAAAATTGGGGCACTAGATGAAGCCTCAGACACATGCATCCAACTATCTCCCAGAATATCGCAAACTTTATTCTTCCAAATGTACTTGACCTTTTGATGGATAGTTGATGGGATAGCGCCCAAACTATCCAGCCATGGCCTTCCCAAGAGCAGATTAAATGATGGAGGAATGTCGATGATTTGAAATTCTGCCTCCTTTTCCCCTGTTCCAATAGAGAGATTCAGAAAAAGGATCCCCATAACCGCTCGCTGAGTATTGTATAGGCCCTCACCTTTTGCTCTGATGGTATAAACGTGGATTCATCAAGCCCCATCCTTTTAGCTGTTCAGAATGGGCATACATTCAATGCAGACCCGTTGTCGATGAGACAAGCGGGCAAAGAATTTCCTAGACATTCAACAGTGATGTGCAATGGCTTGTTGCGAGCTAGTCCCCTAGGAGGTAAGTCAGCTTTGGTAAATGAGATAGCGGGAGTTGAACTCTTGTTAATCATGCCGGCGAGATCCTCTGGGGTGATGTTGATGGAAACATCCGACTGATTGAGAGCATCGAGGACTGCTTGTCTATGATGCTTGGAAGCAATTAATAACCCCCAAATAGTGATATTCGTTTGTGTCTTGTTCATCTGTCTCAAGACCCTATCTTCCTCTTCTTCCTCATTTAATTTCCCTTTTCCCTTATCCAACTCCTGTCTTGGGTGATCTATCTCAAGTTCGTGGGGTTTGAAATGCCTTCCCGATCGTGTTAAATGACTGACCTCTTCTTTAAACCAAAGATCATCCTATGCTTTAGTGATTCTAGATTTTCTTCTTCATTCTCACTTTCATACCAAATATCCTCAACTTTATTGACACTCTGACTGTCGTCCCCTTTGTTCCAAATAGAGTTGTCGGCTTCAGGTGCCCACCAATCCGCGACGGCAGCCTTTTCTATCACTTTCCCCTTGTTTCTATCCACTAGCTCGTCCAAAGTGCAGATGTTCAAATCCCCCAGCATCTGATAAATCTTCCTCGGATACCCCAACTTAGTGATGAATGTTGATGGGTCAAAAGAGCTTTCTTCGCTTTCCAAACAGTAAACTTCGGGTGGTAGCACCGCATGATAATTTGGGAGTGGATTTTTGGTGACGTTCGGTGGATTGGAGGGTGGTTCAGATATTACCTTTTTATCTATCAGATCTTGGATTTCATGTCTAAACCTTAAACATTGATCATTTGAGTGTCCCTGCTCTTGATAGAACTTACAATATAGATCAGCTTTAAAATTTAGGGGTGGTGGGTCAGGTCTCGGCCGCAGTTCCAATAGGTGGAGGTGCCCCTTTGCTAGTAGCCTATCCAGAGCGGTGGATAATGACACTCCCAAGTCTGAAAACCTTCTCAAAGGATTATCCCCTCCTCTGTTCGGGTAACTTCTAGCTGTATCGAACTTTTTCTCTAGTTTGCTTAACATGTTCACGTCTGTAGGTGCTGAATGACCTACTGAATGCCCCCCTTCTGTCCCATAATTCGAACGCCTATACCTGTTCACTAGTTCTTCTCTTTTGATCAACCCTTCTTGTATCGCATCCTCGATCCTAGTTCCCACATCGAACACTTCAGCAAAGGTGTTGATGGATTAAAACCTCATCTTCTCTTGGTAGACAGGCTGGAGATTTTTCATTAGCATCCAGATTTATTCTTTCTCGATTGGCCTCTGTACTATTTTAGTTGTTTTCCCTCTCCAATGGCTTAAATATTCAGCAAAAGATTCATTGTTCCCCTGTTGGGTAGTCTCTAGATCTCTGATAGTAACATCCAAATCGTGATTATACTCGTATTTGGGCCACAAATGACTTGACAACTTCCTCCCAAACTCCGGTCTTACCAGGCTCTAGCATAAGGTACCAAGATAAGGCAGCTCCAGTTAATGTCTGTTGAAACAAAACAGCCATCATAGTCATGCTCAAGCCACTTAGCTGAAAAGCCCCTATACACATCCTGATAAGGCTACGGGGGTTCCCTGTCCCATCAAATTTATCAAACACAGGTATTTTGAATCCTACAGGTAATACTTCGCAAACCCCTTCATATAACCCTTCTAGTTCTAGCAAGTAGGTGTCTACTCCTTGGGCCTTTCGGACTACCCTCTCTAGTTTCTCTACTTTCTCGGTCATCAACTTCTCTTTCTCGACCTTTTCTTTCTCTATCCTTTCCTTTTCTGCCCTTGGCATTTCAGCTCTTTCTGGATCATCGAACCAATCTTCATCCCTAACTGGAGGAGGATCGGCATTTGGTGGTTATCGTGCTAGTGTTTCCATCATGGTCATCATCCTAGTCATTTAACCTGCCTGTTGTTCCACTATGGCCCTCAATTCTACTATCTTCCTTGCATTAGCTTCTTATGCCATCTCTCTTCTCACTAACCTTGTAGTAGAATCTCTGCACCAGACTGTGCTTGTAGTCGATTCTATCTTTTACCTACAACTAATGTTTTATTCCTTTATTTATTTATTCAAATTTCAAAAACCAAAGATACTTCCTTTATTTTGTCTTTTTGCTTGCAAATGCTTTTTAAGAAATTTTCATGAATGGCCCATATGTCATGTGGATGCAATGCATGTGTGCGTGTGCGCCTACTCTACATGTCAAAGAAAGAAAATTCTAATCCTAACACATAAACATATAAGCACATAAAATCCTCAGCCATGTCAAGTGCGCTAATTTCTCCTTTCATTGTGATCCTCA
This sequence comes from Hydrangea macrophylla, assembly GCA_033977485.1. Lineage (NCBI taxonomy): Eukaryota > Viridiplantae > Streptophyta > Magnoliopsida > Cornales > Hydrangeaceae > Hydrangea > Hydrangea macrophylla. The sequence continues at coordinate 41,079,362 of CM066986.1, forward strand.
TTACCCATTCAAAGTTTGAAAATTTTAGAATTTTTGAAATTCATTTGACAAGCATTTCCTAGATGATGGGATCTTTCAAATTCTTAAGAAGCTTTCCTTTGAAGGCAACAACATTTCTCATTTGAAAAGCATTTCTCCCAAAAACAATTTCCAAGATTTTTTGGATTTTTTTTTTCTTTGAAGATGATTATGTGAAAATATACCTCAAAAAGAGTTGACCTGGAATTTTAATAAAAAAGTGAACAACAAAGATTTTTGAAAGAGCAATTGAATATTTTGGAATAAAGATGGCAAAATTTTGTTTGCTTTCAAAGACAGATTCAAAATTCTTTGGGTAAAAGGATCACATGATCGGATTATCACTGTACTTTTCATGAATTCAGATACATACAAGGTCAATGATGCTTAGGTAACAAGATATAAGAAGTGTAACCTTATAATCAAAATTTGGCATGTTCTCAAATGTCATAGGACATGAAGAGGAATTGCTCAAAAGTGATTAAGAGGTTGTACATCCTACATCAAACAAGCATCGTCATCATCTCAAATAATCCCTTCTGGGCATACAAAACTCCCTAGCACATAATCCTAATCAAGAATTAATTTCCTAATTTTGAAAGTTCTATGGAAGCTATTATGCAAAGGCCAGGATTTGGTCAAATAAGGGACCCTTGACACACATCCGATAGGATGCTTCATATACCAACACTTGGTACGAGATCAAGGCTGATCACACGGTCCCATGATGGCTTAACCGACCAGGTAGCCCCGAGCCACCAAGGTCATAGTTCCGTGCAATCGACTGGCGAGACATGCAAGTGCAATGCAACGGGCACACAAAAATTAATCAATTCGATTAAAAGGATGCTTTCAAGTCTAATCCTTGAGTGAACCCAAAATCGAAAATTCTAGTCTGCGAAACCAGAGATTTTGGGTTCGATCCCCAGCAGAGTCGCCAGATTGTGGATACCGGCATTTGGGCCCACTTTTATTTTTAAAATATTTAAAACATTTTTTCAAATTTCAAATTTCAAATACAAAGAGTCGCCACTTAATTTTTAAAGGAAAATTAAGAAACCATTTTAAAAGCAAACTGATCTTTTGCAAAACCAAAGATAAACTGGGTTCGGGGATTATGGAATGAGAGGGGAAGGAGCCCGGCGGGCTAAAACACCCCCTCTCATCCTATCTCATGATAGGCCTCTACTCAACATCCTTTTTAATCAAATCATTAATCTAAGCATGCCCTCAACTAATACATATATATAAGTATACATAGCACAAGCATGTCAAAAGGGTGCAAAATTGCTAACGGTAAAAGGCATACAAAATCACATAGTCCAATTAGCAAGCAAAATGACATGCAAATAGGGAACTAGGAAACTTACCCGGGATCCTTGCCGCGAATATTAAATGTGTAATGCACACAAAATAGAAATCCTAAGAAAAGGGTCTCTAATCACATATATACACATAAGGCAAGTCCTAATCTAAGGTGTCGCACATGGAGTTGAAAGATTAATTAAAATCAAAGAATGAAATAAACTAGAGAAAGGTTGGGAAATTGTACCTCACAAGAGCTACAAAAAAAGGGGTTAGTCCACATGCTTCACACAATAATATGACATCAAATAATCAATCCTAAACCTCTAGCTTAGATCTATCAAGTAGAGGAAGAATTGATAAAACTATGAATTCCTTATGATTAGTTGGAGCCATAGCACCACTATAGATATACAAGTCTCAACTAGGAGCCAATGTAATGTCCATATAGGGGTGCTATAATCCCAACATGATCATAAGGAATCCATGGTTATGTTCAATTAGGTTCAACTAAGTCCAACTTTATCCAAGAACTAGTTCTAGTCATAAGCATCAATATACATGAATAAATGAATGAATATGAACAAGAATGAGATATGAATTTATTCACTAATTTGGATCACTTAGCCTCTGGATTTAAGCTAAATTATCATTATTCAAAACATGATTTGGGTCCCAAGACATTAGGAAACCATTTAAGTTAAAATCAATGAGACTAGACAAAAATAATGACTGTTTCTCATAAATTACAGAGAGCAGGTCAGATTTTAAAAGATAGAAAAACAATACTTCCAACAGTTGGATCTTAATTCTTTTTGGGTATGATATGCCTCTGTGAGTCTAGTTTTTAAACCCAAGAAGAAAATCAAAGATTGAACGGTTTAGGAATAAGGGAAATACTAGATATCACTCAGGAATTCTCAACACTCTGTCCAGATATTTTGTGTGATTTTCTAAAAATAGTAAACAAATGAGAAACACTTGGATCTTTTTAGGGTACCTTCCTAACACATTAAGCTACTTAGAAAATTTATTAGAAGCCAAGGAAGTTTGGTTAACGTTCTGATTTATTAATTTTAAAATGGACTTACTGTTCTGGAATTTCGGACAGAGAGTTGCTTGTTTTGAACTCACAAGACCAAACCATCTTAAACATGAAATTTCATCAAAATAAAAATCACAGAGGTGCTTAAATGAGTTATGAAAATCTTCCAATTGGTCTCATCCAATTCCAATGAACAATGATTTTATAAAAAATCTTTGAACACAGTTGGTTTATGGATTCACTACACCTTTGTTGGATTAATGTTCATGGTTTGAATTAAACTTGACCAACACCTAATTCCTCTCCCAAATGCATGGTCCTCGAGGGATATAGGTTCATTTTGTTATTTTTCCTACCAAGTTAATGGTCCTTGGAGGTTTATGCAAGACCAAACCCATATGAACCGTCAAAAGACATTGAGAAGGTCCTATGAGATTCTCAAGTTGAAGGCTCCTAGTCATGAGTTAGGACCTTGAATCCATTCAAACTTGTGTGGGTACAATTATGAACAACTTAATCCCCACATAAATCATAAGATTATGGGAGACTAAGAGATCATTCTTAAGCTAACCTCTTGAGATATAGAAGATCTCACAGATTTCCAAAAGAAGCAATATCAAGAATGAAAAAAAATCAAAAGTTATTTGAGAGGGTCCAAGATAACAAAATCTCTTTATGAATTAGTTTTAGTTTAAATCCAAGGCTTATTTAGATCCAAACTAGCGAATTATCATGAGTTTCAATCACAAATTCTATGTGGTGTGTGATGAAATGAGGTAGGAAGAGAGGTTTTGAAAATGTGTAAAGATCCTAGAACTATGAATTTGTGATTGAATTTACCTAATTCTACCAAGGATTGAGAGGTTACCTCTACGACCTCAAGGATTTCTTCTATCTCTTGTGGATTTCTTCCAAAAATCTTCAAATTCTTCTCCAATTCTTCAAATTCTTGAAGAAAAACTCTCTTCTCTTCTCCCAATTCTCTCTATTGTATATATATAAATCTTGTATATATCAACTTGATTCAAAAAGTCAAGTAAAAGGTCCCCATAATGGATATCAAGGTCTTTATATAGACCAACATTATAAGGTTAAATGGGTAAATTCGGGTGAAAACTCATGTGCAAAGTTTTCTTCTAGAACATGTGAGAAAAGCAGTCTGTTACAGCGCGCAGTACTCGACGACTTGCCTGCGGCAATTTGCTGAGTATCGGGCGGCACTCACTAACTGCCGGGTTGCACTCAGTGAATGCCGGCACGGCACTCAGCGCGTGCCACCAGATTCGCCGCGTGCCGCGACTAACAGAATTTTTGTCTTCTTCTTTAATTTCAAAATATATGTTAACAAAAACTTAATTTTTGGTAAATGACATTAAAATACTTATACTTGTAATATATATCATTAAGAATACATGCATAGGATGTACTTTAATGTGGCTTTTCTTTCTTTTCTTTTTTTTTCTTTTCTTTTTTTTTTTTTTAAAAAAACTCCTTTTTTCAAAATTCCTTTTCATTTTCTCCTTCTCTTTTCTTTTCTCTTTTCTATTTATTATTTTCTTTAAAACTTTCTTTCATATTTTATTTCGCAGGACGAATCCCCAGACTGATTTTCACATACATTCTTTAACGTTCGGGTTTCTCCCGAATACCCAATTTCTCTTTCTTTTATTTTTTATTTTTGAAACTTGATTTAAAGAATCTTTGAAGAATTTGAATTCTCTGGAAAAACTTTGAATTTCACCGGTCATCGTCATCATCGGTCTTTTAGAGGTAGCCAATCCCTGGATTTGATGTTTGTTCAAAATCGGGGTGTCTACACTTGGCGATTACAAATATGATTTGTATGTTTATTGTTGCATTGCACATGTTAAACTTTCAGTCATGTTTAGAATTCTCACTAAGCGTAATGCTTAAGAAAACCATTTTCTATTTCTGTTATGGTAAATAACAACCACCGCAGGTATGGACCAATACCTGGAGAGAAAGTGACGTGCTCAGGAATGGGAGAGAGGTTTGGGTCTTATAATTATGTTTATAACTTGTAATATAGTATAACTTATGGGTTAGTATCCTTGAATTGTGGATTAAAGTCTTGACTCATGGTTGTATCTATGGAGTTAGTTTTGGAATCCTACGACTCATATGGATAACGTACATTTGTAGAAACCATGTAATTATCTATGTTAGTAGTTGGTTTGGGTAAGAAGTTGAAAGATTTGAAGGTTATCTTTGTAAATTTAATGTTTTTCTTACGTTATTGTAATCCTTGTGAATTCCTTGTATTTCCTTGGGTTGTAACTATGGGTATGGATAAAGTATGGCGTGGTACCATCTCGGCATGACCGGATGCATCACAAGTGTTGTAGGCAAGTTCTATTTCTATGGATGATGTTGGTTTTAGTTTTGAGTTCATTATCAACAAGTTTAATGAATTCTTGATAAGGAGTGAGTTTCAAGTTACACAACTTGTTTGAAATCGAAAAAGAGTTGTGTTCATGTTGGTTTGATTCAATTTGAGTGTGTATGTTCGACATGTTTGGTTTATGATAAAAACATGTTTGGGAAAAGGTTTGGAATGGTTGTTGAGGTTTCCATGAGGTTTGAGGATGATTTTGGTATGTTTGATCTGGTTTAGCAGAAGTTTTCTGTCAAAAATTGGAATCTGCAGGAACCGGATCGATCCTGGCCTTGAGCGGATCGATCTGGAGCTTTTGGAGGAACCTAAAATGACAATCTACTTGATCCGGATCGATCCGGTTTTGGGCGGATCGATCCGCTGGTCCAGATTCAGCACCAACAACTTTTACGGAAATGCACATAACTCACTCTAGAAAAGTCAAATTTGTGCGCCATTTTTTTGCGTTGGAACCGGGACTCAAATACCTATCTTTTGGTATAAAATTTTCTATACCTTATTAATTAACATTGTACCCTTGGGGGCTATTTTGTAACAATAGAGTTTTTTATTATTGCTAAACACATGCGATTCTTAGTAATTCGCATATTTCTTAAATTAATGTACTTGGACTCTTGTAGCATTATTACACGTGTCCTAATCCACACTAGGTGGGTTCGGGTGTGACAATTTTTGGTATCAGAGCAATAGGCTAGAGCTTTTGGGGATGAGATACGTACGACGCGTAGTGTGCACACAACGACACGTAGTTGTATAAACATGCATACACGTTTACTTAGCATGCATTTTATATAGATTAGCATGCCATGTATTTATTTAAAAGTGACGAGCATGTGTGTACTATATGTAGGTGCCAGGCATTATGACTTTTGGTGACACCTCAAACCGAATGGAACGGGTTGGAAGAGCAATCGAAGGGTTGGTACGAGTAGCTAAAACTCATGTAGTAGAAGAAAGACCGAGATAAGCGAATCCCAATCTGAGGGAAAAAGTTGTTACCATCTCGAAATTCCACAAACAAAAGCCGATCCGATGAAGGTAAATTTTTGGATCTTAGATATGGAAAAAATCTTAAGGGTATTACCGTGTACAGAGGAACAAAAGGTGTTGTTTGTAGCCGATACAGTGAAGGATAAAGCGCAATACTGGTGGTGTACTAAGCTGGGTCCGGGTCAACCGACTACTTGGGATCAATCCCTTAAAATTTTTAATGAACAATACTTTTTGAAATCATTTGGGGATCAAAAAGCTCAAGAGTTTATGGAATTGGTACAAGGGGGAAAGTCAGTTCAGGAATACTCAACACAATTTACCAGTTTGGTGAGGTTTGTCGGGGATATTGTAACAACTGAGAATGTAAAGGCAAAGAAGTTTGTAGCAAAACTCCTAGGAGATATCCGGGGACGAGTGACTGTATTTCGTCCAGAGACCTATGCTAAGGCATTGGAAATTGCTTCTATTGCTGAAAGAGATCTCGGTTACACTTCAAATTTACCACCACCACCAAGTTAACAAAACAAAAGGGCTGGGACGAGTCAGTTTAGTAGTCAAGAGAGCACAAAAAGGCAGAGTTCATGAGGATCATCGGGTAGTATTGGTAGTGGTTCCAGTGGAAATAAACCGAGGTGTCAGACTTGTCAGAAATTTCATTGGGGTCGATGCAATCAACTTCCAAATCCAATCATTTGTAATATTTGCCGACAATCGGGACACATCGCCAGGAACTGTCCAAATCAGAATTTAGATATAAGGGGTCGATGCTTCACTTGTAAAGAATTGGGACATCAAGCTTGGGATTGTCCAACCAAGCGTTAGGGAGCTTCTGGTTATGGTTTATATGCAACTAGTGCCATTACACCGAGGACTACTTAACCTCCGAGGAGAGAGCAGCGAGAGGCAAGGTCATATCAGCTCAAGTCGGGGGAGACCGCTTGTCACGCCCCGGAGCAGCATAAATAGAGAAAAATAAATTTCCTTTATGGGTCCATAAGGAATGACAGGTGAAAGTCACTAATAATCCACACCACGCAGTACTAGTCCAAAAGAAAAGCAACAGTAATCAACTGAAAATAGCACAAAGTGCTAACTATTACAAACTATCAGAGTATGGTCCACAGGATCACAACAGGTCTGAAGACAACAAATGCCCAAGTACCCGTTAACAAAAGTTTAACAGAACAACTGAAATTAAATCTAATTATAACATCTTCAGTCTTCAACTGGCATAAGGATAATCCTTCCTGGTGTAATCGTCATCGGTGGGGCCCTTCTCTGGATAATAATCATCAGTGTACTGGTCCTTACCTGCAGAATAAGGGGCAGGATATTCTGGACGGGGAATGTCCAGGCAATAAAAAGGCCGTCAGCTTACTGAGAGCTGAGTGAGCATAAACTAACGAGGTACCAGTTATCTGAAGTAAACACAAGCTTATGAAAACACGAGTTAACATCTTATTATAAAATAACATTATCTTGTTCTTCTATTCATTCTTATAAACCGACCCTTATCGTCTTATTACTCAAATACCGAACTCAACGTATTCAGATGTCATGAACAGACTCAATCGTTTAACTCTAGGGATACACCCTTATTCTGTCCATCGCTTTTAAGAACAATGGTCCTGTTCACCGCATGTCATGGACTCCACGTCAGTCTGTCCCCAGCTTTTAAGAACAATGGTCCTGTTCACCGCATTTCAGGGATATAACGTTTCGAACAAGGCATATCAATCTATTGCCACGACTTAACGTCATCTACTAGTGATCCCAGCTCACCGCTTTTAAGAACCATGGTCCTGTTCACCGCATTTCAAGAGCATATCACAGATCATCCAGTCTATCTTAAGACTTCTTGGTCCAGCTCACCGCTTTTAAGAACCATGGTCCGGTTCACCGCTTTTAAGAGCATATCATGACCAATCGTCCATCCACGTACCATTCCCAGAACTTACCAAACCTACTTACGTTCCATTCTACATCGACACATGACAAATTCCCAATGTGGCCTGACTACTCAGATTAAAAGAAAACGGACATCAAATTGATATCAGAAACAACACATCACCCACGTCTTCATATTCCTTTTTATTCATTATCCATTAATCTTTGGTGTCACATTACTCCTATCTACCCCATAGTCGCATAATGGAATTTCCGAATCAGAAATCGAACAACCGAACCTCTTATATAATAAATAGGCAAAGGAAACCAGGTACTGATCATGTCAATCGATTGGAACAAAAGTTCAATCGATTGGAACAAAAATTATGTCAATCGATTGATAAACATGTCAATCGATTGGAATAACGTCAATCGATTGAAATCCTATTCAATTGATTGGGATGCAACTGATGTCAATCGATTGAGATCATGTCAATCGATTGGTACTACGTCTTCTCCAGCAGATTGTAAAAACAGCATATATAAACGTACACAACATGCATGTAACCCATCTAAACATCATAATAGCTTATATAAACTTCATATAAAGGGACCAAGTGAGTTAGGACTCACCTAGGGTGCGTTTGGATGTGTTCAAAGCTTGAAATCTCCAAGCTCTCTCTCTTTCTCCTCTTCTCTGTCTCTGTCTTCCCTCTCTGTCTCCTCCTTTCTTTTCTTTCTTCTTCTTTCTGCTTCTCCTTTCTTTTCTTTCTGCTTCCAAGGCAGTGTGTGTGTGTAGAGTGTGTATATATATGTAGATATAGATATATGTATGTATATATCTCAAGAGTATGTCTCTCCCTCTCTCAATGGTCTAAAAACAGCCCCAAGGCCATGAATGAACAAGTATATATAAGGATATGGGATTGCCACGCGTTTAAAGCTGAAGGAAAGAAGAAAACATTTCTCAGGTTATGTCAATCGATTGAGACACCAGTCAATCGATTGGTAACAGATATTTGTAGTCAATCGATTGGAAACAATGTCAATCGATTGGGATGAATGGCAATCGATTGGAAATGTTAACACGTAATCACTTTTAGTCGGTTGAATGTAAATCGATTGGGATAACTTATCAATCGATTGGTATCAAAAAGTGTCAATCGATTGGGAATATGTCAATCGATTGGCATCAAAATTCACCAAAAGGAAGAGAAAGTTTATACGAGTATAGAAATGAAATACTGGGTCTTTATTAAAATACCAAAATACAGGGTATTACATCATCCACCACTCAACAAAAGATTTCGTCCTCGAAATCAAAAGCAACAAGATCTAAAACAAAAACGAAAACTTCTCACGCATCTCTGACTCTAGCTCCCACGAAGCTTCTCCTTCATCATGATGTTTCCACTGAATCTTTACTAACGGGATCTCCTTGTTCCTGAGTTTCTTGATTCCTCGATCTAGAATACGAACAGGTCCTTCATTGAATGTAACGTCGCTGTTGACTTCGATATCCTCAAAGTTGATCTCGTGCGCTGGGTTGTGAACACACTTCCTCAGCATACTGATGTAAAAAACGTTGTGCACTCCTGACATCTTTGGTGGCAACGCAAGGCGATAAGCAACTTTTCCAACACGCTCCAGAATCTCGAATGGTCCGATGAAACGTGGCGATAACTTGCCCCTTTTCTGACCAAATCTGACGATTCCTCGAACAGGTGAAACCTTGAGTAATACGTGATCTCCAATGGCAAACTCCAAGTCTTTGTGTCGCTTGTCAGCATAACTCTTGTATCTGGTCTGGGCTGTCTTCATCTTCTCACGTACGACTTGAATCTTCTTACTGGTTTCCCGTACCATCTCTGGCCCAAGAAGTTGACTATCTCCGACTTCGGTCCAACATAGCGGCGATCGGCAAGGTCTTCCGTACAAAGCTTCGAATGGAGCCATATCTATGCTCGAATGATAACTATTATTATAGGCGAACTCAATCAAAGGTAAGTGTATTTCCCAAGAACTCTCAAAATCAATGACACAAGCTCGTAACATATCTTCCATCACTTGATTTACTCGTTCCGTCTGTCCATCTGTCTGTGGATGAAAAGCTGAACTCAAGTTCAATGTCGTTCCCATCGCTGTCTGGAGACTCTTCCAAAATTCTGCAGTAAAGCGCGAATCTCTGTCTGACACAATAGATACAGGCACTCCATGTAATCGTACAACATGTTGTAGATACATTCGGCTCAAACGTTCTACTGAATACGTCATGCTATAGGCAATAAAATGTGCCGTCTTAGTAAGTCGATCCAAGATTACCCATATAGCATCGTGATTCTGCTGTGACTTCGGCAATCCTACCACAAAATCCATGGTTATGTGTTCCCATTTCCATTGAGGAATAGGTAGCGGTTGTAGAAATCCAGGTGGTCTCTGATGTTCTGCCTTTACTTGTTTACAAGTAAGACACTGAGCTACATGCTCTGCCACATCTCGCTTCATTCCTTCCCACCAAAAATTTCTCTTCAAGTCTTTGTACATCTTCGTACTTCCGGGGTGAATAGTCATCCGTGACTTATGAGCTTCATCCAATATTTCCTTCCGGAGATTTTCTTCATTAGGTACACAGAGTCTACCTTTACATCGTAAGGCTCCGTCTGTACTTATACTCCAGACTTCTGGTTCCTTGGCTGACATCTTGGCGAACCATAACTTCAAATCTTCTGTTGTCTGCTGAGCCTCTTTGATACGACTGATCAAAGTCGGTTGTACCATAAGACATCCAAAATGTTGTCCTTTCATTGGCTCCACTGGCTGAAGATCAAATTCAGCTAAAACTTCTAATGTTCTCCATTCTCTAATTAGTAATGCAGCGATCACTAATCGAGGTTTACGGCTCAAAGCGTCTGCTACTACGTTTGCTTTACCTGGATGGTATTGCAAAGAAAAGTCATAGTCCTTGAGTAACTCCATCCATCTCCGCTGTCGCATATTCAACTCCTTTTGAGAGAACAAATACTTCAGACTCTTATGATCGGAAAACAGATCAAACTTTTCTCCATAGAGATAGTGTCTCCAAATTTTCAATGCAAACACTATTGCTGCTAATTCTAGATCATGCGTAGGATAATTCTTCTCATGTACCTTCAATTGTCTTGATCCATATGCGATAACATTTCCATCTTGCATAAGCACACATCCAAGTCCTTGGTACGATGCATCACTGTAGATCACATACTTTTCTCCACTCTTAGGTAATGCGAGTACTGGTGCAGAAGTCAATCTTTCTTTTAATTCCTGAAATGCACCCTCATGCTTGTCTGTCCATTCATACTTCGTCTCCTTCCTTGTTAAATTCGCCAATGGTCCTGCTAACTGTAGACACCCAATTTTGACCACACTGATAGGATTTAGGGTGGACAACGTCTTGGAGGATTCGATGATGAAAAGTACCCCGTGGAAGGTACTGGATTCCACACAATCAGAAGATCGGACTTCGGAAAGTGACTTCAAGCTCAGAAAAGCCCTTTTCCATGGATAAATCCCGGTTTTGTCAAAATCATCTCTCAGAATTCATATTCTCTCAGGGTTATATGAACATTAAGTGTTCTAAACGCAGTATTCTAGGTATCCAGAGATTTAATTTTAAAGAAAAGTTCGAAATCGACGCACATTTGAAAGCAATTTTGGAAAAGACGTCATTTGATTTCAAAAAGACGACGAAAGTTCCGGAGGACTTCCGGACTTCAATTGGACTTCAATTCTCATTATAAAACCTCTGGAAATATTTTTATACTGAAATTCAACCTGACAGCTTTCCAACGGTACGTAAACGGACGATTTCGGACACCAAAAAGCATTTTTACAAAAATCTGGAAAAGCAGTGCACGTGATTTTTGAAACAGAGCTTGTGGGTGACCAGAGGGACCCAAATAGTAAATGGCGGTTTTGGGTATGGGGGTGGCGGGTCCCACCATAACCGCCACTTCCATTTGTGTCCTCCACGGAGCTTTTTGAGTTCCAGACCCTTCTAGAAGCTTCCCACTGCGAGGAAATTGCCTGGAAATTGCGTTTAGGCTCCGAAATGGCCATTTTAACCCTCTTTTAAGCTCTAAAAATCCTGTTTTAACCCTGAAACTTAAGAGCTAAGTCTTCAAAACTCTATATAAGATCTCATACATCTCATATGAGGGCACATCTTAACACACTAGACACTTGGAAGAGATACACTTGAATATACTTGGAGATACAAACACACATAGAAGCACATACAAGAGAGAGAAGTATACTTTGAATATACTTTCAATTTAGGTGAATTCTAGAGAGAGAAAATTATGAATTGAATTTAGATTAACTTAGGCTAATTAGACCACAATTTGAACATCAATTGCCTCCCTCAACTTCCATGGATGAGTGCTTGAAGAACACTTGAATAACACTTGAAGAAGAAGATCTTCAAATCAATTTTGGTCTTGTAATTGAGAATCCTCCAAGAGGTAAACACTATAGTTCATCTCTAATTCCTACTTTGTATATATAGATCTATAAGATTTGGATCTAACTTAGTTCTATTTCTACTTATTAGAACACTCATCTTCTTCCTCTCATGTTCTTCACACACTCACATAGTTAGATCCAAATCTCTTTGATTTTTATTGATAATTTACAATTAGAGATTGTTTTTCACTTTGATTTTCAATTTTGGTTTCATTCTTCAATTTTAGTTTAGATTCATGCATACATGATTATATATATATATACATATATCTATTTTGAATTCCATGATTGTTTGGAAATATGATCTATGAGAAGGATGATTTCTATGTTCATACCTATCTCTTGATTATTCCTATTACCTAGAATTCCTATTGAATTTCATCTCCAACATGATATTTATAAGTCCCTTTGATCCTTGATCTAAAAGTTCTTCATAGAACTTGAGGGCTAAATTGATTGGGAATCATGATAATTAAGTTGATCTATGAGTTTGATCTCTCTAATAAGCTTCAACTATCACTAAAATGTTTTCCTCACACTTTAAAATGAACTAGATAAAAATTCAGCAAAGCAGATTGGTTTTGTCCATTAGATTTGGTCCATCAAAACCCATAGTTTGATGGATTTCAAATTTTCTGGGTAAACTTTGATGAATTAGCTTTCATCCGGTCCGTTTTGAGAGCTTTTAGGATTCATATACTATTTTTAGAAATTGTTGAGAAATCGGTTGACAGATTTGAACATCGTCTCTTTGTGCTTGAATTTCAGAAAATCTATAATAGTTATCGACGTTCCGCTTTTTGGGGATGATTCCTAACTCATATATCTATATGCCGATGTAAAATCGTGAGCATACGATCGAGTTAGGATCGTTTTCTAAGCGTTTAAAGTTGATACAACTATTCTGGAATTTTCTAAGTTTAATTACAAATATGATTATGTATACAAAATGGTCATACCTTGATCACTCAACAACAATTGATGAATAAAACTTGGTTTAGAAATCACCTAGGATAAATGGATGAGAGATCAAAAGCTTAAATCAACTTGGTTAACATGATTCATGAACTTCTATTATACTTCTATTATGTTTTGCATTCATTTGTCAAATGATACCAAATTTCCAGAATAACAGAGTCTGTTTAAAACACTTTTTCAGAAACCTTGTGATTACAGAATGTCCATGGGTTTATTTTTATCATATACTACAATGAAATAGCTTTCTTTTGACACCAAATAGAGCTTCATATGATTTTTGTAGATTTAATTATGATTTTTACAAGAACAGTGGACAGTCCTGATCCACTGTTCCCAAAACATTTATTTCTCAAACAATAAAATTGATATTGAGGTCCCACTTTTTGGAGAAGTTCCCTAAGACATGTATCTAACTTTCTGTAAAAGGGTTTTTATCCAGCTCATGTTTAAGACCACTTTTGATAGGATTCATTAGAGGTTGCTGAATCTGGAAATTTGATTGATGACATGTTTTCTTTGTTTATCATGCATATCATTTGTTTGCTTGTATTTTTGCAATGCTTTGGGTATTCTTTGGTGTCTTAGTGCAGAGAATTAAGTGCCTTGGACCCGGACGTCGATTTGTGGTTTGCCTCGTCTACATGTGGCTTAGTGCCCATGTATCATGTACTATCTCTATCCTTTCTTTTAGAATTTTTCTAGGTTTACAACTTTGATTTCAACGACACATTTCCTTTAGGGTAGTCTCCGTTTATATGATTATTTGTTAGAGACATCTTATCTAGGATTGTTGCATGATTGCATTGCACGTTTCCATTCTTTTTGCTTTCGCGACTCCGCTTGAGTCAACCAATGTAAGTCTTCTCGTTCCCTTTGCATATCATGACATGTTTACTTTATTTGCATCGGTCCCGGGCGGGACTAGCCACTGTGAGTATACTTCTCCCTTGTATTGCATGAGCATCCGCTTTCTACTTGATTTAGTCTCTTGAAATGATTTTCATTAGATGTTTCTTTTTGCCATGTATATATCTATCTAGTATGTTTGAGGAAACAACATCTATTATGAATTAATAACAAGGATATTTGAATCAAGGCCTACCATTCGGTAGGGCGAGGAGGGGGTGCTTTAGTCCTGCTTGGGCTCCTTCCCCTCTCGTACCAAGACCCCCGAACCTTGTTTCTGGTAATGAAGGGCGAGTAACCTTATTCAATTTTGGGCGAGTCAAACTTGGGTTTCCTAATTCCCGATAAAAATTAGGTGGCGACTCTTTGTCTCTAGGATCGCGTGAGGAAGTCCTAGTTTTCCCTGAAGTGTGCTCCTTGGGATCCGTCCCGGGACACTATCGAGGGAGAGCGTCAGGATCCGCTCCTCATTCGCAGTGGTCCACAATAACTTGGAGAACCCTTCTACGAATCTTCTGTAATATCCTGCTAAACCCAGAAAACTTCTGACTTCGGTTGCATTCGTCGGTCTGTTCCAGCTTAAGACTGCATCAATCTTAGATGAGTCCACCGAAATACCTTCCTGAGATATAACGTGTCCCAAGAATTTGACTTCCTGTAGCCAAAACTCACACTTGCTGAACTTTGCATATAACTTGCTATCTCGAAGTGTTTGCAAGGCAACTTGTAAATGCTCCTTGTGATCCTCTTCTGTCTTTGAGTAGATCAGTATATCATCAATGAACACTATAATGAATTTATCCAGATATAGTCTGAATACTCTATTCATCAAGTCCATAAATACTGCTGGCGCATTCGTCAATCCGAAAGGCATAACTAAAAACTCGTAATGCCCGTATCTTGTCCTGAATGCAGTCTTCGATACATCCTCTGGTCGAACTAACAATTGGTGGTATCCTGAACGCAGATCGATCTTGGAAAAGATCCTAGATCCTTGTAACTGGTCGAATAGATCATCTATCCGAGGTAACGGATATCTATTCTTAATCGTAACCTTGTTCAACTCCCTGTAGTCTATACAGAGTCGAAGTGTTCCGTCCTTCTTCTTTACAAACAGAACTGGTGCTCCCCAAGGCGACGTACTCGGACGAACAAATCCTAGATCCTCGAGTTCTTGAACTTGCTTCTTCAATTCCAACATCTCGGTTGGTGCCATCCTATATGGAGTCTTAGAAATAGGCAATGTACCAGGTACTAATTCCATACAGAAGTCTATTTCTCTTTTCGGTGGAAGTCCCTTAATATCCTGAAATACATCCTGAAAGTCTCGTGCAATAGGAATTTGATCCATTTTAAGCTCCGTACTCGTACTAATGATCGTAGCCAAATTGCTCGTAAGAAACAGGTCGCTTGTCGGTTGACACTGAAATCTGATCGTCGGCTTTCCTTGTATTGGAAATACAATCGTTCTAGTAGGGCAATCCAAATTGGCACTGTACTTAGTTAACCAATCCATCCCTAGGATGACATCGAATTCTGACATCGACAGAACTACCAAGTCTGCTGGAAGATTCCTATCTCCCAAAGTCAATGGGCAATCTCTACACACCTTACTCAACTTAACTGTCACTCCTAATGGTGACACAGCATTCAGTGTTGACTCAAGTGTCTGGGGTTCTAAACCCATCTGACGCACAATCTTAACAGCAATAAAAGAACGTGCGGCTCCAGTATCAAATAAAGCTTTAACTGGACTATGAAAGAGTACAAGTGTACCTTCCAAATGTTGCTGCTCATCAGCATTAAAGCCTGCTTCTTCCGGAATAATAGCATTCATTCTCGTCTGATCAGGAGGTCCTTGAATTCCTTGTACTGGTGCTCCGTAGTATCCTCCTTGTGGTGCACGACAATCCCTGCTCACGTGCCCTGGTTTATTACAGTTGCGGCAGACAATATCCGGCCTGCGATTAGATCTATGGGCAGTGCAGTTCCTTGCAATATGTCCTGGCTTTCCACAGTTAAAACATCCTCCACTATTGCTGGGTGGGGCTGTTAGTAATGCCTGCGGCTGTAGTCCTCGCTGTTGATTTTGCTGGGGCCGATTATAACTCTGCTGTGGTTTCCTGGTTCCTTCCCAGATTCTCTTATTTCCTTGAAAATTTTCCTGAGGTCTCCATCCTTGGGTATTTCTTGGTGGTCGATTAGGAAAATTTCTCTGTTGAAACCCTCGTGACAACTAAGGTCGATTTGTCTGTGATTGCTGTACTGGATTAGCATCCTTTTCTAATCCTGTAGCAAATCTAACAATTTCCTCATACGACTGGTTCAAATGACCAACCATCATATGTCTGAGGTAGGGATTCAGTCCTTGGTGAAATCTCTTTACCTTCTTTTGCGGCGTGTCTATCATATGCTGAGCAAATCTGGATAGACGCTCGAACTGTGTTGTGTATTCCCGTACATTCCATCCTCCTTGGATCAAATTGAGAAAGTTCCTTTCCTGTTGATCTCTCTCATCTTCTGGAAAATACTTATCCAAAAATCTGCCTTTGAATGTCTCCCATGGCATAGCTCTAGCGGCATCGATCCCAACAGTGGCTTGCTCAGCTTCCCACCAATCTGCGGCGGCATAGGTGAGCTGAAACGTAGCAAGGCGACGTTTCTCTTGTTCGTTGCATTCCAATGCTCCAAATATTAACTCCATCTCTCTTATCCATTGTTCTGCTTTCCATGGTTCTGTTAGTCCATCAAACTTTTCGGGACGTAACCCTCGAAAATTTGCTAATAGTTTATCTCCAGTCTGTCTTGGTGGCGGGGGTGCAAAAGGTCTCTGGAGGGTGGAGTGATTATATGTATCCCCCACATGCTCCATCCTCTGCATAAATGCTTCGAATATTCCGGTTGGGTCCATTCCGTCTGGAATAGGTGCTCCATTACGCGCTTGGTGATTTCTCAAGGGTCCTACCATGATGATAACGAGTATCGCCTACAAGAGACATATTGATCAGCTGAAAGTCTTCTCGTAGAAACGAACCCGAGATAGAACAAGAAATAGCAAAACTAACAATTCTACTAAATAACACAGCACAACGCAAAAATCAGACAATAACAGAAGTACTGCTCGTATATATATATATCAAAAGATGTACCGTATAGTACACACTAGTCAAACTGTGTACCATATGGGACAAGAGTTACAACAACTAAAGTCAGCTAATACTATACAAAGCTATGGTCAAATAGCTATCTCTCAAGCTCCCAAAAATCTAGTGGACAACATGTCCTAATATAACTAACAAAATCTACACCCTGCCGATCCTGACTCAAAAGTCGTCAGCATCTGATCCTGCTGGTGGTGCCTCGTCCTCTGGGTCCATATCCATCTCCTCAAGTGGATCATCCTCAACTGGCGCGACAAGATCTCCAACTACTACCCCTATATCCCAATCCTCTATCATCTCTGCATCATCGTCCTCCATCACGTCTACTATCGCCTGGTTAGCGACATCAACAGCTACTGCAGCGAATCCGTCGTCTATATCAAGAGCTCCTGCTATAGCTATCTCTCCCATAACAAAATCTGCTGGCTGTGCTACCATCTGAGCTATCCATCCTACTGCCATATCGGCCATGGCTGCCATATGCATAATGGGTCCAGCTGGTATCTGAAGCACAACGGGTATCTCTGGCACAGCTATCTCCTCGGGGTCATCCTCCTCATCTACTACTACGTCTGCCTCAATAGCCTCTGGGTCTGGTACTGGATCCTCTGGCTCAAACTCTGGCTCTTTGGGGTCATCCTCAGGTTCATCATCATCTGCATCGTCTGCATGCTCATCCTCTACTGGGTCCTCGTCATCTATCGGATCCTCCTCTCCATCTCCATCCATGTCCTCATCGGGATGCTCATTCTCAGGCTCTAGATCCTCCTCATCCTCAATCGGCTCAGGCTCTGGCTCTGGGACGGGTACTGGTGATGGTGGGGCTGCTGGAGCTGCTGCTGGTGCAGTCACAGGCTTTGGTGGACCGGCTACAATGGCTCTCAACTCAATCTCATCCATCTCTGGTTTACTCAAAACTAGTCGCAACATCTCCTGGCAAATGTCTCTGCCAACTCTCGCTAAGTGGTAAGCATCCATGCGCATCTGGGTCGGGTGAGTACTCCTGGTCACATAAAGTGCTCTCCACATGTCCTCCTCTAAATGTCGACTAGCTATCTGGCACACACGCTCATGATAAAAATCTGGGTCAGCTGGTTCCACGGTATCTCCATGGATAATATGTCCTCCATAAGCATCGGTAACAAACAGGTGAAACTCCGGATCCATGCTATCCTGCAAAGGAAACTATCTATCGTCAGAAAGACGAACTTATCTTATACTCATATCTCATCTCAAAGAATCTTAACACACTAGGACCAGATGGTGTGAAAATACTTAGTGAACAAAAGTATCACAACCTAGAGTACCGAACGCAGGCTCTGATACCAAAAACCCTGTCACGCCCCGGAGCAGCATAAATAGAGAAAAATAAATTTCCTTTATGGGTCCATAAGGAATGACAGGTGAAAGTCACTAATAATCCACACCACGCAGTACTAGTCCAAAAGAAAAGCAACAGTAATCAACTGAAAATAGCACAAAGTGCTAACTATTACAAACTATCAGAGTATGGTCCACAGGATCACAACAGGTCTGAAGACAACAAATGCCCAAGTACTCGTTAACAAAAGTTTAACAGAACAACTGAAATTAAATCTAATTATAACATCTTCAGTCTTCAACTGGCATAAGGATAATCCTTCCTGGTGTAATCGTCATCGGTGGGGCCCTTCTCTGGATAATAATCATCAGTGTACTGGTCCTTACCTGCAGAATAAGGGGCAGGATATTCTGGACGGGGAATGTCCAGGCAATAAAAAGGCCGTCAGCTTACTGAGAGCTGAGTGAGCATAAACTAACGAGGTACCAGTTATCTGAAGTAAACACAAGCTTATGAAAACACGAGTTAACATCTTATTATAAAATAACATTATCTTGTTCTTCTATTCATTCTTATAAACCGACCCTTATCGTCTTATTACTCAAATACCGAACTCAACGTATTCAGATGTCATGAACAGACTCAATCGTTTAACTCTAGGGATACACCCTTATTCTGTCCATCGCTTTTAAGAACAATGGTCCTGTTCACCGCATGTCATGGACTCCACGTCAGTCTGTCCCCAGCTTTTAAGAACAATGGTCCTGTTCACCGCATTTCAGGGATATAACGTTTCGAACAAGGCATATCAATCTATTGCCACGACTTAATGTCATCTACTAGTGATCCCAGCTCACCGCTTTTAAGAACTATGGTCCGGTTCACCGCATTTCAAGAGCATATCACAGATCATCCAGTCTATCTTAAGACTTCTTGGTCCAGCTCACCGCTTTTAAGAACCATGGTCTGGTTCACCGCTTTTAAG
The DNA here is from genome assembly GCA_033977485.1 of Hydrangea macrophylla. NCBI lineage: Eukaryota > Viridiplantae > Streptophyta > Magnoliopsida > Cornales > Hydrangeaceae > Hydrangea > Hydrangea macrophylla. The sequence goes on from CM066986.1 coordinate 41,098,877, forward strand.
AGCATATCATGACCAATCGTCCATCCACGTACCATTCCCAGAACTTACCAAACCTACTTACGTTCCATTCTACATCGACACATGACAAATTCCCAATGTGGCCTGACTACTCGGATTAAAAGAAAACGGACATCAAATTGATATCAGAAATAACACGTCACCCACGTCTTCATATTCCTTTTTATTCATTATCCATTAATCTTTGGTGTCACATTACTCCTATCTACCCCATAGTCGCATAATGGAATTTCCGAATCAGAAATCGAACAACCGAACCTCTTATATAATAAATAGGCAAAGGAAACCAGGTACTGATCATGTCAATCGATTGGAACAAAAGTTCAATCGATTGGAACAAAAATTATGTCAATCGATTGATAAACATGTCAATCGATTGGAATAATGTCAATCGATTGAAATCCTATTCAATCGATTGGGATGCAACTGATGTCAATCGATTGAGATCATGTCAATCGATTGGTACTACGTCTTCTCCAGCAGATTGTAAAAACAGCATATATAAATGTACACACCATGCATGTAACCCATCTAAACATCATAATAGCTTATATAAACTTCATATAAAGGGACCAAGTGAGTTAGGACTCACCTAGGGTGCGTTTGGATGTGTTCAAAGCTTGAAATCTCCAAGCTCTCTCTCTTTCTCCTCTTCTCTGTCTCTGTCTTCCCTCTCTGTCTCCTCCTTTCTTTTCTTTCTTCTTCTTTCTGCTTCTCCTTTCTTTTCTTTCTGCTTCCAAGGCAGTGTGTGTGTGTAGAGTGTGTATATATATATAGATATAGATATATGTATGTATATATCTCAAGAGTATGTCTCTCCCTCTCTCAATGGTCTGAAAAATAGTCCCAAGGCCATGAATGAACAAGTATATATAAGGATATGGGATTGCCACGCGTTTAAAGCTGAAGGAAAGAAGAAAACATTTCTCAGGTTATGTCAATCGATTGAGACACCAGTCAATCGATTGGTAACAGATATTTGTAGTCAATCGATTGGAAACAATGTCAATCGATTGGGATGAATGGCAATCGATTGGAAATGTTAACACGTAATCACTTTTAGTCGGTTGAATGTAAATCGATTGGGATAACTTATCAATCGATTGGTATCAAAAAGTGTCAATCGATTGGGAATATGTCAATCGATTGGCATCAAAATTCACCAAAAGGAAGAGAAAGTTTATACGAGTATAGAAATGAAATACCGGGTCTTTATTAAAATACCAAAATACAGGGTATTACACCGCTTTAGCTGACACTGTGGTTTCAGGTATGGTTCCCATTTGCTCACACCTAGTAAATGTACTTATAGATTCAGGATCCACACACTCGTTCGTATCACATCATTTTACTAAGCACCTAGATAAACCATTAGAAATTCTGGACTATGATTTATCTGTTGCAATACCATTGGGGGTTCCGATGATTAGCTCAGGGGTGTTTAGAAAATGTGATATAAACATAGGTGGTAAAAGTTTAACAGTTGATTTAGTATCGTTAATCGTTCAGCACTTTGATGTTAAATTGGGAATGGATTAGTTAGCGGCTAATTATGCAAATATCGATTGTAACAACAAAGGGGTAGTATTCTGTATTCCAAACCAAGATATGTTTTATTTTCAAGGCAAGGGTGTTGTGTCACCGCCATATATAGTGTCAGCTATTGAAGCATGTTGTTTGTTGAAGAAAGGTTGTCGAGCGTTCTTGTATAGTATTCTGGATACTAGGGGTAATGATTTGAAACTTGAGGATATTCCAATAATTAGAGAATTCCCAAATGTGTTTCTAGAGGAGTTACCTAGTGTATTAATTGATCGAGAAATTGAATTTGGTATTGATGTTAAGCCAAAAACTCAACCAATTTCACGAGCACCATATCGAATGGCACCAGTTGAGTTGAAAGAGTTAAAGATTCAATTGCAAGAGTTATTAGACAAGGGTTTATTCAGCCTAGTGTAACCCCGTGGGGCGCACTTGTACTATTTGTGAAGAAGAAGGATGGTACAATGCGGATGTGCATTGACTACCGGGAGATCAACAAGGTAACAATTAAGAACCAATACCCATTCCCACGTATTAACGATTTATTCGATCAACTTCAAGGGGCTTAGGTATTTTCGAAGATAGATTTGAGATCCGGGTATCACCAATTAAAAGTCAAAGTAGAGGACGTAGAAAAGACTGCCTTTAGGACTCGCTACGGGCACTACAAATTTCTAGTGATGCCATTTGGGGTTGCTAATGCAACTGCCGCCTTCATGGATTTGATGAACCGTGTATTTAAATCGTATTTTGATGAGTTTGTTATTGTATTCATTGTTGACAATCTCATTTACTCGAAGAGTTCGGAGGAGCATGAACAACATTTGAGATCAGCTTTACAGCGACTTTGAGAGAAACTGTTATTTGGGAAATTGAAGAAGAGCGAGTTTTGGTTGACAAGTGTCACTTTTCTAGGGCATGTGATTTCTAAAGAAGGTATTTCTGTAGACCCACAGAAGATTGAAGCCATTATAAATTGGTTAAGACAGACTAATATGTCTGAGATTCAAAGTTTCTTGGGGTTAGCCGGATACTACAGAAGATTGGTCAAAGATTTCTCCAGAATTACGACTTCGATGACAAAGTTAATGAGAAAAGATGTACCATTTGAGTGGAATAAGGAGTGTGAAGATTTCTTCTTAGCATTAAAGGAGAAATTAACAATGGCACCAATACTTACAATTCCAACAAGTACCGAGAATTTTAGAATTTATAGTGATGCTTCTCATCAAGGCTTGGGATGTATGCTAACTCAAGGTGACAAGGTAATAGCCTATGCTTCAAGATAACTGAGACCACACGAGAAAAATTACCCAACACACGATCTGGAGTTAGCAGCGGTAATCTTCGCCTTAAAAATTTGGAGATATTATCTATACGGGAAAACTTGTGAAATCTTCACCAATTATAAGAGCCTGAAATACCTATTCACTTAGAGGGATCTTAATATGAGACAAAGAAGATGGTTGGAACTCATGAAAGACTATGATTTGAAGATTCAATATCACCTAGGAAAAGCAAATGTAGTTGTCGATGCTTTGAGCAAGAAGTCGTCAGAAAACTTAGCTTATACCTTGACGGGACAAGAAAAGCTAGTGAAAGAATTTGAGCAATTGTAACTTGAAGTAGTTTCCAAAATTGAAGGTGGGTTAATGGTTGCAATTATGGCACAGCCAAGTCTTATTGGTGGGATAAAGTCTAATCAACTACTAGATCCAGATTTCAAGAGGATTGTGGATGAATTACCTGAGGGTAAAAGGCTAGAATTTAGTTTCCATGATGGTATCTTAAAGTATATCAATCGTTTATGTGTACCTAAAGTTGGAGATTTGAGAAATAAAGTTATGGAAGAAGCTCACAACACCAGATATTCGATACATCCGGGAAGTACCAAAATGTACCGAGACTTGCAAGAAATTTACTGGTGGAGTGGTATGAAGCAAGAAGTCGCAGAATTTGTGTCTAAATGTATGACTTGCCAAAAGGTGAAACTGGAACATCAACGACCCGGGGGAGAACTTCACCCGTTAGAGATACCAGAGTGGAAATGGGAACATATTACGATGAATTTCGTATCGGGATTTGCAAAATCTACAAAGTTGAATGATAGCATTTGGGTTATTGTCGATCGATTGACTAAGTCAGCCCATTTCCTACCTATCAAGACCAAAGATCCATCAAAACTTACAGTGATTTATATTAGAGAGATGTATGGCTTCATGGAGCACCGGTTTTGATAGTGTCGGACCGTGATACTCGATTGTATCAAGATTTTAGGAAAGCTTACAAAGAGCTATGGGAACATCTTTACATTTTAGTACTGCGTTTCATCCCTAGACTGATGGTCAATCCGAGAGGGTGATTCAAATTTTAGAAGACATGTTAAGGGTTTGTGTTATGGATTTTAAAGCAGATTGGGAAACTCATTTGCCATTGATTGAATTTTCTTACAACAATAGCTTTCAAACTAGTATTGGAATGGCGCCTTATGAGGCACTGTATAGTAGAAAGTGTAGATCACCAGTTTGTTGGACAGAAGTTGGAGAGAAACAGATTTTGGGGTCAGAGATAGTTCAAATCACTACTGAAAAGATTCAATTGATTAAACAGCGATTACAAATGGCTCAGAGTCGTTATAAAAGTTATGCGGATACGGGTAGAAGACCATTGGAGTTTAAGGTTGGTGACTATGTATTTCTGAAAGTTTCGCCTTCAAAAGGCATAGCACGATTTGGTAAGCGAGGTAAGCTCAGCCCGAGGTATGTTGGGTCGTATTTGATTTTTAATCGGGTGGGACTGTTAGCTTGTCGGTTGGAATTACCATAAGAGTTGGCGAATGTTCATAACGTGTTCCACATGTCAATGCTTCGACGTTATGTGCCGGATTCGAAACATATAATCGTTCCAGAACCGTTAGAGATTCGGGAAGATTTGACTTATGTGGAGCATCTAGTGCAAATTCTTGATAGAAAAAATCAAGTATTGAGAACCAAGGTGATTCCACTTGTAATGGTGCAATGGCGAAGCCATTCATGTGAGGAAGCTACTTGGGAGCGAGAGGATGAGATTCGAGCAAAGTACCCGCACTTATTCGATTCTTGAGGTAAGAGTAAGTTTGGGGACCAAACTTCCTTTTAGGGAGGGAGAAATGTAACACACATACCCGGAGAACGGGTTAATTATCATTTTTATATGCATTGATTAATATAATTAGTGTATAAAAGGGATTAATAGGAGGCTTGGACTTACCCGTGAAAAAGTGTTCAGTAAAGGAACACAGTTGGAAAAGTCCCTAGTGAGGAGGGACAGGTATTGGAGTGGGACCCAGTGAAGGACCCAGATAAAATGAAATTGCATTTTATACGTTAAATGCATTTATGTGAGTACATGAATATTTGCTTAAATGCTTTCATATTATATGAGGATTTATGTGTTAGCATTTGGTATTAGTTTGGACACCCGAATAAGGGTATAAATGAAAAAAGGTTCTTAATTAGTAGGTGCAATAGCAACTTCACCAAATATATAGGACCCACATTGGGACCCATGTGGAACTTAGATAAATACTCATAGGATAATTGGGTAGTTAATGGAATATTCGGGAGATTTCATTATAGGAACTTAAGAAAATCCGGGGGTATAAACGAAAAGAGGAAAAATTGAGGCTTTGACACCTCACTACAAGTTGCATGTGTGTGTTGTCATATGAGATTAGTCTCATTACTGAAAATCAAACCAAGAAGAGAGAGAGAGAGAGCTCGAGATAGAAAGACGGAACCGTCGCCGACGTCGTTTTCCGCCATTCCGTCGCCATCGTTTGTCAGATTTACGATCTGAGACCACTTTTGGACTCGTGGAGGTAAGAGGTTCACATGCACATAATTTTGTTTTCATTTTTGGAAACATTTTTTTGGCATCCGCTCTTGACAGACGATATTTGTTGTACCAAAACTATGTAGGATTACTCTAGAACAAGAATTGGCTTTGGTTCTAGCTTGAATTGGGATTTTAGGAGCATAATTGGGTATAATCTTGCTAAGGTAAGTTTTCTACACCAAGGAATGATTGTGTTTAACTATGTTCAAGGCATCAATGATGTTTGAGATGATAATTTATGTTTATTACCTAAGAGAATGTTCTTGTTGTTTTGATTATTCATGCTTAGAAGACATGGGGATGTTAAAATGTGAATTGCATGTAAATTTTATGAAATTATATGTGCCCACATATTTATGTGCTTATATGTTTATGTGGTATTCAATGAGCACCGGGAAAATGATTCATTAGTTGGGAGTAATAAGGGTGGTGAAGAGGAAGAATCCAAGAAATACAGAAGTCCAAGGAATAGAAGTGGCCACGAGACCAAGGAAAGTCTTCGAGTCTGAATGAATCATTAAACCACTGACTCGGCGATTACAAATATGATTTGTATGTTTATTGTTGCATTGCACATGTTAAACATTCAGTCATATTTAGAATTCTCACTAAGCGTAATGCTTAAGAAAACTGTTTTCTGTTTCTGTTGTTGTAAATAACAACCACCACAGGTACGGAGCAATACCCGGAGAGAAAGTGACGTGCTCGGGAATGGGAGAGAGATTTGGGTCTTGTAATTATGTTTATAACTTGTAATATAGTATAACTTGTGGGTTAGTATCCTTGACTTGTGAATTAAAGTCTTGACTCGTGGTTGTATCCATGGAGTTAGTTTTGGAATCCTACGGCCCATATGGATAATGTACATTTGTAGAAACTGTGTAATTGTCTATGTTAGTAGTTGGTTTGGGTAAGAAATTGAAAGATTTGAAGGTTATCTTTGTAAATTTAATGTTTTTCTTGCGTTGTTGTAACCCTTGTGAATTCCTTGTATTTCCTTGAATTGTAACTATGGGTATGGATAAAGTATGGTGTGGTACCATCTCGGCATAACCGGATGCATCGCAAGTGTTGTAGACAAGTTCTATTTCTATGGAAGATGTTGATTTTAGTTTTGAGTTCAAGATCAACAAGTTTAATGAATTCTTGATAAGGAGCGAGTTTCAAGTTACACAACTTGTTTGAAATCAAAAAGGAGTTGTGTTCATGATGGTTTGATTCAATTTGAGTGTGTGTATGTTATACATGTTTGGTTTATGATAAAAACATGTTTGGGAATAGGTTTGGAATGGTTGTTGAGGTTTCCATGAGGTTTGTGGATAATTTTGGTATGTTTAATTTGGTTTAGCAGATGTTTTCTATAAAAAATTGGGTTTTGCAGGAATCGGATCAATCCGGACCTTGAGCGGATCGATCCAGAGCTTCTGGAGGAACCAAAAATGACAATCTGCTAGATCCGGATCGATTCGGTTTTGGGCAGATCGATCCGCTGGTCCAGATTCAACACCGACGACTTTTATAGAAACGGATATAACTCACTCTAGAAAACTCAGATTCGCGCGCCATTTTTTGCATTGGAACTGGGACTCAAATACCTATCTTTTTGTATAAAACTTGCTATACCTTATTAATTAACATTTTACCCTTGGGGGCTGTTATGTAGCCATAGAGTTGTTTAATGTTGCCAAACAAATGCGATTCTTAGTAATTTGCATGTTTCTTTGCAAATTAATGTACTTGGACTCTTGTAGCATTGTTACACTTGTCCTAATCCGCACGAGGCGGGTTGGGGTGTGACAGCGACATACCGTTGGAAAGCTATTGACTTCTAGTATCCATGAATAATGTTTGAAAAATGGTACAGTACTCTGGTTTTTGAGTCAACTTTTGGCCAAACTGATCAAACCAAGGACTTCCAGGAAATTCTGGGAACCTCTAGGAGCCCCCAGGAACTGATGTTTTTGTTTGATTTTCTTTTAAAACTTATTTTAGTACTTTTCTCATGATCCAGAATGATCTCAGAACTTTTTGGAGAATTTGGATGATTTTGGTCAAACCGGTCAACGGGGACTTTCCGGGGACTTTCGGGTCTTTTGGGGGTTTCTGGGAGCTGACGATTTTACCTGAGTATGCTTTAAAACTCATTTTATTACTTTTCATATGACATAGCATGTTTCTAGAACATTTGGTCCAGACCTGGGAGTGTTTGGGTTTCAGGGGCATTTTGTCATTTGTACTACTTTCTGAGCATTTTGGGAGATAGAACTAACTTCCAGGAGTCCTTTTGAGTCCTTTCGATCATCGTGAACCAACAAGCTATGGGTCTCCTAAATCTGATAGCCGACAAAAGGGAGTGTCTACACTTACAGAATCCTTCCTTACTCCAACTATTTCCTTATCCCTATCCTAATTGATTCAATTCCATAATCCTCGGGATCAGCTTCCCATATCAAGATGGATATGATCAGATTCCATTCCTTAACGGACTCTGCCTCCTTAATTTCAGGGCGACGTCATTATAACCAGTAGAACCACCTAACTAATCCATCGAGCTAGCATACCCCTACCCTATTACAGGAATCGGACTGTCTTCCGGCTAGCTATTTCATTTCTGACGCGCACGAGTCCGATCAGGGCGAAACACACACTTCCATCCAATCGAGCTCATCTGTGCCCCTTTGCCAGGCATTTCTCACATGGATGCCTGATGGACATTGTTCATGCTAATATAACCAACTCGGTCTCCAACACTAACCACTGCTTACTTATTTTAAGTTTAGTGCCCGATCTTTAGGCACCCAAACTATATCACCTATCGGGCTCAACCAGACAGAGGCCAATGTCTTGTCTTTCCAAACCTTGTGATGTCTCCCTCCTAAGCCCGATTACTCTTCGCAATCTTGGGCCGGCTGTGGACACGCGGGATTCTACCACTTGTTTGTTTTTGTTTGAAATTTGATTTTGATCAAAGAATGAGAATGGTCTGTTGAAAACAGATACAGAGTCGCCACTTGGTCTTTAAGGAACCAAGAAACCTAATTTTGACTCACCCAAATGGATAAAGGGCACCGGCCTTTCATAACCAAAGAACTTGGCTCGGGGTTTTGGTACGAGAGAGGAAGGAGCCTTTGTCGCGACTAAAACACCCTCAATTGGCCCCATCTTTCGACGGGCCTCAATTAGCATCCAAATAATCATCTTATACTATGTATGGTTTGACAATTAATACTATGAAATTATATTACATCACATAAGAAAATTTGAAATGGAAGATCTAAAGATAAGATATCATTCATAAGATCTAAGTCAAATATCATCCAATGTAAAGTGAAAGGTCACACAAATAAACCTAGGAAAAATTGTCTAATCATATATCAAATAGTCAAGACTTCCTAATCTAAAGGGGGACATGAATTGTTATTGAAACAAATAATCAAAGAAATCAAAATATGCTTAGCAAGCTATTATGATGCATGTTAATCTTTGAGGAAAGAAGATTTCTCAATCCCCGAGACGGATGAGAAAGGAGGATTAGATCGAGGGGAAGCAATAACATGTGATCATGATCATTCCTTATAATCTTCTTAGATTAGGAGTCACAAAAGCCCCAAATCTTTGCATGGATGCAATGTATGTATCTAGAATGTGCTAAGATTGTAGTGTGCCTTGTGTTCATGGATTCCTAGAATGACTTAGAAGTCTAAAATATACATGAATACATGAAGGAAATCATCATGGGATATGTAAAAATGTAGTATGAACTACTTCCTAAGATATACGCTAATTTGGAGTGCATATAAGCATCAAATAAAAGGGGGGAAGTAAAAGTGTGCTTGCTGTGAATAGTGGACAGAACAGTAACATTATCTTGTGAAAATGGAACAGAGGAGTTAGAAATGTTTTCAATGCATGGTTTTTTATAGAAATATTCCTTATTGTGTCTATAACACAACCCAAAAAGCCAATCTTTAATAAATATCACAGATTGAGAGAAATCATATAAACAATAGAGGTTACTCAGAAACAGAGTTCGTACTGTCGACTGAAATGTCAAAAAATCTTAGAAAATGAAAAAAAAAACATCTAGAGGCCCATATTGTATAGAACGTTCCCTACGACACTGAAGTTCAAAGGGAAAATAAGTTAGGACCACCCATTTGGGAAAAGTGTTCTGAAAAAATAAGTTGGAAGTCAACCAAGCTGCTGTGACAGCAAAAACAGAATGTCTGGAAAGAATGTTTGGGTCAAAATGGAACCCTTCCAAGTATTTTCAAGACAAACCAAAAATTTTCAAGTGGTCTTGCATCCATACATTGAGTATTGAGTTCTAGATAAATCTTTGAACTCAGATCATTCACTGTTTTGACTCACTGTTTTAAAGATTTTTTTGGGAAAACAAGGTTTATCTCTTGAAATCAAAGTGAGGGTTTTAAGAGGGGAGGGTTTTGAAATAGAAGTTTTGAAAGAATATTTTCAATACTCAATAAAGGTTATAGCCACTTAAAATGTCAACATCAAACTCATCATCAAGAACCTCCAAGATTGTTGGAGAGATTCATTTTCATTTGAACATAACTTCAAGGATACCTTGGAGGTATTGAAGTTATAATCATCATCTATCAAACATGTTTTTGAGGTCAAGAGCTACTATCCATAAGGATTCACTCACCTCAAACTTCATGTCATCATTTAGAGGATGATGAACTAGTAAGTAAATAAAAAATGTCAAAAAAAGAAATGAGGTTAGGAAGAGATGAACATAATATGAACAAGCAAGTAAATAACAATCAATAGATGATAATCAATGTGCTATTGGACTTGTAGTTTGGTGTTTCACTCATATGTGGTGACATTGGACATGGAAGTAGCTTCCTCTCTCTTAAATGCTCACTAAAATGGTGGTTGGGTGTATTGAATATGAAGTAAATAGGAGTAATGAAGTAAAAATAAAGTTTATAACTCACTTTTTATTTGGAAATCAAAGAAGAAATCTTCTTTTCTCTCTATTCTAACCTTATCTCTACAACTTTCTCTCCCAAAACTTTTCAAAGCTTACATTTGACACCCCCAAAATGAGAAGTCAAGGGGGGTTTATATAGGCCAACTTGGGGTGGTTTTGGGGTTTTAGAAGTACTCCCATTGGTCCCAAACATCTGTGAACATAGAACTACGTCGTTTTGGTTTTCAATTAATCAAAATGAACCCCCAAAAGAAATTACAAAAACATACCATTCTGGAGGAGAGTGTTGCGGCAGCTCTGGGCCTGTGCCGCGGCGGCAGTGGGCCAGTGCCGCAGCGGTACTGCTCCTCATTTGTCCAGATAATCCTTTTTAGGCCCCCAGAGGTTCCGGTATTCGTGAAAAGGCCTTATTTCGTCCGAAATTCACAGAAAATGCATACGAAATCCAAATTGAGGTTGTGATATACCGTTGGAAAGGTAATGGAGTCTATATTACATAAAAAATAATTCAGGGATAGGTCACTTTGAAAAGTTTTGCGGTATTTGCGATAAAAGCCGATTTGATCGCCTTTTCCGCCTTCGGAAATTCATAATAAACTCGTTTTAAATCCAAAAATTATGTGCGATATACCGTTGGAAAGCTTTTGACCTCTAGTATCTATGAAAAATATTTGAAAATTGTTACGGTACTCCAGTTCTAAAGTCAAATTTTGGTCAAACTGGTCAAACCTGGGATTCCCGGGAAGTTCTAGAAACCTCTGGGAGCTCCCAAGAGCTGACGTTTTGGCTCGATTTTCTTTTAAAACTCATTTTAATACTTTCCACATGATCTAGAATGATCCCGGAGAATTTGGACGATTCCGAATCAAACTTGGTTAAACTTGGTCAAACGTTGGTCAAACCTGGTCAAACTGGTCAACGGGGACTTTCCGGGAACTTCCAGGTCTTCCGGGGGTCTCTGGGAGCTGAAAATTTCATCTGATTTTGCTTAAAAACTCATTTTCCTACTTTTCTTACGACATAGCATGTTTCCAAAACTTTTGGTCCAAATCTGGGAGTTTTCGGGCTTTCAGGGGCATTTGGTCATTCTGAGCATTTTGAGAAATAGAACCAACTTCCAAGAGTCCTTTTGAGTCTTTTTCGATCATTGTGAACCACCAAGCAATGGGTCTCCTAAATCTGATAGCCGACAAAATGGGGTGTCTACAGTTTGCCCCTCTTTGGCATGAACTTGCAAGGCAACGCATATTGCAAGCGAGTGCCAAAGCTCTGAAGAGACAGGTCTTTTGGGGGCTATGGATTTAGGATAAAAAATGTTGCAAAAGATGTTATGATGCTAAGGCTAGTGCTAGTCGTGCTCTTTGTGAGCTGCCTACGTATCCCGAGGGAATCAGACTAGGACGTAGTTCGGGGCACAAAGGAACAAATCGCACATGCACAACAAGACAGGCGAATGCTATGTTATGAGGATGATATGGAAGGCATGGATATGATGTGAATCGCGTCCTTAGTCCTATCATGTTTAGTGTTCTGATCTTAGTATGAGTAGGATATTGCGAGTTGTGCCACTCCGAGTGGGCTGGTGTTGTGCTAGTGTTTGCGACTGTGAAAAGATACGATGATTTGGAGGACTCTGGGTCTCGGAGCAAACTTCTCAAATTACAGGAAGTGTGCTTCGCAAACAAGTGAAATGGACCAGATGCGCATTTTTTTAGATGACGACAGCTAAAGGTGACCGAGGGATCTTACGATAAATGATAGGTAAGAAAGCTATGAAAATGGACAGATGAGAAAGCTCATGATAATTAGGAGACACAGAGTCGTGGAAGGACGGTGCTTCGTTTTCAAAATCTGGATACGGGCGATGTTCTGGTTGTTCCTATGGCCGATTTTTGGGAGTCGGTTCCTCTTTTGTTACTTTCTGCTGGGGGTAGTGGGAACTAGTATCTTTCCGTATCTGTCCTCGGGGGATGACGTAGGGTTCTTGGATAATCTCTCTTTTCTTGATTGGGAACCAGGACCTATCTCTGAATCTTTCACGGTTGATCAAATCTTTCGGTGCTCAATCCAAGAGGGCCAGTCGGGGCCTCCGGGAGGTGGTATCTTTCTGTTTCTGTCCTCAGGGGATGATGTAGGACTCTCGGAGAATCTCTCTTGACTGTTTCTTGATCAAGAACTGGGACCCTTCTCTGAATCTCTCACGGTTAATCAAATCTTTGCAATGGTTGGTTCGAAAAGCTGATTCGGGCCTTCGGGATTCGATATCTTCCTATTTCTGTCCTCCGGGGATGCTGTAGGACTCTTGGAGAATCTCTCTTAACTGTTTCCTGATCGAGAACTGGGACCCTTCTCTGAATCTCTCACGGTTAGTCAAATTTTTGCAATGGTTGGTCTGAAAAGCTGATTGGGGCCTTCGGGAGCCGATATCTTTCTGTTTCTATTCTCAGGGAATCAACTAAATCTGCCGGGGTTAAAATGGATCTGTTGGGGATAAAACCTCCTAGATCTTGGCTAAAATGGGCCACCGGGGCTAAACGGGATCACGAATGGGCTAAAATGGGTTGAAACGGCTGAAAACATGCTAAACGGAGCAAAGCGGGGCCCGCAGGGAGCAGTGCCGCCGCGGTACTAGCCAACTGTTGCAGAATGGAGCAAAGTGGTGCCCGTGGGGAGCAGTGCCGCAGCGGCACTGGGTGGTCGAACTCCATTTGTGTATATCTTGAGTTTTTGAGCTTTTTAAGCTCATTCTTGGCCATTTTGGGGCGTTTTTGGAGCCAAAATCCGTCAAAACGCAGCTTGTGCGCGCTCAGATGAGTAATCTTATCCTGTGGTTGGAATTTTGATTGGTGTTTTGGTTTATTCCATTTTTCAAGAAGAAAGTTTGATTTTAGTCTTCCATTTTCTTGCAGATCCATGGCTTCGAGCTCGAGGAGACCGTCTAAGAAGGCTAAGGAACGAATGAGAGCCAAGAGCTAAATTCCGGGATTGATTTTACGAGACCCCCAACATCATCTTTCGACCGCGGCTCTAGCGAGCCTGGTATGTGAAACTTTCGACAGTTTAGGACTATTTCCATGCATTGTGCTAGTTTTGTGAGCCGTAGTGTGCACCTAGAGATCGTTAGAAGTTCGATTTGTGCTCGAATGTTGATTTTGTGAAATTGGACTTTGGGTCATGAATATTGATTTTGTGCTCATTTTTGTTGTTTTTGATATGTACAGGTGCCGGAAGTGACATTGAAGGGCCACGGTAGCCTTACTCACGATTTTTTGTGGTACACTCAACTCTCGCCTGCCGTTAAGAGAATAGTAGACAATGCCGGGTTTGACGGCTTTGTCTGCCTGGTTTCAAAGAGTAGCAATGATCTGGCGCATTTTTATGCTCTTGCTGAGAGATGGTGGGACAGCACCAATACTTTCCACCTGCCATTTGGTGAGATGACAACCTTAGACAGAGGGAATCACAACTTGAATAATTCTCAGCTTTTGAGGGTATTTCTTCTGTATGTCCTTGGTTGCTCGATCTTCGCGACACGGAATGACCGGGTGAGCTTGAGGCTTCTTTCTTGCCTGGCAACCATTGGTGAGATCTCCTCTTAAGACTGGGGGGTGCTGCCCTGGCCCATCTTTACAAGCATATGGGTGAAGTTTCCCGGGGCGATGTCAAATCGATAGGGGGATTTTGGCGAGCTTGGGGGGTATGTACTGCATCTTCTTTTATCTTCTGGCTTTTTGATTTCTGTACTTTTTCTGATTTTCTCTTTTGTCTATGCAGCTTTGGAGCTTTGAGTACCTGAAGATGTTAGCTCCTTCCCCTACTGATGAATCAGGTGAAGATGAGGACGGCATGACTCCTGTGCCTTTGTTTCCCTGAGGCTTGAGATGGCAGAGGGATGTTGTCGGGGTAAAGAGAGGGGCTCACCGGATCGTTCTTCTCAGAAACTTCTTGTCTGGGCTGACGGCTGCTAGCGTTGATTGGATGCCTTGGGAGCGCGTTGCCTATGCTGCCCTAGAGGAGATATAAGCGGTCAAACCCCTTTCCTCTTGCCGACTTCTAATGGAAAGTACCGAGAGCAGGCAATGGTTCCTCGGCGAGCGAGTGTCCCGGCAGGTGGTTGGCGGTCTGAGGTATCGCGTCCCTCATGATCCTCCTGTGATAGATGTTGATGACCTTTTTGGTGATGCTTTGCTGGCAGCCTTAGCTGGTACCGATGCTTGGGATCACTTTCTCTCTGAGACCGGCTACGAGGCTTACCGTGGCTGCTTCCTGATGCTGTAGACACCCCAATTTTGACCGACCGTCGAATTTAGGAGAGCGTCACCTCCACGTCCGATGATGATAAAGACCGAAAAGATTCGAAGTATTCCAAGCTCTTCAGAAAGTTTTCCAAACGCGATAAAATTTCACAGAAAGAAGAAAATACCAGGTATTTAGGAGAATTCAGGTGTAAAACACCATTTTCGGAAAAGATCTTCAAGAATAAGTTTCTTTAAGAAAAAAGGGAAGAAAGAAAAGACCTAAATAGGGAAGTTCTGCAGAAAAACGGCACACGGCAGATTTTTGCGGCATTCAGTGAATGTCGAGCGGCACTCACTGAATGCCGCATGGCATTCGGTGAGTGCCGGTCCGGCACTTAGTGAGTGCCGCCGACATTTTCTGACTGCCGTTTGCTTTTAAAGTCCGTATTTTGTGGTACAATACGTATGTGTAGGCGGATAAAAACAAAAATCTGATAAAGTAAGGTTGACGAAAAAAACGGCAATCAATAATTTGTCGCGACACTCACTGAGAGCCGCGCGGCAGTTGCGAAGTGCCACGACGGTAGTCGCGGAGTGCCGCGGCGGCACTCACCGACTGCCGCGGATAAGTTTTGAATGCTGCCCTGGGCAGCAGTCTGTCTAATTTCAGGAAGTACGTATTGTACCACCAAATAGGATGATTACACCTGTCTTTTACTCCGAATTCACTGAAAATACTTGGTAATTTTTGTCTATAAAAAGAGGAAGGATCTTCCTTGGAACATATGCAAGGAATATACACAAGAGATACACCAAAAAATACAAAAGAATCACTACCATTACACTAACATATTTTGAAAAAGAGAGAGTTGAGAGAACTAGAGAGAAGAGCTTGGAAGATCTTCAAAGAAAGACCTTTGAGGATAGTTTGGAGGTGACCCTCTAATCTTGGTTGTGTTCTCTTTCTTTTTGAGCTTCTAATCTTCAAGTCATTTTTAGTTTTTTTTTTTTCTTGATTAAGTCTTAGAGTTTGTCTAGTAAGCTTAGGAGTTCTTGTTTCTAATTCTTTAATCTTTCTTATATTTCTTTTGTTTATGTTCCTCTCTTGAGACTCTTGGAGATCCTCAATATCTCTCTTGAAATCTCTTGAGTATGATCCTTTGAATCCCATGTAAGCTTATACTTTACATAAGAGTCAAAATTTGATCATCACTTCATTTCATGAGCAAATAGGTGAATCCAAGTCTATACTCATGACTTGGATCCTCTAAACTTGGTACTTCATGAAATCATTTCCATATTCTCTTTGAAACTTATGAGTATTAGTCATGTCTTCATCTCCAATGACCATCAAATGGTAGGAGAAAATGGTTTTGAGTCTAAGCCCATCTCCATGGTTTAGAGTCCTCATCTTGAGATTTCATGAACTCTATTCATACTTCCTTTGAAATCCACAAATATGAAAGTCTTTAATCTCCAATGAAAACAGTGAGTTCACAAACTGATTTTGATCAAAGATTTTTAGTTCGAAATCTAACCGTTGAAATCAAGTGAAACCAATGGAAAAGTGTCAATAACACAATACTCTACCACTGTAATTTTTGTTTTAAGGTGATCTCATGTCTAAGATGGTTTGGTCTTGTGATTTTCAATACATGCAGCTCTCTGTCCGAAATTTCAGAACAGTAAATCCATTTTGAAACTAATAAATCAGAATTTTAACGGAGTTTTCGAGGTCTCTAATAATTTTTTCTAGGTGCCTTAATGTGTTAGGGAGATCCCCTAAAACGATCTAAGTGTTTCTCATCTTTTTGCTATTTTTAAAAATCGTACAAGATCTCTGGACAGAGAGTTGCAGATTCCTGAGTGATGCCTAGTGTTTTCCATATTCCCGGAGATCTAACCATTCAAATCTTGATTTTCTTTTTGGGTTATACACTAGACTCACAGAGGCATATCGTATCCAAAAATGATTAAGATCCAACCGTTGGAAGCATGGTTTTTCTATTTTTTAAGATCTAGTCTGCTCTCTGTAATTCATGAAAAACTGCTACTGTTTTTGTCTAATCTTGTTTATCTCAACTCAAATGGACTCCTAATGTCTTAGGACCCAAATCATACTTTGAATAATGATAACTTAGCTTAAATCCAGAAGTTGAGTGACCCAAATTAGTGAATAAATCCATGTTTTATTCTTGTTCACATTCATCCATCCATGTACATTTGTTTGCTCATGATTAGAACTAGCTATTGAACAAAGTTGGATTTCATATTTGTTAGATCTAAGCTAGAGAATCAGGATTGATTATTTGATAGCATCTTATTTTGTGAAGCATGTGAACTAACCTTTTGTTTTGTAGCGCTATTAATGTATGATCTCTAGGACCCCTTTTAATTTATTTTAATCTCTTGATTTTATTGATTTTTCAACCTCATGCGCGACACTTTAGAATTAGGATCTTGCCTTATATGTATATGTGATTAGAGACTCTTTCTTAGGATTTTCTTTTGTTTGTATGCATTGCACGTTTAATATCGCTGCTGGATCCCGGATAAGTTCTTTTGTTCCCTATTGCATATCATATCGCTTGCTACTTGGTTTATGTGACTTTTTGAATGATATTTTATCAATTGCAATTTTACACCCCTTTGGACATGCTTTTGCGATGTATATGTATATATGTATTAGTTGAGGGCATACTTAGATTAATAAATTAGATTAAAAGGATGTTGAGTAGAGGCCTATCGTGAGATAGGATGAGAGAGGGTGTTTTAGTCCAATGGGCTCCTTCCTCTCTCATCCCATAATCCCCGGACCTAGTTAATCTCTGGTTTCTAAAAAGATCAGTTTGCTTTGAAAATGGTTTCTTAATTTTCCTTTTAAAAATTAAGTGAAGACTCATTCGTTTCGAATTTGAAATTTTGGAAAAGAATTTTAAAAGAAAAGTTGTGGGTAAAAAGAAAGAAAACCTACGATATCCACAATCTGGCGACTCTGCTGGGGATCGAACCCAGAATCTCTGGTTTCGCAGACCAGAATTTTCTGATTTTGGGTTCACTTGAGGATTAGACTTGAAAAATGTCCTTTTAATCAAATTAATTAATCTTTGTGTGCCTGTTGCATTTCACTTGCATGTCCAGCCAGTCGATTGCACGGAACTATGACCTTGGAGGCTCGGGGCAACCCGGTCGGTCAAGTCATCATGGGACTATGTGATCACCCTTGATCTCGTACCATGTTTTGGTATATGAAGCATCCTATCGGGTGTGTGTCAAAGGGTCCCTTATTTGACCAAAACCCAGCTCTTGCATAGTAGTTTTCATAGAACCTTTCAATCTTAGGAAATCAGTTCTTGATTAGGATTATGTGCTAGGAAGTTTTGTATGCCCAGATGGGATTACTTGAGATGATGACGATACTTACTTGATGAAAGATGTATAATCTTTTAATCACCTTTCAGCAAATTCTCCTCATGTTCTGCGACATTTGGAGAACATGCCGAACCTTGATTATAGGATTATATTTCTTACATCATGTCTAGCTAAGCATCATTGACCTTGTATGTATCCAAATTCATGGAAAGTACGGCGATAATCCGGTCATGTGATCCCCCTACCCGAAGAATTTCTTTTCACCCGATCATCTTGGGAGCTAAGGTATTCATTTACCATTCCAAAAAAGGAAAATCTTTCTTTCCCCTTTCAAATTAGAGTTCCCAAAATAACCTTTGTTAAGGCATCCTTGAAAATTATCTTGGGAAGAACGAGTTTCTAAATAAAAGCCCAGTCATTTTTACAAAAGAGCGTTTAACGCTCTCAAAAGCATTCTCAATAACCTTTTTAGCATCCAAAATGCTTTTCAAATAAACTTTGAAAATTTTGAAATGACCAACCTCTAAGAAGGTAGTGGGGATCACAATGAAAGGAGAAATCAGCACACTTGACATGGGCGAGGATTTTATGTGCTTATGTGTTTATGTGTTAGGATTAGGATTTTCTCTTTTTTTGGCATATAGAGTAGGCACACACGCACGCATGCATTGCATCCGCGTGACATACAAAAGGAAAGTTTTTTGTTTTAAATGACTTTGTGTGATAAAATGAAGATAAAAAGGTTTTTAAAAGAGGGCATTTCAAATTTATTTGTAGGAGCAAAATAGCAAATCAAGCGTGGTTTAGGGATCCCACGGCGAGACTAGTAAGGAGAGAATACGCTGACATGGCCGAAGAGAGAAACAATGAAGAGATGGCCGGGTTAAGGATTCTTGTAGAGCAACAAGCGGAACAGATGAGGCGACAGGTGGAAAACATGAACCGCATGATGGGGATGGTAGAAGAGCTGAATCGCCGACCACCACATGTAACGGACCCGCCTTTGGGAGGAGGAGACGGAGATTGGTTTGATGATCAGGAGGCACAATGGACTGATGCACTGCGGGCCAACAGAGACAGAGAGAAAGCTAAGAAGGAGAAACAACTGACTGAAAATATAGAAAAATTGGAAAGGGTGATGCGCAAAGCTCAGGGGGTTGATACCTATCTAATGGAGTTAGAAGGCCTGTATGACGGGGTCCACGAGACGCTGCCTGCCGGGTTCAAAATGCCGGTCTTTGATAAATTTGATGGCACTGGAAATCCTCGCAGTCATATCCGAATGTGCATAGGGGCTTTTCAGCCTAGCGGTCTAAGCACTACCCTGATGGCTGTTCTATTTCAACAAACCCTAACCGGAGCTGCTCTGTCGTGGTACCTTACACTTGAACCAAGCAAAACCAAGGTATGGGAGGAAGTGATTAAAGCATTTGTGGCCCAGTATGAGTACAATCAAGACCTAGACGTCACTGTCCGAGATCTAGAAACAACCAGGCAAGGAAGCAAAGAGTCGTTCGCTAAATATCTGAGTCGATGAAAAGGAAAGGCTGCAAAGATGGTATAGAGGCTGTCTGAGAAAGAACAGATCCGGATGTTAATGAAGAACCTACATCCGGTCTATCAAGAGAAAATGAGGTTTCAGTCCATCAACACTTTTGTCGAGGTGTTTGACGTTGGGACAAGGATTGAAGACAAGAAATAACCATCAAGAAGGAAGAACAACCAAACCGGTACAGGAGGCCAAGCTACGGGTCCAATGGGGGACAAAGGGGGGTCACTCCGGCCCCACCGATATCAATGCACTGAACGGGCCGAAAAGGAAATTCGACATAGCACCAAGAAGAGGAGGGGATAAAGCACCAAGAAAGTTCTCAGATTTGGGAGTGTCACTGTCAACCGCCCTCGATAGACTGTTAGCAAAGGGAAATCTCCGTCAGTTGGAACCTCGACCCCTTCTAAGTCCGCTTCCGCCAAATTTCCAAGGGGATCTCTTCTGCAAATTTCATCAGCAGAAAGGTCACTCAACGGATCGATGCATGAGATTAAGGCACGAGATTCAGGACCTCATTGATAACAAGGTAATTTCAGAACCTCCTACCAAAGCCCCGAATGTTACCAGAAATCCGCTTCCGGATCACCGAGCCGTGCCACCACCGTGAGGCCTTTATTTCTTGGGGATAGAAGAAGCAACCTTTGATCCGTCCAGGCTAATCACTAAGTCCGGGACACCAAGAAAGCCATACCTGCTGCCTAAGGATTCAACGATCTGTGCTTTGGAGGATCATCTAGGGAAAAGTGAAATGGGGAATTCAGATTGGTGGATCCAAGGGAGTGACGAGCAAGACGTAAGCCAGGTGGCGGATGATCTTTGGTACGAAAGCGACAAAGAAACAGAGGTGGTAGAAAGTACTTTGAAAGTTAATTCAGAAACCGACAATTTATGGATGAAAGAAGAAGTCAGTCACTTGACCTGGTCAGGCAGACACTTCAAACCCCACGAGTTAGAGGAGGACCATCCGGGGAGAGATCTAGACAAAGGAAAAGGGAAGATGAATGAAGAAGAGGAAGAGGATAGGGTTCTGAAATAGATGAAGAAGACTCAGGCCAATATCACCATTTGGGGGTTGCTGATTGCCTCCAAAAGCCATAGGTATGCGGTCCTGGACGCTCTGAACCAATCTGACGTGTCTATCGACACCACCCCGGAGGACCTCATAGGACTAATCAGCAAAATTCTGACTTCAACTATTACCTTCTCGTCAAATGATTTGCCTCCGGGAGGACCCATGCTCAACAAACCATTGTACGTCACCGTCAAATGTTTGGGGAACACCGTGCCCGCTTGTCTTGTTGACAACGGGTCTGCTCTAAATGTATGTCCCCTCCAAACAGCCAAGCGAATGGGTTTAGATGAGTCATCCTTCGTGCCGTCCCAACAAAAGGTCAGGGCATATGACAACACTCAGAGAACGGTCATGGGCATTATCTTTCTTAGTCTTGCTATTGGGCCGGTAGACAAAGAAGCTGAGTTCCAAATCATCGATATCCCTGCCTCTTTCAATCTACTGCTAGGGAGGCCGTGGTTGGATAGCTTAGGTGCCATACCATCCACCATACATCAAAAGGTCAAATGCGTTTGGAAGGGCCAAGTCTACGACATTCTCGGGGACAGCTGGGTTCGTTTGTCTGAAGCATCATCAAGCGCACCGGTTCTAGAATTACAGCTACAAGAAGAAGAAGCAAAGATAGGAGGATTCGAGTTCATTAGCATGTTGGAAGAAGGAAAACCGAGAGAGTTCCTACCGCTCTATTTTGATCAGTATGCCAGTTCGGTGGTCACAGGGATAATGAAAAAGATAGGTTTCTTCCCAGGCATGAAGGAAAGAATCATCAAGGCATGCCTGAATTCCCGCTCATTCCAACTCAGACTCACACTCATTGTTTGGGGTACCAGCCGACAAAGAAGGAACTAAGGGCAAAGAAGAAGGCTGTCGATGCGCCACTAGACCCTTACCTAAAGACGCTCAACGAATACTTTGTAAAGGAAGGAGAAGATTTCCCCTTCTGTGACTTCCCAGAGCCTTGGACGGACCAGAAGGAAAAAAGTCTAAAGCCGGGATTCGAGATCTTTTTCTCCCATGAATTCTCCGAGTACAAAGACCCATTTTTGCAAGTGCCTGAAAAGTCTGCTGCCGTCAACGATTGGATTAGTGTATTGGATGGACCGGTCATGCAGGACCTGTTGAGCGAAGAAGGGGCGAAAGTCGAAGAAAAAGGAAAAGAAGACAAGGGCTTGGAAGTCGAGGTTGAAGAGGGGAATGATGAGGATACACCGGAAGAAGAGCCAAAACCAGAAAAGGAAGAGAAGATGGAATCCGAGGGAATGCCAGGTTGTAATACTATGGAGTTCAAGCAGGGAGTCAACAAGGAGTGGGTCTTTGAGTCTAGTGATAAGTATCCCCCTCACCCAGAGTCTGTAACGGCCCAAATGAGGCGTCTTACTATTGCTATGTCTGTTGTAATCACTCCTAACAAAATCAATGAAAGTATGACTGGTTCTGCCTACTTGAACGCGCTTAATGAGTGTGATGAATGTGATGATCATGAAATACCTAATGAATTGCAAAATTTAATTGAAAAAGAAAAAGAATCTGCATGCAAAATCATAGAGAACACTCTAACAATTAATCTGGGAAATGAAGATAATCCTCAAAATGTCTTTATCAGCTCCACACTTAGCAATAAAGAAAGCAAAGAACTAATCAATCTATTATATGAATTCAAAGATGTTTTTGCATGGTCTTATAATGATATGCCAGGTATTGATCCAAAGATAGTCCAGCACCACATCCCCCTCTTTCCCAATTCAAAACCCATAAAACAAAAATTGAGGCGAATGAGGCTAGAATGGGCACTTAAAGTAAAAGAGGAAGTTGAAAAGCAATTAAAGGCTGGATTCTTGATGGTCGCCGAGTATCCTGAGTGGATTGCCAACATTGTACCTGTCCCGAAGAAGGATGGTCGTGTTAGGGTTTGCGTTGATTTTTGAGATTTAAATAGAGCAAGCCCTAAAGACGATTTCCCGCTACCCCACATCGACGTGTTGGTCGATAACACTGCGGGACACAAGCTTCTATCTTTCATGGATGGATTCTCTGGGTACAATCAAATCCTCATGGCACCCGAGGATAAGGAGAAAACCACGTTCATCACTCCATGGGGGACATATTGCTATAGGGTCATGCCATTCAGACTTAAGAATGCAGGTGCGACCTATCAAAAGGCTGCCACCACCTTACTACACGACATGATCCACAAAAAAGTGGAGGTGTATGTAAATGATATGATTGTGAAATCCAAAGAGAGGGGAGGGCACCCAGAGGCTTTGAGAAAGTTCTTTGAGAGATTGAGGGAGTTCAAAATGAGACTAAACGCACAGAAATGTACCTTCGGAGTTACCACAGGAAAGTTGTTAGGGTTCCTTATTACCCAAAGGGGGATCGAAGTAGACCCGACCAAAATAAAAGCCAAAATTGAAATGAGCCCACCGAAAAATGAGAAAGAACTGAGAGGATTCTTGGGGAGAATACAGTTCATCAGCCGCTTCATTTCCAAACTCATCTTAACCTGCGACCCACTCTTCAAACTGCTCAGAAAGGGAGAGAAATTTGAATGGGACGCCCCTTGCCAACAAGCCTTCGACAAAATCAAAACCTACCTCCAAAACCCCCCTGTCCTATCACCACCCTCACCTGAGAGACCCCTGCTACTTTATCTCTCCGTATCCGAAGATTCAATGGGGTGTATGTTGGCCCAAGAAGGAGAAGAGGGGCACGTAGAGAAGGCCATTTATTACTTGAGCAAAAGAATGGTCAGATATGAGTTAAAGTACTCACCCTTCGAAAGCGCCTGTTGGGCCTTGGTTTGGTGTATCCGTCTCCTTCGCCATTACATGATAGCCTTCCCTGTAATCCTGGTATCCCAAATGGACCCATTAAAGTACCTATTCGAAAAACCTGTCTTGACCAGTAGGATTTCCCATTGGACCATGATGCTAGCTGAATTCGACATCAAGTATGCCACTGCTAAGTCTGTGAAAGGAAGGGCTGTCGCCGAGTTTTTAGCCGACCTTGCCATAGAATCCGAGGACGAGGAAGAATTCAAGTTCCCGGATGAGGGAATAATGGAGGTAAAGGAGGATTTGTGGAAAATGTACTTCGATGGAGCCGCCAACCAATTAGGTTACGGAGTTGGAATCATTCTCATAGCACCCGATGGGGCCCCTACCCCATTAGCCGTCAAGCTCAAGTATAACTCAACCAACAACACCGCGGAGTACGAAGCATGCATAATTGGGATAGAAGCAGCTTTGGCTTTGAAAGTCGGACGGATTGATGCCTTCGGAGATTCCAATTTGATCATATCCTAAGTCCGAGGAGATTGGAAGGTAAAGCATGAGAAATTGAGACCTTACCATGACTACCTGGAAAGTCTGAAAGCCCGTTTCAAGAAGATTTCTTTTTACCTCCTTCCTCGTGAAGAAAACCAACTAGCCGACTCTTTGGCCACCTTAGCATCGATGATCCAAATCCCTTCCAAAACTGCCATGATCCCGCTATCCATAGAAGTAAGGAACCAACCGTCGTTTGAAATGATCACAGCCATGGAAAGAGAAGATGAAGTGCCTTGGTATGTGGATGTGTGGAAGTTCATTAAAGAAGGAGAATACTCCGAAGGAGCCTCGGAAAAGGACAGAAAGGCGATTCGACGATTCGCCGCCCAATTTGTGATTTATGCAGATAAGCTATGGAAGAAGTCCTACACTGGGTATAATCTGGAGTGTCTATATGGAAAAGAAGCTAAGAGAATGATGGAGGAAATACATGAGGGAGTGTGTGGGCCCCATATGAACGGGCACACGCTGGCAAAGAAGATCATCCGACAGGGGTACTATTGGACGCCCTTGGACAAAGACTGTTGCGAATATGTTAGAAGGTGTCACAAGTGTCAAGTTCATGCAAATTTGATGCATACCCCGCCGTCACAGCTCTATAGCATGACCACCCCTTGGCCATTTTCCGTGTGGGGGATCAATATCATTGGTGAGATAGTTCCGAAGGCTTCCAATGGGCACCGATACATAATCGTGGCGATTGACTATTTTACAAAGTGGGTAGAGGCAGCCTCGTAGCAACTTTGAAAGCCAAGGACGTGGTGAGTTTCATCGAGAAAAACATAATCTGCAGGTATGGGGTCCCAAATGAGTTTATCTCCGATCATGGCAGTCATTTCCAGGGAGAGGTTATCCTGCTCCTGGAAAAGTATAAGATCACTTGCCATCAATCGACCCCGTATAGGCCTCAGACGAATGGAGCAGTAGAAGCAGCGAATAAGAATGTTAAAGCAATCTTGGGAAAAACGACGGATACATATAAGGATTGGCATGAGAAGCTGCTGTTTGCTTTGTGGGGGTACCGAACTTCGGTAAGAACTTCAACGGGCGCTACGCCGTATTCGTTGGTCTACGGGATGGAAGCCGTTCTCCCAGCCGAGGTAGAAATACCCTCTCTTAGGGTTTTGATAGAGTGTGAGATCCCCGAGTCAGAATGGGTACGAGGAAGGTATGAGGAGTTGATGTTACTTGATAAGAAGAGGCTGGCCGCAGTAAACCATACTCGGGGGTACCAGAAGAGGATAGCTCGTGCTTTCAACAAAAAGGTCCGTCCAAGGAAGCTTGCTGAGGGTGACCTGGTCCTCAAAGAACTGAAAGTGCCTGTTTATAATCCCAGAGGAAAATTCAAACCCAACTGGGTCGGGCCATACATCATTAAGACTCTCCTTTCCGGAGGAGCAGCCTATCTCATGGACCTGGACGGGGTTGAATTTAAGCAACCAATTAACCTCGACCGCCTCAAGAAATATTTTGCTTAAAATCGTTTCTTTCAAAACCTCCTGCCTCGATGAACTACGCTTGACCTGATTCCCGTTAGGGGATACGTAGGCAACCTACTCGGTTCGATCAGTAAATAATTGCCTGATTGGCACTCTTCTTTGCAGCCTTAAAGACCAAACTACCCGGGACCTGACACCCGCTTGGGGATAAGTAGGCGGGCTCTCCAAAGCCCTCGGTCCATACAAAAACCTGTGCTAAACTAGGGGCAAACTGGCATTTGCCTAGAACCACTTCGCAGCCCTAAAACCAGGGGCAAACTTCATTTGCTAGCCGAAGAACCCAGATACAAGGCCCTTTTTTTGGATCACCTGGCTATCAAATAAGTACTATAAAGAAACAAATGAGAATTCATGATATAGAAGAAGTAAAGCTTAAAAAAAAAAAAAAATAGAGAGCCAAGAAAAGACATTGAAAGGAGGATTCTTCATAAAAGATTAATCGAAGGAGTGAGCACTTTGATCAAACATGTTAGAACTTTCCTAAAAGATAACAACACTTCTTGAAAAAAGAAAAAATAAAAATAAAGAAAATCACATTCAAAAGCGCAAAAAATGAGTAGGCAGGGTCTGTCAGAAAGTTTTGTAAAATGGCAAGCTTTTCCCTGTTCTCGTCTACTTTATTATGCATGTGTCTGTCAAACTCGTCTCGCAACCAAGGCCTGGATCTCTAGAAGGTACTGGACAGTAGGCATAGTCGGAGCAGGAATCCTCAGGCACGGAGCGGCCATCCTACTGTGCCAAGCCTCGATGAAAGCCTTCGCGATAGCAGGGCGCAAGGTGGAACCCCTGGTGAAATCAGCAGTCACAGATTCAGTAGTATCTTGCAAAAGTCCGAACTGACAGACAACCCAATCGAGAATGTAGAAAGCAGTAGTATGCAAACCCGGCAGCCAAATGCCAGGTCGCCCAGGAAGGCGTACAACAATAGAGTAATGGGTCCACTGTGAATAAACCTAGCAGATATCACTAGAAGAGAGGCCCTGGAGCCAACCAAGCCATGCATCGGCGGATTGAAATAAGCTGTGAATCTCCATACGATCGTAAGGAAGTGACCCGCGAAGATGGGAGGGGTGTATAAAGAGGTCCAAACGCTCCATGAGCCAAACCTGCAGAACAAAAGGCGCCCCGGCAGGTAACGTGGCCCCGGTAGCATGAGCATGGCCCAATCCAATTAGAGTTTCACCAAGGACCAGCATAACAGCACTTTTCATCTCCCGCAAACCGCAGGAAATGGGTATAAGAGTGTCAGAAGATGACTGAAAGAGGAAGTAAGAGAGCATAGCAATTGACAGGGCACTATGTCGGATGATCTGATACTCACCATCGTAAGGGTCCCCTATGGGAGCATAAATGGAAGAAAGTCGCTCAAAATCGATCTGCCTGTCACAAATAAAGGAGCCCGCCGCATTCCAAGATGTGTGGAGAAGAGTAGCTAAATCTCGGACATACCCGGCCTGAACCGGAGGAACCGTCAATTCAGCAAAAGGATCGGTGTGAAGAATGGCGCTAAATTCCTCAAACAAGGGGCAAACCTCCTGAGAGCCGAAACGAAAGACGTTGAGAGCGGGATCCCAACATTGGATGGCAGCTCGAAGTAGGCCCTCATTCAAGTTCATCTGTCAGAAAGAAAAGAGATCGTTTAGTCTGAAACACTCAAAATTGAGCTTGTCAATGCTAGAGAGAGTATTCATCCATGGGAAAAGGATTTGGGAGCTGATGGGGGCCATTTTGGAAGAAAGTAAAGAAAAAAAGAGAAGTGTTTTTCGGAGCCTTGAGAAAGAAGAGGTATAAATTGGGGAATAAAGCTGCCTACCTACCCGCGGCACTCGATAAAGTGCCGCGGCACTCAAAGAAATGCCGCACGGCAGTCCGTGAATGTCGTTGCGGCATTCACTGACTGTCGTCGTGGCACTCACTGAGTGCCGCGGAGACATCACCGAGTGCCATTCTGGGTTTGTCATTTGGCAGGGTCTGTTTGTAACACGTTTAGCCCACCTGCAAACAGAAAAATACATAGAGGACAATAAAACGTGCGTTCATGCAGCACGTGCAACAAAGATCAATACATTCATTCATTCATTCATTTTCATCAAGACATTCAAAATTAAAATAAAGACGGGACCAAGCCATGGTCCCACATACGGCAAAAGAGACCAAGCTATGGTCCCACGTACGGTGAATATCAATGGAAAATACAATAATGTAATAATAAAGAGTGCCTATCCTACCGGCTACCATGGAGCCGTCATCATCAAAAGAGCGAACATATATATACAATCCATCAAATAAAGTATGTATTCTCCCAAGAAAACACTCAAAAAGAAATAAAAAATAAAAAGAAAAGCAGGATCAGCCTCGGCCCCGGCTGCGAGTCTGGCGGGTCGTACGCCTGAGGGGGTCCTCCTCCGACTCTGTCCCGCTACCTCCACCGCTCCCTCTACCTCCGTCGCTACCGCCGCCTCTGCCTCTGCCACTACTAGTACCCTCACCACCGCCTCCGCCGCGCCCAACGCCGCTACCTCCAGGGGCATCGCTGAGAGGGATGCCGAACTGCTGGAGCCGCTACTGAAGCTGCCCCACCTACTGGGACAGGACTCTGATCTCCTCCGCCTAAAATAAGGAAGGATAAATCCAGATAGCATTGAAAAGACAAACGAAATACTGAGAATAAAAGGATAAAGATCATACCTAGGCCCTCAACTGAGTCGCAGCAGTCGCCCGAGCTCCCTCAGCCTGAAAACAAGAACCAAGAATATAGGATCGTAAAAGAAGAGGCAATCAAAATCAAATTGAAAGGCAGGGATGAGTTTCTTACCATCCACTCTCGCTCGAGAACCCACTGCCGCACGCTGTGGGCGTACGTCAAGCCCTTCTCTGCGTAAGCACGCGGGACAACATCGTAATGAAGAGGAATAGTGGGGGCGCCCTGTGTGAGTTGAGGGATCGTCGTCGAGTAGGGCTCGCCGAACGAGACAGCCGACATAGTCCAATCCCACTCAGGCAAGGCGGGAGGACGGGTGGCAGCAGGAACAAGCTACAAACGAAAAATAATAAAGCATGAATAGAGAATAAAAGGAAATTCATAAAGCAGTAATAGAGGAATCATATACTCACCCGAGTCATTTCCATCAAAGGGAAGTTCGGCATCAGCTTAGCGGCACGGAACGCCGCATATCCTGTAGGGGGATCCAGGAAGCCGTGAATACCCAAGCCCATCAGGGCAGTCGTCAGCTCGCTACCATGAAGAGTGTCCGTGGCCCTCATAGAGTCAGGAGGAGGGAATGGCACGAAGAATCCAGGGGCCGCCAGTGACTGCCTAGTCACCCTCTCTCCTAAGTACCACACCTGCTCCTCTGGCCCACTAAGGAGTCGCCTCTTCGGGTCATATCCGGCCGACTCTCGGATTTCCGCACGAGCCTCGGGAAGCACCCTAAGCCAGGGCTGCCAATGAACATGCTGCTCCCTCAGATTCATCAGGAAGTTCCTGAACGAAACGAAATCGTGGGCCCCGGTCTTCCGCCCAACCCTATCCTTCGCCCATTTCAGCCCCTGGGGCATGATAAGGGCGTCTGCCTCACGCGTCTTGGGAGACATCATGCAAAGATACTCGTGGGACCAAATCTGCAATAATAAAAAGGGAGGGTTAGTCTCATAATTTAAATAAATTTCTGAAAATGCAAAAAAGCAATGAAATATAGAAAATGTATACCTCCCACGCTCTCCAATAACCGCTGGTGGAGGCCGGCCCATCCCGGGAGATGTCACCCATATGCCTGTACAGGATAGATAACCCTGTACCAGCCCAACATACTCGTCGACCTGGTCCAGGCGCTCCAGCGATGCTACCAGGGACACAGAGACCCGATCGCCCTGGTGCTCAACAAAGAGCACCCCAGCATGTACATAAGAAAACCTCTGGCCATCTGCTCGTTCGTAAATCCAGGCTGGCCCCTAAATGTGTCCATGAACCATCGGGCTGTGACCAGAGACTCCTCCGGGACCACTCCTAGCAAAGGCTCCACCTGGTCCCACTCCTAATCCATCAGATATCGCAGAGGCTCTCCACCGAACAAGATCCCGGTGATCATCGAAAAATCCAAGGGAGTCATCATCATCTCCCCGAAGTCAAAATGAAAAGTGCTAGTGGTATCCCACCACCGCTCGGCCAATGCGTATATCTGCCGCAAGTCGTTGGAGCTCTTCGTCAAGAGTTTGACAAAGTCTCTAAAGCCAGCAGCCCTAATAAATCCCTGCACGGTCTCACTAAGCTCCCCGTACCACTCGTATCCATGGGCGAGGCTACCATGCCCCTTCAACACCTTAGGCTGCAGCTGTAAGAAAGAATCCCAAAATTTTGATATTAGTTGGATAAAAGAAAAGTAAATAAACAGATGACAGTAAAAAGACGAGAAAGAAGAAAAAGAAGAAAGAAATAGAAAATCTAAAAGTATTCGCAGAAATTTCACAAGCAGGGCACTAGTTTGCGTTCAGTTCAGTAGACGTTCACCAAAAAAATAAATAATAAGAAATAAGAAAGAGCATTCGATGTTCTAAGAGATTTCAAAAGAGAAAGAAGGGAGAGAAAGGAGTTTGTTCGCATTTTCAAAAGTATATAAATTTGTTCAAATTCAGGTTCCAAGGAGGCATTAGTCTCAGGTACGGGTTCACGGATATTCAAAATTAGGTTGGAACAATAAGAGGACGCTTGGAACATTCATAAGTAACGCTTTCAATTAAAACGTGTTGTGTTCGTGAAACTCAAAAATGAAAAACTCACTTTATTCCCAAGAGGTGTTTTGAAATTCTGATTAATACAGGCGGCTTCCAAAAGTCCTTGGAAAAGTCAAAAAATAATAATAAGGGATAAAACGCTCGGAAAGTTCAGGCATATCACTCATTTTTTGTAAAGGGTCTTTTTGGAGAAAGAAATATGTACAAAGAAGAAGGGGCATGAAATAAAACGTTCAAGACACTCGAGAGCACTGCAAGCATAGCATTTGTAATAAGAAATAAACATTTGAAGTTGTATCAAATATTCATTGCATCCACAAAAGTTCCTACGGCTTGCAAATTAAAAGAGAAACAAAGAGAGGAGCGTTTACCTTGCGCTTGAATGTACAGGCGGATAAATGCTCGTCCGGATCCCGGAGAAGGAGTTTAGCATCAGGATGATGAGTGGCCGTGTACTTGGCCTTCTTCTTCCTCCCCGAACCGCTCGCCATGATCTGTAACGAAAAAAGAAAATTCGAGCGTTAGATTCGTGGAAATTTCAAAAAAAACAAGAAAATAAAAGAGATTGATCAAGTTTTGATCAAGCAGAACTAACCTGTGAGTACCGTAGATCAATACAGAAGCAAAGAGAGGATGGGAGAAAATTTCTCCAGAGAGATTTCGAGATGGAGAGAGATGAGAGAATGAAAGAAATGAATTGAACCCGGCGGTATAAGCCACTGCCGCTCAATCGCGGCACTCAATTTTCCGTGCGCGGCAGTTGATGGACTGTCGCGCGGCAGTTGATGGACTGCCGCGCGGCACTCGTTGACTGCCGCACCGGCACTCCATGAGTGCCGCGTGGCACTCACGGACTGCCGTAGAAATCCACGTGTGCCACGTTTAAGTCGGTTCAAAGATCCTTTATTTCCCCCCAAAAATTCAAATTAAGTCCCGAAAATTGAATTTGAGGCCCCCAAAATTTGCCCTCATTACACTTTTGGCCCTCGGGGTCATTTTTAGGTTCAAATTGGCCACAAATTTTAAAATTTAGGAATATGTTTGAGCCCGTGGGCTCCCGATTTTGAAAAATTGAAAAAGATTTGAGCCCGTGGGCTCTCGATTTTGAAAAATTAAAAAAGATTTTTTGGAATATAACAGATTTATATTCTCGATTCTCGCAACAGATTTGCGTTAACCCTCGTTTTTGGAATATAACGGATTCATATTCTCGGTTCTCGCAACAGATTTGCGTTAACCCTCGTTTTTGGAATATAACGGATTTATATTCCCGGTTCTCGCAACAGATTTGCGTTAACCCTCGTTTTTGGAATATAACGAATTTATATTCCCGGTTCTCGCAACGGATTTGCGTTAACCCTCGTTTTTGGAATATAACGGATTTATATTCTTGGTTCTCGTAATAGATTTGTGTTTACCCTCATTTTGGGAATCTAACAGATTTATATTCTCGATTCTCGCGACAGATTTGCGTTAACCCTCGTTTTGGGAATATAACAGATTTATATTCTCAGTTCTCGTAACAGATTTGTGTTAACCCTCGTTTTGGGAATATAACAGATTTATATTCTCGGTTCTCGCAATAGATTTCCGTTAACCCTCGTTTTGGGAATATAACAGATTTATATTCTCAGTTCTCGTAACAGATTTGTGTTAACCCTCGTTTTGGGAATATAACAGATTTACATTCTCGGTTCTCGCAATAGATTTCCGTTAACCCTCATTTTGGGAGTATAACGGATTTCTATTCTCGGTTCTCGCAACAGATTTGAGTCAACCTCCGAAATCAAATAGAAAACATCATGACCCTTGTATCAGATCTTCGCATCGGTCACGAAATTAGGTAATCTTTCTTGACTAATGCATCACGTAAAGTGCGTCGCACGCAGGGAAAACATGATGAGCATGGCGCTTGTTTGACCAGGTCAATTCAGAAAATACCATTGCATGGCACTTGCATCACGAATAAGATAGGTGCATTCATCCATATGGTTACTTGTGCTTGTGTATGTTTGGCTCCCGCCTGAACTACATCTTGGTCTGATTCCTGAATGGACACGTAGGCAGCTCACCGTCGAGCACGACCAACGTGAACCGTTTGTGAAGCCGTTTTTGCAACGCGTTGTGTTTTGCCTAAATTCGACAGTTTGGTCAAAGGCTTGTCTTCACACAGGCTCTGACATTCACTTATGAGACGCGTTGCTCTCCACAAGTTCTGTCAAAGAGGGGCAAACTGTAGACACCCCAATTTTGACCGACCGTCGAATTTAGGAGAGCGTCACCTCCACGTCCGATGATGATAAGGACCGAAAAGATTCGAAGTATTCCAAGCTCTTCAGAAAGTTTTCCAAACGCGATAAAATTTCACAGAAAGAAGAAAATACCAGATATTTAGGAGAATTCAGGTGTAAAACACCATTTTCAGAAAAGATCTTCAAGAATAAGTTTCTTTAAGAAAAAAGGAAAAAAGAAAAGACCTAAAAAGGGAAGTTCTGCAGAAAAACGACACACGGCAGATTTCCGCTGCATTCAGTGAATGCCGAGCGGCACTCACTGAATGCCGCACGGCATTCGGTGAGTGTTGCCGACATTTTCTGACTGCTGTTTGCTTTTAAAGTCCATATTTTGTGGTACAATACGTATGTGTAGGTGGATAAAAACAAAAATCTGATAAAGTAAGGTTGACGGAAAAAATGGCAATCAATAATTTGTCGCGGCACTCACTGAGAGTCGCGCGGCAGTTGCGAAGTGCCGCGACGGTAGTTGCGGAGTGCCGCGGCGGCACTCACCGACTGCCACGGATAACTTTTGAATGCCGCCCTGGGCAGCAGTCTGTCTAATTTTAAGAAGTACGTATTGTACCACCAAATGGGATGATTACACCTGTCTTTTACTCTGAATTCACTGCAAATACTTGGTATTTTTTATCTATAAAAAGAGGAAGGATCTTCCTTGGAACATATGCAAGGAATATACACAAGAGATACACCAAAAAATACAAAAGAATCACTACCATTACACTAACATATTTTGAAAAAGAGAGAGTTGAGAGAACTAGAGAGAAGAGCTTGGAAGATCTTCAAAGAAAGACCTTTGAGGATAGTTTGGAGGTGACCCTCTAATCTTGGTTGTGTTCTCTTTCTTTTTGAGCTTCTAATCTTCAAGTCATTTTTAGTTTTTTCTTGATTAAGTCTTAGAGTTTGTCTAGTAAGCTTAGGAGTTCTTGTTTAATCTTTCTTATATTTCTTTTGTTTATGTTCCTCTCTTGAGACTCTTGGAGATCCTCAATATCTCTCTTGAAATCTCTTGAGTATGATCCTTTGAATCCCATGTAAGCTTATACTTTACATAAGAGTCAAAATTTGATCATCACTTCATTTCATGAGCAAATAGGTGAATCCAAGTCCATACTCATGACTTGGATCCTCTAAACTTGGTACTTCATGAAATCATTTCCATATTCTCTTTGAAACTTATGAGTATTAGTCATGTCTTCATCTCCAATGACCATCAAATGGTAGGAGAAAATGGTTTTGAGTCTAAGCCCATCTCCATGGTTTAGAGTCCTCATCTTGAGATTTCATGAAATCTATTCATACTTTCTTTGAAATCCACAAATATGAAGGTCTTTAGTCTCCAATGACCATCAAATGGTAGGAGAAAATGGTTTAGTTTAAGTCCAACTTCATAGTTTAATAGTTGGGGTTAACAAATGAAGGTGAACTTGATAAATGAAAACAGTGAGTTCACAAACTGATTTTGATCAAAGATTTTTAGTTCGAAATCTAACCGTTGAAATCAAGTGAAACCAATGGTAAAGTGTCAATAACACAATACTCTACCACTGTAATTTTTGTTTTAAGGTGATCTCATGTCTAAGATGGTTTGGTCTTGTGATTTTCAATACATGCAGCTCTCTGTCCGAAATTTCAGAACAGTAAATCCATTTTGAAACTAATAAATCAGAATTTTAACGGAGTTTCCGAGGTCTCTAATAATTTTTTCTAGGTGCCTTAATGTGTTAGGGAGATCCCCTAAAACGATCTAAGTGTTTCTCATCTTTTTGCTATTTTTAAAAAATCGTACAAGATCTCTGGACAGAGCGTTGCAGATTCCTGAGTGATGCCTAGTGTTTTCCATATTCCTGGAGATCTAACCGTTCAAACCTTGATTTTCTTTTTGGGTTATACACTAGACTCACAGAGGCATATCGTATCCAAAAATCATTAAGATCCAACCGTTGGAAGCATGGTTTTTCTATTTTTTAAGATCTGGTCTGCTCTCTGTATTTCATGAAAAACTGCTACTGTTTTTGTCTAATCTTGTTTATCTCAACTCAAATGGACTCCTAATGTCTTAGGACCCAAATCATACTTTGAATAATGATAACTTAGCTTAAATCCAGAAGTTGAGTGACCCAAATTAGTGAATAAATCCATGTTTTATTCTTGTTCACATTCATCCATCCATGTACATTTGTTTGCTCATGATTAGAACTAGCTATTGAACATAATTGGATTTCATGTTTGTTAGATCTAAGCTAGAGAATCAGGATTGATTATTTGATAGCATATTATTATGTGAAGCATGTGGACTAACCTTTTGTTTTGTAGCGCTATTAAGGTATGATCTCTAGGACCCCTTTTAATTTATTTTAATCTCTTGATTTTATTGATTTTTCAACCTCATGCGCGACACTTTAGAATTACGATCTTGCCTTATATGTATATGTGATTAGAGACTCTTTCTTAGGATTTTCTTTTGTTTGTATGCATTGCACGTTTAATATCGCTGCTGGATCCCGGGTAAGTTCTTTTGTTCCCTATTGCATATCATATCGCTTGCTACTTGGTTTATGCGACTTTTTGAATGATATTTTATCAATTGCAATTTTACACCCCTTTGGACATGCTTTTGCGATGTATATGTATATATGTATTAGTTGAGGGCATACTTAGATTAATAAATTTGATTAAAAGGATGTTGAGTAGAGGCTTATCGTGAGATAGGATGAGAGAGGGTGTTTTAGTCCGATGGGCTCCTTCCTCTCTCATCCCATAATCCCCGGACCTAGTTAATCTCTAGTTTCTAAAAAGATCAGTTTGCTTTGAAAATTGTTTCTTAATTTTCCTTTTAAAAATTAAGTGGCGACTCATTCGTTTCGAATTTGAAATTTTGGAAAAGAATTTTAAAAGAAAAGTTGTGGGTAAAAAGAAAAAAAACCTGCGATATCCACAGATGCCCAACTTCCCACTCCTGGAGGTGATTTCTTTTTTACATTTTTGTCTCTATCCGTTGCCTATGTTTTTAACTCACCTTTTTCCTAACTTGTTTCGTGCCTACAGCTTCGCGAGATGTACAGGAGATAGGTCCCCCCAGTTTCTGATCCTATCCCTCCTTGGGATTGGACTGTTAATGTTTTGGGTGCAGATGGTTCCCCCCAGGTTATGGAGGTGCCACCAGTCACATGTGGGTATCCTACCTAGCCAGCAGGCGTCCTCAACTTCCCTTGAAGTTATGCTGAGGAAGGCTACGCCTTGGCAGCTAGCTTACGGTCTTTGGTCCTCACGCGAGACCATCAGGTATGTCTCTAATTTTGCACTCCTTAAGGTTATGAGGTTCTAATCCTAATTTTGCCCTTGACAGATGGATGGCATGCGGTAGTTTGCCACCAGTCAGATGGCATCCTTGGTAGGTTTCTAACTCGACTTTGTTTTTGTACTTTTTGTTGTTTCTCTACTGATTGCTTTCATTTTATTTGTGTGTGTAGTACCGTGGGGGTGGCGCTAGCTCATCGAGGACCAGACCGTGGTGCAGAGGTGGCAGGAGGAGGCCATCGCCGACGTATACTCTGGGTGGTCCGACAGAGGATGAAGAAGAGGAGGACTGAGGCCTCATAAGCGAGGATTTTGTTTTATCTCCATTTCATGTTTTCGATTGGGTTATACTAGTGAATGATGTGACTATTCGGACAATGTTTAAGACAATGTGTAGGATGATGTGTAGGATGATGTGTCACCCTCGACAGAGTATTATGACATTTTGCTTTCGAGCCAGATAGTTACCGGTTTGAAGGCGCAGATGTGTGCTTGCTTTTATTTGGTGATTGTGTGACGATATACATATCTGTGCACTTGTAATTCTGTGATTGTTGATGTTACTACAATAAGTAGCCTTGTGATAGTGAGTGTGTTTGCCTTGCAGGTGGGATAGTCCGTGAAACGGGGAGGTGCTGCCGAAATTTTGAATTTTGCTAGAGCCGCGATAGAAAATATGGCTTTGTATGATCCCGCTCAACTCACAGCTTGGCTGAATATCACAGATGGCGTGGAACGGATCAACCTTTTTAGCTACGGTTTGACCGAGCTGTTCTCACTTTGCCAGATTGCTTTGAACACTGAGTTCATGCGTGCTGCTATTGTCCACTGGGACCCGGTGAACCATGTCTTCAATTTCAACGGCCTGAAGATATGCCCCCTGTTTGAGGAGTTCTGTGCTATCCTTGGCCACAATTCTGATTCTGACCTGATTCCCCCTTCTGCTGATACCCCCAGTCCTACGCGAGGCTTGGCTGAATACCTGAATTGTTCCATTAATATTTCCCGCCAGCTAATTCATGGTGAGGTTCTTGACATTGCTTCCATTATTGCCCGGTATGCTAGTCCTGGGTATCTTAGCGTATATGATGCTACCCGCGGGGCCGCTCTGATATTGTGCATGACTTCACACTTTCTATTCTCGAGTGCTTCTATTGACTTGGTACACGTGTGCCTTGGGCTGAAACTTAGCAGGAATCCCATGGCCATGTTTCTGGCATAGACCTTGAATGGTTTGGATCGCGCTTCCAATCAAGGAACGCTTCTTCTTTCTTGGGCGCCTTTGGTGTTACAGGCTTGGCTCTACTAGCGCCTCCATCTATGGACAGGTAATGTGCCGTCAGTTTATTTTTGCAGAGCTATGCTCCATCCTCATTATACTTCTGCCGATTGGGTGGGCATGATGGACGCTTTATCTGAGGCTGACATTTGTTGGATCGTGAGGCGTTGGGGCCTATATGCTGTGACCACTAGTCTCGGGGATTTCCAGAGAGTCTGGCTGATTGGTCTGAGAGAAACCTCCTTCTATCATCCTCGCCGATTGGCCAGATAGTGCGGGCAAGTTCAAGAGGTTCCCCGGGGGTTCACTGAGAGGGTCTTTGCTTCCAGAGTCAGAGCCACCACTATTGCTGCTTTCATCAGGGGCTGGGCCGGTCGAGCAAGAGCTTATTTCTAGAGACCTTTGAAGAAATAAAAAAAACAAAAATAAAACTAGGCTTGACTGATTCTGCTTCTTTCCTCCAAGTGTCTTTGATATTCGTGATTGCTTTCCGAAAGAACTTTTTATGTTTTCATTTATCCCTGCTTATGTAATATTCGAAGTTTGTTTATCGGTGAAGCTTGGTTACTTGGAGAACCTTGTTTTATGCATTTGGTTTTCTGAAAATATTTGTAGTATGATTTTGATCAGATGTTTGCTTTTGGTACTTATTTGGGCACGCTAGGATGATTAGAGGCAAACGAGGCGGGTGGTCGAAGTTTGCCCCTAGTTTGGGATATGTATGGTTGTGAGGCAAACGAGGTAGATGACCGACATTTGCCCTTAGTTTAGAAGAGGTTTAGGCAAACGAGGCGGGTGGCCGAAGTTTGCCCCTAGTGTGGAGGGTGATTTCTGGGTTATGGTAAGGACCGTGACTTTATTTTTCTCACACGCTCATAATTTTGCCTAGGCACCAGTAAGGTGACGTAGCGAGCTCTTTTCTCTCTTTTGTTATTGCTCACTTTGGACTTAACTCTAACTTTTGCCTAGGCATCCTTTCAGATTTTCAACCTAGCAAGCCATCCTTCTTTTCTTTTTTGAAAGTCTACCTACGTACCCCCGAACGGGGATCAGGTCCGACGTAGTTCGGGCCAAAGTTTTAAAAGAAAAGGGGTTGATTATGATGGTGTCGACCAAACCGATGCGGTTGCCTACGTATCCCTGAGTGGGAATCAGGTCGAGCATAGTTCAGGCAAAGTCTTGAAAGAAATGGTTTTGGGGAATGGTCAAGCATAGTACTTTTTGAGGCGATCCATGTTGATTGGTTCTTTGAATTCAACACCATCGAGGTCCATGAGGTAGGTTGTTCCTCTGGAAAGGATAGTTTTGACGATATAAGGGCCGACCCATTTGGGTTTGAACTTTTCGCGTGGATCAAAGATCGGGGCTAGCAATTCTTTAGGGACATGGTCACCCTTGACAATTTTCCTCGGACGAACCCTTTTGTTGAAAGCGCGGGCTATCCTCTTTTGATAGATTCAGACATGGTCGACTGCCGCTAGGCGCTTTTCATCTGTGAGAGCCAATTCTTCGTACCTTTCCCTCAACCAATCTGATTCCGAAATTTCACATTCTGCCATCACGCGCAGGGACGGTAGTTCTATCTCGACTGGAAATACTGCTTCCATTCCATATACTAGTGAGTAAGGAGTTGCTCCTGTGGACGTCCTTATCGATGTTCTGTATCCCCAAAGTGCGAACGGTAGCTTTTCATGCCAATCTTTGTAGGTATCGGCCGATTTCTACAGTATGGCCTTGACGTTCTTGTTTGCAGCTTCGACTGCCCCGTTAGTTTGTGGTCTGTACAGTGATGACTTGTGATAAGTGATTTTGTATTCCTCAAACAGATCTCTGACTTCAGCTTTGAAATGACTACCATTATCTGAGATGATCTCATGGGGGACTCCATAGCGACAGATGAGGTTCTTTGGCCACTTCCTTGGCCCCCAACTTGCTGTAGGATGCGGCTTCTACCCATTTTGTGAAGTAGTCAATGGCCAACAAAATGTATCAATTTCCATTCGAGGCTTTCAGAATGATTTCACCGATGATATCGATTCCCCAGGTTGAGAATGGCCAAGGTGAGGTCATGCTATATAGAAGGGATGGAGGTACATGCATCATGTTTGCTGTTAGGGATATATACTAAAAGCCATGCTTTATGTAGTTGATTTATTATTCATTTAATAAAATCAGTTAATCCATTTTTTTATGAGAATCTGTGTGGGCAATGTTTGTATTATATTATTTATTTAATATTATGCACGTGTGTCTCTCATTCTATATAGTAGGTGGTTTGGTGTGTAGAGTTCGGCTTACATACGGAAGATCAGGCCATCAGATATT
This sequence comes from Hydrangea macrophylla, assembly GCA_033977485.1. NCBI lineage: Eukaryota > Viridiplantae > Streptophyta > Magnoliopsida > Cornales > Hydrangeaceae > Hydrangea > Hydrangea macrophylla. Next base: position 41,138,267 of record CM066986.1, read on the forward strand.
ATAGAATGTAAGATTTTGGTTTACAGTCTTAGATGGGATTGGACACACCATCGGTAGGACTGCAGCATGGTGTTGTAGTAGGTTTGTCTTGACTACGGAAAACGGTATAGTTTTAACTCACTATGCTGGTACACTTTGTGTATTAAACGGGACTGACTTGGGGTAATTATCTTTATACTGACTTATAAGATAATTAATACCTCATGGATATTATGAGTGTTTATGCTCTAAATCCTAAGTTAATTTGTAGACACGTACATTTGATATTTACACTTTGATCCCCAAAAGGGTGAGATCCTTAAATGGGTCAATATCTCATTGGATTGGGTGGCAATATCAATTGTGTGGTGGATATTAATTAATGATAGAATCCATGTCTCAATTTTGGGATTGATGATATCCCCTTGAGAAAGCTTATAAGTTTTGATTATGTCAAACCCTGCAGGTGGATTTTGTATCCGACATATCAGATAAGTTAAGCAGAGGATCTCAAGGAATTTTAAGAAATTAATTAAATATGATTGTCAGTAATTATATTTAATTAATGGATATCTGTAATCTTAACATGGGGAGATAATAAACATTTAATAACATAGAGCTCGAAATATATTTTTGAGATAAGGGTAGGAGTGCAATTATAATTCTTTAGTGGTATGAATTATAATTTATGAAAATAGGAATCTGATTCAGTTTGAATTAGGGTTTCCTAATTCCATAAGGAAGCCTATTCCTTATTGACTTCTTATGGTCCCTATCGTAGCCTATATATATGCTGCTTTGGCTCTCTCATCAGCTAGCATTTTTCTATATAGAGAATTATAACTCAGAATAGAAAAGAGAGTGAAAAAGAGGGAGAGCAGAAAACAGAAAGGATTTCGAAAGAGCCCACACTCAGTTCGATATTCTGGCAGCGGAGGAATACGGTAGAAGATCGTGAGCTGTTATCGAGCCCGTGTTCTCGATTCGTCTACTACAGCAATCCATTTTTGCAGTTCAAGGTAACCCTAGTTCCGCCCTTATAGGGTTATTATAGATTTCATAAAATTTTTGCAGTACCAACTTATACACACTGTCAATGGATTCTGGGAACGCAGTTTCCTAACAGTTTGCATGGATCTGGCACTTGTGACACCTTCTTACGTATTCGCAACAATCTTTCTCCAATGTTGTCCAGTAGTACCCTTGTCTTACAATTTTCTTGGCCAGCATGTGACCGTTCATGTGCGGGCCACATACCCCCTCGTGTATTTCTTCCATCATTCTTCTAGAGCTTTTTCCAAACAAGCAAGTCAGGTTGTGACCGTTGTACCCTTTCTTCAACAATTTCCCACTGCAAATGATGAATTGCGCTACGAATCTTCGAATTTCCCTTTTGTCTTTCTCGGTAGACTCTTGGGGGTACGTCCCCTTTTCTATGAAGTCCCAGACATCCTGATATCACGGTGTTTCATTCTCTTCTTCTTCGATTGCAGCGACTATGTTGAACGAAGGCTCGTACCTTTGCTCAATTACCAAAGGCATCATTGTAATACCCTGTATTTTCGGATGCATGGTTATATAAATAAGACCCTGTATGCTTGTGTGAAACCTTGGGGAAGAATCTTTCTCGAGCGATCGAACTCACTTCGATCGATCGAACATTGTGCTTTCTCAATCGATCGAACATACTTCGAGCGATCGAATCTCTGCCGACCTGATTCTGTGATGTGTACCCTTTCCCGAGCGATTGAACTTCTTTCAATCGATCGAACCTTAACCGACCTGTTCTCAATCGATCGAACTCATTTCGATCGATCGAACGTTGTATTTTCAGTTTACGTGGTTGCCACCTGCCCTTCTTGTTTCCCTATATATATACGTGTGTTTTGTGTGTGTGTGGTGTTTTGGCAGTTTAGAGTTAGAGAGAGAGAGAGCTTGTGTGTGTATGTGTGTTCCATATATATATATATATGTAACCGTATGTGTGTGTGTGATATATATATCTATGTGCTTGGGCAGAGAAGAAGAAGAAGAGAACAAGAAGAGGAGCAGAAGAAGAGGAGAATAGAGACAGAGAGGAGAAGAGGAGAGAAAAAGAAGAAGGAGAGAGAGAACGAGCTCACCATAGCCGTCGCCGTCAAGCTCGGAACGCCGCCACCGGACCACCGGAGAGAGGTGAGTTCATTAACTCACTCGAAGAATGATTCTAGGGTGTTATATGCTGTTTAGAACATTTATATTGTGACCCCGAGATCTTTGTTCGTCGCTGCCAGTTTCTGGGTAGAAGATGATGTTCGAGCGATCGAACTATTCTCGATCGATCGAACTTACCGCTTCCTCAATCGATCGAAGGAACTTCGATCGATCGAAACGACTTTTCCTCAATCGATCGAAATGACTTCGATCAATCGAACTTAGTTTGACTTCAATCGATCGAGAGGACCTCAATCGATCGAAGCTTTCAGAACATGATTAATTCCTGTTGATTATAATATGAACAGTTTAGTTGATTAAATGTTGATCCATGCTTTTATTATGCGATATTGTTAATTTAAGAGATAGTGCAACACTGTTATGAGATGAACTGTTTAACTGTTACATGATAATATTGCTGAACTGAATAGTAGAACGGAACACGACAGCATGTTAATAATCATAAATGAGTAGATATGTTGAATACAGAGCATGTGGTATTTCCTGTACTTAGTAGATGAGCATTTCACAACATGTGTCAGCATGCATGGGATAGTGATGTGAAGAGGTAAGAGAATCTGATGAGAAATGGGATATTGATATGAAGAGATGAGAGATATGATGAGAAAAGGGAACTGTGATTTATATGGAATAATGAGATATGTGTACTTTGGGATCCGTGGGATCAACGGCTGACGAGTCGGGTGGACATGGGATGGTTAGAGTTCCTAGTGCGCCTCTCGCTGTTGAAGACGTCCAGTGATGCGTATGCACTGTTGAAGACGTCCAGTGTACCGTTGAAGACGTCCGGCTAGTGCTCTAATGTATTCTCAGCTGTGTAGACGACCAGTGAGGATATACACAGCGTAGAAGACGTCCGTTGTGCCGTTCTATCGTTTACAGATAGGTGGTACCGTGTAGACGACCGGTAACCCTATCAAGGGATTGTGGGACCTGCTGCCTAGTTGGGTGATTCCGATTGGCAGTATTGTATCGACGAATGGATATCAGATTGGCATGATGGGATTGACGTATGGATACAGAGATGGATAGAGATATGAATATGAGTACGGATCTGATGAGATAAAGGTTCAGTCGTGGATTCAGCGTCCCGACGTAAAGGTAGATGCATGGGTGGTTGCACGGTTACATGCATGGATTTGGTGAATACATGATGAGATATTTATACTATGATCTTTATTATTGAGTTCATTTAATCTGTTTCTTGTTATCGATGAATTCATGCATAGTTTAATGAGACCTCTGCTATGTCCGTGAGTGACGTCATTGATAAGAGATTAACCGCATTTTAAGATGCTAAACAATAGCGGTGAGGAGTGTTGTTTAATGTACTCACTCAGCTTTGTATCCAAAGCTGATGGCGTTTATGCCCTGGACATTCCAATGTCTAGGGATTTGTAGGTCTTGAAGACTGAAGACTGATAGTTCTGCCAGACTTGGAGCTGAAGGCTGGAAGACGAAGATGTGCTGCTTTATATTAGTTGGTTCTTAACTGTTGTACTTCTGTTAATGTTTGTTATAGGCCTGAGACTCTAAGCCAGCTGCTGTAATAGATTTAGTAGACTTTTATAATTGGTACTTGGGCATCTGTTGCTTCCAAACCTTTTATAACTTCCGCTGTAGCCTCTGATTATGTTAATAAGATATGTTCTATGAATAGCATCCTCCCTATCGTGGTGTTTGTTGGTTTGATTAGATGACAATGCGGTTATTCACCCGTCATTCCCTATGGACCCATAAAGGAAATTTATTTTTCCCTATTTATGCTGCTCCGGGGCGTGACAGGATTTTTGGTATCAGAGCCTAGGTTTTTCAGTTGTTAACCGCTTGTCTTTTGTGATTAGAACCCGAGTTCTAAGATAATATCGGTAGCATGAGAATTAGCTGAGATGAGATAGAACTGTTATCTTGTCACGCTGATAAGAGGTTAGAAGGATCTGTCTGAGGATGTTTCTTTGGAAGGTAGTAACTGTTGGAACCAATAAGAATTTGGATAGCTGAGTTCACGAAGAACAAGGCATTGAGAGTTAGTTGTGGTGGTGGAGATCCTAAATATAGAGCTGTTGGATGTTAGACGCTGATGAATTCCTGAGCGATGTCGGAACAGTCAGTATGCCCTAGAAATAGAAAGAGGATAAGGATAAGATTATCCTGTTACCTTTAGTCACATGTTAGTTGAGTGGTCTCACATGTTAGCTGAGCAGTACTTGTAGCTTGGAACTTGAGAATAGAAATAGAATGGTTAGATTTGACGTTACGTGTAGAACCTATAGTTTCGTAACCCGTGTCTTGAGCATAGATACATTTAAGCACACTTGGTAGATAGACTGACCTTGTGGTTATTATTATTTATGTGAGGTATTCGTATTGCTTTGTGTGATCGTATTATATAGTGGTACTATATATCTGTTACCGCATGTTTTTGCTTGAGCTGTAAGATAGAATGCGTCTGACCGAATAGTTTTTCATTTGTAGGTAGCAACATTGAACCCTACCAGCACTCGTTATGGTTAGGACGACTCGAGGAAACCAGGGCCAGCTGAATGGAGTATCTGATGTAGTACCTCCTGAGATAGATCCAACAGGAATGGTTGGAGTTTTCATCCGTCGCATGGAACAAGTTATAAATCATGCAGATCGTGTCATCGGCAATGGAGCACCAGTACGACAAACAAGAGTCAAGTTGCTAAAGGAATTTCGTGCTCTTCAACCAGAGACCTTTACCGGATTAACGGGAGCATGGCAAGCGGAGCAATGGATTCGACAGATAGAATTGATATTTGAGGTACTTGAATGTACTGACATTGAGAAAAGACATTTGGCTATATTTCAACTAACATTCTCAGCAGCAGATTGGTGGGACGCAGTGAAAGCTACGATAGGTGAAGAAGCTGTAGGAAGGATGACTTGGGAATCATTCAAGACTCGATTTCTAGAAAAGTACTTTCCAGAATCCGAGAAGAACAAAAGGGAAATGGAGTTCATCCAATTAGTTCAAGGTTGTTTTTCAGTGCCCGAATATACAACTCAATTTGAGAGGCTATCACGATTTGCACCGCATATGATCGATACACCAAGAAGGAAGATCAAAAGATATCATCAAGGACTAGTTCCGCATATTCGTCATATGACTATAGGACATTTAGATCAATCTTTCGAAGCTTTGGTAGAAATGGCAACGAAACTGGAAGACGACACTCAGATTAGTGAAGGACAACACTTTGATAAAACATTTCCAGAGTACGATCAGTTTCTCCTAACGGATCAGAGAGGAAGGGACAGTCAGATTGTGTTGGCAGCTAACCAAGTTCAACAAGGAAGAACAGAGAAAAGTTATATAGGCAACCGCCAGAAGCGCAAGAGATTTGAGAATGACAAGAATGAATCAAAACCAGTGACGACTCCAACACAACATAGGGAACGAGATATCTGCTACAATTGCGGAGTACCTGGACACCATTCCCAAGAATGCAGAGCGGTAAAGAAATCTAATGGACGGGAAATACGATGTTTTAATTGTGGTAAATTTGGTCATGTCCGTAAGTTTTGTCCAGCACTAGAGATGCAATACAATGTTCCGTCGCAACAAGTATCACGAGGGCAAACTCGCCATACAAATAATTGGTCTCGACTTAGACAAGGACGATAGACAGAAGGTACAACACTCAACACCTACATTTTGTATTATATATGATCCCGATATTGCAGGAAGTTGGGTATTTGTTTAATTTGATTGTAAGAGGATTAGCCTACACCATAAATTTTAGATATACAAACAATTCATTTGGCACAAATCAGTAGTCGTCTCTGATAGTAGTTATCCAAGTATAGATATAACATCATTTGCATCCCCTGTATAACACCAATTGCATCCCATATGACATCTTTTGCATCCTTATATGACGTCAATTGCCTCCCTATCGAAAGACTACGCCAACCATTGGTATGTTGGACAAAGACTAGAGATGTGGAATCTAAATTTTCGTAAGATGTAGCCTTAACAAGAGAGGACGAACTAGAAGATTGCGAGTATACGAGAAGAGATACGAGTAACGCAGAGACAACACCAGAACTTTCAAAAAGAGTATCGTAGAGGAATGCTTTTCAACACCAATCGCCTGTTACTTTTATTTAGTCGAGATGTTTTGTAGTAGAACGACTCACGATATCAGTATGTAGTCCTGCTTAACCTATTTGATTAGTACGTGGAAGCAGAATGAGTATTCAATGGATTGAACGACCTCAAAGAGATGATTATATCAATAGTATGTGGGAATTTGGAGAGCCATGAGGAAATTTGAGTTATCAAATGACGATGTTAGAGTCATGATGTTTTTAAGTCAGCATACTAAAGGATGATAATAACACATGAGTTTTATAAGGACGTAGTGTGCAACACGAGGCTGACTAATAACGTTGACGATCGTAACAAGAAGTCCAGAGATAAGAAGACAGTCAACTGATGACGCAGTAGAGACATTGTCAGCACAGTGTGAAGCATCTTCGAAACGAGAGTAGACGGCAACGCTTCTTTACAACTTAGATAAGATTAGAACCCTCACACCGTAGAGTTTGACTTGAGGAATGTATCTTGTGTGTTTGGAGACGAGCTATTTTAGTCTTGTAGAAGGATTAGATTTTGCTACCTAGAACATTTTCTCGAAATTCGACATACGAATTTTCATATAGCTAACCCGAGGATTGATAGTTGTTACCCTAGCACTTATAGATCGTTGATAACTTTGCATCGCGTGTTTAGAACTTAAACCTTTGGCCGCTGATGTGATCGTTTATGTAAAACGAGAACTTGAGCATTTTAGAGTATGTCTTCTGAGATGATTTGTGTTTTTATTTGAGGGGCTACTGCTTCAGATTTCGAGGACGAAATCTTTTGATGAGTGGTGGATAATGTAATACCCTGTATTTTCGGATGCATGGTTATATAAATAAGACCCTGTATGCTTGTGTGAAACCTTGGGGAAGAATCTTTCTCGAGCGATCGAACTCACTTCGATCGATCGAACATTGTGCTTTCTCAATCGATCGAACATACTTCGAGCGATCGAATCTCTGCCGACCTGATTCTGTGATGTGTACCCTTTCCCGAGCGATTGAACTTCTTTCAATCGATCGAACCTTAACCGACCTGTTCTCAATCGATCGAACTCATTTCGATCGATCGAACGTTGTATTTTCAGTTTACGTGGTTGCCACCTGCCCTTCTTGTTTCCCTATATATATACGTGTGTTTTGTGTGTGTGTGGTGTTTTGGCAGTTTAGAGTTAGAGAGAGAGAGAGCTTGTGTGTGTATGTGTGTTCCATATATATATATATATGTAACCGTATGTGTGTGTGTGATATATATATCTATGTGCTTGGGCAGAGAAGAAGAAGAAGAGAACAAGAAGAGGAGCAGAAGAAGAGGAGAATAGAGACAGAGAGGAGAAGAGGAGAGAAAGAGAAGAAGGAGAGAGAGAACGAGCTCACCATAGCCGTCGCCGTCAAGCTCGGAACGCCGCCACCGGACCACCGGAGAGAGGTGAGTTCATTAACTCACTCGAAGAATGATTCTAGGGTGTTATATGCTGTTTAGAACATTTATATTGTGACCCCGAGATCTTTGTTCGTCGCTGCCAGTTTCTGGGTAGAAGATGATGTTCGAGCGATCGAACTATTCTCGATCGATCGAACTTACCGCTTCCTCAATCGATCGAAGGAACTTCGATCGATCGAAACGACTTTTCCTCAATCGATCGAAATGACTTCGATCAATCGAACTTAGTTTGACTTCAATCGATCGAGAGGACCTCAATCGATCGAAGCTTTCAGAACATGATTAATTCCTGTTGATTATAATATGAACAGTTTAGTTGATTAAATGTTGATCCATGCTTTTATTATGCGATATTGTTAATTTAAGAGATAGTGCAACACTGTTATGAGATGAACTGTTTAACTGTTACATGATAATATTGCTGAACTGAATAGTAGAACGGAACACGACAGCATGTTAATAATCATAAATGAGTAGATATGTTGAATACAGAGCATGTGGTATTTCCTGTACTTAGTAGATGAGCATTTCACAACATGTGTCAGCATGCATGGGATAGTGATGTGAAGAGGTAAGAGAATCTGATGAGAAATGGGATATTGATATGAAGAGATGAGAGATATGATGAGAAAAGGGAACTGTGATTTATATGGAATAATGAGATATGTGTACTTTGGGATCCGTGGGATCAACGGCTGACGAGTCGGGTGGACATGGGATGGTTAGAGTTCCTAGTGCGCCTCTCGCTGTTGAAGACGTCCAGTGATGCGTATGCACTGTTGAAGACGTCCAGTGTACCGTTGAAGACGTCCGGCTAGTGCTCTAATGTATTCTCAGCTGTGTAGACGACCAGTGAGGATATACACAGCGTAGAAGACGTCCGTTGTGCCGTTCTATCGTTTACAGATAGGTGGTACCGTGTAGACGACCGGTAACCCTATCAAGGGATTGTGGGACCTGCTGCCTAGTTGGGTGATTCCGATTGGCAGTATTGTATCGACGAATGGATATCAGATTGGCATGATGGGATTGACGTATGGATACAGAGATGGATAGAGATATGAATATGAGTACGGATCTGATGAGATAAAGGTTCAGTCGTGGATTCAGCGTCCCGACGTAAAGGTAGATGCATGGGTGGTTGCACGGTTACATGCATGGATTTGGTGAATACATGATGAGATATTTATACTATGATCTTTATTATTGAGTTCATTTAATCTGTTTCTTGTTATCGATGAATTCATGCATAGTTTAATGAGACCTCTGCTATGTCCGTGAGTGACGTCATTGATAAGAGATTAACCGCATTTTAAGATGCTAAACAATAGCGGTGAGGAGTGTTGTTTAATGTACTCACTCAGCTTTGTATCCAAAGCTGATGGCGTTTATGCCCTGGACATTCCAATGTCTAGGGATTTGTAGGTCTTGAAGACTGAAGACTGATAGTTCTGCCAGACTTGGAGCTGAAGGCTGGAAGACGAAGATGTGCTGCTTTATATTAGTTGGTTCTTAACTGTTGTACTTCTGTTAATGTTTGTTATAGGCCTGAGACTCTAAGCCAGCTGCTGTAATAGATTTAGTAGACTTTTATAATTGGTACTTGGGCATCTGTTGCTTCCAAACCTTTTATAGCTTCCGCTGTAGCCTCTGATTATGTTAATAAGATATGTTCTATGAATAGCATCCTCCCTATCGTGGTGTTTGTTGGTTTGATTAGATGACAATGCGGTTATTCACCCGTCATTCCCTATGGACCCATAAAGGAAATTTATTTTTCCCTATTTATGCTGCTCCGGGGCGTGACAATCATCCTGACTCCCACAGGAATTTTGATCATGGAGGCTAAGGTAGCCAATGAATCTGCTAGCTGGTTTTCTTCCCTAGGCAAGTAGAAGAATGTGATGTTCTTGAACTGCCTCTTGAGTTGATCGAGATGATCATGATAGGGCTTCAACCTTTCTTCTTTTACTTTCCATTCTCCTCTAGCTTGTGATATAATGAGGTTTGAGTTCCCGAAGACATCCAACTTCTGAACTTTCAGCTCTATAGCTGCTTCCATCCTTAGAATGCATGCTTCATATTCAGCAGTGTTGTTAGTGGAGTTATAATTGAGCTTGACTGCCAGCAGAGTGTGGTCCCCACTTGGTGACACTAGAATCATTCCTACTCCATATCCTTTCATGTTGGCTGCTCCATCAAAGTACAACTTTCACTGTTCTTCCTTGAAATCCATAATATTTTCGTCCAGAAATGGAAAGTCCACATTTTCTTCAGAGTCAACAGCGTGCTCCGTAAGATGCTCAGCTACGGTTCTCCCTTTTATCGGTTTGCTTGTAACATACTTGATATCGAATTCGGATAGTAGAAGTAACCAATGGGATATACGACCGGTCAGGGCGGGTTTTTTGAGGAGGTATTTTAGAGGATCCATGCGGGATATGAGCATAACCGGGAAGGCCAGCATTTAGTGCCTCAGTCGGCGAGTGCACCAAACCAAGGCCCAACATGTTTTTTCGAGGGTAGAGTAGTTGAGCTCATACCCAGTCATCCTCTTGCTGAGGTAATATATGGCTTTTTCGGAGTGGCTTTCTTTTCCTTCTTGGGCTAGCATGCAACCCATGGTATTTTCAGAGACAGATAGGTAAAGGAATAAGGGCTTATGAGGAGTGGGTGGTGAAAGGATAGGCGGATTTTGAAAGTAGGCTTTTATTTTGTCGAAAGCGGCTTGGCATTGGTCATCCCATTAGAACGTTTCTCCTTTTCTCAGCAATCGGAACAAAGGATCGCATGTAGTTGTGAGTTTGGAAATGAAGCGGCTGATAAATTGGACTCTTCCGAGAAACCCTCTCACTTCTTTTCATTCCGTGGTGGTGTCATTTCTAGGATTGCCTTGATCTTAGAGGGATCCACCTCCATCCCCCTTTGTGTGATGAGAAAACCCAGGAGCTTACCGGAGGTCACACTGTAAGTGCCTTTCTTAGGATTCAATCTTATCTTATATTTGCGCAACCTCTCAAAAAACTTTTCCAGTGCCACCAGGTGTCCTTCTCTGTCCTTAGACTTCACAATCATGTCATCTACGTACACTTCTACTTCCTTGTGAATCATGTCATGCAGCAGAGTGGTGGCAGCTCTTTGGTGGGTTGCCCCAGCATTCTTGAGTCCGAAAGGCATTACTCTATAACAGTAGGTTCCCCAAGGGGTGGTAAATGTCATTTTTTTCCGATCTTCTGGCGCCATTAGAATCTGATTGTACCCCGAAAAGCCATCCATGAATGACAGTAGTTCATGTCCTGCGGTGTTATCCACCAAGACATCAAGTGAGGAAGCGGGAAGTCGTCCTTGGGACTGGCTTTGTTTAGATCACGGAAGTCGACGCACACACAAACTTTTCCACCTTTTTAAGGGACTGGTACGATATTGGCAACCCATTTCGGATACTCGGTAACAATGATGAACCATGCCTTGAATTGTTTCTCCACTTCTTCTAACCTTGAGTGCCCATTCTAGCCTCATGCGCCTCAATTTTTGCTTGACGGGTTTAGAATTGGGGAGGAGAGGAATATGATGTTGGACAATGTCGGGATCGACCCCAGGCATGTCCTCGTAAGACCAAGCGAAAACATCTTTGAATTCTTTTAGCAAGAGAGTCAATTTTTCTTTTTCTTTTTTATTAAGAGTTGAGCCAATTTGCACAATTTGTGGATTATCTATTTCACCCAGGTTAACCGATAAAGTATCTTCGATTATTTCATAAGCAGGTAGTTTTTCAATTAGTTACTTAAGTTCAATTGGGAGATCCTCGGAGGGATTTGTGCATTCACAAGTATTAGACACAGAGGAGTAAGCAGAATCATCTTTCATTTCATTCATGACGGGTGGAGTGATTACATTAGATAGTGATGGGCCTATAGCAGCCGACTCTGGTACAGACTCGATAATTGGAAGTACAGACTCTGGGGGAACATGGGATAGGGAGACATAGACAGATGACTCTACAGCCTGGTTGCTCAGACCCTCCTCGGTTGGCTTGATCTGATCATCTTGGCTCTTGGCCCTCTTTTCTTCCTTCTCTTCAACGAATTCTTCCCACATTTTCTCAATGGCTTCAGTGTCCAGGTACTTCAACCAGTCTTCCTTCGGGATTTTCACAACTTCTTTGGGATAGAACGGATCTTGATAGGGGGGCCTTTCACAGTCAACGAAGATTTCAAGCCCGGGTTGCCTTTTTCCAGTGGCCTGATGGATCCAGGGTTCTGGGAACCCAAAGTAGGGGAAATCATCCCCTTCTTTGATGAATTGCCCATTCAAGGTTTTGCGGTACGGCGGTAGACTCCTCACTCTTTTCTTCCATGGCCTCTGTGGCTCGATGTCTTCTTCAGTGGGCTTGTACCCCAACCCAAAAGTGCCTTGTTGCCCTTTTATTTAAGGTAACTCACGAATCCCTTGCTGGCGTCGGCCCAATCCCATTCCAAGGAAGTAGTTCATTTTGCGGACGATGTTGACAACTGCAGAGTGGATCTCGGGGAACCTTTCTTCATCATTGATCATGTGGACTTCTTCCATGAAGAATCCCCCAATTTTTCCTTCTTCTAGCTCAGGTATTTGGATTTCAAAGATGGGAGCGTAGTTTGGGAAAGCTTCGTTACCCCAACTATTGCCGAGGATGATTTTCACCTCCTTCTCATAAATGTACTTGATCATTTGATACACAATTGATGATACAGCTTTGTTGACATACAGCCAGGGCCTTCCGATCAACAAATTGAACGAGGCAGCTATGTCCATGACTTGAAAGACTTCAGTGCTCACCAAAGATCCTACCTAGACTTGGAGAGAAACAGTCCCCATCACATTTCTCTTGGTGTTATCATAGGCCCTAACGGATTGCACAGATGGTGTGATGTCAAGGACATTGACCCCTAAGGCAATGGCTGTCCTTAGAGCATAAACATTTAAGGCAGAGCCTTTATCGACCAGACAAAATGGCACCTGCTGTCCCTTACATCCAACAGTGATGTACAAAGCTTTGTTATGTGCAGATCCTTCTGGTGGTAGGTCTTCATCAAAAAATGTAATGATTGGGTCAGGGGTAAGTGCGCCCATGAAAGCCACCATGTCTTCCGGTGCGGCGTCGATGGGGACCTCTATTCCAGCCAAGACATTCAACACAACTTGCCTAT